>CM046043.1:36717016-37319516 GCA_025215565.1 Flaveria ramosissima | reverse complement strand
CCTAATATAGAGGTGAATCCCGGTTATGTCACCCCGATCCATTTTATCTCTCTCTCTACCGGCTAGGCTATTCTTGCTAGGGTTTGGCCTGCTCGCGGGGCATGGCAGCCTTGGCTGCCCCCCTCCCATCTGCTCTGGGAGACCCTCCTACTCCTAAGCCATCCTTTACTTCTATTCTTGCTGGTACTTCCTTTTCTTCCCATACTGTTACCAAGGGTCCTGTCAAACCAATCTTGCCTGATATTCTGCTCCTAAACAACCCTCTACTTTCAATGGTGCTCCCCTTTTCTCCCATTGAAATCTCTAAAGCTTCCGCCAGTTTCAATACAACCCTCATTGCAAAGTTATCGAATGGACGACCCTTCTGTGTCTGCCATTCGTGACCATATAAATGCATCATGGTGTCTCTCTACGCCTGCAACAGTAGGGCTTCTAGATCCAAGGCATGTTATGATATATTTGGCTTCCCAAGTGGATCTCGTTCGTGCCTAGTCTTGAGACTCTAATATGATAGAGAACTCCCTGTTTCGATTGTTTAGATGGTCTCCGAACTTCAACCCTAAATATGAATATCCTATCACAGCCGCATGGGTGAGGTTTCCATACCTCCCTTTTCCCTTTTTCTACAAACCTCTTTTGCGTGAAATAGTAGGTTTGGTCGCTTTCTCAGGGCTGACCAGCGTACCCTAGAGCTTACTCATCCTATGTATGCACTTGTGTGCATGGAGGTTGATATCTCCCAGCCTCTTCCTTCGAAGGTTTGGATTGGCACTGGGAAGGACGAAGGCTTCTATCAGAAGATGGTTTTTGAAGGCAAGTTAGCCTTCTGCCATCATTGTAATCTTCAAGGACATTCACCAACGGAGTGTAGGAAGGCTTTAGCCAAGAAAACCAAAGTTCCTTCTTTTCTAATGGGAATAATCATACCTAATCCCTTCTACTTGTCAGTAGAGCCACTTCCAACCGTAACAACTCATACGTCAATTACCGCTAAAGCCCTCTCCTCCTTTCGCGAAACATCACCTTTATTAAGGCTTGAGAACAGGAATAAAGATCTTTTATTTCCAACTTATAGAACTTCTTATCTTTCTCTTCCTTATTGTTTTAGACTAGCTAATCTGAGAAGCAGGAAGAGTTCCGAAAAGGGATAATACGTTGCCAACAGTCTTTTTCATCGGATCCACGGAGCGGTAAATAGTCCGTACTTGCCTTGATGGAATTTGGCTTAGGAATGGGTGTGCGCGTCCAGGTGTACCTGAACCTACAGGGAAAGGAAATCCACCCATCAGGTCAAATGAGTTTGGTTATGAAAAGGTAGTTTACTGCCCCATGATAGAACAAATTGGGCACCCGACTTAGCTGTTAACTGCTTCTACTTGTTTATTTGTTGTAGAAAGAAATGCCTGTTATGAGTGGGGCGCAGAAAGCCTTTCAATCCCGAGATCACACTTCCTATTTGTTTAGTGCTTAGCCCGAAATTAGCCTGAGCGTTAACATCCTTAATAATAAAGCAGACTTATACTTTGCTGAATTGGATTATGGTGTAATACATCTTATGACGGAGTGAAGAAGGTAGGCAACTTAGTTGTTAGCCTAGCTAGTTACTCACAATCGCACGGTATGAGAAAGATTTTTATTCTTATAGCCGTCTTTCTGCGAATCTATGTGGATAAAGTTGGGTCTGCGCCTACCAAGAACGAAGGAGATGTTCATGCCTTAGGTTCTCGATCACCTTTGGGTAGAAAGGGAAAAGTAGGTAGTCTACTTGCTCAACCAGTTGTTCATCATATCCAAATAGGGAATAGGAATTCGGAGGGAGAATCCTTTTGTATTTGAGAGAGATTGAAAATACATAACATAGAAAATGATTATGTGCTCTAGTTTCCAATCGAGATGATGATCTAAGCCTACCACTTATCCCATATGCAGCTCCGGCTTCCTTTTTTTCTACAGGTGCTGATATAGATGTTGGCACAAGAGCTGGCTTACCTGCAAGAGGTCTAGGCCTCGATTACCAACCTTTTAATAGAATCTAACCTTCCTTGACTCCTAATAGCATTTCTTCAACCGCAAAGAACATGGCATTAAAGCATCCTGAAATGCTCTTTTGACGAAACTCTGAGCCGTGAATGGGCTGATGGAAGACAAGAAGCTCTTGGCTAAGACTTTCTATTTTAGGCTTTCCTTGCTTCTTTATTTTTCTTGCCCCGCGGCTTCCCTTTTTCAAGTTTCATGAGTTTGCTTGCCCGATTCTTTCAAGTGGTAGCGGTTAGGAACCCGGCTGAAGAATGACTTTTCCAACGCTCCCCCGAGACTAGATGTAACACCCGGTTATTTATTTATTTTGAAGCCGACGAATGAAGAAAAAGAAATAAAGTTCAAAGTCGGGGGACCAATCTCGCCAACAAGAGAAAGTTGGGTAAGTGGAGATATTTGAAGGGAGAGGGAAGCCATTACCCTCTCCCCACACCCAAATTTTCAGCAAAGAAAAGAGAAGAGAAGGAGAAAGGGAGAAAAGAGATAAAAAGGTTGGTTCGAGTAGATTCAAGCCTGCAAAATCGAAGTGTAGCGTGTTGATTCAAAGCTCTTCTCGTTGTGGTCGTTTGTGTGAGTTATAGGACCCCTCTTTTACATGTTTTCAAACGATTTTGGCGCTGGAACACATAGAAAACCCGTTTTTGAATGTGTGTTTTTGACTCGTGTGTATGTGTTTGTGTGTGATGCATTTGGAGGTTGTTTTCGGGCTTGTGTGTGCTTGAATGGTGTTGTGGTATGCATTCCCAAGGTTTAGGATGGTTGATTAGGCTTAGAATGGGTTTGGATAAGCTTGGAGGTTGAAAATAGTAGATTGGGTTGGGGATGAACTGCATTCTGCATCAGCTAGGGCTATGCGACCGAATGGAGGCCATACGGCTGATTGAGGTGCGATTAAGGTTCATTCGCACGATTGAGGGTTCATTCGCACGATTGAGGATTCATTCGTACGATTGGGGGCCAGTCGCATTGGCAGTCATGCGACTGAGGGCCCAGTCGCCTAGGTGCTCATCCGCATTAGTTTCATCCGCATGAGGTCCATTCGCATTAGTTCCATTCGCATAGGACTCATCCGCATTGAGTCCATCCGCATGAGGTCATTCGCATGGGTGTTCATTTGCTTGGGTGTTCATCCGCATGAGGTCCATTCGCACGATTAGGTGTTCATCCGCATTGGTCCATTCGCATGATGTTTAGTCGCCTGGAGGCCATGCGACTAAAGGATGTCCATACGCCCAAGTAGGGTTGTTGTACCCGGGGAAAAGTGTAGTTTAATTACTGACTTTCGGGGGAAAGTGCAGATGTAAGTTTTGACATGGAAATTCCCGTAAGTTCATGTAAGATGACTGTAAAGACCTTAGAGGGTATGTTGGGCATGATGATGATGATGTTGCATATTTATGCATGATGTATGTTATGTATGTATGATGTTGCCCTGTATGATGATGATGACTGTGTATGTTGATGTTCCTGACTATGATGAATGCTTATCTTTCCTGTGGCTTTACGTGTTACGTTAATGAACGAATTGAAAGTATTATGTAACGTAAAGTGAAAGATGATGAAAAGAGGAACATGATGAATGCATGCATTAATAAATGATGAGAGTAAAGAAAGTCTTGCAAGCCTTGTGTGTCGGGACACTCCAATAAAAGGTGTTAGCCCAACGGTGTGTGGGTTCGCTACCCCGGGAGGATGCACATCGGGGTCTTTCTTTGTGATTGACCATTTGTATAGAACCATTGTTGCATACCTTAGGTACAGTGACCAGAGGTGCGGTGCATCGTTATAGAAGGTCTATGATAGGCCTAGGTCCAGTACCATGGACAGAAAGGTATTGCATATTGCAATGGTACACCTAAACTTTACCTTAGGTACTGTGGCCAGAGGTGCGGTGCACCGTTATAGAAGGTGTATGATAGGCCTAGGCCCAGTACCATGAACAGAAGGGTAAGGTTTATGGTTTAATGGAAAGGAAAAGATGTAATGATGAAAGAATGTAAAAGTTAATGACGTACGATGAATGAATGAAAGTTAAAGTATGAATGAATGATGAAGATAATAATGATATTATCTATGTGTACGTATGATGTATGATCGCATGAAAGTGAAGTACGGTTTTAACGAAAGAAAAGTATGTTTTATTATAAAACTAGAACTCACTCAGGAACACTGACTTTTATGTGTTTCCAGTGGGCAGGTAATGATTGCTGAGGATGGCACGGGGCGGCTACTTAGCTTTTTTGGATGTCATCCATTTATATAAGGCTTTTGTGATGTAATGCAACAATGTATTTTGTAACTGGTTAACTATGTATTATTTGGCAAAAGCTTTTATAATGAAATGTAATGTCATTTTTGAATGTTTTCGCTGCGATCTTTTATGAAATATAAATGTAATTATATGTTTTAAATGCGATGAGGGCCCAACTGTAAGTGTCCTGGGAACGGGGCTTTACAAGTTGGTATCAGAGCCAAAGTTTAACTGAAGTGGGTAAATTTTCAAAATAAACCTTAACTTAAACTGAAAATGGGACGGAAAGGGGATGGGATGCAATCTGAGTAGTTGCGTGCCATCAGGTATTTTCGTAATCTTAACCGGTATTACGTGCGCATGTTATGTGGTTTATGTGTTGTATGTAGATTTAAATACTGAAGTAGTCAGGACAGGTAATGCTCGGGGTATGAAGAGTAAAGTAAGTGACTAATCACAACTGGCCACTGTAATTAGGGACTTACTATACTTGACATATACTGAGTTGTTCCCTTGAATGACCGTGTTGGTGTTTGAATCTTTCAGTGCGTTAGAGAATGGCCGGTGGTAGATCTTCGAAAGCTTCGAGGGGTGGAGGTGGTGGTGGGCCTGGTTCTGAACCACGACCCAAAAGAGGAAGGCTTAGAGTCGAAAAGGTGGTTTCTGAAGAACCTGAAACCCCTCATCCGGAGGCTGGGGATGAGAGTGCTAACTTGAGGGCCTCGGTAAAGGAGGCTGTTGTTGAAGAGGTGCATCAAGTCATGCAGACAATCTTACCGTCTATGGTGACAGAAGTTATCAAGGCCGTAAAGGAAGGGGGAAAAAAGGAGAGAAACGGGTCTTCGGGAGGACGAGAGCAACCGGAGCCTGAAACGGTTCTCTCTGATAATGAAGAAGAGGAAGAAGAAGAGCCTGCGCCGGAGGCGGCACGAGGCTGTAACTATGGGGCGTTTCAGCGATGCAAGCCCCCTACTTTTGACGGTAATGGCACTGCTGCTGTGGCTCACCGATGAGTGAGAGAAATGGAAGCCGTTTTAAATATCAGCGAGTGCCGAGAGGATCAAAAGGTGAAGTTTCCTGCCTATTCTTTCGTGGACTCAGCTTTGTGCTGGTGGGACAATATAGTCCAAGCTGAGGGTAGTCAGGCTATCAGAAGAATAAGATGGTCAGAGTTGAAAAGGCTGGTGATTGAGGAGTTCTGTCCTCACCGAGAAATGGATAAAGTTGAGAGAGAGTTCCTGCAGTTGGAGGCGGGGACCATTACACATCAGCAGTACACCACAAAGTTCAACGAGATGGCACGTCTGGTGCCGGATCACGTGACGCCTCTGTCACGGAAGATTAAGAGGTACATCCATGGTATGCCAGTGGATATTCGCAGGCACATGATCGCTGCCCGACCGAGTACGTTTAGGTCGGCGGTGGATTTGGCAGGGAGACTGTATGATGAGATAACGATGGTGGTGACTGAAGGTAGCAAGAAGGGTGATGGTGTTCGGGGTGATGCCTCGACGGGTAATAAGAAGGCACGGGTGGACGACCGCCGTGTGGTCGCATCAGGTGCTGGTATGAAGAAGTGTGGTAGGTGTGGGAGAGAGCATAGTAGGGAATGTAGGCTGGGGTTAAATGTGTGCTTCAAATGTGGGAAGGCGAGGCATATAGCCAAAGACTGTCGTACGGTCTGGTGCATTAACTGTGGCGTGGAGGGCCACATGAAGGGATTGTAAGAAGCCGAGGGCTGAGGGTTCCGGGTTGAAGAAGTCGGGAAGTGAAGGACTGAGGGCGAGCACCAGGGCATTCACTATGACACAGGAGGAAGCTAGGACAGACCCTGATGTTGTGTCTGGTACGTTTCTAGTGAACCAAACTTTAGCTTCTGTGTTATTTGATTCTAGTGCTAGTAAAAGTTTTATTTCTGCTGCTTTCTGTGCTAAGTTGCCTGTTAGTAGTAGACGTGTTGATGCGCCCTTTGATATAGAAACTGCCATAGGTAAGTCTACCCGGATTTCTGAGATGTTAAAAGACTGTGATGTGGGACTAGAAGGTCATAAGTTTCTTGTTAGATCGTTCGTGATGACCTTAGGCGGTTTCGATTTGGTTCTTGGCATGGATTGGTTAGCGGACTACGAGGCGAACATTGTGTGTCGCAAGAAGATGATTCGGTTGACACCGCCTGACGGGAGTTCGTGACGGTTTATGGTGATCGGATCACAACGATTTCAAAAGTAACTTCGATGGCGGTGGCGGGAAAGTGTATGAGGCGTGGAAGTAGTGCCTACTTGGCCTATGTAAAGGATGTGGATACGCCAACACCATAACTAGCTGATGTACCGGTTCAGTGTGACTTTCCAGACGTGTTCCCAGAAGACTTACTAGGAGTGCCACCTAACCGAGAGATCGAGTTTCAAATTGATCTGATACCGGGTACCCAACCTGTTGCCAAGTCACCGTATCGGCTGGCTCCGACGGAGATGAAAGAGTCGATGGAGCAGTTGCAAGAACTGCTTGATAAGGGGTTCATTAGACCAAGTATCTCTCCTTAGGGTGCTGAGGTACTGTTCGTGAAGAAGAAAGATGATAGTATGAGGATGTATATTGACTACCATGAGCTGAATAAGTTGACGATAAAGAACTGATACCCCTTACCAAGAATCGATGATTTGTTTGATCAACTTCAAGGTGCCAGTTGGTTTTCAAGGATAGATCTTCGATCGGGCTACCATCAGTTGAAGATGAAAGAGCAGGATATCCCTAAAACCGCTTTCCGCACGCGATATGGTCACTACGAGTTCCTCGTCATGTCTTTTGGTTTGACCAATGCGCCAACTGCTTTTATGGATCTAATGAATCGAGTGTGTCGGCCGATGTTGGATAAATCAGTGATCGTGTTTATTGATGAGATCCTGATTTATTCGAAGAGGGAGATAGAGCATGCCGGTCATATTCGGGAGGTTCTAGAGACGTTGAGAAGGGAGAAGTTGTACGCCAAGTTCTCCAAGTCCGCGTTCTGGTTGCGCGAAGTGCAATTCTTGGGTCATGTGGTGAATCCTGACGGGATTATGGTGGACTCGGCAAAGATGGAGGCGATTATGCAATGGAAGTCACCAAAGACGCCATCCGAGATTCGTAGCTTCTTGGGTTTGGCGGGCTACTACAGAAGATTCATTCAAGACTTCTCTAAGATCGCCTCTCCACTAACTAAGTAGACCTAGAAAGATGTGAAGTTTGTATGGGGTCAAGCTCAAGAGAAGGCGTTCGAGGAACTGAAGGCGAGATTGACTCAAGCTCCTGTTCTGTCATTACCCGATGGAAGCAAAGATCTGGTGGTCTATTCTGATGCTTCCTACTCGGGGTAGGGGTGCGTGTTGATACAGAGGGGAAAGGTTATAGCCTATGCATCCCGACAGTTGAAGGTTCATGAGGTCAATTGTCCTACTCATGACTTGGAGCTAGCAGCCGTGGTCTTTGCACTAAAGATTTGGAGGCACTATCTTTACGGGACGAAGTGCACCATCTTCACTGACCACAAGAGCTTGAAGTACTTCTTCAAGCAGAAGGACCTGAACATGAGGCAGAGACGATGGTTGGAGCTTATAAAGGATTACGATTGCGAGATCCATTACCATCCGGGCAAAGCCAACGTGGTGGCGGATGCCCTTAGCCGAAACGAGAGGCCCGAGCCGATTCAGGTGAAAGCATACCAGTTGATCATGACCTCGGATGTGATGAAGCAAGTCAAAGAGTTTCAAGATAAGGCATTGAAAGAAGATCATCTTAACTCTGAAAGAATGAGAGGTCTGATTGCGGAGTTGGGTGAAAACACACTTGGTGTTAGAACCCGATTTGGACGAATGTGGATTCCTCGCTTTGGGGATCTACGGGTGAAGATTATGGGTGAAGCTCACAAGACTCGATACTCTATTCATCTCGGTGCTACAAAGATGTACCAAGACATGAAGAAAGATTATTGGTGGCCGTGTATGAAGCGTGTCGTAGTGGAGTATGTGAGTAAGTGCCTTACTTGCTTGCAAGTGAAGGCCGAGCATCAGAAGCCGTATGGGAAGATCCAACCTTTGGAGATGCCGGAATGGAAGTGGGAGCACATCACCATGGATTTCATTACGAAGCTGCCGCGTACCCCGAAAGGGTATGATGCCATATGGGTGATAGTTGACCATTTGACGAAGAGTGCTCACTTTCTACCGATCCGCGAGACATATTCATCTGAGAGGTTGGCTGATTTGTTCATCAAGGAAATTGTAACTCATCATGGTATGCCGGTGTCTATTGTGTCTGATCGTGACACCCGGTTTACATCCAAATTCTGGAAGAAGTTTCACGACGCCATGGGGACGAGGTTACATATTAGCACGGCTTATCATCCCCAGACTGATGGTCAGTCCGAGAGGACCATTCAGACCTTGGAGGACATGCTTCGGGCATGTGTTATCGATTTTGGAGGAAGTTAAGATGACCACTTACCGTTAGCTGAATTCTCGTACAACTACAGTTATCATGCCAGCATTGGTATGCCCCCATATGAGATGCTATACGGTAGGAGATGCAGAACACCCGTCTGTTGGGGTGATATTGGTCATAAAGAGTTAGGGAGTGTCGAGGTGATCGAGGCTACAACTAAGAAGCTTGAAAAGATCAAAGCCTTCATGAAGGAAGCCAAGGATAGACAGAAGTCGTATGCTGATAAACGACGCAAACGGGTTGAGTTCTAGTTGGGTGACCGGGTTATGTTGAAGGTCTCACCTTGGAAGGGCATCATTCGTTTCTGAAAGCGGGACAAGTTGGCCCGAGGTACGTAGGCCCTTTCCGAATCATTGCTTGAGTAGGAGAGGTGGCCTATAGATTGGAGTTACCGGATGAGTTAAGTGGAATTCACCCTACATTCATGTATCTCACCTAAGGAAGTGCTTGGTAGATGAAGTTATGATTGTTCTACTGGAAGATATCGAAGTAGACGAACGGCTCAATTATGTGGAGCAACCAGTGGCAATCATCGATCGAAAAGAGAAGAGTCTGTGGAATAAAAAGGTTCCTCTTGTGCGTGTACAGTGGAAGCACAGGAAAGGATCCGAGTCAACGTGTGAGACTGAAGAAGAGATGAGGCAGCATTACTAACGTGGGGGTGGACTCGTAACTCCCGTTATTTATTTATTTTGAAGCCGACGAATGAAGAAAAAGAAATGAAGTTCAAATTCGAGGGACCAAACTCGCCAACGAGAGAAAGTTGGGTAACTGGAGATATTTGAAGGGAGAGGGTAGCCATTACCCTCTCCCCACACCCACATTTTCAGCAAAGAAAAGAGAGGAGAAGGAGAAAGGGAGAAAAGAGAGAAAAAGGTTGGTCCGAGTAGATTCAAGCGTGCAAAATCGAAGTGTAGCGTGTTGATTCGAAGCTCTTCTCATTGTGGTCGTTTGTGTGAGTTCTAGGACCCCTATTTTACATGTTTTCAAACGATTTTAGGGCTGGAACACATAGAAAACCCGTTTTTGAATGTGTGTGTTTGACTCGTGTGTATGTGTTTGTGTGTGATGCATTTGGAGGTTGATTTCGGGTTGTGTGTGCTTGAATGGTGTTGTGGTTTGCATTCCCAAGGTTTAGGATGGTTGATTTAGGCTTAGAATGGGTTTGGATGAGCTTGGAGGTCGAAAATGGCAGATTGGGTTCGGCATGAACTGCATTCTGCATCAGCTAGGGCTATGCGACCGAATGGAGGCCATACGGCCGATTGAGGTGCGATTGAGGTTCATTTGCACGATTGAGGGTTCATTCGCACGATTGAGGATTCATTCGTACGATTGGGGGCCAGTCGCATCGCTTATCCGCATTAGTTTCATCCGCATGAGGTCCATTCGCATTAGTTCCATTCGCATAGGACTCATCCACATTGAGTCCATCCGCATGAGTTCATTCGCTTGGGTGTTCATCCGCATGAGGTCCATTCGCACGATTGGGTATTCATCTGCATAGGTGTTTATCCGCATTAGTCCATTCGCATGATGTTCAGTCGCCTGGAGGCCATGCGACTGAAGGGTGTCCATACGCCCAAGTAGGGTTGTTGTACCCGGGGAAAAGTGTAGTTTAATTACTGACTTTTAGGGGAAAGTGCAAATGTAGGTTTTGACATGGAAATTCCCGTAAGTTCATGTGAGATGACTGTTGAGACCTTAGAGGGTATGTTGGGCATGATGATGATGGTGCATATTAGGCACATGTGTAAACTTTAGAACTTACACTAAGTTCATGTAAGATGACTGTTGAGACCTTAGAGGGAAAAGTGCATATGTAAGTTTTGACATGGAAATTCCCGTAAGTTCATGTAAGATGACTGTTGAGACCTTAGAGGGTATGTTGGGCATGATGATGATGATGTTGCATATTAGGCACAGGTGTAAACTTTAGAACTTACACTAGTTAAGAGTGATTGCCAGAGAAGGAATTCAAAGCACGCCTCTTTCTTTTCATGAAAATGAATCCGAAAGAAATGGTGCTCCACCAAATATATCCCATTGAGTATTAGTTCAAAAAATAGAAAAAAAATAAATATTAATAAATAAAGTAAGCCAACAACTTACGTGTTACCCTTTAGGATGGCGACTTGGAGGATACAACCATGGGTGGGGGAAATTTGAAAAAAATGCATTGGTCTATGCTTACTAATTCATCCAGTATTCATTCACTCTGATATGGTAATGATTCTAAAGTGGAATAAGTTCCCTAGTTTGCATTGGTAAGAGAACTCTGATAGGGTTAACATGTGCCTTGCCAAGTAATCAATTAAATAGGTTGAAATGTAGCTTCCTAAGTGTGAGACCCTGTAGATGAATTGATATCACTTTAACGTACTGTCACGAGAAGAAACTCGATTAGTTAGTGTTGTGGTAAATTGGAAACAATATTGATGATTACTATGACCTGTTGTTTGTTTGTGGGAATAATTGGAATGTTTTAGTGTGATTGAAAACTTGATTCCTAGTTATAGTTCCATTGCATACTTTTTCGAGGACGTAAAAAGATTAAGTGTGGGTATTTCTGATGTGTTGTAAAACACATCCATTTTATTTCATGTTTTCGGGTAACTTTTGTTTAAATTATAGGTAGATTCTTTAGTTTTTACTTATCGTTCGTTATTTTGTGTTTCAATAGGTGCTTGGGTGCTTAATGTGACGAAATTGCGTGGGGAACAAAGAAAAGAGCCAAAAAATGGGGAAAGACCAAAACTTAGAATTTTTTCTAAGTGAAAAAATAAAAATCTCTGGAAAATCCTATCTATGCGATACGCACAACAGCAAGGTTTCTCCTGTGCCTATCAAATAGATCGTAATTTAGGGTTTTGGTAATTTTTAATCTATGCGATACGCACAACAGGAAGGCCTCTCCTGCGCGTATCACATAGTTGGAGTTTTTGGAAATATTTTACAAAGTTGTATTTAAACAACTTTTCTCAACCAAAACACCAAGTTCGACTACCAGCCATTTCAAGAGAATTCCCAAGGACAAATTGAAGATTTTGGAAGAATTTGAAGCTAAGGATTGAAGCTAGGATCATAGGAACAACTGCATGTTAAATCACGGGTTTTTACCTTCGTAACTTTATTTATCTAAACATTATTTTGAATATTTTGATCGTGTATTCATTGTTTGAGATGATTTTTCTACTGAATATGAATACCTAAGATCATAGTACTACCTAGGTTGATGATTGGTTTGTGTTAACTCGAATGGATTTTGGGTATTGAATGTTTTTTGTGGTTAATGCTTATGTAATGAAGTTTATTCAATCTATTTGATGAGTTTGAGTGTTTTGGCATAATTGTTGATGATTCCAATATTCTATATGTTTGTTGTTGAATGTGTTTCATAGAAACTTGCATATCGAGATCTATTACTTTGTGTTTTTGATTAATTGATGGTTTTCTAGACGTAGTAGCCATAGGAATTGGGTTGAATTAATTATTAAGCCTTAATGTTCTTCTTAATTTGATTCCCAGAGGTGAGGATTAATCGAATCGTCCTTCTGCTTAGTTGCTTAGAAGTAAGCGGTTCGAAAGAAGGTTTCTCTAATCTAGTTGATTGCATTGTTTTTCATGTTCAATAGATAGTTTAAAGGTTGCCCCTTTCATTATTAATGAATTGTGTTTGTTAGATCGAGAGATTAGCTATCAACCGGGTACATAAGTGGTGTTAAAGAGACTTAGCGGTAATTTGACTAATCGGTGATTTCACTCATCTTTTAGGTTCGCCTTTTGGTCATATCCCGAGAATGATCCGGGATCCATTGAGTATTTTAGAAGTTTGTTTCATTAGATCCCGATTCCACAATAATTCAATAGCCATTTGAAGTTCGAGGTTCACAAGTAGGATTCATCTAGGTAGTATCTTTTGCATTCTTGATTGTCTAAGAGTTCTTGTTTTCTCATGTTTTAGTTGGTAAGTCGATTGTCTAATTTAAAAGTAGTCTTTTTTTATCCTGGTTCATATTGAAAGAAAATCTCCCCCCAATTATTAAAAATTTTTTTATCCTTTTTGAGTCTAATTTATTCTATAATAGTGTCTCTAGGGTTCGATTCCGGTCTTCCTTTGTCTTGTCTACATTCGATTAGGTTCACTTGCCTATCTAGTGGTCTAGGTCTAGGTTTTCTTGGGTTAAATTTGAGTTTCTAGATTACGTATAATTTAAGTTGTTTTGATTAGATAACTTTGTGAGCATCAATGATTCCAAAGAAAATGCCTGACTATTTTGAGGAAGATTGAAAGAAGATTGATATATATCAAAAGGACATGACCGGTCTTCAAACTGTTCTTCCCAACTCTATTTATAGAGGCTTCAAGAAGTGCAAAACTTCAAAGCAGCTCTAGGATGCACTAAAGTTGATGTATGAAGGATTTGATGAAGCCGAGGAAAACAACAAGGACAACATGAAGTAGCAGTTTGAAAACTTCACCTTCAAGACAGGTGAAACTATTACTAAAAATATTTTAGGTATGTTGAGATCGTAGATACTCTGTTGAATGTTAGAGTAAAACTTGAGAATATAGACATTGTAAGGAAGTTCATGTTCTCTATTCTTAGACAATGGACACACTACTATGTGGCCATTAAGCTAAATGAAAAACTCTCCACCCTTACTCTCATAAAGCTGTATGGTATCTGTTGATGCATGTATGTCCCTAGATCATGATTTGTAATGTACTAAATCTTGTCTGTCTGATTATGATGTAATTTGTATTGATTAATGAAATGACATGGATTGTTTGTTATTTGTGATGTTTAATATTTCATTAATGAGTCGTGATTGAATTGATTGGGTTTATGATTGTTTGAATGGTTACACATTATGTTATATTAATTAAAACATTCAAACTTAACTTAATGAAGTTCTCATGCGAATAGCCCATGCGAATGGACCACACGCATGAATAACTTCATACGATTGACTCAATCGCACGACTGAACAAGAAGACTGGATCAGTCGTATGATTGACACATAAGATTGACTCAATCGCACGACTGAACACTCAGTCGTGCGGATGAATCAACCGCATGGTTCAATCGCACGACTGAACCATACTTATGGCCCAGTCGCACGATTGAACAATACTAACCTATAAATAGACCCAATTCGTGGAAAAAGGTAAGCATTCATCCCATTACGATTCCAGACGTACCCTAGCCGTCCAGAGACCTCCCAAATCGTTCTCCAAGTTCACAGAATACATTAGATCGATTCCTAATCGACTTCTAACATTAGATTCAATTCTTGATTGATTCTTCGTGTGTTCTCACTGATTGGATCGCCAATCAAATAGGATTCCGCACTATTGAGTTGGTTTAACATGCTAATCACTAGGTATTTCATTCAAATAGGCTCTTGATTACGTGTTGATTCAATCAAGATTGCATAAAAGTTTGTGTTTTTGCACTAAAAACGCAATCTTTGGTGTCAAAAGTGATCTTGGACGTTTCCTGCTCATTGAAGTTTGGTTTCTACGGACTTAGGCGATTAGGACTTGTGAAATTTCGAATTTTTACGGCTGAAACCCGTCAAACCTAGAAATTTTCGCAAAACAGCAGCTTCAGTCGCACGAGTGACCTATTCGCACGACTGGACTCCATTCGCATTGCTCATTCACACGATTGGACCTAGTCGCACCCTCATTCGGCCGACTGAACCGTTCTTTCGCATAGCTCATACGCACCAGATTCATTCGCACGAGTGAACCAATCGCCCAGTTCAGCCGCACAATTGAACCAGTCGCAGAGTTCATACGCACGATTAGACCATTCGCATCCTTCAGTCGCATCAGTGAAAGTGTGTTTGATTAGACTTAAAGTTATTCGTCATGGAAGATCAGATGTCAGCCTTTACTGCTGGGAAGGACTCGAGAATACAGAATCTGCTGTTGCTTGAGAGTGAGGTGGGTAATCACAATAAACCACCAAAGCTCTTGACTTTAGATGAGTTTCCCCACTGGAAACAACGTTTTGAGATCTACCTCAATGGAGTAGATCCTAATCTGTGGGAAGCCATTGAGATTGGTTATAGTACACCGGTGGGAGCTGATGGAGTTAAGCTAACGTTAAGTGGGATGATAGACGCACAGAAAGTCAAGTACAATGCAGAGAAAAGGGTTTATGCATTGATTACTCAGTCTATCCCCAAAGACATATTCCACCAGTATTCAGAGAATAAGCAGTCCAAGAAACTGTGGGATGAGCTAGAAAAGAGGTATGATGGGAATGCTTCATTGAAGGCAATCAAGGCAAAGGAGTTAAAGAAGGAATTCGATAACTTCTCATCGATTGGTAACGTGAGTTTAGATGAAGTCATAGACAGATTATACCACTTGATGAGCGAACTGCATACACATGGAGTGGAAACGACCATGGAAGAGAAAGTGGGCAACTTCGCAGACGGATTGCCTGATAAGTGGGCTTCATTCGTGTCTAACCTAAGACAGAATGAAATGTTTATAAAGCTGGATATTAATGACTTCATTCTTAAGTTGAGAGAAGAAGCACTAAGGATGAAGTATAGAGCTCAGAAGTCTTCGTACACACAAAATCCAGCTTTATACAACGCCACGCCTCAAGCTAAGACATCTGGAGCACCTCTCCAGACTGCTTTTGTGTCAAGCTCGTCAGGTCCTTCACATGCTTCTCCTTCTGGATCAGACACGTCAGGGTCGTCATGTACCCACTATATTGGATCAGAAGCAAGTGCTACCAAACTGAAGACCGAGAACCTCGGTAATGTGACCATAGAAGTAGCTCGAGAGCATATGGATCTTTTAGCTGCAGTGGTTCATTCATATGATGGACTTGTTGCCGGAAAGATTGGAAACTGCCATCTGGCAGATGAGGACTACGAGCAGGTGGACGAAATGGAGCTTGAGAGGATGGATATAATGTGGGCCTTAGCTAGTGCTGTCCGAAGGGCGAAGAAGTTTGTTAAAAAGACTGGACAGAATTTGGTAGCTACTAAGGATACCACATTTGGCTTTGACAAGAGCAAAGTGACCTGCTTCAACTGTGGAGAGAAGGGGCACTTCAAGAGAGAATGTGTCAAGCCAAAGAAGACGGGTAATGGGAACCCGTTCTCGTCCTTTACTCGCCAAGACAAGCAAGCTTCCAGTTCTACTTCATCAAACAAGGATCCAAAAGCCTTGACTGCTCATGATGATGAAGGACATGATTGGAGTTTTAGGTTTGTCTCACCAGGGGAATCTAACATTGCCAGTGTGGAGGATATTGATGATGATTCTGCGAGTGAAGGTGATCTAGCAGTTGAGATAGCAATGTCACATAGTGAAGAAACAACTACAGTCGAGGTCAGTTACAAGCCAAAGGAGGAAACTTCCACGTCAGAGACAGAAAAGTCAGAATCACCAGAACCAGAGACATCTGATGCTGCGTTGATGGCTAACTCTTCTGAACCAACTCAGGTAAGTACTACTGACCAAATGTTTAATAATCATGCTTGTTCTGATTGTGATACTTTTAGGAATAGCATAGATGAAAAATTTGCTAGGTTATTAGATCATAATGATAACTTAGTAAAAGATTTACAACTGTGCACTGAGGGTAATAGAGTACTAAAACAAAATGAGCATAGTTATAAAGAAAAGATAGACCTATTGACTAAACAGCTTAGGGAAACCGAAGTAGTTGCTTTTAACCAAGCAAATGACATTAGGTACTATCAAAACTCCCTAGAAGTCACTAAGAAGCAAAAGGCAGTTCTAGAAGTAGAAGTAAATTCATTAAAACAGAAACTGCATAGTTGGACTAGTTCTTCACACATAGTTCAACACTTAGTGAGAGAAAGGAATAACGGGGAGGGATTAGGCTACAAAGTGGTTCCACCACCACCTGAGACCTTGATGAACACTAAGTCTAGACCAGTAAATAATAACCCCATTAAGGATCATGTGGTGACTACTCCTCTTGTTACTGATCCAGACACCTCATGTTCATCTACTGAATCCGGACAGAAACAAAAGGAGGCCACTTTAAAGGCAAAGGGTAAATTGCCTTGTGTTAATCTAGAAAATGAATTTGAAAAAGTTAACTTAAAGTCAGGGTCAAACAGAGTCAAATCAGAACCTAAAAGGACTTCAAATGTTAATTTTTCACATGCTTCAAGTCAAAAACCAGTTAACCAAAAGGAGAAAGATGCTAAATAGGTTAAAACAGTTAATTTTGTTAAACCAGAGAAAACATCAAATGTACAAGAGTCAAAACCTAAAGTGATTGATGTTACTAGAGTGTCACGCACTTCTCCACAAAGAAAGTCTACTCGTAAAGTTGATAGCCGGTCATGCTACAACTGTGGAGAATGTGGACACATTGCTTCCTATTGTCCTTTCTATCAGACACCTAGGAAGAAGATTGATCTTCAGGACTCTAGACCTAGGTCTTCTAAGAGGAGGTCTTTGACTCCACCTAGAAGAGCTAGTGAACCTAAAGTCCAACCTTAAGCCAGACGACTGTTTATCATAAACAGGCCTTGCACAAATCTGGCTTATGGAAAGAGAAGTCATCCTGCGTGGCTGATACTGATGACAAGAAGGAACCTGAGCAACCCTCACCCTCTAAGGGTCAATGGGTGGAGTTTATGATGTGTGATGCCTTTGGGAAACCCAAGACAGTAAAGGCTTGGGTTCCTAACCTAAACTAATTCATTTACTGTGTATGTGCAGGGTGTTCGATATAGTGCTGAGACTAACACGTGGATTGTAGACAGCGGAGCATCCAGGCACATGACAGGAAATAGTGCCCTTTTATCAAACGTCAAACAAATAAAAGGAGGGCATGTTTCCTATGCAGGAAACAAAGGAGGCTATATCACAGCTCAGGGAGAAGTGGGAAATCAGAAAGTTAAGTTTGATAAGGTGAACTACGTTCAACAACTTCAGAATAACTTACTTTCTGTTTCCCAAATCTGTGATAAAGGATTTAAAGTCATCTTCGACAACAAGAAGTGTTACGTGCTGAAGAAAGACTACATGATCCCAGAGGACCAAGTTCTGATGACTGCTTCAAGATATAAAGACCTTTATGTTTTGGATCTGTCAACAAACGGATCATGAGGTTCAGTGCTTTCTATCTAAAGCTACTGAGAAGGATTCCATCTCCTGGCATAGGAGAATGGGACACATTAGTTAAAGGAAGATGAATCATTTGATTCAGAAGGATTTGGTGAGAGGAGTTAATGTCAAGAACTTCCAACTTTCTGACTTTTGTGTAGCTTGCAAGAAAGGCAAACAGACAAAGAAGTCTCATAAGGAAAAGAAAGTTCATTCAATAGACCTTCCTCTTGAACTTCTTCACATGGATCTGTTTGGTCCAGTCAGTATAAAGAGCATTGCAGGCGACTTGTACTGTTTTGTGGTCACTGATGACTACTCAAGGTTCACTTGGGTAATGTTTCTGAAATCCAAATCAGAAACATTTGAGTCATTCAAGGAATTAGTAACTACACTGAATCTCTCTACAAGCTAAAAGTTAGAAAAGTACGCTCAGACAACGGGACATAATTCAAGAATCAATGGATGGAGGCATACTGCAAGGAAAAGGGAATTGTGCATCAATTCACTTCTGCCTACACGCCTCAGATGAATGGTGTTGCTGAGAGGAAGAACAGAAGCTTGATAGAGACAGCACGGACTATGCTGGCGGACTCGAAACTGCCTATCCATTCTGGAATGAGGCAGTGGCGAATGCATGTTATACACTGAATCGAGTCCTAATAGTCAAGCGCCACGGAAAGACATGTTACGAGCTACTACAAAGACGCAAACCGAATTTGGAGTATCTTGAACCTTTTGGCGCGCCGTGCACACTTCTGAAGAAGACACAAGAAGGCAAATTCAGCGAGAAGGCGGATGAAGGAATCTTTCTAGGATACAACATACCGAACAAGCGAGTTTACAACAACTCAACGGGTCTTGTAGAAGTGTGGTGTAATGTCGACGTTCAGAGATATACCACACCACCTACGGCAAAGGACCTGCATACTTCTTCGATTATGATGGATTCTTCAAGTCCTTCAACATCCCTCTCTCTCCCTCGGATGATGAGTTAGCTACTAGGATGATGTATGATATGCTGAATACACCATCTAGCACACAGGGACAATCATCTACTCAGTCACGGGGAGTAGTCGCTGACAGTGACTCCTCCTCTGAAGATGAAACTGAAGCAGATGACCAGAACAGTCAGGAGGAACAGGTTCCAGTTCCTGAAAGTCCACAAGCATCTACAAGTGATGCACCTTCGACTTCGGAACCTCGAACTCCGACTACCTCAGATGCAGAACCAAATGTTCATAATCTCAGTTCTGAGGTGGCTGTTCCTACTACTCCAGGATCACGACTAAACGTCTATCATCCCCTTGACAATGTTATTGGGGATGTCAGATCAAGAGTACAAACCCGAAATCAGCTATACTCAGCTGATTACGCCTCGGTTATGGAGAAGGGTTACATTCATGATGGTGCTTATCGATGTTTTGTCTCGCAGTTTGAGCCAAAATATGTCAGTGAGGCACTAAATGATGAGGCGTGGGTGAGTGCCATGCAAGAAGAACTTCTGCAGTTCAAGAAGTTAGGTGTATGGACTCTGGTTGATAGACCTAAAGGTGCTAAAGTCATCGGCACCAAATGGGTACTAAAATGCAAGAAGGATGACCAAGGAGTCATTATCAGGAACAAAGCTCGACTGGTGGTTCAAGGTTTTCGCCAAGTCGAGGGAATTGACTACAATGAGGTGTTTGCACCCGTGGCAAGGATGGAAGCTATTCGTATCTTCCTTGCCTATGCATCGTACATGAAGATTAAAGTCTACCAATTAGATGTGAAGAGTGCATTCCTTCATGGGGAAATCAGGGAAACAGTCTATGTAAGTCAACCCGAGGATTTGAAGATCCTTATCATCGGGATAGAGTTTACAAGCTCGACAAAGCTTTATACGGGCTTCATCAAGCTCCTCGAGCTTGGTATGAGAAACTCTCGACTCATCTTGTGAAACACGGCTTTCGCAGGGGAGTCATTGACTGCACACTGTTTATTAAAGAAAAGGATGGCGACCTACTGCTTGTACAGATCTATGTTGATGACATAATCTTCGGTTCAAAGAACGAAGAGTTATGTAAAGAGTTTGAAGCAGTGATGAAGAAAGAGTTTGAGATGAGTGCTATGGGGGAGATGAAGTTCTTTCTCGGGTTACAGGTGGATCAGACACCTAATGGGATCTTTCTACATCAGACCAAGTATGTAGGAGACATTCTCAGTCGCTTTGACATGGAGAATGCCTCTGCTGCTGGGACTCCACTTGCTACGAATCACGATATAGCACCTGATGAGAATGGAGATCTTGTAGATGCCACTATGTACCGAGGAATGATTGGATCCCTCATGTATCTCACTGCCTCAAGACCTGATATTATGTATGCTACATGTTTATGTTCTAGATATCAGGCTAAACCTAAGGTCAACCATCTGATCGGGGTCAAGAGGATTTTTCGTTATCTGAAGGGTACACCCACACTTGGATTGTGGTATCCTCATGATGATGACTTTGAGCTTACCGCGTATAGTGACTCGGATTACGGGGGCTGCAAGATGAACTACAAGTCTACATCAGCGGGGTGTCAATTCTTTGGGAGAAGATTAGTTACCTGGCAGTGTAAGAAGCAGACATCGGTTGCATTGTCAACCTGTGAAGCCGAATATGTTGCTGCTGCAAGTTGCTGTTCACAAATCATCTGGATTCAACAGCAAATGCGGGATTACGGTTTAAAATTCTCATCTACTCCTATTTTTGTTGATAACTCTGCTGCAATTGCAATAACTAAAAATCCGGTTCAACATCCTAAGACCAAACACATCGGTATTAAATACCATTTCATAAGAGATTGCATTGAAAAAAAATTAATTGATGTGGTAAAAATTAATACTGATTTTCAACGCGCTGACCTCTATACTAAAGCCTTTGATAAACCACGTTTTCAATATTTGCTAGAGGTCAACGGCGTTAAAAAGAAAAGTGAGGTAATTCCTGATGATGATAATGTGTAGTCCGATGTAGTTTAGTTAAAGTGTATTTTATTTTATTTTATTTTATTTGTCTATTTCCGTCTGTTATATTTAAACTCATGTTATTTTGCTGTTTATTAAAATCCTAAAATAATTAAACCAGTAATGATTTTAGTATTTTAGGGGGAGAATATGTCAGCAAGTTAACATTAAAAAAAAAAAACGAGGGAGAAGGAGTAAATAGCTGATATAAGGTAGATTGTGTCTGTGATACCGATTCAATACCTTTGGGAAATGATAGTACACAGGAACAAATCAAGAAGGACTTTAAAAATTTAAGTTTTGAAAAGATGCAAAAATTCAAAGTATAAGTCTGTGTAGTCTAAGCAATATAAAAGGGAAGATGATAGAAAACTGGCAACTCCTAAGGTGACACAAAGAAAGTAGACTTAGAGGCTGCTAGACCACCAATGATATGTTAGTAGATTCAACACAATAGATAATTAGACCTGATTGGTGATCTCAAGATCAAACTAAGTTGTTCAACTGACTGTGGGCTTCCATCTTATCACTGGTTAACACAATCAAATATATTCCAATAAGGTGTAATGAGCAATTAAACGCCACAAATGTGTGCGGATGACCATAATTAGAGCAAAGAAAAAAAAAAATGAAAGACAAATGCTATAAAGCTAATGACATATGTTGTTGGTGCATTTTGTGTAAAATAGAATAAGCTGCTCTAACAAGGAGATAGGTTGTGTGCCTCTCTGCTGTGCGATGGCACTGACCTGAGGATAAGCATAACCTAGATATTCTAGAATTCATTGTTGTTTGCCGCCTCTCTGCTGTGCGATGGCACTGACCTGAGGACAGGCTTCTCTTTGAAAGCTCTAAGAATAGTCTCTTCTTGTAATAATACCCGTAAACCGCTCAAAAGCTCCTGAGGAATGTTGATTACCATATAAGTGTGGGATCCACAAATGTTAGTTGAAATAATGAAACCTAAATCAGTCACCAGTCTGTGTCAAAAGTCTGTGTATGGATTTAAGTGGCCAAACATACTGACAATCATTGTGGCTATTCTCAAAAGTTCAAAATCAATGTGAAAATCTAAGAGTTTCAGTATGATTTCCTTAAGTTGCTAACGACTCTGGATGAACACCGAGAATTGAGCATCAAAAGTTTTAATAACAAGTCCCAAATGATTTGACTTGCCTATATGATTCTAAAATTGAATTGGTCCAGATATGATCAATCCAAGTTGAAGCTGTCTACTCCCGAACCAAATCCCGTAGATATCAATATCAGGATTTATCTCTCACAAAAGCCAAAAACAAGTTTGTTTATGTAATTAGTTTAAAGTTTCTAAATTAGTTAGTCGTTTTTAATTTTAATTTTATTAGTGTGTCGGACTACATCAGGAAAATCATAAAGGAATCAACTTACTAAAAGGGTCATGTCTGAGATGACCACATGTGCTTGGAAAATTTAAAACAGTCACGTCTGAGGTGACAAAGTGTTTAAAAAGGGTCACGTCTGAGGTGACTAAATTATTTAAAAGGATCACGTCTGAGGTGATCATAAAGTTTTCAAGTTAATATGATCATGTCTGAGATGATCAAAAGCTCATAACGTTAAATTTCAATTATTTAAAAGGGTTTTAAATGTAACTTGGTAAAAAATGGAAGAAAATTAACTAAGTGTGACCCATTCGCACGACTGGACCATGAGAATGGACCAACCATGCGAATGGCTTCCACTCGCACGAATGGACATGAGATTGAGTCATTCACACGAATGGCTTGTCAGAATGGCCCATTCGACCGATTGAAAGAGGGCGAATGAGTCAGTCGACCGATTGAAACTCATTCGGTCAACTGAACATGCGAATGACAGGCACGACTGAGTCAGTCCACCGACTGAACCTCAGTCGGTCAACTGCATGCGACTGATTGGGCCAATCGTACGACTGACTGGGCGACTGAGGCCAGTCGGCCGACTGAACCCAGCTTCAGTATTTAAAGGGCACAGTCGATCGCATTTTACTCATTACATCCAAATCGCCCTTAAATCGCATACCCTACCGTTACGCTGCCAAAATTTTGTTAGACCTTGTTTTCTCATCGCTTTTGATTCAATGACGTTCGCTATTGATTATACAGGTAGATTGAAGTCTTATTTCATCGAAATCAAAAGGATTGAAACCCTAATTTTGATTATTCGACTGTGAAACACGAACCGAGACAAGAAAGCCCTAATAACCTATTAAAACTAAGCAAAACATTAAAATTAAGTCAAATAGGTTATTGGTAACGAGAATGCGAGTCTACTGAACCAGTTATTTGGGTAAAACACTTATTTTGTTGAAGTTTCGATCGAGTGGCGACTGAACTATTGAGACAGGCGACTGGTCGTCCGGATGAACTTCAATCGCACGATTGAATCTTGCGATTGAGTCATTCGGCCGAATGAACCATACGATTGAGCTTAGTCGGCCGACTGAACCATTCGCAGACTCAGTCAGCAGACTGAACCCAATCGCATGTCAAATTGACCAGAATGAGTCCAGTCGCATGAAAGAACAGAAGACTGACTTCAGTCGCATGATTCATTCGCACGAATGAATCAGAATGATTTTCAACATTACACTTAGAACATAATTTTTCATGTCTTATGTACTAATGGTTCAATGTCATGTGTGTTTCAGGAAAATGGCAGAAAGATGGTCCATAAATCCAAAGCACAACATCTGTGCTCATTTGGATCATACCACCAGGAACGGGGCCGAGTTTACCGACATTATAGCCTTTCTCAGACGGTCCAGGATTCATAAGGCTATCTCCACCCCTTGCACTCCATACAGATCATTGCATCGGGCATTCTGGGAGAATGCCTCTGTGGACCGCTCCCGTGAGCCCTACTGCATTAGGAGCTCTATATTGGGCCATGATATTGAGATCACTGCTGCCGACCTTCAGAGGGTCCTAGAGTTTGGGGACGACACTGATCATCCTACTAGATTACATCCACTAACAGTGCGAGGATGCTTTCTGAGGATAAAGTATGCTGGGGACATCAACTCAGGCGTGCTCAACAAGAGCAACCTAAGCCCCCAGTACAAGTACTTAGCACACGTGATCCTCAAGTGTGTTGCATCGAGGAGGGGTGGGTTCGACAACCTCTCAGACCAGATCCAAAATGCCTACGTGGCACTGGTTCTGAACCACCCCTTCAGTTTTTCTAGCATGATATTCTCCTACTTGGTGGAGAACTTGGAGGCCAAGGGAAAGGAGGGGTTTTGCATGTACCCCAGGTTCTTGCAGCTCGTCTTCAACGAAGAAGCTGCCACAGTTGCCCAAAGAGAGTCATGACGCAGTGGCCTTAGAGATTATGGATGATACTACTCTAGGCCGGATGAGAGTCTATAGGGGGAAGCAGGTGAAGCCCCGAGTGAAGAGACTGATTGGCCACCTGGCCAACGAGAGGTATGTGGCGCCAGGCAGACGCAAATGGCGTCATGATGACAGTGACTCTGATGATGAGAGGCTGCTCCTCCAGAGATGGATTTGATGATGATGATGATAGCGGCGACGCCGGGGATGATATGCCTGCTCCACCTAGAGGCACTGATTCAGATGTTATTCCCCCGGGGTCTGCCCCTGCCGGAGAGGTTGCTGAGACGGCCGGCTTCCATCAGGAGTTTGTAGTTGGTGATCAGGAGGACGAGGAGGAGTCGGATGAGGAGCCCCTCACGAGGACTGTGGGAAGCAAGGTTGTTCCCACAGAACACGGGCTTAGGGTGGTTGGTGAACACCCTCGGGACTCTAGAGAGACAGAGACTGACCCGAGCTATGCTCCGGGATCAGTAGGCAGAGCTGCAGGGGGGGCATCCACTTCCACTGGGACTAGGAGGAAGAGGATGGCTCAACCCCACGGACTGAAGAAGAAGAAGCGTCACCTGACCTTCGTTACCACTGCTGCCTCTACTTCCACCACCACAGCCACCACTACCACCTCCACTGACATACCACCCATCACCACCGCCACCACATCCACTACTACTACTACAGCCACCACCTCACCTACCACCACTGTACCCTTCCCATCCACCACCATACCATTTACACCTACATCACCAGCACCTGCTTACCGACCCATATTCACCACTACTACTACCACCACCACCTCACATCATGCAGGACCATCAGCCCAGCCATCACACCTATATGGATCTCCTCTACCTCCAATCGGGGTAGAGGAGCAGCTGTCGGCGCTAAACCGTATGGTGATGCGCCTGCTAGCTGCAGATGAAGAAAAAGCTGCTCAGATTCGTTAGCTGACCAACCTGACTGCTGCCCAGTCTCAGCAGATGGCAGAGCAGGCTCGGGTGATAGAGCAGCAGACCCAGCTAATGGAGGCACAGAGAGTCGAGATGTCCCAACTCCAGGACCAGCAGGCCCAATCAGCCAAACGTATAGAGGAGTTGGAGACTACCAACAAGACCATTATGCTGAGGTTAAAGGGGTCAAAGGATGAGCCCTTGAAGATAAAGGAGGGTGATGGGGATGATGGAGATGGTGATGATGATGATGAAGATGATGATGATGATGAGGAGGATGATGAGGATGAGGAAGAGACAGAGGAAGAAAGGACAGAAGGAAAAGATGATGATGACGAAGCAGAAGGAGGGGATGCGGCTGCATCGGCCTCTGCTTCTGGTCAAGAACGAAGATCGAAGCATCGACAGGACCAGTCATCTACCACTTCTGCTCCTCCGAGCGACGAGACCATCATTCAAGACAAAAGTACAGACTAGATGTCTTATGTATTTATTTATTTTTGTGTTTGAATCATGTACTGAAAACAAATGTTTTGAATGTTTATATATATTAAGTTAATGTAATTCTGTTTGATTAATTACTAATGATTTATGTGTTAAATGTTTAAATCAAACAGATCCAAACTTTCAAAGGGATGAGTTTGACATTGCTCCCCTTCAACAGGTCAAGACTCAACTAACCATGATTCTTGATCTGCAAGGGATTGTAAGAAGGTCTGTGAGTTATACCCCTGAAGAAGGGGAAATAATTCATGACCTATCTAACGAGCAACTGGCAGAGATGTTCAGACTCAATCCTGATGAAATTGTCAAGGATGCTCCAACAGTTGATTCGACCAGTGATGAAGAGCTAAATGATGTTGATGAAGTTGAGGTCGAAGATATCACTGCAGAAGAGTACCCTTAGTACGCTGACAACGAGGGTAATGTGGTCCCCAATCTGGGTGAGTCCCTAGTCAGTGATACGTTTGAGGTACTAAACAAGATGGAGCAGGAAACCGAAAAGGCCGAAGGAACAACCCAAGCCTCAAATGATGACGTAGACATTCGAAAGGCTGAATGGGCTGCCTGTTTTGAAGAAGTGAGAGCCCAACGTGATGCACCAAAGAAAGATGCCTACACCAAGCTCTACAGAGTCAAGAAACACCACAAGGTGTCAGGCCGGATTATTGCATGGGCTTATTTTGATGATCTTAACGCGTATGCAGTTAAGAGGGAACAGGGCATAGAGTACTTTAGGTTTCCACATGATCTGAAGACTCTACCTGGTTTTGAGCTCAACCAGCTGGCTAAGTTAAAGCTGCTATATGCTGACCCAAGGAAGATGTCAGGCTGGTTCGAGGCTGCCTTGAAGAAGGAGTACCACACCAGATGGGTTAACTTCAGACCGCAACAGCCTACAAGGTACATAAGAAGGTCTGAGGTTGATGCCATTACTGGCAAGCCCAAGATTGTGTTGAAGTGGAGTCCTCCGCGCACTATGTCGAGAATCCCTCTCAGGGAAATGCCACAGGACTTCACTCCACACTTCAAATGGTGGTACTATGATTGGAGAACTGCTGAAGTTGTCATAGTTCTAAATAAAGAGGGCCAAATGGATACAATCAGGGTATTCGACCCGATTTGGCTAACCAACTTGTCTGCTAATGATGTCTATACATTATACAAGTGGCCACTGTTCTATGACACACAAGATATTATACAAGCCCTCCAGTTCCAAAACGTTATACGACTCCGCTTTGCGTTTGAGATTCACCCAGGAGTCACCAAAGAGGAGAAGTACAAGAAGTATAAGGAGGTTATGCAGAAGATAAGAGATTAGATAGATCTAGGTCCAAGGGGGAGTTTGTTGATGCATGTATGTCCCTAGATCATGATTTGTAATATACTAAATCTTGTCTGTCTGATTATGATGTAATTTGTATTGATTAATGAAATGACATGGATTGTTTGTTATTTGTGATGTTTAATATTTCATTAATGAGTCGTGATTGAATTGATTGGGTTTATGATTGTTTGAATGGTTACACATTATGTTATATTAATTAAAACATTCAAACTTAACTTAATGAAGTTCTCATGCGAATGGCCCATGCGAATGGACCACACGCATGAATAACTTCATACGATTGACTCAATCGCACAACTGAACCAGGAGACTGGATCAGTCGTATGATTGACACATAAGATTGACACATAAGATTGACTCAATCGCACGACTGAACACTCAGTCGTGCGGATGAATCAACCGCATGGTTCAATCGGACAACTGAACCATACTTATGGCCCAGTCGCACGATTGAACAATACTAACCTATAAATAGACCCAATTCGTGGAAAAAGGTAAGCATTCATCCCATTACGATTCCAGACGTACCCTATTCGTCCAGAGACCTCCCAAATCGTTCTCCAAGTTCACAGAATACATTAGATCGATTCCTAATCGATTTCTAACGTTAGATTCAATTCTTGATTGATTCTTCGTGTGTTCTCACTGATTGGATCGCCAATGAAATAGGATTCCGCACTATTTGAGTTGGTTTAACACGCTAATCACTAGGTATTTCGTTCAAATACCAGGTCCTAACAGTATCCTGAGCGGTTACCAAATGGAGATGAACATGTAGAATCCATCCAGCAGCTCTTCCAGCAATCAACAGAGTTTAGCCCTTTATGTGGTTGAAAGGGATAGCAGAGAACCACAACATTATCTTATTTGCTACCCTGACAACTTACAAAGGGGCCCTTTCATCATCTTCCCGGAGATACCAGGGATATCTACACTCAGGGAAGCCCATTCCAAGAGCCAAGCCCATCTCAAGCCTTTGTGTCTTTAGATGAAAGTTGTGGCAACTTTTTTTCACTCTTGAAGACTTGGATTGTATCCATCCAGATGACCTGGAGTATATGGAGATAGTCCAGCAGATAGCTCTTCTCACTTATAGATCCAAGAAGTTCTACAAGAGAACCGGAAGAAAGTTCCAAAGCAAAGTAACTAGTGGAAACTTTGGACTTGATAAAAGCAAAGTAAAGTGTTACAACTGTAACCAAATAGGACACTTCGCTAGAGAGTGTAAGGCACCAAGTACTGATGGTGGCCAAACACAATCCAGGCCAAGCTACACCGATGCAGTTCCCAGATCTGAGAAGCCAAGCCAACCAAAACAACAAGCTGCTATTGTTGTTGAAGAGGGAGGCTTTGACTAGAGCATTCAGCTAGAGGATGTTTCTCCAAATCAAGAACTGATTGCTGACCATGATAATGCCAAGGTATTAGAACATATATGTACACTTGAATGCGCTGCTAACGTAAACATGTATAGTTCCTATAAATTATAAGTGAGATCTGACCTTGAGTATTTGAATAGTTTAAAAGTTGATTCCAAAAGGGAAGAAAATGACTATAAACTTAAAATAGAAGATTTAGAGAAAACAATTTCTACTCTTAAGCATGAGAACACAAATTACAGGACTCAAATCAAAGATCTCAATACTAAGTTAACTGAATGCCAGGCTGAGCTTCTAATCAACAAAACCAGGGCTGGAAAATGTGTTCGTGAATAGGAAACCATCAAGAATATCATATCTTCATCGTTCCATGCAAAGATTTGTTATCCAAACAGGCATGGACTGGGATCAAGTGAGATAGCTCCTCCACTCATATTATTATCTGTCAGATCTCCAAGGTGTAAAACTAGTGAAGATGAGTTGCCCCTCATTGACCGTATCTATGAAGAGAATGAAGATAAAGACGGGAAAGTAGAGGATTAACAAGAAGTGAGTGAGGAGGTTCATCCTAACAAGGGTCAATATACTCTTGGAGAGAAGAGAGAACCAATGATGGCCAAGTCAGCTAGGAAGAATTTGATTAGGGCTTTCAAAAGAAAATCAAAGAAAGTCCAAGAGATCAAGCCCACTTTCAATCCCAAGCAAAAACAAGTCTTTATATCTGCTGGGTTAAGGTGGTGTAGACTTAATATGTGACTTAAGACTCTGGTACAAAGAGTCCTAGTTCAAGTTCAAACCATCCTAGTCAAGAAAAGAAAGTTTAACAAATATACGACACTACTACAAAGCCTGAATCATCCAGCTCCTAGAGCAAGCTTCACCCTAGAAGCCTGTTGCATCATCTAAGAAGGTGAAGAAGGAACTGGAAAGAGATCAAGCTCAACCTTCTCCTTAGAAGAAGACCCTCAAGCGTATACCTATTAAATGCATCATGTGTGATGGTACTACTCATTATGCTAAGGATTGTATCTACAATCCTAAGAGTACCATCCACATCAACAAGAAAAAGACTTTTGAGAGGAAGAAGAAAATATCTTCTGAAGGAAAACCACTTTCCTTCAGAAACTCCAAGTTGAATAAGAAGAAGTAGGTGGAAAACTATCTTCAGAAGCAAGTTTGGTCTCGTAAGAAAGGAAAGCTTCCGAAGCACTAAAGTCTACTGCAGTGGATACAAAAGCTTCCAAAGGTTCAGTCTTCAAAAATTTCAAAGTTTTGAAGGACATGTCTAATCTTCCAAACATTGTGTGGAAGATGAAGTAAGGTGATGTGACTGAAGTTTCTTCATCAACAACAACCAAGGATCCTCGAAGCTTGCATATAGGATCATTTATTGTTGAACTATTATCGAAAGCATATCCTGCTTAGAACCCCTACAAAAGGGAACATGTACAAGATGGATTTGCAGGAAACCTCCCTATCAGGAGAAGTTTCTTGCTTTTCTATCTAAAACGAATAGTGATTAGTCTTTCCTTTGGCACAAAAGAATGTTCCATGTAAACTTTAAGAACATGAATAAATTAATTAAAGATGATTTGATAACTGGAATCCTAAAGAAAGAGTTTACAAGTGATGACCTGTTGGAATCAAGTAAGACTGGTGAAACCAAAACATACACTTAAACAATTTTTGGTGCAACTGAAAAGGGAACTTCCGAAGACAAATGCAGAACTTCTAAAGGCAAAGTCTTACAGAGCTTGGCAAGAGGAACTCTAACTTCCAAAGACAAAGTCTTCCTTCTTCCGAAGTTCAATACTTAGAAGATTAATTCAAGACAATAACTTCCGAAGCATAATGTCCTAAAGATCAAGTCAAGCCTCGAAAGAAGTAGCCTCTTCCGAAGTATAAGTGGCTTCAGAAGAACTTGTTCTTCTAAAGCCAGTTAACCTTCGGAAGAACCTACTATGAACTAGTGGACATAAGTATGGTCCCTCTGACACTCCGCTACAACCTCTGGGATACTGCATGGTGCTTTTCCACGCCCTTGTAGTTGACCATATTTTATTCCACTGTTAATTCCTTATAAGTTAGTACAATTACTAACTTTAGTTGGTAACAAAAGGTAAGTCATGGGCATATCATGACTACCAAATCTTAGATAGTAGTTTATCTAATATACCTTACTTCTAACAATGTAGTATTTGTCTAGTTGTAAGTTTCAGCTGGTATCAAAGTATATCTGGCTGTAGATAGTATGTAAGGTTTTATGTGAGGCTGATGCACCTAAAACATCCAAAGTCTTTCCTGCATGCATGCACTCAAGTGCAGAGTAGAAATGCTTTGGAAGTTTTACACCATGCGTTAGAAATATTCTAAGTGTAAAATCTTCCGAAGCCAAGACCAACATCTTCCAAAGCCAAAAGTGAAGTCTTTCGAAGCGTCAAAGACAAAGTCTTCCAAAGCCAAGAAGTGAATACAGATTTCTTCCAAAGACTTTTGAACACATGCTTTATCTGATGTACTTTACCATAAAGATGGACCACTTTTCGCTGCAAGTCTGTTCAATCACCAACTTACATAAGTTGGTGAAAAGGTCCATACTTTTGGTAACTGTACATTGAGGTCTTGAGTCCTTATACTTTCTACTTTATGTACTTTTATTCTTTTTTGTAATATATTAGGATATGAGCTATGGCATGTCATAGTAACTTGTCAAAAGGCAATCTACCTTGTTACTTTACATTTGATTTTGTTGTCTAATTCAAATGTTTCCAGCTGGCCTTCTAAGTGTTCTAAACATTTGTGTTACCAGTTCCCTATGTGATCTGTTAAGTATTCTAAACACTTTCCTCATTGTGTGTTGTGTTGTAAGTGACCATCCCTTAAACGGTCCTGCAATTGGTATCAGAGCATTCCAGGCTCTTGATTATAAGATCTCACCATCTTAAGATCCCTCACACACACAAAATACTTAACATCTCAAATGGCAGCTCTTACTAAAGCTGATATGGAAACTGGAACCATGATAAGGTCTCGACTGATCACTCATGAAGACTTTGACAGTTGGTGAAAACAAATGGAAGGGTTCATCAAGTCACAAAACTCCAGGATGTAGGAATCTGTTGTCTAAGGGACTCACATACCAAGCACCTCCTCAGTTGCTGTTGGAGGTGGTATGATTCCAAAGGCTGTGGCTGACTATTCTGAAGAAGACAAGAAGAGAATAGATATTGATCAGAAAGCCATGACAGCCCTTCAAACTGCTCTTCCCAACTCCATATACAGAGGCTTCAAGAAGTGCAAAACAACTTAACAACTATGCACACATTATTGTGTTGTTATCAAGAGAACTAAGAACCTTAAGACTCCTACTTTGATAGAGTTATATGGTATTCTTAGTGGGTACCAGATGGAGATGAATATGTAAAGTTCATCTGGTAACTCCAGCAATCAACTGAGTTCATCCCTTCATGTGGTTGAATGGGATAGTAGAGAACCATAACATCATTCTAAGAGACAAGTTCTTCACAAGCCTTTGTGTCTTCTGATGAAAGCACAGGCAACTTTCTCTTCACCCTTGAAGACCTGGACTGTATCCATCCAGATGATCTGGAATACATTGAGATAGTTGAGCAAATGGCTCTTCTCACTCATAGAGCCAAGAAATTCTACTAGAGGACAGGAAGGAAGATTCCAAGCAATACAGCTAGTAGAAAGTTTAGGTTGGACTAAAGCAAAGTAAAGTGTTACAACTGTAACCAAATGGGTCACTTTGCAAGGAAGTACAAGGCACCAAGGATAAATGGTGGCCAAGCACAAGCCAGGCCAAACTACACTGAGAGAGCCACTCAGAATGAGAAGCCAAAGCAGCAAGTTGCAATTGCTATTGAAGAAGGAGGCTTTGAAAGGAGCATCCAGGTGGAAGATGCATCTCCAAACCAAGAACTAATGGCTGACCATGATGAAGCAAAGGTATTGGAACATCTATGAACACCTGAATGTATTGCTAAAGTGAATAGATACAAGTCCTACAATTTAAAGATAAGATCTGATCTTGAGTCCTTAAATATTTTAAAATATGATTTCAAAAAAGCTAAAAATGATTATAAACTATAAATAGAGGACATAGAGAAAGCCATTCAACTCTTAAACATGAACATACCAACTACAGGACTCAGATCAAAGATCTCATAACTAAGTTGACTGAATGTCAGGCTGAGCTTTTGATCAGCAAAGGCAGTGCAGAAAAATGTGTTCTTGAAGAAGAGACCTTCAAGAACATGATATCATCATCCTTTCATGCAAAAGTTTGTTATCAAAATAAGCTGGGACTGGGATCTAGTGAGATAGCTCCTCCACACATAATCCTATTTGTAAGATCTCCTAGGTGTGGAACTTGTGAAGATGAGCTTCCTCTCATAGACCCCATATGTGAAGAAGATGAAGAGGATATAGTGAAGGATGCCTCTCAGAAGAGTGAAAAAGAGCATTCTAAGAAGGGTCACTATCCCTTTGAGGAGAGTAATAGGGTTGGGATGACAAAGTCAAGAAGAAAGAACTCGATTAGAAAGGCCAAGAAGAAGTCCAAGAAGGCTCAATAGATCAAGACCACCTTTAACTCTATGCAGAAACAAGTCTATATCTCTATAGGATTTAAAATGGTTAAGGCTGAACACACAAGCCTAAACTCTAGTACCAGGAGTTCTGGTTTATGTTAAAATCATCCCAACAACATGAAGAAGGCTGACCAATTGCGCACCACTGCTACACAACCTGAACCATCCAGCTCCAAAGGCAGCTCTCACCCTAAAAGAATTGCCATGTCATCTGCAAAGATGAAGAAGGAGAAGGAAAGTAATAAAGTTCAACCTTGTTCTCAAAAGAAGACTCTCAGGAAGAAAAGGATGAAATGTGTTATGTGTGGTAGTACCTCTCATTTTGCTAAGCATTGTCTTTACAATCCAAAAGGTACTGTCCACATAACCAAGAAGGAGACTTATGATAGTTTGAAGAAGAAGAAAGCTTCGGAAGGAAAATCTTTTCCTTTTGGGAGCTCCAAAATGAAGGAGAAGACAAGTGGAAATTTGCCTTCGGGAGGAGAAGACAAATGAAGGAGGATGAAATTTGTTATGTGTGGTAGTACCTCTCATTTTGCTAAGCATTGTCTTTAGAATCCAAAAGGCACTGAAGCTTGCTGCAGTGTTAGCAAGATCTTCTGAAGGTTCAGTCATCAAAACTTCTGAAGTCATCAAAACTTCTGATATGATGAAGGTCAAGTCTAAGTCTCCAAAGGTGGTGTGGAAGACAAAGAAAGACCAAGTGACTAAAAGTTCTTCATCAATATCAGCAAATGATTCTCAAAACATGACAATAGGATCAATTACTGTTGCATTGTCTTCAACTTCTTTTGATGAGCCCAAGACGAAATAAGGCTTGGGTTTCCAACTGTAACTAACCATCTTTTTTGTGCAGGAACAACTTAAGACAAATAGGAATATATGGATCATTGATAGTGGCTGTTCTAGGCACATGACATGCAATGGGTCACTACTCCAAAATTTTGAGAAAATTAATGGAATACCAGTTGCTTTTGGGGGAGATGTTGGAGGTTACATAACTGGAAGGGGTAGGGTCACAAATTGTAAGCTTAGCATTAAGAAGGTAAACTTTGTCAATGAGCTTGGATACAATGTTTTGAGTGTATCTCAATTTTGTGATCAGAGTCATAACATGCTCTTTACTAAGCATGATTGCATTATTCTCAGGCCCGAGATGGTCATTCCTTATGAGCATATCCTGCTAAGAGCCCCCAGGAAAGGGAACATGTACAAGATGGATTTGCAAGAAACATCTCCATCAGGAAAAGTTTCAAGCTTTCTTGTAAAGCAAATAGTGATGAGTCTTTCCTCTATCATAAAAGAATGTGCCACGTAAACTTTAAAAACATGAATAAATTATTTAAGAATGATTTGGTAAAAGGAATGCCAAAGAAAGATTTTACAAGTGATGACCACTATGTTGCATGCCTGAAAGGGAAGCAACACAAGGTATCTCACAAGTCAAATGAAAGAAACTCCATCACTACACCCCTACACTTATTAAATATGGATCTCTTTGGCCCCACCAGTGTAATGAGTCTATGAAGGACCTCTTATTGTTTGGTGATCAAAGATGATTTTACAAGATTCACTTGGGTCTTCTTTCTTAGAACTAAGGAAGAGACCATTGAGACTCTGAAAAATTTCATCTTAAATATTGAAAATCAATGTGATCACAAGGTCAAAACCACAAGATTAGATCAAGGAACTGAATTCAAGAGCCAAATCCTTGATACATTTTGTGATGAAAAGGGTATTACAAGACAATATAGTGCTCCCAGGACTCCTCAGCAAAATGGTGTTGCTGAGAGGAGAAACATGACACTAATTGAAGCTGCAAGAACTATGTTGTCTGACTCTAAACTATCCATCACCTTCCGGGTAGAGGCAGTAAACACTGCTTTCTATGTGTAACATAGAGTTTTAGTAATTAAGACACATGGTAAGACTCCTTATGAATTTTGACACAAAAGGAAACCTTTCATTGGTTTTCTCAGGTCATTTGGATGTCCTTGCACCATCTTGAATACCAAGGATCAAATTGCCAAGTTTGATGAGAAATCAGATGATGGACATTTTATTGGATACTCCTTCCAACCTAAGGCTTATAGAGTATACAATCTCAGAACTAGAGTAGTTGAGGAATTAGCCAATGTGACCTTCAATGAGCACACTCTCAGTGTGAAAGGTTCTGGTCCTGATTGGCTATTTGATCTTGATTTAGTTACCAACTGTTTTAACAAATCTTGTGAGCATGTTTTAGGATCTACAAATATACTACCTACAGGTGATCCTGATCCTAGATTTGGGCTGAGAAGACCTTCAAGCTATACTACTTCATCTCCAGTTGTAACTAACCCTACAAATGGAGTCCCTATCAGCACAACAATGACAAACTCAGCTGATACTTCTGGGGTGCCTTCAAATTCCAGCATAGAGGAATAAAACTCATTGAATACAACATCAATGATGTCACACAACATCAATGATGTCACACACTCATTGGATCAAGTTACACTTGATAAGTGTGCTGATGTGGTGGGAGAAACTTCAATGCCTTATCTAATTTCTCTAATTTAGATCTCACCAAACAACTTGATGTGATCCCTCAACTAAGGATCACAAGTCTCACCCCCCCCCCCCCCCACAAACATCATTGGAAATGTTAATACAGGGGTAAGAACAAGAGGCCAAACTCATGATGCAAATGTTTGTCTCCACTCTTGTTTTCTATCCCAGATAGAGCCAAAGAAAGTTAATGAGGCCTTAAATGATGGAAGTTGGGTTGAAGCTATGCAAGAAGAACTGCTTCAATTCAAAAGACAAAAGGTTTGGAACCTATGTCATCTTCCTCAAGGGAAGACTACCATAGGAACCAAATGGGTGTTTAGGAATAAGAAGGATGATAGAGGACTTGTCATCAAGAACAAGGCTAGACTAGTTGTTCAAGGATACACACAAGAAGAAAGAATTGACTACACAGATCTTTGCTCCTATTGCAAGACTTGAAGTTGTTAGAATATTCTTAGCTTTTGCTGCATCCAAGGATTTCAAGGTCTACCAACTTGATGTCAAGTGTGCTTTTCTTTATGGGGTGATTGATAAAGATGTGTATGTCAAATATGGATACAAAAGAGGTACTATAGATGGAACTCTCTTCATCAAAGGAACATGGAATGACTTAACGCTAGTACAAGTATATGAAGATGACATTATTTTTGGGTCAACCAATCCAAATCTCTGCAAAGACTTTGAGAAGCTGATGAAGAATAGATTTGAAATGAGTGTAATGGGAGACCTAAATTTCTTTCTAGGAATTCAAGTGAAGCAGGTTCACAGTGGCATCTTCATAAGTCAGTGAAAGTATGTGTAAGACATACTTACAAGATTCAACATGACTGACTGTAAGGTTGCTAAGACACCCATAGCAAGAAACCACTCCCTTGGACCTGATCTTGAGGGGGAGTGAGTATATGAGCACTTTTACAGGGCTATGATTGGGTCTCTTATGTACCTCATAGCTAGCAGGACTGATATCATGTTTTCCACATGTATTTGTGCAAGATATCAAGCCAACCCAAAGATGTCACACCTGGCCACTGTCAATAGGATTTTAAGATATCTCAAAGGTGCCTTAACACTTGGCCATTGGTATTCAAAGAATTTTGAGTTCAATCTGTATGCATATACAGATAGTAACTATGGTGGCTACAATATGACTGCAATGTCTACATTAGGGGGATGTCAGTTCCTTGGTGAAAGGATAGTATCATGGTAATGCAAGAAACAATCATGTGTATCTGCATCAACTACTGAAGCTGAATACATTGCTGCTGCAAGCTGCTGTGCTCAAGTGCTTTGGATTCAGAATCAGATGTTGGACTATGGATTCAACTTCAAAGAGACTCCCATCCACATAGACAACAATAGTGTTATCTCAATTATAGAGAATCTTGCGCAACACTTAAGGACAAAACACATCAATATCAGGTAACATTTGATTAGGGATAACTTTGAAAAGGGATTAATCAAACTAGTCAAAGTTAACACAAATGAACAATATGCTAATCTGTTCACCAAAGCTTTTACTGAGCACATATTTAAGTATCTTATATCAACTATTGGGATGATTAACTTTGATTAGCTTTTCTTAAAACTAAGTCATATTATTTCTAAAACCTGTGTGTCCAAAGTTGTCTATTTATCACCTTCACAAGCCTTTGTTTCCACTGGAAGAAAAATCTCTTAAATGATATTCCTTAGATTTTTGAAAATTTTTTATCTTTTTATTCTTCGGAAGATATGCATTTACCTTCGGAAGAAATTTATGTCTTCAAAACAGACAACTACTTAAGTGAATTCACCTTCGGAAGAAATTCTCAAAATATCTTCCGAAGCTTAAAACCACTCTAGCAGGACCCTTTAAGGGATGGTCACTTACAACACAACACATAATGAGGAGAGTGTTTAGAACCCTTAACAGATCAAATAGGGAACTGAGAAAAAGTTTAGTTTGATACTAAGAACACAAGCAAATATGAGACATAACAAGAACAAACAACACAAGTATATGGTTTTCAAGAATGTTGTATATTGCTCTCAAGTTCTTTACAAGTGTTGCAAAGCATAAAAAAAGATACAAGGACCTAAGATACTTTATACTACATCCTACATCCAGTCATACTTAGAAAGCTAGCTGGAAACATTTGAACTAGACAACAAAATCAAATGTAGAGTCAAAAGGCAAATTTGCCTTTTCACTAGTGACTATTACATGCCATAGCTCACATCCTAATATATTACAAAAAGGATAAACGTACATAAAGTAGAAAGAAAAAGGACTCAATACCTCAATGTATAGTTACTAAAAGCATGGACCTTTTCATCAACTTAAGTAAGTTGGTGACTAAACAGAGTTGCAGCGGAAAGTGGTCCAGCTTTATGGTATAGTACATCAGACAAAGCATGTGTTCAAAAGTCTTCGGAAGAAATCTGTCTTTACTTCTTGGCTTCAGAAGACTTTGTCTTTGAAGCTTCGGAAGACTTCACTTTTGGCTTCGGAAGATGTTGGTCTTGGGTTCGGAAGATTTTACACTTAGAATACTTCTAGTGCATGGTGTAAAACTTCCGAAGCATTTCTACTCTGTACTTTAGTGCATACATGAAGGAAAGACTTTGGATGTTTTAGGTGCATCAGCCTTACATAAAACCTTACAAACTCCCCCTCGGCTGATGCTACCAAAACATTTGAAGACCTTAGATGTTGACAGTCCTCATCATGATGATGACCATACCCTTCTTCATTAGATGGTCAGGATCACTCAAACTATCATTATGTCTTCTCATCTAAAAGAGTTCATGCAGAGGTATATTGAACATGACTTGCCATGTGTAGACATCTTCAATACCTTGATCTCTAATTACATGCCATCTTTCTGGATTAGTAGTGTAAGTCCAACACAAGATGGGTCTTCCTGATGTAAGAGGAGCTGCTTGAATTGGAGTTGTTTGAGCTTCCTCTTGTTGCACTTCCTTAGGATGTTCTAACTCATCCTGAGGTTTGGAGGTGGATGACTCTACCTTCTTCTTCTTCTTTGACTTCGGTTTAGAGGACATCTTTTTCCTCCTCTTTGAACTCTTCGACTAAGAAGACTGGCCTTTAGCACCTTGTTGTTCAGTCTTTTCTTTCTCAGTTGGGTCTACCTCCCTCACTGGTTCAGAAGGAGAGGAAGTTTGACCCTAATGTGGATCAGAAGATGAAGCTTGCTGAGGTTTAGGAGGAGGTCCAGGTTGTGTTGTCTCAAATGGTTCAACCTTAACCTCCACTTCTTGAGGGGCTTGACTTGGTGGGGAATGTAAGTCAATGAGCTCTCCTCTTTTTATCTTCTGCTTGATCACCCTTATGTGCTTATCCATGGTGGATAGAGACATTGGGCCAAGTATCCTTCCGGAGAATCCATACAGCTTCAAGAAGCTCATCATCCTCTGCCTATCAGCAGATTTCTTTTGACTCTCCTGGATGATGGCTATTGACTTGGCTGCTTCTTCCCTCATCTTCCTCTTTGTAGCCTTTTGTTCTTTGAGTACTTGAATTTCAAGTTGTTTGAGATACTCAAGCTCAATATATTCAAATGACAATAGAAGAAGTGCAGCTGCCTAGTAGAGACCTGTGGTACTCAGGTAGTTGATCATGTTTTGCCTGTCAGTTTCTTTATCTACCTGAGGTTCTTATGTTGCCACAGTCTCTTGCACAGGGCTTTCTTGAACTGGAGAGAGAGTAGGAGCATGCTTGTACATTCTTTTATGTCTTATTTCTTCTTTGATTGGGAGGAGAAACCTTGCATCCTTTGCTTCCTTCCTCTCTCTAGAAATTTCCATGTCTACCAGTTCATTTAGTTCCTGTAAGGGGAGAGAAATGATTTCATCAATATCACAGTTCCTGGTCTTTAAGTAAGTAATCCGGGCTACCCTTAACTCATCATTTTGAGTATTTGGTTAGGGGGCAACCCTGATTGCAGCTTCCATGAAGCCTATAGACCCAGCAATGGTACTTTCTCCGGTTAGCTTCCTCTTCCTCTTCCTCTCTCTCTCCTCCTCCTCCTCAATATCCTCAGGAGTCAGTATCATTTTCCCTTTGTCACCAACAGACAATTGTGGCTTAGGGTGGAGAAAGCTTTGGCCTTAATTGCTTGGAGTAGCTTCCATGCTCTGGCTAGAGAGAGGCTGTGATACACCTTCACCAGCAGGTGTTTCACTGAGGGAATGGATTGTTGAAGTAGTTGTGGTTGTGACAATGCTCCTAAGCTCTATCACTAGGCCTTCAGCCAAGGTTTTTCCTTTGAAGCTAATCTCAGGGTCTGCCTCAACATCCAGTTGACCAATGACATTGCCGATTGCCTTTGTCTTGTTCTTGAGCTGAACTCTTCAATAATCCTATCTTGAATCCTTTGAGCCAGCCTGTCAGCTTGCCTAAATGACCAGGTCAAGACCTTCATAGTAGTTCAAGGTCTGAAAGTTGAAGACTTCATGCTACCCTTGAACTCTTTGAAGTATGAGAGCTTTCTATCAACATCATACATCCACTCAATAATGTAGTTTGAAGTTCCTTGGGATGGAGATGACATAGCACTTGGAATACCTTCCTCAAAGAGACTCTGAATGAGTGAGTCTAGTGAGTCCACATCAATGTGAACTTGAGGAAGTTGCTGAGTATGAACAATTGCAAGTGAGGATGGTGAGTCATCAATGTCCATACTCTATGAAGAACTCCCAGGTTCTATGATTGCTATCACTTTCTTCCCCTTTTTAGTAGCATCACCCTCTTGCATAGGCGAGCTAGGAGTTAGGTCAATCACATGCATAGGTTCTTGTGTTAATGGATGAGCTCTACTTAAAGGTCTCCCAGCTAGTTGTTCCTTGAGATAAGATATCTGAAGTTGCTGATCATTGACCCAATTGTATAAGGTAGTCACCTAAGATTCCAGATGACTAAGCTTAGAAAGTAGATAGGAGCAAGTTTATGATAGTTTTTGCACCTTTAGTCTCATGTTCCCCTCATCTTCATCAGAAGAATCATTGGGAGATGAGAGAATTAGACCAAACTCTTCACTCTCATCACCAGCATCATGTTCTTGGCTGCTGGATATCTCGTGCTCACTGACAGCTTCAAGAGAAGTGTCAATGGGCTGAGTTGCCAAGGTTCAAGTCTTAATGATGTAAGCACTTGCAAAAGTCAGAGCCTCTTTCATATGGACCTTCTGAAGAGGTTCAGAGAGATCCACCTTAATAATGGGTGAATAATGTGTGGTAGAAAAGAGAGAGGCAGAAGCACTCATCTCTCTTTGGGTGGGGAAAGAGTAGAGAGACTCATGGTACTCATTGAATCCCATGTCTTCATCATCGTAGAAATCAAGGTTAGGGATAGGTTGGTTGAGATCTAGAGGATGGGAATGGTAACGTTCCCTTGAAGGTTGTTCACTTGAGTGTTGAGATTCAGAGTGAAGGCTTAAGGCTGATGGGCTAATGAGCTCATCAGGCTGAGCATGTGGAACATCAACACTGATTCTTTATGAGATGGGAGTTTTTTGCTCCTCAGGAGAAGTGGGAGCGCTAGTGTCCACTTCCTCCTGTACTTATGAGATGGGGAGTTTTGTTCACTGAGGGAGACGCTTGGGAGTGAGCGCTAGTGTCACTGATTCCTCCTGAAGTGGGTGATGATATGGGGGCCTTCACAAGCTAAATAGATAATGCAGGAGTTCGTTTGGATTTTCTATGGTAGGTGAGAAGTATTTTAGGCTGTGAAGGTGGTTGAGAAGTAGAAGGTGTGGGTTCAACACTTGCTTGTGTTGCTAGGTTGTCACCTTGAGCAATGAGCTCTAACATTTTTAGGACCAGGGCTGTTTCTACCCCTAGAGAAGCGAACAGTTGGCTTCTTCATTATTTTAAAGATGTCGGGCTTCATCTGTCCCAATTTAAGAATATTACCTCTTCATGTTAGATCTAGAAACAATAGGTCTAGATCCTTTTGTATAAGCTTAGAACTTTAATCAATGCTTGTAATGCACTTTTGTAATTCACTATTTCATGTATGCATTATGTATATAGGTTAACCCATATTGTTGGACCAAAAGAACCAATGAGCCAGATCAGAAAAAACCTTTAAGTCCCACAGACATCATAACAACTGAAGTGATATACATATGCTGAAGACAAAGTCTGAAGACCAAGTTCTCAGAAGTTGTCTCAAACAGCTGAAGTAGTTCCTTTCAGTAGTTGTAATGTTTTACTTTTCAGTAGTTTCTTTTCCGTAGTTTTATTAGTGTAAAACGTCTGAAGTTCTTACACTTCAGATGTTATAGTTTCAGTAGTTGTAATTCTGGTTTATACTTAGCCTTTTGTGAAGGTGTCCTCAGTTGTTGAGGACATCTTCAGTAGATTAGTTTACTTTCAGTAGTTTGTATAAATCAGTTAGATGTCACTATCAAGTGACATCAGCTGACGTCACATTCCTTTATAAAAGGAATGTTGACCTAATTGTTTTGTAACCGACGCATTTGCGTGAATGAAAATCTTCCATTAACAGAAAAATCTTCTCTCTATAATCGTCATAGTGTGATTGAATATCATACTTGTCTTGCTTAAATTTGATCTAATTTCTGTTATATTCCGCTGCAAATTCCAATCTAATTGATCAAACTAGATCTGATCCTATCAAATGGTATCAGAGCTGGTTAATCATTGATCGATTTAACAATTGTGTTAGGACCTGGTATTTGAACGAAATACCTAGTGATTAGCGTGTAAACCAGATCAAATAGTGCGGAATCCTATTTGATTGGCGATCCAATCAGTGAGAACACACGAAGAATCAATCAAGAATTGAATCTAACGTTAGAAGTCGATTAGGAATCGATCTAAAGTGTTCTGTGAACTTGGAGAACGATTTGGGAGGCTTCTAGACGGCTAGGGTACGTCAGGAGTCGTAATGGTATGAATCCTTGTGTTTTTCCATGAATTGGGTTGTATTTATAGGTTAGTGTTGTTCATTCGGGCGACTGGACCATAAGTATGGTTCAGTCGTGCGATTGAACCATGCGGTTGATTCATCCGCACGACTGAGTGTTCAGTCGTGCGACTGAGCCAATCTTATGTATCAATCATGCGACTGATCCAGTCTCCTGGTTCAGTCGTGCGACTGAGTCAATCGTATGAAGTTATTCATGCGTGTGGTCCATTCGCATGGGCCATTCGCATGAGAACTTCATTAAGTTAAGTTTGAATGTTTCAATTATATAACTTGATGTGTAATCATTCAAACAATCATAAACCTAATTAACCAATTCAATATCGACTCATTAATGAAATATTAGACATTACAAATCACAAACAATCCATATCATTTCATTAATCATTTCAAATTACATCAGAATCAGACAAACAAGATCTATTACATTTCATATCATGATCTAGGGACATACATGCATCAACAAACTCCCCCTTGGACCTAGATCTCTCTAATCTCTTGTTTTCTGCATAACCTCCTTGTATTTCCTGTACTTCTCCTCTTTTGTGACTCTCGCGTGAATTTCAAACGCGAAGCAGAGTCGTATAACGTTCTGGAACTGGAGGGCTTGTACAATATCTTGCGTGTCATAGAACAGTGGCCACTTGTATAGCGTATAGACATCATTGCCGACAGACAAGTTAGTAAGCCACATCGGGTCGAATACCCTGATCGTATCCATTTGGCCCTCTTTGCTTAGGACTATGACCGCTTCTGCTGTTCTCCAATCATAGTACCACCACTTAAAGTGTGGAGTGAAGTCCTGTGGCATTTCCCTGAGTGGGATTCTTGACATTGTGCGCGGAGGACTCCACTTCAACACTATCTTGGGCTTGCCAGTAATGGCATCAAGCTCAGACCTTCGTTATACCTAGTAGGCTGTGGGGTCTGAAGTTAACCCATCTGGTGTGGTACTCCTTCTTTAGGGCAGCCTCGAACCTGCCTGACATCTTCCTCGGGTCAGCATACAAAAGCTTTAGTCTTGCCAGCTGGTTGAGCTCAAAATCTGGTAAAGTCTTCAGATCATGTGGGAATCTAAAGTACTCTATGCCTTGTTCCCTCTTAATTGCATAAACATTAAGATCATCAAAATACGCCCATGCTATGATCCTGCCTGAGACCTTGTGATGTTTCTTGACTCTGTAGAGTTTGGTGTAGGCATCCTTCTTCGGTGCAGCACGTTGGGCTCTAACTTCTTCAAAACATGCAGCCCACTCAGCCTTTCGAATGTCGACATCGTCATTTGAGGCTTGGGCCGTTCCTTCTGTTTTCTCTGTTTCTTGCTCCATCTTGTTCAACACCTCAAAAGTATCGCTGACGAGGGATTCACCCAGATTGGGAACCACATTTCCCTCATTGTCAGCGTACTGAGGGTAATCCTCGGCAGTGACATCTTCGATCTCGACTTCATCAACATCGTTGAGCTCTTCGTCACTAGTCGAATCGCATGTCGGAGCATCTTTCACTATCTCATCTGGATTTAGCTTGAAAATATCTGCGAGTTGCTCGTTTGATAGGTCATGAATTATTTCCCCTTCTTCAGGGGTATAACTCACTGACCTTCTAACGATCCCTTGCAGATCAAGAATCATTGTTAGCTGAGTCTTGACCTGCTGAAGGGGAGCAACATCAAACTTATCCCTTTGGTAATTTGAATCTGTTTGATTTAAACATTCAACACATAAATCATTAGTAATTAATCAAAACAGAAATGCATTAACTTAATATAAACATTCAATACATAGTTTTTCAATACATGATTCAAATACAAAAGTAAATAAATACAGAAACATCTAATCTTTACTTTTATCTTGTATCATCGGCTCGTCACTTGGAGGAGCAGAGGTAGAGGCTGATTGTTCTTGTCTGTTCTTTGACCTCCTTTCTTGACCTGAAGCAGAGGCCGATGCAGCTGCATCCCCTCCTTTGCTTCATCATCATCCTCCTTCTCCTCCTTTCCCCTTCAGTTTCCTCCTCTCCTCCTCTGTCTCATCCTCATCATCTTCATCATCGTCTTCTCATCATCATCACCATCATCTCCATCATCTCCATCCCCCTCCTTGATCTTCAAGGGCTCCTCCTTAGATCCTTTGAGCTTTAACATGATTGTCTTCTTTGCCTCCTCCAACTCCTCTATCTTCTTGCTTGATGTGACACTATGTGCTTGGAGTTGGGCTATCTCAGTGCTCTGAGGAGCCATCTGTTGGGCCTGCTCCTTTATAACTCGAGCATGCTCTGCAATCTGGTGAGATTGTGCCGCAGTCAGGTCAGCAAGCTGGCGGATCTGGGCCGCCTTCTCCTCATCCACAGCTAGTAGCGCATCACCATCCTGTTGAGCGCAGACAGCTGTTCCTCTACCCCGATTGGAGATAGAGGTGATCCATAAGTATGTGAGGGATGGGCTGAGGGTCCTGCTTGGTGTGAAGTGGTGGTGGTGCTGGCTGTAGTAAAGATGGGTCTGTGAAATGGTGGAGGTGATGTGGGAGTAACGGATATGGTGGTGGATGGAATCTGTACTGTGGGGGAGGTATGGTGGTGGCTGTGGTAGCTGTGGTGGACGTGGTGGCAGTGGTGGTGGATTGTATGGCTGTGGAAGTGGTAGTGGTTGGTGGTAGCTATGGTGGCTGTGGTGGTAACGAAGGTCAACCGACGCTTCTTCTTCTTCTGACCATGGGGCTGAGCCATCCTTTTCCTCCTCGTCCCCGTTGAGGTGGATGCTCCCCCTACAACTCTGCTAGCTGACCCCGGTGCATAACTTGGGTCAGTAGCTGTCTCTCCGAAGTCTCTAGGGCGTTCACCAACCACCCTTAGCCCATGTTCTGTGGGAACAACTTTGCTTCCCACAGTTCGCGTTAGGGGCTCCTCATCCGACTCCTCCTCCTCCTCCTCCGCACCTGGAACAAAATCCTGATGAAATCCAGCTGACTCGGCTACCTCTCCAGCTGGGGCGGACACTGGAGGTACTACATCAGACACAGTGCCTCTAGGTGGAATAGGCATATCGTGTCCAGCATCCCCACTGTCATCATCATCCGAGTCATGAGTGGGTAGAGCAATCTGCTCCACATCAGAGTCACTATCATCGTGGCGCCACTTTCTCTTGGCTGGCACACGTAGTCCTCCCGGGCAGATGCCCAAACAACCTCCTGACAGGGGGTTTCACTTGCTTCCCCCTGTATACCTTCATCCTCCCCAAGGTAGTATCATCCATCACCTCGAGGACTACCGCATCATCCTTCTCCTTCGGCAGGGAGGGAAGCTTCTGATCTATGATCATCTGCATAAACCTCGGGTACATACAGAAGCCTTCCTTCCCTTTCCCCTCAATGTTCTCCACCAGGTAGGTGAAGATCATCTTGGAGAAGCTGAACGGGTGGTTCAGCACCAACGCAACATACGCCTTTTGTATCTGGTCGAATAGCTCATCAAAACCTCCCTTCCTGGAAGCTATGCATTTAAGTAGCACGTGCGCAAGATACTTAAACTGGGGACAGAGGTTACTCTTGTTGAGTACCCCAGCATTGATGTCCCCAGAGTACTTGGCTCTAAGAAAGCATCCTCTGACTGTGAGGGGGAGTAATCGAGTCGGACAATCAACGTCATCCCCCAACTGTAATACGATCCTTAGATCCTCCTCTGAGATAGCAATAGCCTCTCCAAAGATGGTACTTCTGATGCAGTGAGGCTCAGAGGATCTATCAACTGTAGCGCCTTCCCAGAAGTCCTGCTGAACGGACCTATAAGGAGTGCAAGGAGTATATATGGCATGTGCAATCCTCGATCTCAGTAGAAATGTGATGATGCCCGAGAAATCAGCAGCATTTCTGGATGTCAAATCCAGATGAGCACATATATTGTGCTTCGTGCTCATAGTCCATCGACTCGCCATCTGTTACACAAACATAGTAAACGTTAGTATCATTGGCTAAGAAAGTCTGAAGCACTTGGACTTAAAAAAATCTTTCTGTCATGCGATTGAGGTTGTGCGACTGAGATCAGTCGTGCGACTGAACAGTGCGACTGGGATTTAGTCGTGCGAATGATCCCATGCGTACGACTGGACTCATGCGTATGTAACCTCATGCGGTTACACCAGTCGTGCGACTGAACTCATACGCATGGTTCAGTCGTGCGGTTAAGCAGTTCGCACCCTTCAGTCGTGCGACTGAAGTTCATCAACCTGTCCATTCGCATGATGTACTCACTGTTCAATTCAAATTCACTTTTTCACCACTTTTGAGTTTTAGACATCGTTATCTGGTTCATTTGACTCGCAATACATTCTTATAACACCTAACATCTTTAATTTCTTTTGTTTGAGTCATTTAGTTAGGTTATTTAGTCATTTAAGTCTCGGTTCTTTTGCGAGTCCGAATGTACTGATTTTGCATCAAATTGAAAGTTATGGGAATGCTTCTTCACCGCAAAATACCTGTAGAGTCGATGTATATGGTCAGTAATCAAGAAACGGGGGTTTTAGAGATCAAATGAAATTTGGGCAGAGTGGCGTTAAGTCGTGCGATTTAGGGTTAATTTGAGGGTGGTGTGTCTCTGCGACCGACTCCCCTCTATTATTTATACTAACCCTAGATTCAATCGTGCGACTGAGCTCATACCCACCTTTCAGTCGTGCGAGTGGGACTCAGTCGTGCGATTGTTCAGTCGCCCTTCTTCAGTCGTCCGACTGGATCTCAGTCGTGCGACTGACTCACTCGTTCGCCCTTAAGCATCTGACTGGGCCAATCGTATGGGCCATTCGGTTGGATGGTCCATACTCATGGTCCATTCGTACGAATGGGTTCAATTCGTATGATTAGTCCATACGTACGGTCCATTCGTTCGAACGGGTCATACTTATTAAATTTTCTGCCAATTTGAATATTTAACATTTAAACCCCTTTTAATTGTAGAAATTAACGTTATGAGCATTTGATCATCTCAGACATGATCGTTTTAACTTGAAAACCTTTTGATCACCTCAGACGTGATCCTTTTAGACAATTTAGTCACCTCAGACGTGACCTTTTTAAACACATTGTCACCTCAGACGTGACTGTTTTAAACTTTTAAAGCACATGTGGTCATCTCAGACATGACCCTTTTAGTGAGTTGATTCCTTGCTGATATTCTTGATGTAGTCCGACAAACAACCAAAACTAATACGACTAGCTAACTTAGAAGATTAAACTAAAGAATAAAAATAAGACTTGTTTTTGGCTTTTTGTGAGAGATAAATCCTAAGATGGAAATCTACTGGATTTGGTTCTGTAATAGACAGCTTCAACTTAGATTGACCACACCTGGACCAATTCAATTTTGGAATCATACAGGCAAGTCAAATCATTTGGGACTTGTTATCAAAATCTTTTGATGCTCAATTCTCGGTGTTCATCCAGAGTCGTTAGCAATTTTAGTAAATCATACTGGAACTCTTAGATTACCACACTTGATTTGAACATTCAAGAGGTTGACAGCCATTAATGATTGTCAATATGTTTGTCCACTTAAATCCATACACAGACTTTTGACACAAGCTGGTGATTGTTTTAGGTTTAATTATTTCAACTAACATTTGTGGATCCCACACTTATATGGTAATCAACATTCCTCAGGAGCTTTTGAGCGGTCTACAGTTATTGATTAAAAAGAAGAGACTATTCTTAGAGCTTTCGAAGAGAAGCCAGTCATCATCAGGTCAGTGCCATCGCACGCAGAGAGGCGGCAAACAACAATGAATTCTAGAATATCTAGGTTATGCTTATCCTCAGGTTAGTGCCATCGCACAGCAGAGAGGCACACAACCTATCTCCTTGTTAGAGCAACTTCATTTTATTTTGCACAAAATGCACCAACAACATTAAGTCACTAGCTTTATAGCATATGTCTTTCATTTTTTCTTGCTTTGCTCTATTTATGGTCATCCGCACACATTTGTGGCGTTTACATGCTCATTACCCCTTATTAGAAAATTGTTGATTGTGTTAACCAGTGATAAGATGAAAGCCCACAGTCAGTTGAACAACTTAGTTTGATCTTAAGATCACCAGTCAGATCTAATTATCTATTGTGTTGAATCTACCGACATATCATATGTGGTCTAGCAACCTCTAGGTCTACTCTCTTTGTGTTACTTAGGAGTTCCAGTTTTCTATCATCTTCCCTTTTATATGCTTAGACTACACAGACTTATACTTTGAATTTTTGCATCTTTCTAAATTTAAATTTAAAGTCCCTCTTGATTTGTTCCTGTGTATTATATCATTCCAAAGGGTTTGAATCGGTATCACAGATACGATCTACCTTATATCAAAATCCACTCCTTCTCCTCGTTTTTTTTTAATGTTACTTGCTGACATATTCCCCCCTAAAATACTAAAATCATACGGTTTAATTATTTTAGGATTTTAATAAACAGCAAAATAACATGAGTTTAATTTAAACAGACTAAAATAAACAAATAAAATAAAATAAAATAAAAGAGAAAACTTTAATTAAACTACATCGGAATACACATTATCATTATCAGGAATAACCTCACTTTTCTTTTTACGCCGTTGACCGCTAGCAAATATTGAAAACGTGGTTATCAAAGGCTTTAGTATAGAGGTCAGCGCGTTGAAAATCAGTATTAATTTTTACCACATCAATTAAGTTCTTTTCAAAACAGTCTCTTATGAAATGGTATTTAATACCAATATGTTTGGTCTTAGGATGTTGGACCGGATTTTTAGTTACTGCAATTGCAGCAGAGTTATCAACAAAAATAGGAGTAGAAGAGAACTTTTAACCGTAATCCCGTATTTGCTGTTGAATCCAGATGATTTGTGAACAGCAACTTGCAGCAGCAACATATTCGGCTTCACAGGTTGACAATGCAACTGATGTCTGCTTCTTACATTGCCAGGTAACTAATCTTCTCCCAAAGAATTGACACCCTGCTGATGTAGACTTATAGTTCATCTTGCAGCCCCCGTAATCCGAGTCACTATACGCGGTAAGCTCAAAGTCATCATCATGAGGATACCACAACCCAAGTGTGGGTGTACCCTTCAGATAACGAAATATCCTCTTGACCCCGATCAGATGGTTGACCTTAGGCTTAGCCTGATATCTAGAACATAAGCATGTAGCATACATGATATCAGGTCTTGAGGCAGTGAGATACATGAGGGATCCAATCATTCCTCGGTACATCGTGGCATCTACAAGATCTCCATTTTCATCAGGTGCTATATCGTGATTTGTAGCAAGTGGAGTCCCAGCAGCAGAAGCATTCTCCATGTCAAAACGATTGAGAATGTCTCCTACATACTTGGTCTGATGTAGAAAGATCCCATTTGGAGTCTGATCCACCTGTAACCCGAGAAAGAACTTCATCTCCCCCATAGCACTCATCTCAAACTCTTTCTTCATAACTGCTTCAAACTCTTTGCATAACTCTTCGTTCTTTGAACCGAAGATTATGTCATCGACATAGATATGTACGAGCAGTAGGTCGCCATCCTTTTCTTTGATGAACAACGTGCAGTCAACGACTCCCCTGCGAAAGCCGTGTTTCACAAGATGAGTCGAGAGTTTCTCATACCATGCTCTTGGAGCTTGATGTAGACCGTATAAATCCTTGTCTAGCTTGTAAACTCTATCCGATGATAAGGATCTTCAAATCCCTCGGGTTAACTGACATAGACTGTTTCTCTGATTTCTCCATTAAGGAATGCACTCTTCACATCTAATTGGTAGACTTTAATCTTCATGTACGATGCATAGGCAAGGAAGATACGGATGGCTTCCATCCTTGGCACGGGTGCAAACACCTCATTGTAGTCAATTCCCTCGACTTGGCGAAAACCCTGAACCACCAATCGAGCTTTGTTCCTGATAATGACCCCTTGGGCATCCTTTTTGCATTTCAGGACCCATTTGGTGCCAATGACTTTAGCACCTTTAGGTCTATCAACCAGAGTCCATACACCTAACTTCTTGAACTGAAGAAGTTCTTCTTGCATGGCACTCACTCACGCCTCATCATTTAGTGCATCACTGACATATTTTGGCTCAAACTGCGAGACAAAACACCGATAAGCACCATCATGAATGTAACCCTTCTCCATAACCGAGGCGTAATCAGCTGAATATAGCTGATTTCGGGTTTGTACTCTTGATCTAACATCCCCAATGACATTGTCTAGGGGATGATAGACGTTTAGTCGTGATCCTGGAGTAGTAGGAACAACTACCTCAGAGCCAAGATTATGAAATTTGGTTCTGCATCTGAGGTAGTTGGAGTTTGAAGTTCCGAAGTCGAAGGTGCATCACTGGTAGATGCTTGTGGACTTTCAGGAACTGGAACCTGTTCCTCCTGATTGTTCTGGTCATCTTCTTCAGCTTCATCTTCAGAGGAGGAGTCACTGTCATCGACTACCCCCCTGACTGAGTAGATGATTCTCCCTGTGAGCTAGATGGTGTATTCAAGATATCATACATCATTCTAGTAGCTAACTCGTCATCCAAGGAGAGAGAGGGATGTTGAAGGACTTGAAGAATCCATCATAGTCGGAAGAAGTAGGCGGGTCCTTTGCCAGTAGGTGGTGTGGTATATCTCTGAACGTCAACATTACACCACACTTCTACTAAACCCGTTGAGTTGTTGTAAACTCGCTTGTTCGGTATGTTGTATCCTAGAAAGATTCCTTCATCCACCTTCTCGCTGAATTTACCTTCTTGTGTCTTCTTCAAAAGTGTGCAAGGCGCGCCAAATGGTTCAAGATACTCCAAATTCGGTTTGCGTCTTTGTAGTAGCTCGTAACATGTCTTTCCGTGGCGCTTGACAATCAGAACTCGATTCAGTGTATAACATGCATTAGCCACTGCCTCATTCCAGAATTGGATAGGCAGTTTCGAGTCTGCTAGCATAATCCGTGCTGTCTCTATCAAGCTTCTGTTCTTTCTCTCAGCAACGCCATTCATCTGAGGCGTGTAGGCAGAAGTGAATTGATGCACAATTCCATTTTCCTTGTAGTAAGCCTCCATCCACTGGTTCTTGAATTCCGTCCCGTTGTCTGAGCGTACTTGTCTAACCTTCTGCTTGTAGAGAGATTCCAGTGTGGTTACTAACTCCTTGAATGACTCAAATGTTTCTGATTTGGATTTCAGAAACATTACCCAAGTGAACCTTGAGTAGTCATCAGTGACCACAAAACAGTACAAGTCGCCTGTAATGCTCTTTGTACTGACTGGACCAAACAGATCCATGTGAAGAAGTTCAAGAGGAAGTTCTATTGAATGAACTTTCTTTTCCTTATGAGACTTCTTCGTCTGTTTGCCTTTCTTGCAAGCTACACAAAAGTCAGGAAGCTGGAAGTTCTTGACATTTACTCCTCTCACAAGATCCTTCTGAATCAAGTGATTCATCTTCCTTTGACTAATGTGTCCCATTCTCCTATGCCAGGAGATGGAATCCTTCTTAGTAGCTTTAGATAGAAAGCACTGAACCTCATGATCCGTTGTTGCAGCTGTTGATAGATCCAAAACATAAAGGTCTTTATATCTTCAAGCAGGCATCAGAACTTGGTCCTCTGGGATCACGTAGTCTTTCTTTAGCACGTAACATTTCTTGTTGTCGAAGATAACTTTAAACTCCTTATCATAGATTTGGGAAACAGAAAGTAAGTTATTTTGAAGTTGTTGGACGTAGTTCACCTTATCAAACTTAACTTTCTGATTCCCCACTTCTCCCTGAGCTGTGATATAACCTCCCTTGTTTCCAGCAAATGAAACATGCCCTCCTTTTATTTGCTTGACGTTTGATAAAAGGGCCCTATTTCCTGTCATGTGTCTGGATGCTCCACTGTCTACAATCCACGTGTTAGTTTCAGCACTGTATCGAACACCCTGCACATACAAAGTAAAGAATTAGTTTAGGTTAGGAACCCAAGCCTTTACTGGCTTGGGTTTCCCAGAGGCATCACACATCATAAATTCCACCCATTGACCCTTAGAGGATGAGGGTAGCTCAGGTTCCTTCTTGTCATCATTATCAGACACAGAGGATGACTTCTCTTTCCATAAGCCAGATTTGTGCAAGGCCTGTTTGTGATAAACAGTTGACTGGCTTACAGGTTGAACTTTAGGTTCACTAGTTCTTCTAGGTGGAGTCAGAGAACTCCTCTTAGAAGACCTAGGCTTTGAATCCTGAAGTTCAATCTTCTTCCTAGGTGTCTGATAGAAAGGACAAAAGGAAGCAATATGTCCACATTCTCCACAGTTGTAGCACGACCTGCTATCAACTTATGATTAAACTTTCTTTGTGGAGAAGTGTGTGACACTCTAGTAACATCACTCACTTTAGGTTTTGACTCTGGTTCTTTTGATGTTTTCTCTGGTTTAACAAAGTTAACTGTTTTAACCTGTTTAACATCTTTCTCTTTTTGGTTAACTGGTTTTTGACTTGAAACATGTGAAAGATTAACATTTGAAGTCTTTTTAGGTTCTGATTTGACTCTGTTTGACCCTGACTTTAAGTTAACCTTTCAAATTCCTTTTCCAGATTAACACAAGGCAATCTTCCTTTGCCTTTGAAGTGGCCTCCTTTTGTTTGTTTCCAGATTCAATAGATGAACATGAGGAATCTGGATCACTAACAAGAGGAGTAGACATCACATGATCCTTGATGGGGTTATTATTAATTGGTCTAGTCTTAGTGTTCATCAAGGTCTCAGGTGGTGGTGGAACCACTTATAACCCAATCCCTCCCCGTTGTTTCTTTCTCTCACTAAGTGTGTTGAACTATGTGTGATGAACTAGTCCAACTGTGCAGTTTCTGTTTTAATGAGTTTACTTCTACTTCTAGAACTGCCTTTTGCTTCTTAGTGTCTCTAGGGAGTTTAGATAATACCTAATGTCATTAGCTTGGTTAAATGCAACTACTTCGGTTTCCCTAAGCTGTTTAGTCAAAATGTCTATCTTTTCTTTATAACTATGCTCATTTTGTTTTAATACTCTATTAGCCTCAGTGCACAGTTGCAAATCTTTTACTAAGTTATCATTATGATCTAATAACCTAGCAAATTTTTCATCTATGCTATTCCTAAAAGAATCATAATCAGAACAAGCATGATTATCAAACATTTGGTCAGTAGTACTTACCTGAGTTGGTTCAGAAGAGTTAGCCATCAACGCGGCATCAGATGTCTCTGGTTCTGGTGATTCTGTCTTTTCTGTCTCTGACGTGGTAGTCTCCTCTTTAGGCTTGTAACTGACCTCGGTTGCAGTTGCTTCTTCACTACGTGACATCGCTATCTCAACTGCTAGATCTCCTTCACTCGCGGAATCATCGTCAATGTCTTCTACACTTGCAATGTTTGATTCCCCTGGTGAGACAAACCTAAAGCTCCAATCCTGTCCTTCATCATCATGAGCAGTCAAGGCTTTTGGATCCTTGCTTGATGAAGTAGAACTAGAAGCTTGCTTGTCTTGGTGAGTGAAGGACGAGAATGGGTTCCCGTTACCCGTCTTCTTTGGCTTGACACATTCTCTCTTGAAGTGCCCCTTCTCTCCACAGTTGAAGCAGGTCACTTTGCTCTTGTCAAAGCCAAATGTGGTATCCTTAGTAGCTACCAAGTTCTGTCCAGTCTTTTTAACAAACTTCTTCGCCCTCCGGACAGCACTAGCTAAGGCCCACATTATGTCCATCCTCTCAAGCTCCATTTCGTCCACCTGCTCGTAGTCCTCGTCTTCCAGATGGCAGTTTCCAATCTTCCTAGCAACAAGTCCATCATAAGAATGAACCACTGCAGCCAAAAGATCCATGTGTTCTCGAGCTACTTCCACAGTCACATTACCGAGGTTCTCGGTCTTCAGTTTAGTAGCACTTGCTTCAGATCCAATATAGTGGGTACAAGAAGACCCCGACGTGTCTGATCCTGAAGGAGACGCATGTGAAGGACCCGATGAGCTAGACACAAATGCAGTCTGGAGAGGTGCTCCAATGTCTTAGCTTGAGGCGTGGCATTGTACAAAGCTGGATTTTGAGTGTACGTAGACTTCTGAGCTCTGTACTTCATCCTAAGTGCCTCTTCTCGCAACTTAAGAATGAAGTCATTAATATCCAGTTTTCCAAGCATTCTATTCTGTCTCAGGTTAGACACGAATGAAGCCCACTTTTCAGGCAATCCGTCTGCAAAGTTAGTAACTTTCTCTTCCATTGAAGTAGCCACCCCATGTGTATGCAGTTCACTCATCAGATGGTAGAATCTATCTATGACATCATCTAAACTCTCGTTCCCCATCGATGAGAAGTTATCGAATTCCTTCTTTAACACCTTGGCCTTGATTGCCTTCAATGAAGCATTCCTATCGTACCTCTTTTCTAGCTCATCCCATAGTTTCTTGGACTGCTTATTCTCTGAGTACTGGTGGAAGATGTCTTTGGGGATAGACTGTGTAATCAATGCATAAACTCTCTTCTCTGCATTGTATTTAACTTTCTGCGCGTCCGTCATCCCTCCTAACATTAGCTTAACTCCATCAGCTCCCACCGGTGTACTATATCCAATCTCGATGGCTGTTAGGACCTGGTATTTGAACGAAATACCGAGTGATTGCGTGTTAAACCAACTCAAATAGTGCGGAATCCTATTTGATTGGCGATCCAATCAGTGAGAACACACGATGAATCAATCAAGAATTGATTTCAACGTCAGAAATCGATCAAGAACCGATCTGATGTGTTCTATGAACTTGGAGAACGATTTGGGAGGCTTCTGGACGGCTAGGGTACGTCTGGAGTCGTAATGGGATGAATGCTTACGTTTTCCCACGAATTGGGTCTATTTATAGGTTAGTATTGGTCAATCGTGCGACTGGGCCATAAGTATGGTTCAGTCGTGCGATTGAACCATGCGGTTGATTCATCCGCACGACTGAGTGTTCAGTCGTGCGATTGAGTCAATCTTATGTGTCAATCATACGACTGATCCAGTCTCCTGGTTCAGTCGTGCGATTGAGTCAATCGTATGAAGTTATTCATGCGTGTGGTCCATTCGCATGGGCCATCCGCATGAGAACTTCATTAAGTTAAGTTTGAATGTTCTATTTAATATAACTTAATGTGCACTCATTCAAACATTCATAAACCCAATTAATTCAATCACAACTCATTAATGAAATATTAAACATTACAAGTAACAACCAATTCATATCATTTCATTAATCCATTACAATTACATCAAAATCAGACAGACAAGTTCATTACATTACAAATCCTGATCTAGGGACATACATGTATCAACAAACTCCCCCTTGGACCTAGATCTATCTATTCTCTTGTCTTCTGCATAACCTCCTTATATCTCTTGTACTTCTCCTCTTTAGTGACTCCTGCGTGTATCTCAAAAGCAAAGCAGAGTCTTATGACGTTTTGGAATTGGAGGGCTTGTACAATATCTTGCGTGTCATAGAACAGTGGCCACTTATATAATGTGTAACATCATTAGCAGATAAGTTGGTTAGCCACATTGGGTCGAATACCCTGATAGTATCCATTTGGCCCTCTCTGTTCAGAACTATGACCGCTTCAGCTGTTCTCCAATCGTAGTACCACCATTTGAAGTGGGGAGTGAAGTCCTGTGGCATTTCCCTTAGAGGGATTCTTGACATCGTGCGCGGAGGACTCCACTTCAGCACTATCTTTGGCTTTCCAGTCCTGGGATCAACTTCAGACCGTCTGATATACCTCGTAGGTGTTGAGGTTTGAAGTTGACCCACCTGGTGTGGTACTCTTTCCTCAGGGCAGCCTCAAACCAGCCTGACATCTTCCTCGGGTCAGCATACAGCAGCTTAAGTTTAGCCAGCTGGTTGAGCTCAAAACCAGGTAGAGTCTTCAGATCATGTGGGAACCTGAAGTACTCTATGCCCTGCTCCCTCTTAACAGCATACGCGTTAAGGTCTTCAAAAATGCCCAAGAGATAATCCTGCCCGACACCTTATGGTGTTCTTGACTTTGTAGAGCTTTGTGTAGGCATCTCTCTTTGGTGCAGCCCGCTGGGCTCTACTTCCTCAAAACAGGCAGCCCATTCAGCCTTACGAATATCAACATCTGCATTGGAGGCTTGGGCTGTTTCTGCAGTCTTTTCTGCTTCTTGCTCCATCTTGTTGAGTACCTCAAAAGTATCACTGACTAGGGATTCACCCAAATTGGGGACCACATTTCCCTCGGCGTCAGCGTACTGAGGATACTCTTCAGCAGTGATGTCTTCAATCTCAACCTCATCAATGTCGTTCAGTTCCTCATCACTGGTTGAGTCCACTGTTGGAGCATCCTTCACGATTTCATCGGGATTGAGTTTGAACATTTCAGCTATTTGCTCATCGGACAGGTCGTGAATTATCTCCCCTTCTTCAGGGGTATAACTCACAGACCGTCTTACTATCCCTTGTAGGTCAAGAATCATAGTTAACTGAGTCTTGACCATTTGAAGGGGAGTGAAGTCAAACTCATCCCTCTGAAAGTTTGGATCTGTTTGATATAAACATTCAACACATAAATCATTAGTAATTAATCAAACAGACATACATTAACTTAACTTAATATATATAAACATTTAATACATTTGTTTTTCATTACATGATTCAAGTACAAAGTAAATAAACAAATAAAACATCTAATCAGTACTTTGATCCTGAATCTGTGGTGTGTCGCTCGGAGGAGCAGAAGTAGTGGATGACTGGTCTTGTCGACGTTTGGATCTGCGCTCCTGACCTGAGGCAGAGGCCGATGCAGCCGCATCCCCTCCGTCTGCCTCGTCATCATCATCGTGTCCTTCTGTCCTCTCCTCTTCGTCTCCTCATCATCATCATCTCCCTCATCATCATCCTCATCTTCATCATCATCATCTCCGTCGCCTCCGTCACCCCCCCCCTTTTTAGCTTCAGGGGTTCATCCTTCGACCCCTCAGCCTCAGCATGATCGTCTTGTTGGTCGACTCCAACTCCTCAATACGTTTGGCGGACTGAGCCTGAGTATCTTGGAGTTGGGCCACCTCAACTCTCTGCTGGTCTATGACCCGAGCTTGCTCTGCCAATTGCTGAGATGGGCAGCAGCCAAGTCGGTCAGTCTGCGGATCTGGGCCGCTTCTCCTCGTCAGCAGCAAGCAGACGCATAACCATTCGGTTAAGCGCTGAGAGCTGCTCCTCTACCCCAATGTGAGGTAGAGTGAATCCATGTACCTGTGAGGGCTGGGCTGACGGTCCAGCCTGATGTGTGGTGGTGGTGGCAGTGGCTGTGGTGAATATGGGTCGGTGGGTGATGGTGGTGAAGTGGGGGTGAATGGTCTGGTGATGGATGGGATAGATATGGTGGTGGTGGGTAAAGGGGTGGATGGGGGGGTAGGAGGTAGTGGCGGTGGTGGCTGTGGTGATGGGTGGATGGGATCTCAGTAGTGGTGGTGGTGGTGGCTGTGTGGTAGAAGTGGAGTCACGAAGGTCAACCGACGCTTCTTCTTCTTCATCCATGTGGTTGAGCCATCCGCTTCCTCCTGGTCCCGGAGGAAGTGGATGCTCCCCCTGCAACTCTGCTACCTGACCCCGGAACATAGTTGGGGTCAGTATCTCTCGCCGAGGAGTCCCTGGGGTGCTCACCGACCACCTTTAGCCCGTGGTCTGTGGGAACGACTTTGCTTCCCACAGTCCTGGTGAGGGGCTCCTCGTCTGACTCTCCTCTCATGTCACCAGCGAACACTCCTGATGGAAGCCGGCCATCTCTGCGACCCTCTCCGGCAGTGGCTGACCCCGGGGGAATAGTCTCTGTATCTGTGCCTCTAGATGGGGCAGGCATGTCATCCCCGGCATCGCCACTATCATCATCATCAGAGTCTGACTCGGTATAGCAATGTGCCACGTCTGAGTCACTGTCCTCGTGGCGCCACTTCCTCTTCGCTGGCGCCACGTAATCAGCCCGGGCCAGATGCCCAAATAGCTCCTGACAGGGGGCTTCACCTGCTTCCCCCTGTATACCTTCATCGTCCCAAGTGTCGTGTCGTCCATGACCTCGAGGATAACAGCATCCTCCTTCTCCTTCGGTAGGGAAGGAAGCTTCTGATCAATGATCATCTGTAAGAATCTAGGGTACATACAGAAGCCTTCCTTCCCTTCCCCTCGAGGTTCTCCACTAAGTAGCTGAAATATCATCCTGGAGAAGCTGAACGGATGGTTCAGCACCAACGCTGCGTAAGCGTTCTGGATCTGGTCCGAGAGCTCATCAAATCCACCCTTCCGTGATGCTATACACTTCAGCAGCACGTGGGCCAAGTACTTAAACTGGGGACAGAGGTTACTCTTGTTGAGTACCCCGGCATGATGTCCCCAGAGTACTTGGCTCTCATGAAGCATCCACGGACAGTGAGGGGGTGTAGACGTGTGTGGGACACTCAGCATCGTCCCAAACTGAAGTACTATCCTCAGATCCTCCTCAGAAATGGTGATAGCCTCACCGAAGATCGAGCTCCTGATGCAGTGAGGCTCGGTGGATCGGTCTACTGATGCGCCAGCCCAAAAGGCCTGCTGCACTGATCTGTACGGTGTGCAGGGAGTAGATATAGCATACGCGATCCTGGATCTCTGAAGGAAAGTAATAATGCCAGCAAAGTCGGCTGCATTCCTGGAAGTCAAGTCCAGGTGAGCACAAATGTTGTGCTTAGTGCTCATATTCCCATTCACCGCCATCTGTAACACATAATAACATAAACGTTAGTTTCATTGGCTAAGAGTATAAAGCAACACTTAAACTTTAATAAACATTTTCTGTCATGCGATTGGGGATGTACGACTGAAGCCAGTCGTGCGACTGAATCATGCGATTGAGGTTCAGACGTGCGATTGACCTCATACGCACGACTGAGTGTGCGACTGGACTCATGCGCATGAACTCTTGTGCGTTACACTAGTCGTGCGACTGAGTCTCATTCGCATGGTTCAGTCGTGCGATTAAGTGATTCGCACCCTTCAGTCGTGCGACTGAAGTTCATCAAGACGACCAGTCGTCTGTCTCATTCGTTTCAGTCGTCCCAAGATCAAATCTACGCAGAACAAGTTTTAACATTCAATTAACCGTTCTTTAGTGTCGCCTATACTTCCCTAATAACCTATTTTAACCAATTTTAACATATTACTTAGTTTTAATAGGTTATTAGGGTTTGATGGTCTCGGTTGCATTTTACAGTCGTATTCATCGATTAGGGTTCGATTCTTTTGATTTCGATGAATAAGACTTCAATATACCTGTAAGATGATGAGCGACGTTAGAATCACAGAATCAACAAGTAAAATCAAGTAGAGAAAATTTGGGCAGAGTAACGGTACTATATGCGATTTAGGGGAATTTTGCGAATGAGAAGTCTCTGCGACCGACTCCCCTCTATTTATATCCACTCAAGTTCCAATCGTGCGACTGAGTTCATTCGCACCTTTCAGTCGTGCGAGTGGGACTCAGTCGTGCGATTGGGTCAGTCGCCCTTCTCCAGTCGTCCGACTGAAGTTCAGTCGTGCGACTGACTCACTCGTTCGCATTTAAGCATCCGATTGGACTAATCGTATGTTTCCATTCGTGCGAATGGACTTCATTCGTATGGTTAGACCATACGTATGGTCCATTCGTGCGAATGGGTCATACTTAGTTAATTTTTCTGCTATTTCCCAATTTACCTTTAACTCTTTTATATTAGTTTAATTAACGTTATGAACTGTTGATCATCTCAGACATGATCCTTTTAATCTAGAAAACACTTTGATCACCTCAGACGTGATCCTTTTAACCACTTTGGTCACCTCAGACGTGACCCTTTTAAAAATACTTTGTCACCTCAGACGTGACTGATATAACTTTTCAAAGAACATATGGTCATCTCAGACATGACCCTTTTAGTGAGTTTATTCCTTCTGATTTTCCTGATGTAGTCCGACACTGACTCAAGTTAAAACTTAAAACAACGAACTAATTTAAGAAGTTAAACTAATTACATAATCAGACATATTTTTGGCTTTTTGTGAGAGATAAATCCAGAGATTGATATCTACGGGATTTGGATCGGGAGTAGATAGCTTCAACTTAGGTTGATCACATCTGGACCAATTCAATTTTGGAATCATACAGGCAATTCAAATCATTTGAGACTTGTTATAAAACCTTTTGATGCTCAAGTTCTCGGTGTTCATCCAGAGTCGTTAGCAACATAAGGAAATCATACTGAAACTCTTAGGTTTTCACATTGATTTGGAACCTTTGAGAAAGTAGCCACAATGATTGTCAGTATGTTTGTCCACTTAAATCCATACACAGACTTTGACACAGACTGGTGACTTATTTAGGTGTAATTATTTCAACTAACACTTGTGGATCCCACACTTATATGGTAATCAACATCCCTCAGGAGCTTTTGAGCGGTCTACGGGTATTATTACAAGAAGAGACTATTCTTAGAGCTTTCAAAGAGAAGCCTGTCCTCAGGTCAGTGCCATCGCACAGCAGAGAGGCGGCAAACAACAATGAATTCTAGAATATCTAGGTTATGCTTATCCTCAGGTCAGTGCCATCGCACAGCAGAGAGGCACATAACCTATCTCCTTGTTAGAGCAGCTTATTTTATTTTGCACAAAATGCACCAACAACATAAGTCATTAGCTTTATTGCATTTGTCTTTCATTTTTTCTTTGCTTTGCTCTAGTTATGGTCATCCGCACACATTTGTGGCGTTTAATTGCTCATTACCCCTTATTGGAATATTGTTGATTGTGTTAACCAGTGATAAGATGGACGCCCACAGTCAGTTGAACACTTTAGTTTTATCTTGAAATCACCAATCCGGTCTAGTTGTCTATTGTGTTGAATCTACCAACATATCATATATGGTCTAGCAGCCTCTAAGTCTACTTTCTTTGTGTCACCTTAGGAGTTGCCAGTTTTCTATCATCTTTCCTTTTGGTATTGCTTAGACTACACAGATTTATACTTTGAACTTTTGCACATTACTAACACTTAAATTTTAAAGTCCCTCTTGATTTGTTCCTGTGTACTATCATTTTCCAAAGGTATTGAATCGGTATCACAGATACAATCTACCTTATTTCAGCTTGCTACTCCTTCTCCCTCATTTTTTTTTTTTTTTTTTTTTTTTTTTTTTTTTTTTATTTTTTTTTTTTATTTTAATGTTACTTGCTGACATATTCTCCCCCTAAAATACTAAAATCATTTCTGGTTTAATTATTTTAGGATTTTAATAAACAGCAAGAGAACATGAGTTTAAATAAAATAAAATCAAATACACAAATCAAAATAAATAAAAATAAAATTTAAGTACACGACATCGGACTACACATTTTCATCATCAGGAATTACCTCACTTTTCTTTTTAACACCGTTGACCTCTAATAAATATTGAAAACGTGGTTTATCAAAAGCTTTAGTATAGAGGTCAGCGCGTTGAAAATCAGTATTAATTTTAACCACATCAATTAAGTTCTTTTCAAAACAATCCTTATGAAATGGTATTTAATACCGATGTGTTTGGTCTTAGGATGTTGGACCGGATTTTTAGTTACTGCAATTGCAGCAGAATTATCAACAAAAATAGGAGTAGATGAGAATTTCAAACCGTAATCCCGCATTTGCTGTTGAATCCAGATGATTTGAGAACAGCAACTTGCAGCAGCAACATATTCGGCTTCACAGGTTGACAAGGCAACCGATGTCTGCTTCTTACACTGCCAGGTAACTAATCTTCTCCCAAAGAATTGACACCCTGCTGATGTAGACTTGTAGTTCATCTTGCAGCCCCCGTAATCCGAGTCACTATACGCGGTAAGCTCAAAGTCATCATCATGAGGGTACCACAGTCCAAGTGTAGGTGTACCCTTCAGATAACGAAAGATCCTCTTGACCCCGATCAGATGGTTGACCTTTGGTTTAGCCTGATATCTTGAACATAGACATGTAGCATACATAATATCAGGTCTTGAGGCAGTGAGATACATGAGGGATCCGATCATTCCTCGGTACATAGTGGCATCTACTAGATCTCCATTATCATCCGGTGCTATATCATGATTAGTAGCAAGTGGAGTCCCAGCAGCAGAAGCATTCTCCATGTCAAAGCGACTGAGAATGTCTCCTACATACTTGGTCTGATGTAGAAAGATCCCATTAGGTGTTTGATCCACCTGTAACCCGAGAAAGAACTTCATCTCCCCCATGGCACTCATCTCAAATTCTTTCTTCATTACTGCTTCAAATTCTTTACATAACTCTTCGTTCTTTGACCCGAAGATTATGTCATCAACGTATATCTGTACAAGCAGTAGGTCGCCATCCTTTTCCTTAATAAACAGTGTACAGTCAATTACTCCCCTGCGAAAGCCGTGTTTCACAAGATGAGTTGAGAGTTTCTCATACCAAGCTCGAGGAGCTTGATGAAGTCCATATAAAGCTTTGTCAAGCTTGTAGACTCTATCCCGATGGTAGGGATCTTCAAAACCCTCTGGTTGACTCACGTAGACTGTTTCTCTGATTTCCCCATGAAGGAATGCACTCTTTACATCTAATTGGTAGACTTTGATCTTCATGTACGATGCATAGGCAAGGAAGATACGAATAGCTTCCATCCTTGCCACGGGTGCAAACACCTCATTGTAGTCAATTCCCTCGACTTGGCGAAAACCTTGAACCACCAGTCGAGCTTTGTTCCTGATAATGACCCCTTGGTCATCCTTCTTGCATTTTAGTACCCATTTAGTGCCAATGACTTTAGCACCTTTAGGTTTATCAACTAGTGTCCATACACCTAACTTCTTAAACTGTAGAAGTTCTTCTTGCATGGCACTAACCCACGCCTCATCATTGAGTGCTTCACTGACATATTTTGGCTCAACCTGCGAGACAAAACATCGATAGGCACCATCATGAATGTAACCTTTCTCCATAACCGAGGCGTAATCAGCTGAGTATAACTGATTTCGGGTTTGTACTCCTGATCTGACATCTCCAATGACATTGTCAAGGGGATGATAAACATTTAGTCGTGATCCTGGAGTAGTAGGAACAGCTACCTCAGAGCCAAGATTATGAACATTTGGTTCTGCATCTGAGGTAGTTGGAGTTTGAGGTTCTGAAGTCGAAGGTGCATCACTCGTAGATGCTTGTGGACTTGCTGGTACTGGAACCTGTTCCTCCTGACTGTTCTGGTCATCTTCTTCAGCTTCATCTTCAGAGGAGGAGTCACTGTCGTTGACTACTCCCCCTGACTGAGTAGATGATTCTCCCTGTGTGCTAGATGGTGTATTCAGAATATCATACATCATCCTAGTTGCTAGCTCATCATCCGAGGGAGAGAGAGGTATGTTGAAGGATTTGAAGAATCCATCATAATCGAAGAAGTAGGCGGGTCCTTTTCCTGTAGGTGGTGTGGTATATCTCTGAACGTCGACATTACACCACACTTCTACAAGACCCGTTGAGTTATTGTAAACTCGCTTATTCGGTATGTTGTATCCTAGAAAGATTCCTTCATCTGCCTTCTCGCTGAATTTTCCTTCTGCGTCTTCTTCAGAAGTGTACATGGTGCGCCAAAAGGTTCAAGATACTCCAAATTCGGTTTGCGTCTTTGGAGTAGCTCATAACATGTCTTTCCGTGGCGCTTGACTATTAGGACTCGATTCAGTGTATAACATGCATTTGCTACTGCCTCATTCCAGAATTGGATAGGCAGTTTCGAGTCCGCTAGCATAGTCCGTGCAGTCTCTATCAAGCTCCTATTCTTCCTCTCAGCAACTCCATTCATCTGAGGCGTGTAGCTGAAGTGAATTGGTGAACAATCCCCTTTTCCTTGCAGTATGCCTCCATCCATTGATTCTTGAATTCGGTCCCGTTGTCTGAGCGTACTTGTCTAACCTTTAGCTTGTAGAGAGATTCCAGAGTGGTGACTAATTCCTTGAATGACTCAAATGTTTCTGATTTGGATTTCAGAAACATTACCCAAGTGAACCTTGAGTAGTCATCAGTGACCACAAAACAGTACAGATCGCCTGCAATGCTCCTTGTACTGACTGGACCAAACAGATCCATGTGAAGAAGTTCAAGAGGAAGTTCTATTGAATGAACTTTCTTTTCCTTATGAGACTTCTTTGTCTGTTTGCCTTTCTTGCAAGCTACACAAAAGTCAGGAAGTTGGAAGTTCTTGACATTTACTCCTCTTACTAAGTCCTTCTGAATCAAGTGATTCATCTTCCTTTGACTAATGTGTCCCATTCTCCTATGCCAGGAGATTGAGTCCTTCTCAGTAGCTTTTGATAGAAAGCACTGCACTTCTTGATCCGTTGAGCAGCTGTTGACAGATCCAAGACATATAGATCCTTATATCTTGAAGCAGTCATCAGAACTTGATCCTCTGGAATCATATAGTCTTTCTTCAGCACGTAACACTTGTTGTTGTCGAAGATGACTTTAAATCCTTTATCGCAGATTTGGGAAACAGAAAGCAAGTTATTTTGAAGTTGTTGAACGTAGTTCACCTTATCAAACTTCACCTTCTGATTTCCCACTTCTCCCTGTGCTGTGATGTATCCTCCCTTGTTTCCTGCAAAGGAAACATGCCCTCCTTTTATTTGTTTGACATTTGATAAAAGGGCTCTATTACCTGTCATGTGCCTGGATGCTCCGCTGTCTATAATCCACGTGTTAGTCTCAGCGCTATATCGAACACCCTGCACATATCAAGTAAAGTATTAGTTTAGGTTAGGAACCCAAGCCTTTACTGTCTTGGGTTTCCCAGAGGCATCACACATCATAAACTCTACCCATTGACCTTTAGAAGGTGAGGGTAACTCAGATTCCTTCTTGTCATCAGTATCAGTCACACAGGTAGTCTTCTCTTTCCATAAACCAGATTTGTGCAATGCCTGTTTATGATAAACAGTCGTCTGGCTTACAGGTTGAACTTTAGGTTCACTAGATCTTCTAGGTGGAGTTAGAGAACTCCTCTTAGAAGACCTAGGTCTAGAGTCCTGAAGATCAATTTCTTCCTAGGTGTCTGATAGAAAGGACAAAAGGAAGCAATATGTCCACATTCTCCACAGTTGTAGCACAATCTGCTATCAACCTTATAATTTGACTTTCTTTGTGGAGAAATGCGTGACACTTTAGTAACATCATTCACTTTAGGTTTTGACTCTTGCATGTTTGATGTTTTCTCTGGTTTAACAAATTTAACTGATTTAACTTGTTTAACTTGTTCAACCTTTTGGTTAACTGGTTTTAGACTTGTAGCATGTGAAAAATTAACATTTAAGTCTTTTTGGGTTCTGATTTGACTCTGTTTGACCCTGACTTTAAGTTAACCTTTTCAAATTCATTTTCCAGATTAACACAAGGCAATTTACCCTTTGCCTTTGAAGTGGCCTCCTTTTGTTTCTGTCCAGATTCAGTAGATGAACATGATGTGTCTGGATCAGTAACAAGAGGAGTGGTCACCACATGATCCTTGATTGGGTTGTTGTTTACTGGTCTAGACTTGGTGTTCATCAAGGTCTCAGGTGGTGGTGGAACCACTTTGTATCCTAATCCCTCCCCATTATTTCTTTCTCTCACTAAGTGTTGAACTATGTGTGAAGAACTAGTCCAACTATGCAGTTTCTGTTTTAAGGAATTAACTTCTACTTCTAGAACTGCCTTTTGTTTCTTAGTGTCCTCTAGGGAGTTTAGATAGTACCTAATGTCATTTGATTGATTAAAGGCAACTACTTCGGTTTCCCTAAGTTGCTTAGTCAATAGGTCTATCTTTTCTTTATAACTATGCTCATTTTGTTTTAGAACTCTATTGGCCTCAGTGCATAGTTGTAAGTCCTTTACTAAGTTATCATTGTGATCTAATAACCTAGCAAATTTTTCATCAATGCTATTCCTAAATTTATCACAGTTAGAACAAGCATGATTATTAAACAATTGGTCAGTTGTACTTACCTGTGTTGTTTCAGAGGAGTTAGCCATCAACGCAGCATCAGACGTCTCTGGTTCTGGTGCTTCTGACTTTTCTGAATCTGACTTGGAAGTTTCCTCCTTTGGTGTGTAACTGACTTCAGCTGCAGTTGATTCTTCACTGTGTGATATTGCTACATCAACTGCTACATCACCTTCACTCGCAGAATCATCATCAAGATCTTCAACACTGGCAATGTTGGATTCTGGGTTGACAAATCTGAAACTCCAGTCCTGTCCTTCATCATCATGAGCAGTCAAGGCTTTTGGGTCCTTGTTTGATGAAGTAGAACTAGAGGCTTGCTTGTCTTGGTGAGTAAAGGATGAGAACGGGTTCCCATTACCCGTCTTCTTTGGTTTGACACATTCCCTCTTGAAGTGCCCTTTCTCTCCACAGTTGAAGCAAGTCACCTTGCTCTTGTCAAAACCAAAAGTAGTATCCTTAGTAGCTATCAAGTTCTGTCCAGTCTTCTTAACAAACTTTTTCGCCCTTCGGACAGCGCTAGCTAAGGCCCACATTATATCCATCCTTTCCAGCTCCATTTCATCTACCTGCTCGTAGTCTTCATCAGCCAAGTGACAGTTTCCAATCTTCCCAGCTACAAGTCCATCATATGAATGAACCACAGCAGCGAGAAGATCCATATGCTCTCGTGCTACTTCTACAGTCACATTTCCGAGGTTCTCGGTCTTCATTTTGTAGCACTTGCTTCTGATCCAATATAATGGGTACATGATGACCCTGACGTGTCTGATCCAGAAGTAGAAGCATGTGAAGGACCTGACGAGCTAGACACAAATGCTGTCTGGAGAGGTGCTCCAGAAGTCTTAGATTGAGGCGTGGCATTGTATAAAGCTGGGTTTTGTGTATATGATGACTTCTGTGCTCTATACTTCATCCTTAGTGCTTCTTCACGCAGTCTAAGAATAAAGTCATTTATGTCCAGCTTTATAAGTATTCCATTCTGTCTAAGATTAGACACGAATGAGGCCCACTTGTCAGGCAATCCATCAGCGAAGTTGCTTACTTTTTCTTCTTCCATAGTAGTCTCCACTCCATGTGTATGCAACTCGCTCATCAAATGGTAGAATCTGTCTATGACTTCATCTAACCCCTCGTTACCAATTGATGAGAAGTTATCGAATTCCTTCTTTAACTCTTTGCTTTGATTGCCTTTAACGATGCATTCCCATCATACCTTTTCTCTAGCTCATCCCACAGTTTCTTGGACTGCTTGTTCTCTGAGTACTGGTGGAATATATCTTTGGGGATCGACTGAGTTATCATAGCATAAACTCTTTTCTCAGCATTATACTTAACTTTCTGAGCATCAGTCATCCCACTCAACGTTAGTTTCACTCCATCTGCTCCCACCGGTGTACTATACCCTACTTCGATAGCTTCCCACAGATTAGGATCTACCCATTGAGGTAGATCTCAAAACGTTGCTTCCAGTGAGGAAACTCATCTAAAGTCAAGAGCTTTGGTGGTTTATTGTGAATACCCACCTCACTCTCAAGCAGCAGCAGGTTCTGTATTCTTGAGTCCTTCCCCGCAGTAAAGGCTGACATCTGATCTTCCATGGTTACTAAACTTAGAGTCTAATCAAATCAACTTTAACTGGTGCGACTGAAGAATGCGAATGGTCCTTTCGTGCGTATGAACTCTGCGATTGGTCCAACCGTGCGACTGAACAGGGCGAATGGTTCAGTCGTGCGAATGAATCTGGTGCGTGTGAGCTATGCGAACGAAAGGGTTCAGTCGTGCGAATGAGGGTGCGACTAGGTCCAGTCGTGCGAATGAGCACTGCGAATGAGTCTAGTCGTGCGAATGAGCCACTCGTGCGACTGAAGCTGCTGTTTTGCGAAAATTTCTAGGTTTGACGGGTTTCAGCCGTAAAAATTCGAAATTTTGCAAGTCCAAATCGTCTAGGTTCGTAGAAACTGAACTTTGATGAGCAGGGAACGTCCAAGATCACTTTTGATGCAAAAGATTGCGTTTTTCGTGCAAAAACACAAACTTTTATGCAATCTTGATTGAATCAACACGAAATCAAGAGCCAAAGCTCTGATACCACTTGTTAGGACCTGGTATTTGAACGAAATACCGAGTGATTGCGTGTTAAACCAACTCAAATAGTGCGGAATCCTATTTGATTGGCGATCCAATCAGTGAGAACACACGATGAATCAATCAAGAATTGATTTCAACGTCAGAAATCGATCAAGAACCGATCTGATGTGTTCTATGAACTTGGAGAACGATTTGGGAGGCTTCTGGACGGCTAGGGTACGTCTGGAGTCGTAATGGGATGAATGCTTACGTTTTCCCACGAATTGGGTCTATTTATAGGTTAGTATTGGTCAATCGTGCGACTGGGCCATAAGTATGGTTCAGTCGTGCGATTGAACCATGCGGTTGATTCATCCGCACGACTGAGTGTTCAGTCGTGCGATTGAGTCAATCTTATGTGTCAATCATACGACTGATCCAGTCTCCTGGTTCAGTCGTGCGATTGAGTCAATCGTATGAAGTTATTCATGCGTGTGGTCCATTCGCATGGGCCATTCGCATGAGAACTTCATTAAGTTAAGTTTGAATGTTCTATTAATATAACTTAATGTGCACTCATTCAAACATTCATAAACCCAATTAATTCAATCACAACTCATTAATGAAATATTAAACATTACATGTATCAACCAATTCATATCATTTCATTAATCTATTACAATTACATCAAAATCAGACAGACAAGTTCATTACATTACAAATCCTGATCTAGGGACATACATGTATCAACATGGCTTCCCACATATTCGATCCACTCCCATGAGTAGATCTCAAAACGTTGTTTCCAGTGTGGAAACTATTCTAACGTCAGAGCTTTTGGTGGTTTAATATGATTACCCACCTCACTCTCAGCAACAGCAGTTTTGGATCCTAAGAGCCTTTCCAGCATAAAGGCTTACATTTGATCTTCCATGGCGATCTTTAAGTCTAATACCCAAACTATCACTGGTGCGACTGAAGGATGCGAATGGTCTATCGTGCGATAAACTCTGCGACTGGTTCATCGTGCGGCTGAACTAGCGATTGGTTCAGCAGTCGTGCGAATGAATCTGATCGTATAGCATACGAACGAACTGTTTCAATCGGACGATGAAGGTGCAACTAGGTCCAATCGTGCGTATGAGCAATGCGAATGGAGTCCAGTCGTGCGAATGGTTCACACTCGTGCGACTGAAGCTGCTGTTTGTTGCGAAAATTTCTAGGTTAAACGTGTTTTTAGCCGTAAAATTCAAATTTCGCAGGGTCTAATAACCTAAGTCCGTAGAAACCAAACTTTGATGAGCAGGGAACGTCCAATCACTTTTTGACACCAAAAAATGCGTTTTTAGTGCAAAAACCAACTTTTATGCAATCTTGATTAAATCACACTAATCAAGAGCCAAAGCTCTGATACCACTTGTTACGACCTGGTATTTGAACGAATACCTAGTGATTACGTGTAAACTCAGATCAAATAGTGCGGAATCTATTTGATTGGCGATCCAATCAGTGAGAACACAGGAAGAATCATCAAGAATTGAATCTAACGTAGAAAAGTCGATTAGGAATCGATCTAAAGTTTTCTGTGAATTGGATAACGATTTGGGAGGCTCTGGACGGCTAGGGTACGTCTGGAGTCGTAATGGTATGAATCCTTGTGTTTTTCCACGAATTGGGTTTTATTTATAGGTTGTGTTGTTCATATCGGGCGACTGGACCATAAGTATGGTTCAGTCGTGCGATTGAACCATGCGGTTTGATTCATCCGCACGACTGAGTGTTCAGTCGTGCGACTGAGCCATCTTATATCAATCATGCGACTGATCTAGTCTCCTGGTTCAGTCGTGCGACTGAGTCAATCGTATGAGTTATTCATGTGTGTGGTCATTCGCATGGGCCATTCGCTGAGAACTTCATTAAGTATTTTGAATGTTTCAATTAATATAACTTGATGTGTAATCATTCAAACAATCATAAACCTAACTAACCAATTCAATATCGACTCATTAATGAAATATTAGACATTACAAATCACAAACAATCCATATCATTTCATTAATCATTTCAAATTACATCAGAATCAGACAAACAAGATCTATTACATTTCATATCATGATCTAGGGACATACATGCATCAACAAATTGATCAATGAAACTACTCTTTTGATATCTAAGTTTGATCGAATTAGCAAATTTGCAAGAATTGGTTATAGAGTTTGATTTTCTGTTGCTTTCCGGTCAATTAATTTAGATTCAAATTGTGTTGTTGAGTTTTTTTAGTAGCTAGACTTATTAAAATCTTCTCATTGAATTTGGTTGAATTGGTGAAAATGACTACATCAATCAATGATCCTCACAATACTGGCTCCTCAACAAAGCCTCTGATGCTTGTTAGGAGTGAGTATAACATATGGCAACGCCGAATGCTCCATCACCTGTCTGTTAACAGTTCAAGTTGTTGGAAGTCAGTGGTTCATGGACCATATAAGCCTATGGTGAGTAATCCGGAAACCAATAAGATGGTTCCAAAGAAGAAGGAACAATATTCATATGAGGATCTAAAACTGTTTGAAATTGATGCTAAAGCCCATGGAATTCTGGCCATGGCACTGCCTAATGAAATCTACTCTGGGCTTATGCATCATGAAACTGCTCATGATCTCTGGGTTGCTCTGAAAGAACAATTTGGAGGAACTGATGAGGTCTTAGCAAACAATAGAGAAATCCTAGCCCAGCAATATGAGACATTCTCTCATAGAAAGGGTGAGTCACTGACTCAATAGTTTGAGCGATTTTCCTGTTTGATATCTGAGCTAAAATTGGTTCAACATGAATATACAAACCGTCAGATGAACAACAGATTCCTCAGATCCCTGCCTGAGAGATGGGACACATATACCATTGTCCTACGCTCCAGTGCAAATCTGGACACTCTATCTCTTACCCAACTTCATGGGAAACTCTTAACATTTGAAATAGAGATAGAACAGAAAAGGAAACTGGCTTCATCTGCGAAGCTCACTGATGACTCTGTACCAAGAAACACTGCTCTGGTTGGTCATGAGTCAGAATATGCTACATCAGAAAGTTCTTATGATGAGCATATAGATTTCTCTTCAAACAGTGGAGATCATGCTTTTGTTGGCGTTGATGGTAACTCAGGGTTTAGTGTTGATAATTTGTGCTTTTTGATGGATGATTTGAAAGGAATTGCCGATGATGATCTAGAAGAGATGGATATTTTGAGCCAATGGCATTAATCAATATCAGATCTCAAAAGTTTTACAAAAGGACAGGTAGAAAATTCCCTGGTCTCTTTCTGGAAAAACAAAGTTGGTTTTGATAAGAGCAAGTTGAGATGTCATAAAGTGTCATAGACTTGGACATTTTGCTAGAGGTGTAGATCATCTGGATCTAACTCATCTGCACCCTTTGTGACTTTTCCAAGCAAAGCTCACAAAACCAAAGGGCAACATTCTACCAGTTCTGATCATCATTCACAAATTCAATCATCTCCTGCATTTTTGTTCCTCAAGGTCCAATGCCATATCCTTATCCATGTTTTTACATGCCTCAGTCTAGTCAGGTTCCTGTACCCATGGCTCAACAACCACATGCCCTACCTGATCCTCAACCATCTCAAACATATCAACAATCTCAATCTCAATCACATCAAGCTTTTTCACACCTGAGGTTGTTGACTGGAGCAGTTACCAGATGATGTTTCTGGTTTATTCTGAACATTTGTTTACTGGTGCTGGTCAACATGGTGGGAAACCCTTTTGGAAATCTTGCTCTAATGGCCCTGGAGTCTACTGATGGAAATACTTCATCATCACAGGTACCCACAGGTATCTTCTGAGGCAAGGCCAAGTTATGTTCTAAGTCATGCATAGCTGCTTTTGTTTCAATTAGGGAAGCAAATGTAGCCTTAATTAATCAAAATCTTGACCTAGAGAAAGTTATTCCAAAGAAAAGCTGAGTTTGAGTCTGTTTTAAAAGAAAAGGATGAGGAGATTTACAAATTAAATGCCAAATCACTGATGAAAAAGCAAAGGTAGAGGTCATTTGGAGAATCATAAGAGTCTCAAAGAAACACTTGCAGCTACTCAAGTTAATTGTGAACGTTGGGTAACATCATGCAAGGGATTTGAAATGCTTCTCAGTAAGCAAACAACTTCAAATGTGAAGTTTGGGATGGGGTATAATCATACCATACCTCCTACAATTTTACTTCTCCCAAGCTGAAGTAAAATCTGAAGGTGACTGTAATTCCCAAACCACATCATCATGTTCTCATCCTCAAGTGATAATTCAAAATCAGAGGATGAAGTCAGTGTTATTACCCTCAGCTAATCAAATTGCTGTTGGTCGCACTACTTCTAAACACATGATCAAAGAGAAACTGAGCAATTCAGGTGTTGTCCCACAAAGTACTCAAAGTACTGAAGGGCAAAACACAACACCTGAAGAGCATTTCAAACCAATTGAACTCAAGCATAATTTGGGCAGCCTCATCTTTGGAAAAGTCTATCAGGAAATCCAAAAGTACTGATAGAAAACTTCTGAAGACAAATTTTAGAGTTGTTGCAAATCCTTCAATACTTACCATAAGTATGAAGGATTTGATCTGCCCAAGATACATACTAATTGATGTGGCTATGTGATATGATCCAAGTCGGGTCATACCCAATAACAAGCAAAACAAACACCGATAAATATTTATTCGTTGATAAGATCAAACAAATAAATATAAGCACCAACATAAAACCGGGGTTTTCTAAAACATTGCTTTTGATAATGAACAACATTATATGGATAATTGTTCATGAGAAATTACTTGTTTCTATTATTTAAGTTGGTTACAATAATATTAAACAAAAGTGTATTAATTTTATAAGATAAAGGGTTTTAATATCTTTAAAATCATAGAGTGCAAGGGTGATTTTTTTGATAAAAATTCAAATGAGAGGGACCAAAGGTCCATTTTTCGGGCCGCCCTTGGGGCTTGCAAGTCCTTTGATGAATCACCTTGGTCCTTGCAATATTTATTCATTACAACACTCTTCCAAGAATACACCTTCTCTCACACACACATAGCAAAAGAATTTCTCTCTAATCTCTCTCTAAAATTCGGATTTTGGAGCTGAAATAGAAGCAATTTCCAGCTTCAAACAAGGTTGTTTGGCTGAAAAATCGATCTTCAAGAGTGTCTTTGAGGTTGGTGTTGCAGACCTAGCAAGTGGGTGTTTTGGAGGAAGCTTGGGGTATCATCTCTTGAGGATTTCTACTTTGAAGTCTTGACATTCACATCATCTCCTAGCCTCCATTCCACGTTTCTAAAGGTAATATATATGGTTGATATGTATGTTGTGATAGTGTGGTTATTCATATAATAAGATCCTTGTTTTGGGTTTTGCTTTAACATATGTATATGAATACATAAACTCTTATTTGAACTGAAAATCCGCTGCGTTTTGACATGTTAATGGTTAATATGTCTTTGATTAACATCTACAAAACCCATCAATGGCATCTAGAGCCGGATTATATGGATACATGCTTCCAACATGAAATTTTCGGGTCCTTTTTCTCTAAAAAGTGGGCTGGAAATTTCTTTACATGGAAGTCCCTTTGTTTTCAAGATGTTACTTTATATGCATGTAAAGATCTTGAAAAATATAGATCATATGATGGTTTGTTTGTTTGGACATAAACCCACATGTTCTTGGTTTGTGTTGGCCAAAAACTTGGGTTAAAAGGGCTGCCATATTATCGATTTTGGACTTGTTTGGATGTGTTCTAAGTGCACAAAGCCTAGCCATGACCTTGTGATTGATTATTTGTGGTTGTGTTTCATTTGGATGTAATAAAGCATATGTAATTTATTTATTTATTTCATTTGATATGTAATAAATAGATTAGCTTGTATCTTATTTTACTAGAAAAATGTATTAGGACCTTTTCTATGTAATAAGCTTTTGGGGGCTGTTTTGTAACACATAAAGGAAGCCTAAAGATGATGATGGAATCACAACACAAAAGGCATACTTGAAGCATTTGGATGCAAGTTCAAGTGGGAGTTCATCAACTCAACAATGTGTCATGTTTTACCTTTGGATTGACCCCTTAACACACTTGTTATGGCAAGCAAGTGTGTTCAAAATTATTGGCTTTGGTTGTGCACTTATTATATTATGTTTGGTTGATTGTTTGGTTATCTTGGTTGTGTTTGTTTTGGATTGAAAATTGACAAACTAGTTTAACAACTATGGCGCATCAAGCATAAAAATGGTTCTTTATAATCATTAAATGGATTAATAAAATGAGTTTATTAAGGGTTAATGATTTAATAAAAATGGGTTTTATTAAAAGGAACCTTAAAAATTGTTTTTCAAATAATACCATGCATTTGAATGCATACAAGTTGTATGGTATAAAAGGTTTTCTATAACTAAGTTTTAGAAACTTCAAAACCCTTTTTTTTTTAAAACAAGTTTAACACCATCCTTTTAAACAACACTCAATTCACTTGTAACTTATTTATGGGATAAAGGTCACCTAACCATAAATGTAGAACTTGAGAAGTTGAGGTGAAATTACTATATTTGTGGGATAAAGGTCACCTAACCACTTATATTAGTGATATCACACGTGTGTCTAACTAGGACGACTTGATTTGGAAATCATGCATTAGGATCACCGAAGCATGACGTACAAACGGTGTTGATGGGATTAACATGCCAAACTAAACATAAGATGTTTAAAACGATCCCATAAAAACTACTGAAATTGTAATGGGTTACAATTGTCAAAACGTTGACTACCTTGTTAATTTAAATAAAGGGATAAAGGTCACCTAACCGATATTTAAATGTAACGTTGGATTCTAGTTTTAATTATTAATTGTCTATGAGACATAAAAGGGTATTAATAATTAAAAATTGCTTAACATCGAAATACTAAAATTTGAACTTTGTAATATTGTAGATGGCTAACAACAACAACGCTATCCCGACCGTCCATAACCTATCACTAAGAACGATCCTCGAAAAGGAACGTCTAAACCATGGGAACTTCATGGATTGGTATCGAAACTTGAGAATAGTTCTCAAGCAAGAAAAGAAGTCCTATGTGTTAGACGATCCCATTCCCGATCAACCCGATGAGAGTGACGTTGAGGCCTTTGCCGAGTGGGTCAAGTACACCGAGGACTCCGTGCAAGTCTCATGTCTCATGCTAGCGAGTATGATTCCCGACTTGCAAAAGGACTTTGAAAACCACAATGCCTTTGACATGATCACCCAGTTGAAGGAAATGTTCCAACAACAATCAAGGGTGGAGCGCTTCGAAACGGTTCGAGCGCTCCATGCATGTCGGATGGACGAGACCCAATCGGTGTCATCCTACGTTCTTAAGATGAAGAGCCACATTGATCGCCTCGAAAGGCTTAACTGTCGTGTGTCCAACGAGTTGGCAACGGATTTGATCCTCAACTCTCTATCAAAGAAGTTTGATAGTTTTGTTATGAACTATAACATGAATGGTTGGGACAAGAGCATTGGTGAGCTTCATTCAATGCTAAAAACGGCCGAGGCGGGCATGGGTAGAAAGGTTCTGCCGGTCCTTACGATCAATGAAGGAGGTAGTAGGAAGAGGCACCTCCCCAACCCTAAGGCAAGCGTTGCCAAAGGGAAGGGGCACGTCAAGGGAAAGGGAAAGGCAAAAATGGAACCCCCCAAACCAAAAGAAAAGAAGCAAAAGGTTGCTCAAGATGACCCTTGTTTTGAGTGTGGTGAGGTAGGCCATTGGAAACGCAATTGTCCGGTCTATCTCAAAGCGTTGAGGTCGAAGAGGGACGGGCAAACCTCAGGTACAATCTTTATGATACATGTTGAGCTAAATGTAATTTCTTCTAACACATGGGTATTAGATACCGGATGTGGAACTCATATTTGCAATTTGTTGCAGGGGTTCAAAAGAAGTAAGCATTATTCAAAAGGGGAAGTTAGTCTCTTCATGGGCAATGGTGCAAAGGTTCATGTGGAAGCCCAAGGAGACTATGTTTTGAAGCTTCCAAGTGGTTTGGAAGTTATTTTAAAGAATATCTTGTATGCTCCTAGTTTGACTAGGAACATCATTTCTGTTTCCCGTTTAAGACAATATGATTATGATTTCAAATTTGTTGACAATGATATTCATGTTACTTTGAATCATGTGTTTTATTTTAAGGCTATTCCTTGTAATGGTATTTATGAATTGGTTCATGATAACACAACATATGATAGCTCAATGTACCAAGCAACCACCAAAAGGCTCAAATTAGATTTGAATGATTCCTATCTTTGGCATTGTCGCCTTGGACACATAAATAAAAATCGTATGCATAAACTTCAAAAGAATGGTCTTTTGAAAACCAATGAAAATGATTCATTCGATGTGTGCGAGTCTTGCTTACAAGGTAAAATGACAAAGGCCCCTTTTAGTGGGACTAATGAAAGGGCGAAAGATTTATTAGGGATCATACATTCGGATGTATGTGGACCTTTTAAACCAATGACTAGGAATGGTGAAAGATACTTCATTACCTTTACCGATGATTATAGTCGTTATGGGTATGTGTACTTGTTAAGACACAAACATGAATCTTTTGAAATGTTCAAAATATTCAAGAATGAAGTTGAAAATCAACTCAACAAAACGGTCAAGGTTCTTCGCACAGATAGAGGAGGTGAATACCTAAGTAGTGAATTTCAAGAGTATCTTAGAAGTTGTGGGATTGTCTCACAACTTACTCCACCTCAAACACCACAACATAATGGTGTGTCTGAGAGGAGGAATCGAACTCTATTGGATATGGTTCGATCTATGATGGCTAGAAGTACACTACCTCTGTCATTTTGGGGTTTCGCGTTGCTCTCCGCGCGCCCGTATTTTAAATATGGCCCCAACCAAGAAAGTGGAAAGGACACCTTTCGAAGTATGGCATGGAAGGGTTCCATCATTATCATATTTGAAAGTTTGGGGGTGTGAAGCTTATCCTAAGCAATACACTCAGAACAAACTGGAAGGGCGATCCACGAAGTGTATCTTCATCGGATATCCTAGAGATTGTATTGGATATTATTTCTATGATCCGACAGAGCAGAAAGTGTTTATTGCTCGAAAGGCAGAGTTCTTGGAAACTAAGTTTCTTTTGGAAGAAACTAGCGGAAGAACAGTGGAACTTGAAGAGGTCCATGATTCACAAGAAGATACACAATTGGTTAATACTAGCAATCAACATGAGGATGTTGAGAATGATCATATGGATGATCAAAATACACAAAACGTTCGCAGATCTGGTAGAATTAGTGTTCCTCCTGAGAGATATGGATTTTTCATGGATGGATGCTATGTGGTAGATTCAGATGAACCAACCACATACCAAGATGCAATGTCAAAACCTGATTGTGACAAATGGCAAGAAGCCATGAACGTTGAGATGCAATCCATGTATGATAACCAAGTCTGGGAATTGGTTACACCACCTCTTAAGTCCAAGATAGTTGGGAGTAAGTGGGTTTTCAAGAAGAAAACCGATATGCATGGAAACTTGGATACCTATAAAGCTAGACTTGTAGCAAAAGGTTTCACTCAAACTCAAGGGGTTGATTATGATGAAACCTTTTCACCTGTGGCAATGCTAAAGTCTATTAGGATATTATTTGCCATAGCAGCATATTATGACTATGAGATATGGCAAATGGACGTCAAAACCGCTTTCCTTAATGGATATCTTGAGGAAGATGTCCATATGAAACAGCCTGAAGGTTTTGTCGATCCAAAACATCCTGAAAAGGTATGCAAGTTAAAGAAGTCAATCTATGGATTGAAACAAGCATCAAGAAGCTGGAATCACCGTTTGATGATGAAGTAAAGAAATTTGGCTTCATCAAAAACGCTGATGAAGCCTGTGTATATAAGAAAGCTAGTGGGAGCACTATCACCTTCCTTGTATTATATGTTGATGACATTTTACTATTTGGAAACGACATTCCAACCTTGGATGGTGTAAAAGCCTGGCTTGGAAGCTGTTTTTCCATTAAAGATCTTGGTGAAGCCACCTATATTTTGGGTATAAAGATCTATAGGGATAGATCAAGACGACTGATAGGTTTAAACCAAAGTGCATACATTGATAAGATCTTGAAAAGGTTCAAGATGGAGAATTCTAAGAAAGGTCTGGTACCTATTCAAAAGGGGACTATATTGAGCTCATCTCAATGCCCTAGTTCAAAGGTTGAACAAGAAAGAATGAGTGGAGTCCCATATGCGTCTGCTATAGGATCCATCATGTATGCAATGATATGTACTAGGCCGGACGTGTCATATGCTCTAAGTATGACAAGCAGATATCAGCAGAATCCTGGTAATAGTCATTGGATGGCTGTTAAAAGTATTTTGAAATACCTTAGGAACACTAAGGACATGTTCTTAATATATGGATCTGGTGAGGAGGAGCTTGTGGTAAAGGGTTACACAGATGCAAGTTTCCAAACTGATCGAGATGATTCTCGATCACAGTCGGGATATGTCTTCATTATGAATGGAGGAGCGGTCTCTTGGAAGAGCTCAAAGCAAGATGTAGTGGCATTATCTACAACAGAATATGAATACATCGCCGCTTCACTGGCAGCTCAAGAAGCTGCGTGGCTTAGGAAGTTCATTGCTGATCTAGGGGTCGTTGCTACCATTCAAGACCCCCTAGAGATCTTTTGTGACAACGAGGGCGCGATTGCTCAAATCAAGGAACCTCGTGCTCATCAAAAGACCCGGCACATTGAACGTAGATTCAACTACATTAGGGATGAAGTTGAAAAGGGAAAGATATGTATTCGCAAAGTTCACACCGATCAAAACATTGCGGATCCATTCACGAAGCTCCTTGACAGGTCAAAGCATGAAAGTCATACTTGCGCCTTAGGACTTCGATATTCTAGTAATTGGACTTGATCAAATTTTGTATTTGGATATTGGAACTTATGTAATTTGACTTAATTATATGGTTATAATTTTCATTTGTTCTTCTATTTTAACATGTTTAAATCCGTGAATAAGTAAGTTATTCTAAAACGTCCGTAGTCGATCGTACTTGTGGGAACAACTATGAATGTAAGACTATAATGAACTTGGATTGGTTGATATTCACTAAGTATGAATATAGAGCAAGACGTTGCTACCAAGGTTCATTGATATCTATGGGATATGGATATTGGACTGACCCACTCTCAATTATTTCTGCATGGAATCTTTGTGATTAGTCATAAGAGATATTGAGTAAAGGCGAATATCATTGTATTCTCATACCTGAGATACATATTGGGTCTTGATATTCACCAAGTATTGTACTTTAGTTAGTTCTTTGCTGTTCTGAAATATTGGCAGTACATAAGGCTGAGTTCGGGTATAATATAAGGTGATTGTGAGAGACGTATGTAGTCAAGATGGAATTTGTTCCTCTTATTCGATTGAGAGTTAGATGTCTAAGGCCTGTTAAAGTTAAATCAACGGAGAATGACAATTCTATGTCTCTAGGATTTAACATGACATCAGTAACAAAGGATAAATGATTTATTCACCTAAATCATATTCAAGTAGGGTACTTGAAAGGGATGATGTTATTGAATGGCACTTAGTCATATACATTAGGGGTAGCAAACCGTTGCTAGGCGTTATTTGCTACTTGCATCAATTCTCTATGAATCTTGTGCAAGTGGGAGATTGAAGGATTTGATCTGCCCAAGATACATACTAAATTGATGTGGCTAGTGTGATATGATCCAAGTCGGGTCATACCCAATAACAAGCAAAACAAACACCGATAAATATTTATTCGTTGATAAGATCAAACAAATAAATATAAGCACCAACATAGAAACCGGGTTTTCTAAAACATTGCTTTTGATAATGAACAACATTATATGGATAATTGTTCATGAGAAATTACTTGTTTCTATTATTTAAGTTGGTTAAATAATATTAAACAAAAGTGTATTAATTTTATAAGATAAAAAGGTTTTAATCTTATAAAATCAATAGAGTGCAAGGGTGATTTTTTTGATAAAAATTCAAAATGAGAGGGACCCCAAAGGTCCATTTTCGGCCGCCCTTGGGGCTTGCAAGTCCTTTGATGAATCACCTTGGTCCTTGCAATATTTATTCATTACAACACTCTTCCAAGAATACACCTTCTCTCACACACATAGCAAAAGAATTTCTCTCTAATCTCTCTCTAAAATTCGGATTTTGGAGCTGAAATAGAAGCAATTTCCAGCTTCAAACAAGTGTTGTTTGGCTGAAAAATCGATCTTCAAGAGTGTCTTTGAGGTTGGTGTTGCAAGACCTAGCAAGTGGGTGTTTGGAGGAAGCTTGGGGTATCATCTCTTGAGGATTTCTACTTTGAAGTCTTGACATTCAACATCATCTCCTAGCCTCCATTCCACGTTTCTAAAGGTAATATATATGGTTGATATGTATGTTGTGATAGTGTGTTATTCCATATAATAAGATCCTTGTTTTGGGTTTTGCTTTAACATATGTATATGATACATAAACTCTTATTTGAACTGAAAATCCGCTGCGTTTTACATGTTAATGGTTAATATGTCTTTGATTAACATCTACAAAACCCATCAAAGTACTGAAAGAAAGAAAGTACTGAAGAACAATTCTTCAGTAGTTTCATCATCTTTAGCAGTTGATCAACAAAAGATGAAGAGAAAGCCATGTGAAATATGTGATTTGTTTAATCATGTCACTGATGAATGTTGGTATAACAAGGGTTTAAAATTCAACAAAGAGAAAATCATTAAAAAGAAAATGAATAAAATGAAAGATGAATTTCAAACCAAGTTTTACCACAACATCTCAATCTGATAACCCAAAGTTTTTCCAAAAAGCTAAAAAGAAGGAAGGGGTTTATCACAAAACAGCTGAAAATATTCCTCATGGAATATCAAAAACCCAGACTAAGTCTGTGTCTTTTAAGTGGGAGGATTTGGTGAATCACAAGAACAAATCAACAACAAAAACTGATGTGTCAACTGAGCTGAAAGCTTTGACAACCAATCAGACACAACTTGTTATGATGGTTCAACATTTGTTGGGGAGAGTTAACCAATTAGATGTATCTGTGATTAAACCACTGAAAAGGAAAACTAAGCCAAAATCAAAGGAATCCTTTTCAGCACCATCTCCACCTTCAAAGGCTGTCAATCATGAAAAATCAGTTAATTTAAAATCTGTTGATGAAACAGACCCAAAACCAAAATGGTTTGGGTCTCAAAGGCTAACTAATTTTCGTGGAAAATGCAGGGTTCTTCAGCATGCCAAAGAAGCATCTGGTATGTAGACAGTGGAGGATCTATGCATATGACAGGGAGCAGTTCTCTTCTTCATGATTACTCTCAAGGGAAGAAGGGATTTGTTTCTTTTGGTAATGATGCTAAGGGTTACATCATACGCAAAGGGTTTGTGTCAAATGGTGAGATACGGTTTGATGATGTTAACCATGTGGAGAACCTCAAGTACAACCTGTTGAGTGTCAGTCAAATGTGTGATAAAGGGTATGTTGCACTTTTCACCAGTCAGAACTGTCGGATTCTGTCTTCCAAGGTTCTGAACAGGATTGACAAGATATTGGATGAATATACTCTCCTGAAGGCCAACAGGATTGGAAGAGTATATGCCTTAGATTTATCAAAGAAAATTGATCTAAAAGGCCATCCATGTCTATTCTCTAAAGCCTCTCCTCAAGAATCTGAACTATGGCATAGAAGGCTTGGTCATGTGAATCTTAAAAATATGAACCAGCTTATTCATCATGGTTTAGTGAGAGGTTTGCCATTGAAGGAGTTCAAATGTGATGACAACTGTCCAGCTTGTTTAAGAGGAAAGCAACACAAAGTTTCATTCCCTCCAATAGAAGAACCAAAGTCCACTGCCTGCTTGCAATTACTGCATATGGATCTCTTTGGTCCAGTAAGAGTGATGAGTATGGCAAAGAAAAAATATTGTCTGGTAATTGTGGATGATTATTCCAGATATGTATGGACTTTCTTCTTACATTCCAAAGATGAGGCTGCCCAAATCATCATTTCCTTTGTGTTGTATGTGGAAAAGCAGTATTCATTTTCAGTCAGATGTGTGAGAAGTGATAATCGCACAGAATTTAGGAATCACACTCTTGATGAATTCTATTTGTCTAAGGGAATCAAGAGGCAATATAGCATTCAAAGAACTCCTGAGCAAAACGGAGTGGTGGAGAGAAAGAACATGACCCTTATTGAAGCCGCAAGGACAATGTTGGCTGACTCAGGTTTGCCACTAACCTTTTGGGCTGAAGCTGTCAACACAGCTAGGGTGTTAGTAAATCAGAGGTTGATGAAGACTCCTTATGAGTTATTACATCATTTGGCCCCTCTGATTTCATTCTTTAGAGCATTTGGGTGTCCTTGTTATATTCTTAACACAAAGAATCCACTTCAGAAGTTTGAATCATAGGTGGATGCAGGGTATTATGTTGGGTATTAATCTACTTGCAAGGCATACAGAGTTTTTAATTGCAGAACAAAGATTGTTGAAGAAACGTTGCATGTCAAGTTTAATGAATCTCCAAAAGACAAAATTCCTCAAAATCCTGTGGAGTTGTTTGATTTGGACATACTGCAATATGCTCCATATCAGTCTCCATCTGTTATTGTTTCTGAGGATCCATCATCTCCAACTGGTGGTATAAATGCAAGTTGTAGTGATCATCTGCCTGTGTCTACTACACTTGATCTTCCTGTAGCTTCAGCAGCTCCATCCACAACAAATGCTGATGAAATATCTGAATCCTCTACTTCATTTGAACTACCATCTCATTCTAGGTTTCAAGAGTCTGAATCAACATCTGTTGCTGCTGAATCTCCTACAAACACTTGCACAGATATTATTGAGTACCAAGAACTGAAGAATCATCCTATGTCTCAGATCATTGGTGACATTAATGCTGGTGTTTCAACTAGAAGCCAATTGTCCAATTTCTGTCTCTATGCTCTCTTCATTAGTCAGCAAGAGCCAAAGAACTATCATGTTGCATTAAGAGACAATGGATGGGTTGAAGCCATGCAGCTTGAGCTTCTTCAGTTTCAAAAGAAGCAAGTGTGGGAACTGGTTCCTCTACCCCAAGGTAAGTGTGCAATAGGCACTAAATGGGTGTTTAGGAATAAAACTGATGAAAAAGGCCAAATTGTCAAGAATAAGGCCAGACTGGTTGTACAGGGATTTTCACAAGAAGAAGGTATTGATTATGATGAAACCTTTGCCCCTATAGCCAGACTGGAGGCAATCAGATTGTTCTTAGCTTATGCTGCTTTCCATAACCTTAAAGTTTTTCAAATGGATGTCAAAAGTGCATTTTTATATGGTAAAATAAAAGAAGAAGTTTATGTGTGTCAACCACCAGGTTTTGAAGATCATAAACATTCAGATTGGGTGTATAAGCTTAATAAGGCTCTTTATGGGTTAAAACAAGCTCCCAGAGCCTGGTATGAAACACTATCTAACTTTTTTCTTCAAAATAATTTCACTAGAGGCTCCATAGATAAAACTTTGTTCATTAAGAAAGTAGGCATGCATAAGCTCCTTGTTCAAATTTATGTAGATGATATTATTTTTGCATCCTCTGATCCACAGTTGTGTGATGCCTTTACTAAATTGATGCAACAAAAGTTTGAAATGAGTGCCATGGGAGAATTACAGTTCTTTCTGGGTTTGCAAATCAAACAAATGGCTGATGGAACTTTCATTCATCAGTCAAAATACACAAAGGATTTGTTGACAAAGTTTGATTTACAAAACTGTAAGCCCTGTTCTACTCCCATGTGCAGCAACACACAACTGGATGCTGATCAGAAAGGTAAAGCAGTTGATGAAACTCTTTACAGATGTATGATTGGTTCCTTGATGTACCTTACAGCTTCTAGACCAGACATTATGTTTGCAACTTGTGTCTGTGCTAGATTTCAGGCTGCACCTAAAGAATCCCATATGATTGCAGTCAAAAGGATCTTTAGATATTTGCAAGGAACTCAATCTCTAGGACTTTGGTATTCCACTGGGCACTCTTGCAAAGTAGTTGCTTTCTCTGATAGTGACTATGCAGGGTGTAAGTTAACCAGAAAATCAACTTCTGGTGGATGCCAATTTTAGGCAATTGTTTAGTTTCTTGGCAGAGTAAGAAACAAACTTCAGTTGCTACATCCACAGCTGAAGCAGAGTACATTGCTGCTGCAAGCTGTACATCTCAGGGACTCTGGCTTCAAAATCAATTATTGGATTATGACATTACAGAGACTAAGACTCCTTTACTGATGCATAGTGCTTCATCTCTTTGTATTGTTAAGAATCCTGTCCAGCATTCTAGGACCAAACATATTGAGATCAGACATCATTTAATCAGGAATTGTTATGAAAAAGGTCTGATTGATCCAAAGTTTGTGCCTTGTGCTGATGAGCTTACAGAGATATTTTCTAAGCCTTTGGACAGTGCAACTTTCCAAAATCTTGTGCTCAGGCTTGGTATGTTGCAACTAGAATGATTTGACAACTACTGATGCTCTTAGTTAATAAGTACTGATGAGCATTAGTATACAGCTGTCAAAAATAAGTGCTGATAAGTTATTTTATCTTCAGCAGTTTTTATAAATACTGAAGACTAAATTATTTAAAAGTACTGAAGTACTTCATTTGTTGAAAAGTACTGATGTAGTTAAAACTACTGATGTCTTTTCTAATAGATAAATACTGATGACCAATGAAACATCTGAAAATCAGATGATCTGTTGAGTAAGTGTTAAGGTCATTGAAACAACTGAACTTTGTGAATTGACGACAACACCTGCTGTTTCATTTCAAAACAACTGAAGCCAAAACCTAAGTCTTCAGTAGTTTACAACTACTGATGACTAACACCAAGTCTTCAGTTGTTTACAACATCTGAAAGTTAAAACCATGTCTTCAGTTGTTTTCTAACAACTGATGACTCACACCAAAACTTTCAGTTGTTTTCTTTCAGCCGCTTCATAACCTATAAATTCCTAACCCTAACTTCAACCTTTTCATAAATCGCTTTCCAAACGTTCATCTTCCATTAATGGTGACCATGCAAATCAAACCTCGACACATCTGTGTTGCCTACCTCACCAAATCAGCCTTTTGGACTAAATTTGATGCTGCCATTGATCTGATGGTTGATTCCCAATATCACACAGCCTTTCTTTTGAATCCAACCATCTATCCCGATACCCTTCGCCAATTCTGGACAAACGTCACTGTTCATACTGATGAGAATGATGACTCGATCACTCTCCAGTCGTTTGTCAACCAAAAGAAGGTGGTCATCACTTCTGATATCATTCGCCAAACCCTAGACCTGAATGATGCCACCTATGTCACCAAATACCCCAAAGGCACCATTGATTTATCATTTGTTAGCCATGGATATGAGGGTGACCTAAGTGCTACCACTATTATGAAGAAGCACTTCCATGATGCTGAACGTCTTATCTTTCATATGATCAATGTCTGTCTTGCCCCCAAAACATCTTCATGGGATCAAATGTCATCCAGTTGGCAACAGGTATTGTATTCTATCCTTGAACGCCAAAGCTTAAATTTTTCTGAAATAATATTATTGGAATTAAAAGATCTGGTAATGAAACCTGTGGCTAACAGATGGATATTATATCCAAGGTTTCTTATGGCCATAATTATTAATCAATTAAAATCTGATGGCCTTGTTGGCCTTGGGGTCCCTGCTATGGTAGTTTTGCCAGAAGTATACTCCAGGCACAACTCAAACTCACAACTCAAAGAGGCTGCCAAACTTCTAAAACCCAAGCAGAGGGAACCCACAGCCTCCACCTCCAGATCTAAAGTCCCCTCCAAACCAAAATCCAAGCAACCTAAAAAGGCTACTCAGGGAGTTGAGTCCCCTGATGATGTCCCTGCAACACAAACGCAGGATGAAACTACTGGTAGTGATCCCTTGGTAGTTTCTAAGACTCTACCAGCTGAAACCACTCAGGTATCCTCTCAACAGGATCCTGATGCAACCAAAATTGAGGAAACCACATTACTAGAATCTCTTTCACTTGAGAAGATTGCCATTGAAGAGTACCATTCACCCCAGGTGCAATCCTTTTCACCTTTATCTCCCACTGAAACCACCTCTACAAGCCCAACTGCAGTCATTGCACAAATGCTGACTCTACCCCTCCCTAGAAACCTATTACCACTGGGAAAACCTCAACAGTTGAGGGAGAGGATTATAATGTGGTTGACAACCCACAGCATAGGGATTACAAAGTTCAATCTCCCGGTGTAGAGGAGGAGATTAGAACATCTGGTGAGGCTACTTCTTCCCCTGTTTCAGCACATGAACAGGATGAAGGTGGTATTATCTCTAAGACCTCACCAGAGGCAACTGCCAATGAAGGACTTAACCCTGAGGCAGGAATACTGATCAACACTCAACACATGTTCATCCTGATTCACTCAGGAGGTCAGCTGATTCAGCTAAGACTCATGATGACCTGGGCTTTTTCTTTGAAGTTCTAGCCCAAAACACCATTCTTGAGGCTGAGGTATGCAGATTACAATAACTGCTTGCCAAAATGTCTCAAGAATCAAGTCCATCTGCCCCAATTCACCCACAGATGGCAGCTTCTTTTGAAGCTTTCCCAAACACTGAGCCACTCTCAACATCTAAGCCACCAGCCTCTGTTTCAGGCACCATTTCTCAGGGACAGAACCCCTCTGAGCAAATGGTTGCTGGCTCTAAATCCTCCTTACCTCTCATCACTCCAATCATCACTACCATTGTCCATCAAACCATTGATGAGAGGCTTTCCTCAAATCTTCAAACCCTAGTTGATGATGCTGTCTCCAAGAAACTTTCTGACATTCAAACCCCTGAACCCAATGCAACCAAAAAGGGGGAGTCTAAGTCAGTAAAAGAAGATAAAAGAAAGAGAGTTGAAGAGGAAGAAGCCAAAGAGAAGAAAGGAAAAGAGATAATCACTTATAAGAGAAAGAAAAGTGCTGAACAGACTGAGGATGAGAAGAAGTTAGAAGAGCTTATCAAAGAAGCTGATGAGCAACATAGCAGATCTATGGATAAGATCATTGATCAGCTCTTCAGACAAGGCTTTGACACTGCCAAACTTGATTCTGAGATCAGACGGCTAGAGATTCAAGAGATTGAGAATAGATGGGCCAGTTGCAATAAGAAAGAAAGAGAAAGGTTGGAAGCTATGATCAGATTCTTGTAAAAACATTTGGGAAGACCAATCATTGAAGTAAAGTCATGGTCCAGAGACAGTATTTTGGAGATAACCACCAAAATCTGTTCTTCTGAAACCTTCAACAAAAGATTGATCATAGAAGCTCTGGATGAAGCTGGTGCTGGGAAAAGGTCTGACATGGCAAAATTATCCAAAGCCACCCTCACAACCAAAATGATAGAGCAGCCTTTACAATCTCCCTTTCCAAAACAACCAACCTCACAACTCTCAAAATCAACCTCACAACCCTCAAAACAACCAACCTCACAACCCTCAAAACCAACTCCTTTACCCAAGAAACCCACTCAATCAACCACCAATGATGCACCCAAGAGAAAGAGAAGGGTGTTGAGGATGGAAGAAGAAGAAGAAGATGATGAGGATGATAGTCTGCCAATATCTGCTGTGATTAAAATGAAGATGCCTGAGCCTAGGAGTCAACCAACAACAATCACTCCTGACACTCAAAGGCAAATGGTAAAAGTGAAGATTGAAGAAGAACAACAGTAGAAACAACATGATGAGCAGCTGTTAAGGATGGTTGATAAGGAATTTCCTAAGTCTTCATCCATACAAGCTATGAAGAAACATGCTCAGAGGTTGTATGCTCTCAGATTTACATTTCAGTATCAGAAAGAGAGAGTGAGAATTTGGCCTGACCCCAGAGTTAGTGATGAATCCATAGAAAGAATGTTCCAAGTAGATACAATGGCCAAGTAAGGAAGACTGTAGATGCTGTGATAATGCTGGCCATTGTAGTGTCACCCTGGGAAATCCTTGATGACTTCAAGCGAGCTTACAAGACTAACATGACTCCACAAACTTTGTTAGAAAACAAAATGGTAAAGAAGGGGTTAATTTACAAGAAGCTTGAAGAAATAAGAAGAAATGAGCTCCAGTTGTTACTTGAAGGTACTCATCCTGATGAGTTTGCATACAGAGAAATAACAACTGTGGAGCTAAAGAATGGAAAGATTGTTAGATACTTATCTGAGTATTACGGGCCTGAGTTCTTCTTTGAGAGTGAAGCTGAAGAACTCACAATAGAAGAAAAAGTTGTTCTTCTTGAGGCTTATGTTAGTGAGTCTTATAGACTCATCATTGGGAAGTAGGTTTAATGATTAGGGTAACAGCTCTGTGTCCAATTCCCCAAGACAGAGTTCCCATTAATCTTTTGCCAATCAAATTTTTTGAAACCTCTTCCTGGCCTGAGCTTAATTTGGTGATTTCTGAGCTGATTCAGAAAATGTGTCTGCCAGTAAGTAGGACTTCAATAAGCTTAAAGGTTTTGGCTGTATTGGTTCAGAGGGAGTTTGTTGGACCAAAAGAACCAATGAGCCAGATCAGAAAAAACCTTTAAGTCCCACAGACATCATAACAACTGAAGTGATCTACATATGCTGAAGACAAAGTCTGAAGACCAAGTTCTCAGAAGTTGTCTCAAACAGCTGAAGTAGTTCCTTTCAGTAGTTGTAATGTTTTACTTTTCAGTAGTTTCTTTTCAGTAGTTTTATTATTGTAAAGAGTCTGAAGTTCTTACACTTCAGATGTTATAGTTTCAGTAGTTGTAATTCTGGTTTATACTTAGCCTTTTGTGAAGGTGTCCTCAGTTGTTGTGGACATCTTCAGTAGATTAGTTTACTTTCAGTAGTTTGTATAAATCAGTTAGATGTCACTATCAAGTGACATCAGCTGACTTCACATTCCTTTATAAACGGAATGTTGACCTAATTGTTTTGTAACCGAAGCATTTGCGTGAATGAAAATCTTCCATTAACAGAAAAATCTTCTCTCTATAATCGTCATAGTGTGATTGAATATTCATACTTGTCTTGCTTAAATTTGATCTAATTTCTGTTATATTCCACTGCAAATTCCAATCTAATTGATCAAACTAGATCCGATCCTATCACATATACGTGTTGATTTGTATGTATGATTGCAGGATCAAACATTAGACTTAGCCAATTTCTGAAAATTGACCAAGTGTTAGAAACGTCTACGAATGAACAAATTTGCTCTTCCGTAGATAATCTTCTAACTGTAAATACATCCGAGGATTTCCTATAGAAGAACACCAACGCAGACAAGTCTAAGGGAGTACTGAGAGATCGAAGACCCACAGATGAATAACATGTACAATGAAGAAGAACAAGTGAAGACTCCTACGGAAAGGAAGACTCCTGCGGAAGACAATATAACTGCGGAATACCAAACACTTTGCACTTGCAACATCAAGAAAATCAAGTCAACAAGTCAAACATAGACTCCAAGAGATTTGGTGTTTCCTTAACAGAAACATAAATGCCTATAAATACAAGTCCTTGGTTACACATCAAGTACGAGCGATTAGACGGCAAACTAGAAAACATCACATCGATTCACACAATCAATCAAACACAAAAACCCTAGCAGCTGTCACATCAATACATCAAAACTTCAACACATTTGAAGCAAACTTTGTTACTAGCATTCATTATTTGTTCCTTTGTAATCATTAATTAGTTTTATTGAAATACTTTTGAATCAAATCTTGTTCTTTTATTTATTATGTTGAAATCATTCTGTTCTTTATCATTAATATTCATTGTCATTGATGTCTTTTTAATAATTAATCAATTAAGCAATGATTAATGATCATTCTGCAATCATTAATTTGATTTCAATCTAATACTGATAATCCTAATTGCGATCCTTGGATTCATAGGTGGTATCAGAGCCAAGTGCTCATTGATTTAGATCGATTGATCTATCGGTATTAGAATTCTTTATTTGTTTGCATATTTTATTAGATTTATCAGTTCTTCTAATTAGATCTATTGTTTTATAGCAAAATCATTTTAGTGTGAATCAATTTTAAAACAATAAAACAATGATTTGTCTTTCAGCGAGTACTGTTTCATTGCTCGGTTAACATAGATCTATATTCACATTAATTGAATCATAGATCTGTGTTATTGATTGATATTCATCAATTGTTCAAAATAATTGAACAAATACATTAACAAAATCCTTGATTTGATACTTAATTATCATTAAAGGGATTGACTGATTTATGACCTCAATCACTTAATTATTCATTAATTAAGGTTTGTCATTAATTAGTTCATTACTCAAAAGAAACTCTGTTTTAGTTGAATTCTAATACTTTAACTAAAAATGAGTAACTTTGTCGGTGGATCATCATACCAACCTCCAAAGTTGGAAACAAAAGCGGATTTTAAATCCTGGAAACTCAAGTTCAGGAATCATGTGAATTACACTGATTTTGACTTATGGGTATCAATAACTAAAGATCCTTATATTCCACCCACTCTTGGGCCAGATTACAATTACAATAATCACCCCATAAGTAAAAAAGATCTATCGCCTTATGATGTTAAAAAGGTTAACGTCGGTATTAGAGCATACAGTCTGCTTAGTATGGCTTTACCTGAAGAATTATTAATCAGGTGTGAGAATTATAAAACAGGAAATTCCTTGTGGAAGATACTTCATACGCTCTGTGAATGGAGTGATGAAATCAGAAGCATTAGGAAGGATACTCTTAGCTCACAATATGAAACATTTCATCATATTTAGGGTGAATCAATTTCTCAACAACTCCATAGGTTTATGCAATTGGAATCGAGATGAACATCATGGAATTGAAGTATACAAATGAGAAATTAAACAAAAAGATGCTCCATACTTTTCTTGAAAGTTGGAAGCAAACTGTGTCCATGTTCAAGAACACCATTATCTCAAAGTAGCTGGTTTAGATACATTGGTAGCTAAAGTTGAAGCTCTTGAAATGGATAAAAAGTCAAGAAACAAGAGTGTGAGAACACAAGTCTCACCTTATCATTTTAAAGAAACTACAAGTGCTGGAAGTGCTTTTATTTCTAACAATGATAGTGACAACTCTTGTACTTTTAGTGAAGATGAAGAAGAAGTGAGTTTTTATGCTTCAAAGCCTTCAAAGAAATCATTTTAAAGTAAATCAGGAAAAGAAAAGAGAAGACCTGATGAGAGAAAAGATGCATCTACATCATCAGCAAAGCCTTCATCAAACAACAACCAAGTAGAGCCCATCACTGTGATTCTAGACTCTGAAGAACAAAAAGTAGCCTTTGCAGCTTTCAGTTCAAGTTTTCAAGCTTACCTGGGAAGCACTTTAACAATTGCTAACATCTGCCAACAAGACATGGAAGAACTACATCCAGATGTGGTAGAAGAGATGGATCTTCAATGGAAAATGGCAATGATTGCTTAGAGAGTCAAGCAGTACCTGAGAAGAAACAAAAATTTGGCTGCAGCAAGTAAACCATCAAAGATTGGCGTTGATAAGTCAAAAGTAAGATGTTTCAAATGCAATCTCTATGGGCACTTCTCAAGAGAATGTAATAAACAATCAACTCCTGACATGAGACAACATCAGCAACATTAGTCTCATAAGCATCAATCTCATCAACCAATAACATCTCAAAGATCTTTCAGACAACCACAACTAACCAACTCATCCCCACCAGCCACAAATGCATCAGCAGGGCCAAGTAATTCTAAAGAAACTGGTCTGATCATTCTTCAAGATGGAACCTGTGACTGGAGCATGTATGAGAAGGAAGTTTTGGAAGAGAATCAAGCTTTAATGGCTCACATGGAGAACAAAGTTCCACCAATGGCTAGAGAAGTAAGAGATAGACTGTGTTGAGGAAGTTGAAAGATATATAGTCCATGCTCAACAACTGGCTGATAAAGTAAAAGAAACAATGATTTTGAATGAATCTCATGTAAGAGAACATAAATTATATCAAATCAAAATTAACTCTTTATAGAAAGATTTAGATAAACTTGTTTCAGAAAATTATAGTTTAAAAACCCAAGTTGAGCATCTGACCACTTCCTTAACAAAATCCCTGGCTAATCATGCATCAACTGAAGTGAAACTTTAGAAGTTTCAACTTTCATCTCAGCAATATGAGAAATTATTGAATTCTCATATTGAATCAAAGAACATGTATGAGTTGGGATATAATGTTGTTGCACCCCCTCTGAATGATAACTATACAACTTTACCTGAAACAATGCCAAAAAACTTGTCAAACCATTTTGTACCATGCACCAAGTTTGAATCAAAATCTAATGAACAAGTAAATAACAATGAATCTGAGGTGAGTGAAACTGAGTCGTCTGAATCAGAACAAGTCAAACAAAATGACTCAAAATTTGACTCTGATGAATGTGATGACTTGGATGATTCTGATAAACATGATGATAAATGTACGGATGAACTGAGTGATTGAAAAGTGTATATCTACTGAGGAAGTACACACATCTTCCGTAGAAAAGGGAAAGAAGCAACTATCAGCAGAACTTCTTCGGAAGAAGAAACATTCTTCAGTAGTAGATCTGCGAAAAACTAAATCTACTAAGTCAGTAGAAGATCTGCGGAAGGCAAAAGCAACAACCAATAAGAAATCAAACAAAAAGTGGTGAATCCTAAGCAGCAGAAACTAGCAAATACTAAACAAGAATCCTTTGACATTATGTCAGGAAAGGGAAAGAATTCATCAACTACAAAGTTTGAAAAAGAATTGAAGGCACATAGGGACTAAAAGAAGAAGAAAGTGATTGACTCTGAAAAAGAATCAGAGGAAATGTATTGCAAATGCTATGATATGAAAAATCACAACACTGCAGACTGTTACTTCAGCATTTATTGCTCTATTTGCAATATGAACAATCACATGACTTCTGACTACTACTTCAACAAAAATTGTGCAATTTGTAATAAAAATAACCATTCCACACAGGAATGTTATTTCAACAAGAAAAACAAGACAAATAGCACAAAGAAGCAACAATCTGAGAAGGCTGAATCTGACTCTCAATCAAGTGAAAGTCAAGAAGATTTAAAAGCAAAGAAGAAGCAGCAAAAACATCAGTTGCAAAAACCAAAGAAGAAAACATCTGTTGATGGTAAACCTCTGAAGAAAGAGAAACCACGTAAGCAACTCAAATCCAAACATGAATGCAGTGTCATTATCTGCTGATCCTCCAATAATACAAACTTCAAGTATCATGGAACAAGGAACTCCAAATAATGCCAATAATGCAGCACAAGACCAGCCTTATAGATCTACATCCGCAGATGCAAACACTTCATCAGCAGCTGCAAACTCTACATCCGCAGATGAGTGTCCTACGTCCGGAGACATGGATATTGCATCAGCAGATGTTCCATCCACATCAGTAGATATTTCACACATTGGAGATGATCCATCCGTAGATGTTCCTGTAACTCTTGCGGAAGTTCAAAACACATATGTAGAAGTTCCTGCGGAAAGCATTCATAATGCAGTAGATGTACAAACTCATGAGGAAAATCATTCAGCTATCAATGATCAACATGATGATCAATTTGATTACTTCATAAATTCATCATCTCAGCTGGATCCATCTACATCAATGAATATGACTAACTTGGAATCATCTATTCCAGTTGAGTCTATTCCAACATCAAGAATTCATTAGACTCGTCCAATAGACAACAGTATTTGTGATCTTAATGAAAGAACCACAAGAAGCCAAGAGGGAGCTGCAAACATCTATCTCTTCACTTGTTTTCTTTCATAAGTGGTTCATCCAAACATCATAGTTGTACTAAAAGATAATAGCTGGATTGAAGCTATGCAGGAAGAGCTTCAACAATTCAAAAAGAAGAAAGTCTGGAATCTAGTTGATCTACCTGAAGGTCAACATCCAATTGGCACAAGGTGGCTCTTCAAAAATAAACTAGATGACAAAGGTATTATTATAAGAAACAAAGCAATGCCGATTGCACAAGGTTATACTCAAGAAGAAGGGATAGACTACGATGAAGTTTTTGCACCAGTTGCAAGAATTGAAGCCATAAGAGTATTCCTAGCCTATGCATCATATAAGAAGTTCACTGTCTATCAAATGGATGTCAAATGTGCTTTTATATGAGAAAACTGATGAAGAAGTCTATGTAGCTCAACCTCTTGGTTTTGAAGATCCTGATTACCCACATAGGGTATACAAGCTTGACAAAGCTGTGTATGGTCTTCATCAAGCTCCAAAAAAGTGGTATGAAACATTATCATCCTTCTTGCTCAAGCATGGATATAAAAGGAAAACTATTGATCAGACTCTCTTTCTCAAACAAGAACATCAAGATCTCTTAGTTGTTCAAATTTATGTAGATGATATTATATTTGGATCAACAAACAAAAGACTGTGTGTAAGCTTTGAAGAGTTGATGAAATCTGAGTTTCAGATGAGTTCAATGGGAGAATTAACCTTCTTCCTTAGTCTACAAGTTCATCAGAAAACAGATGGCATCTTTATCAATCAAGAGAAGTATATTCATCAAATATTGAAGAAATACAATCTTGCTGATACATCTTCATGGAAAACACCTGCTTCAACAATTGACAAGATTGTACCTGATCCTACAGGAATATTTATTGATCAAAGATTGTATAGATCAATGATAGGATCTCTTATGTATTTAACTGCCAACAGACCTGACATAATGTTTGATATGTGTGTTTGTGCTAGGTACCAATCAGATCCAAAAGAGTCTCATCTGAATGCTGTTAAGAGGATCTTCAGATATCTAAAAGGAAAACCTGCCCTTGGACTTTGGTATACAAAGGATGGTGACTTCAGTCTCTACTCATATTCAGATAGTGAATTTAGAGGATGCAAAAACAACAGAAAATCCACAACTGGTGGGTGTCAATTTATAGGACCAAGACTTGTTTCATGGTAGTGCAAAAAGCAAACAAATAAATCTGTATCCACAGCTAAGGCTGAGTACATAGTTGCTTCAGCTGGTTGCTCTCAAGTCCTTTGGTTGCAAAACCAATCACTTGATTATTGGTTACAATTTCCTTCAAACTCTAATTCATATTGACAATTCAGCTGCTATGTTCATCACTGCTAATCCAGTGCAACATAGTAAAACAAAGCATATTGAAATCAGATACCATTTTCTGAGAGATTTCTCAGAAAATGGTTTGATCAAGTTAGTCAAAGTGGATACAACAAATCAGCTTGCTGATTTGTTCACTAAAGCCTTTGATTCAGTTAGATTTAATTTTCTAATTGAGTATTTGGGTATGATTAACTTAGATTAATCATCATTAACAAAGAAAAGCATGTGTCTGTCCTTGTAAATAGTAATAAATAAAAATAAAAAAATTCGGAAAAACATTCAAAAAATACAAAAAAATGTCTTTAGTTATTGTGTCTTTTGATTCAGCATGGCATATGTATGGGAAATGATAGTACACTATACCTTTTCTTACTTCCTGAGTTCTTAAATAGCATAAAATCTGATCAAAGTTTCTTGATATGTGAGTAGGTTTATCTTGAGTGGAAACTACACTAAGAGCATGCCTAACATAATGCCAAGTGACTGTTTATGAGAAACTCCATTTTGAGGATACATCAAGTGAGTCTTATTCTGATATGACCAAATCACACATCTAAACATACTATGTACCAACACTTTATAATATTTATCTTTGCAAATCATATTCCCTTTGTTTTGTGTAAATAAAGACCTGGGTGTATGATCACCATGGTATACATTTGTAACCACCTAATGAAAAGATCATGATCCTCATCATCCTTCTGTTTTGTGTAAACAAAGACCTGGGTTAAAGGCACCTTTGTTTTAAGGAAGTAAAGACCTGGTGACCTGATGATGATCATATCTTAGCTCTCAAAAGAATCCTCTGTGATCAACTGTATATTAACTTCAGAGCTATTACATCAATGCATTAATGAGATGTCAAATACATCTCAAGATAGAACTTATAACTTAAAGTACATAGTTTCTAAGTGTGAAAAAGTGATGATCTGGCTCACAAAAGGAGGACAAACTCTAAATGATTTAAATGTGGAGCCCATAACAGTTACTCACTAATAAACATCAAAAACATGATAAACAGCATGCCTAGTTTATACAATACTCTTGTTTGGATTTAAGTGGACAAACATACTTGCAATCAGAACTAAAATCAAGTATCATTTCATCAAATAAATCAAACAGGAAGATGCTTAGTGTTATAGTATGATCCCATTCAATGTTTATATATGCTTGTATATAGTACTTTGTTCAATTTTGTTTCTTTTAACTTATTTCTTGTTCAGTTCTTTTAGACGTGTCTTTCATGATATTCTTCTCATAAATTTATGATAAATGCCTTAGTTTAACATTAATCATAAATTTAGGGGGAGTAGATAATTCATGAAAACAAAGTCAATTTAACATCAGAATTGTCAAATCAATTGTCAATAAGGAATATGAAGGAATTGGAGCTTGAGCACTAACTTGGTTGTAGGATACATGAAGTTTTTCAAATTATAAATCTTCTTATGCATAAATTGTCATAAAAACAAAGTTAACAAGGTCCAATAGCAATAAATAGTTCTATCAGTTGAATAGAAGCATACAATCAAAGAAGTTTCAAACTTTACATTTTTAGCATAAGTAGAAGCTATAGTGCATTTTCAGCATCAGCAGAAGCTCATTGCATTTTCAGCATCAGCCAAAGCTACAGTACGAAACTTAATCAGGTAAAATATGACTATCCATAGATTGGTAACCTACAGATGAGTTAATATTTTATAAGTATAATCTATTTTCATAGATTGGTAACCTATGGAAAATCAAGTTATACTTCACTGAAGAATTCAGTTCTTTTAAGTTAGGCATCCGCAGATGTCCTACAGAAGAACTGAAATCTACAGAATAAATAAATTCCATGGAAGAGTAATGAGGAAAGTAGGACCCACATGAGTAAATAAATGAAATTAATGTGTCCGAGGGAGTATAAATGATGTTTTTGACTTGGTATTCATTATTCACTTTTACAGAGCCTTTTTGATCTAGAATTTCGTTAGTCAAAACCTTATCCCTCCTTCATCCGATTTCAAAATTACTCGAACCTTAAACATAAAACAAAGTTTAAATTTGATTTTAGATCTTAATTTCAAGGTAAATCATATCATAAACATCAATAATGAACTGATTGATTCATCATTTTGTTGTCTAAAATATTCGTATTCTTAGATGTGATACTGTTGTTCTAACATAATCTTCTTCATACTTATGAACAGATGGCGAATCGATTTGCAAGAGAGCACAATGTATGTGCATTCTTAATCCCGACGACCCTGTATCAGAAGGATGTCGGGATAACATCAGATACTTACAACTATCCAGGCTTTTCTATGCTTTAACAGAAGAGCTTGTGATTCATCAAGATCTAAAGATCATGTTAGGTTGGACTCACTTTAGTATAGTTGTTTACTTTACATTGTAATAGGACTTTTGTTAGTTTCATTTTGTATTTTCTTAGTAATTAGCAGTTTTGGCAGTCCAGCGAAACTGTGAGTGAATCTATACATTCGCTCACAGTTTGCTGTTTTGGTTTACCCGGTGAACTTGTGTTCTGCCGGGCGGAACTATAGTTTCGGCATGACAGTTTCGCCTGTAGCGAAACTGTCAGCGAAACTATGACTGCTATATATACAATTGTCATTTCACTTTGTATGGTAAGCTTGCAAAACCCTAATCGTGGATTTCTGTTGCAAGCTACCAATTCTAAGCAGTTTCTTCATTGAAATACTATTGTGCTTGTTGTTATTGAGTGATATTGTTCATTTGAGTATCAAATATGTCTTGATTCATCTTATACATTCTCAATTGTTGTTGTTTGGCTTAAGTGTTTGATATTGATCAAATTATCATATCAATTGTACTGTTCATCGATCACATGGACCAACAATATGGTATCAGAGCCTTAGTGCTCTTGATTTGTTGAGTTTTTGTGGTTTTGGTCAATATCTAGTTTCAATCAATTTTCATTGGATTATCAGCTGTTTTTGGCATGAAAAATTGATTGAATTATACTTGTTTTTGATTGAGGAAGATTCTACAATCATCAGATCTCAAATTCATTGAGTTTTGGATGATTTCAGATTGATTTTGAGGTGAAAAAGGGTTTTGAGATCGATCAGCGAAACTACTGTTCTTACAGCGAAACTATCATCATCTTTCAGCGAAATTATGAGTTATCTTGGATCAGAAGTTGTTTTCTAGAGTTTCTGCGAAACTATTCCCTTGAACAAAAGTTCATTAGTGTTTGTGACCTGTCAACAAGCGAAATTGCTGCCGAATTTATTTCTGAACGAAAGTTCAAGCTTGTTTCCTGCGAAATTAGCAGCGAAACTAAGCAATTGGTGTCTTTGTTCAAGCGAAAGTGCTGCTGAAATTGCTAGCGAAAGTGTCTGTTTCTGCGAAAGTGTCTGCGAAAGTATTGTTTCAGCGAAACTTGTTGGATTCTTTATGCCCAAGACACATAGAACATTGATGTGGTTAGTACGTTATGATCCAAGTCGGGTCATACCCAATAACAAGCTTAGCAAACACCAATTAATATTTAATTGATGATATGATCATGCAATTAAATAAATACACCAATTTAGAAAATGGGTTTTCTAAATAAATTGTATGTGAGAAGGAACAAATTATGAGGATATTTTGTTCATGGATATTATTTGTTATGTTGTTTAAATTAGTTAAGCAACTTCAAATAATAAAAGTGTGTGTACATATTATATATAATTAAAAGGTTAATTATGTATAATATTTAAAACTTTTGTAAAAATTTAAAAGGGAGATTTGAGATGAAACCCTAATGAGATTAGGGGGTTTCGGCCGCCCAACATGGCAGCCTCTCTCTCTCTCTTTTTCTTTTGTGTTCTTGGAACAAAGATCTTCTTGAACACACACATACTTCATCTAGCCCTTTCTCACATGCAAAAATGGACACAAGAATTCGAGTTTCTCATATGGAAGAGAAGTCTCACGGTTGGAACAAGGCTCCAGCAGCCTCTTGATGTCTCACGGCTGAAAGATAGTTCCAGCAAGTTTCTTGATTCGGTTTTGGTGTTCAAATCCTACCAAAATGGTGTTTCTTGAAGGCTTGTGGGTATGAGCACTTGAGGACACCTATCCTTGGTGTTTTGGCCATCCAAGGACAGCCACTTCTTCAACAAAAATGTGATTTCCAGCAGCTCTAAAATCGGTTCTTCAACAGCCTATAAAGGTAGATTGTTGATGTTGTTTTGGTTGTTTTTGCTTCTTGATAACTAGTTTATTCACATACATATGATCCTATGTCTTTGGGTTTGTTAAAATAATATTATGAACTGTAATTTTCAGATTATTGAATAGGATATTAAGTTCATATTCCGCTGCGTTTTCTTGTTTAAAATGGTTAAACGACATTGTTTTGGTACAACAAACCCAACATTGGCATCTAGAGCCGGTTATGTGGATGATTAGTTTCATGTGTTCTTGTATAATTGGTTATATAAGGGTTAACAACCAATTAAAGGGCTGTTTTGTATTGATTTGATGATACCCCAATCTTTCAAGGTTATATCAAACATGCTAGTGATTAAACCTTGAAAGGAAAGATATCAATTTGGTTGATTGTGTTTTGTTTGGACAAAAGACCCTAGATTTTTGGTTTATGTTGGCTGAAAATTTAGGGTCAATGGGGTTCATTTTGGTTCTTAGTATGATGTATATGGATACATAATTTTAGTGCATAACATAGCCTTGACCATGGTTGTTTTGGGTTTGGTTGATTATGGAATTGTCATGTTGATTGTATTCTTTCTTTATGGGTTGTAGTAATTTCTTTTGTGTTTCCTTTTGGTTTGTAATTTATTTATTCATTTGGCAATGTAATAAATAGATTAGGAGCACTTTTTTTTCTTTACTAGAAAATATGTATTAGGATGTATATATTTTGTAAAAAAAGATGCTCGGGAAGGAAGCACAAAAGGAAGACACAAAGGATGGACTTGAAGCATTTGGATGCAAGTTCAAGTGGGGGTCTTTGGAGATCTCATCATTTGTGTTGTGTTGAACCCTTAGGAAAAGACCTTATGACAACACTTGTGATGGCAAACAAGTGTAGTCAACTTAGTGGCTATGGTTATGCACATATGTTTGTATGATTATGCTTGTTTGTTTCATGTTGATTGTTTGATATATGAATATGCTTAACGATCTAAATAAATTATGATAACAAGCTGAATTTTATGGTTCTAAATCATTAAGTAATTAATAAAAGGTTATTAAAAGGATTAATGATTTCAAAATAAAAGAGGTTTTATTAAAAGAGAACCATAGGGTACCATGTATTTGAAAGCATGCAATTACAAGGTACATAGTGTTTTCAAAGTCTAAAATTAATGGAAACTTAAAACCCTTTGGTAACAAGTCTAACACCATCCTTTTACACGACACTCGAATCACTTGGGAACTACTTGTGGGATAAAGGTCACCTAACCACTTGTAGGGAACTTGTGTCCTTGAGGTGACTCTAACATACTTGTGGGATAAAGGTCACCTAACCGCTTATATGTAAAAACTCACACGTGTGTGTAAGTAGGACGACTTGAATTGGAAACCATGTGCTTAGGGTCACCGAAGCATGGCGTACAATGGTGTTGATGGGATTAAACATGCCGACTAAACATATGATGTTTAACCGATCCCATAAGACTAGAAGTTGCAATAGGTTGCAATTGTCAACTGTTGACTACCTTGTTAATTTAAATAATGGGATAAAGGTCACCTAACCATCATTTAAATGTAACGTTGGATTCTAGATTTTAATTGTTAATTGTCTATAAGACATTTAAGGGTATTAACGATTAAAATAAATTTATGAGAAATACTAATATGAACTTTGTCAATTTTGTAATAATGACCTCTAACTATAATGCTACCACCCCGATCGTCCTTTCCCTATCCCTGGACCTATTCTCGAGAGGGATAGTCCTAACCATAATTATCTTATGGACTCATTTTGAAACTTGAGAATCGTTCTCAAGAATGAGTAAAGGTCTATGTCCTTGACGATCCCATACCTCACCAACCCACGCTGTTGATGTTATGGCCTTTTGACGATTGAGTTAAGCACACTTAGGATTCTGTGCAAGCATCCGATCTCATGTTGGGAATATGATTCCCAGACTCCAAAAGGGTTTGGAGCCTCATGGGGCACATGACATGTTAATCTAAAAGGGAAATGTTCCTTCAACAAACTTTAGTAGATTGCTACGAAACGGTTCGAGCACTTTATACATGTCACATGGTAGAAACCCAATAGATATCATCTTATATATTCTTAAGATGAAAAGCCACATTGATAGCCTCAAGATGCTTAACTGTCCTGTCTCAAAGTAGTTGGCCAAGGATTTGATCCTTGATTGCCTAACTAAAGGTTTGAGACATTCATAATAAACTGTAATATGAATGGGTGGGACAAGAGCATTGGTGAACTTCACGCAATGCTCAAAGCAACCGAGGCAGGGATGGGTAGACAGGTTCTACCTATTCTCTCGATCAATGAGGAAGGCTATAATAAATGGCCAATCCCGATCCTAAAGCAATTATTGCTAAAGGAAAGGAATACGTCAAAGCAAAGGTTATAGCGAAACCTCAAAACCTAAGCTTATGAAGCCTAAGGTAACGGAGAACGATCCATGCTTTGAGTATGGAGAGATAGGACTATAAAAGGGGTATTGTCCCTTCTATCTCAAGGAGTTGAAACACAAGAAAGGTTTTGGGCAAACCTCAAATACAATTCCATGATTCATACGCTGTTTTAAAAGCCATTTCTTCAATCACATGGGTATTGGATACCGGATGTGAGACTCATACTTGCAATTGTTGCAAAAGGGTTCAAAAGAAATGTCCGCTTCAAGAAGGGAAACTCTATTTTGAGACCTTCAAATGGTTTGGAAGTTGTTCTCAAAACATTTTTGTATGCACCTAGTTTGACTAGGAACATGATTAATGTTTCTTTTTAAAACAATATGATCATGATTCAAAATTTGTAAATAATGGTATTGAGTTTTGAATGATGTATATCATTTTAAGGATATGCCTTTTAATGACATCCATGAATTGGTTCATGATAGATCATCCTATTATAACTCGTTGATACACATTTAGCATAAAGAAACTTAAAATGGGTTTAAGTTATTACTATCTTTGACATTGTCGCCTTGGTCACATTAACCAGAATTAGATTCAAACACTTCAAAAGAATGGTCTTTTGGAAACAAATGAAAATGTTTCATTTAATAAGTATGAACCAAAGACTAATTAGGAATGATGCATTTGGATGCATATGATCCTTTTAAGACAATGTCTAAGACTGGTGAAAGATACTTCATTAATGTTACCGACGATTGCAGTCGCTATTATTGTGTGCACTTGATGACACATAAGTATGAAGCTTTTGAAATGTTCAAAATCTTCAATAATGAAGTAGAAAATCAACTCCTCATAATTATCTATGCTCTTCATTCTGATAAAGGAGAAACTGAACCCTATTTGGATATGGTTCAATTTATTATGGCTATGAGCTTACCACCTTTATCATTTTGGGTTTTCGCATCGCTCTCTTTAAGTCTCATATTTTGAATATGACTAGGACCAAGAAAGTGTAGATTAGTTGAGAATCCACAGAGACTGTATGAAATACTGTTTCTTTGACTCAACAGAGCAAAAGTATTTATTGCTCGAAAGGCTAAGTTCTTGGAAACCGAGTTCTTTATGGAAGGAATGACGTATAGAACTGTGGAACTTGATAAGGATCAAAATCCACAAGCCGGTACACTTTTGGTTGACACTAGCTACCAACAAGAGGTTGTTGATGATAGTCAAGAGGTTGATAAATATACACAAAACGTTCACAAATCTGGTAAAGTTAGTATTCCATCTAAGTGATATGAATATTCAAAGAATGGATACTATGTGGTTGACCCCTGTAGGCTAACCATATACCAAGATTTTGTGTCCAATTTGGATTGGAACAAATGGCTAGAAGCCATGAACGTAAGGATGCAATTCATGTATAACAACCAAGTTTGGGAATTGGTTGAACCTCCACTTAAACTCCAAATCGGTTGGATACAAGTGAGTTTTCTGGATGAAAACAAATATACATGGAGACTTGAATACTTATAAGTCAAGACTTATAGCATAAGGTTTTCATCAAACTCAATTGGTTGATTATGATGAAAGTCTTACGCCCGTGGCAATGCTAAGGTCGATTAGGATGTTAAGTGCCATAACTGCATATTTTGAATATGAGTTTTGGCTAATGGATGTCAAAACCGCTTTCCTTAATGGACATCTCGTAGAGACTGTCCACATAGTTCAGCATGAAGGTTTTGTCGATCCGCGACATCCCAATAAAGTATACAAGTTAAAGTGATAGATCTATGGATTGAAACAAGCATCAAAAGGGTGTGTATATATGAAAGCTAGTGGGAGCATAATTATACTCTCAGTGTTGTATGCTGATGACACACTGCTATTTGAAAAATATATTCCAACCTTGGAAGGTGTTAAAACCTTGCTTGGAAGATGTTTTTCATAAAAGGATCTCTTTGAAATAACCCATATTTTGGAATAAGGATCTATAAGGATAGATCGAGGTGATTGATAGGGTCAAACCAAAGTGCATATATAAAATCTTGAAAAGGTTCAAGATGGAAATCTCTTAGAAAGGTATGATACCCTTTCAAAGAGAGACCATGTTGACTACGTCTCAATGTCCAAGCTCATAGGATGAGCACAATCAGATGAAGGATATCCCATACGCATCTGCTATAGGATCCGTCATTTGTCTCATGATATGCACTAAACCGGACGTGTCATGCTTATCAGGTATGACAAAGTAGATACCAATAGAAATAACCATTGAATGGTTGTTAAAAGTATGTTGATGCACCTTAGTAAGACTAAGGATATGTTTCTAATATACGGATCTGTTGAAGTGAAAATCTGTGTAAAGGGTTGCACAGATGAGGACTTCCAAAACAGATCGATACAACTCTCGATCATAATCAGGTATACTTCCATTATGAATGGAGGTGTGGTATCCTTGAAGTGTTCAAAGCAGGACACGGTAGCATTATTCAGTCTAAAATCCGAATACATAGCCGCTTCATTGGTAGCTTTGGAAGCTGCATGGATAAGCTTGTCCATTGCTTATCTAGGGGTGGTCTCTACCATTCAAGACTCCCTAGAGATCTTTGGTAAATACGTGGGTGGGATTGCTCAAATCAAGGAACCCCGTACTCATCAAAGACTAAGCACCTTGAGCGGAGATTCAACATCATAAGGGATGAAGTTGAAAAGGGTAAAGATATGTATTCGTAAAGTTCATTAAGATCAAAACGTTACGAATCCACTCACGAAGCTCCTTGCGAAGGCAAAGTATGAGGGTCATACTTGTGCCTTAGGACTTCGATATTCTAGTGATTCGAATTGATCTGTTTAGTATTTAATGTATGGAACAGTTGTAATTTTGACCTTTTGAGTCATGTTCCCTTTTAGCATGTTTACATCCATGAATATGTTTATTATTCTAAATGTCCGTAGTCGGTCATATTTGTGGGAACAGATATGAATGTAAGACTATTATGAACATGGATTGGTAGATATTTATATGGTATGAATATAGAGCAATTGGTTGCTACCAAGGTTCATAGATATTTGTGGGATACAAATATTGGACTGACCCGCGTCTCAATTTTACTACATGGAATCTTTAGATTGATCATAAGTAAATTTGAGTAAAGGCGAATATCATTTGGTATCCTCTGACCTGAGATACATATTGGGTTTTGATATTCACCAAGTGTTATACCTTGAGCTAGTTCTTCGCTGATATGAAATAATGGTCAGTACATAAGGCTATGTTCAGATATGACATAAGGTGATTGTGAGAAACGTATGTAGTCAAGATGGGATTTGTTCCTCTTATTCGTTGAGAGTATGATGTCTAAGGCCTGATTAAGTTAAATCAACAAGGAATGATCATTCTGTGTCCTTGGATTTAACATGACATCTGTAACAAAAGGATAAATGATTGATTCACCTAAATCATTTCAAGTTTGGAACTTGAAGGGGATGATGTTATTGAATGGCTTATAGTCATGCGTATTAAGGGTAGTAAACCGTTGTTAGGCGGTATTTACTGCTTGCATCAATCTTCTATGTATCTTGTGCAAGTGGGAGATTGTTGGATTCTTTATGCCCAAGACACATAGAACATTGATGTGGTTAGTACGTTATGATCCAAGTCGGGTCATACCCAATAACAAGCTTAGCAAACACCAATTAATATTTAATTGATGATATGATCATGCAATTAAATAAATACACCAATTTAGAAAATGGGTTTTCTAAATAAATTGTATGTGAGAAGGAACAAATTATGAGGATATTTTGTTCATGGATATTATTTGTTATGTTGTTTAAATTAGTTAAGCAACTTCAAATAATAAAAGTGTGTGTACATATTATATATAATTAAAAGGTTAATTATGTATAATATTTAAAACTTTTGTAAAAATTTAAAAGGGAGATTTGAGATGAAACCCTAATGAGATTAGGGGGTTTCGGCCGCCCAACATGGCAGCCTCTCTCTCTCTTTTTCTTTTGTGTTCTTGGAACAAAGATCTTCTTGAACACACACATACTTCATCTAGCCCTTTCTCACATGAAAAAATGGACACAAGAATTCGAGTTTCTCATATGGAAGAGAAGTCTCACGGTTGGAACAAGGCTCCAGCAGCCTCTTGATGTCTCACGGCTGAAAGATAGTTCCAGCAAGTTTCTTGATTCGGTTTTGGTGTTCAAATCCTAGCAAAATGGTGTTTCTTGAAGGCTTGTGGGTATGAGCACTTGAGGACACCTATCCTTGGTGTTTTGGCCATCCAAGGACAGCCACTTCTTCAACAAAAATGTGATTTCCAGCAGCTCTAAAATCGGTTCTTCAACAGCCTATAAAGGTAGATTGTTGATGTTGTTTTGGTTGTTTTTGCTTTTTGATAACTAGTTTATTCACATACATATGATCCTATGTCTTTGGGTTTGTTAAAATAATATTATGAACTTTAATTTTCAGATTATTGAATAGGATATTAAGTTCATATTCCGCTGCGTTTTCTTGTTTAAAATGGTTAAACGACATTGTTTTGGTACAACAAACCCAACAAAACTGTTATCCAAGTCACCTTTTTCTGCGAATTTGTCAGCGAAATTATCAACATTTCTGCCGAAACTATGATGTCGAAATTAACTACTCTTACACTTGCTGATCTTGAAAGTGTTGCTCCTAATAGACCTCCAAGACTCATTAATGGAGATAATTTTGAAGATTGGAAGAGATGTCTCAAAGCTTTCTTTTTCTACACAGATCATAATCAATGGGAATCGATTATTTCAGGTCCTCACATACCTACGGTTACTGTTGGTGATGTCGTTTCTCAGAACAAAGGCCCGTCTTCTTATACTGAAAGAGATCTGAAATTGATTGATCGTGATCAAAAAGATTTTGGTGCTCTAACTCTCTGCTTGGCTCCAGACATCTACAACCGTTTTGCAGAGCATAAAAATGCTAAATCCCTTTATGATGCTCTCTGTGAATTCTATGATGGGAATGCAGATTTGGTAAAAGACAAGAGTATTCAGGCTGAAAAGGAGTTCAATTCGTTCGTAGGATACAAGAATGAAAGTTTGACAGATCTTACAAATCGTTTCTTAACCGTCTCAAGCACTCTGAAGAAGTATGATGAAAGACTCTCCAACAGTGAACAAGTTAATAGGCTTCTGGATTCTCTTCCACCACAGTGGAGTCTTCAAGTGAGAATGCTCAAACAAGAAAGAGGTTTTACAGATTATAAGCTGATGGATATCATTAACAAGTTGAAATCTTTTGAGTTGGATATGCAAAGAAGAGAATTTAATCAGACTATGATGCCCACATCTGGCTTTTCTCAAAATGCTGGTTTGTTGTCATCCGCTGCAAACTCTCACATTCAAAATCCAATTCAAGGAGGGAGCAATACAAGTAATTTCTCGAGTGGTAGTAGTCATGTTGGAAAAGAATTGGGAAATTCTAAGGTCAATGCTGAAACTTCAATTCCATCTGAAACAATGGCTCTTTTTGGAATGTTTGTTCAGAGCTATGAAGCTCTTGTTGCTGGAGAATTGAAAGGTAAAGGAATGACTATGGAGGATATGTATCAGGTTGATCCTGATGATTTAGAAGAAACTGACATTCAATGGCAAATGGCGATGTTAACTTTAAGAGCCCGGAGATTCATGGAAAGAACAGGAAGAAAGAACTTTGGTGGTCAATCATCTACTTCAAAACTGGGATTTGATAAGTCAAAATTGAGGTGCTTTAATTGTAAACAATTGGGACATTTTAAACGTGAATGTCCATTACCAATTGTCACAGATCCTAGTAACACTAGAGTACCAAGATTGACAGCAGAGAAACAAAAGGAAGAAGGAAATTCAAAAAAGGAGTCAGCCTTGATCTCAAACTTTGATTGGAGTGCAGAGGTGGAAGAAACAAGATCTGAGATAAATCATGCGTTAGTTGCTGAGGTTGTGGAAGGTGATGAAATGGAAGTTGGTAAAGATGGATTTGTGATGTTCAAGGAATTCAAAAGAGAAAACGAGTCTTCAGTAAAGGAGAAAGAAGAGAAGGCAGATGGAGAGGAGAAAGAGGAAACTACAGGTTCAAATGAAGAAAGAAATTCAAAAGATGAGATAGGAAAAGAGAAGGATGATGTGGCTGCTACTGTTGAGGAAAGGAAATCAAGTACTCCAGTATGCATGTGCGATAAAGCTTTAGCTGCTGAAAGGATGGTAATGGGACTTCCTTATGAGGTAATACAGGATATGTGCTCATCTGCTTGCAAAATTAGACTTTTTGGGATTTCTAAGGCTAATCGTTTGTTAATTGATAATGAAAAGGATTTAAAACGAATTAATGATGAACTTAAAATGAATGAATCAAAATATTTTGTGAAATTAAATGAGGCTTTAAAAGAAACTGATCATTTAAAAAGAATTGTTTTGGAAAGAAATGTAGAGATTAATACTTTGACTGAACAAGTTGCTCTTGCTGAATTTGAAGCAAGCAAACTTCAGTCAAAGTTAGATAAATGGACTATTTCTGGAATGAAACATGATGATCTTTGTAAATCTCAACGGGGAGCAAGAATTAAAACAGGTTTGGGTTATGAAAATGTACAGGTTTATCCTCCTCCTAGTACATACTGTTATTCTCCTATGCCTGTTCCTCATCCTTCTAATGATTTAATCAAATCAGATACTGACAGTATGTCTGCAGGTTTAGTCGGGAATAACTCTAAGTACATTCGTGAAGACTACGACTATGGACCAACTAGTGGGCTTGGATGCACTAGTTCTAGTACACCTGAAAATCAGCAGTCTGTTTTAGATAATAAGTCTAGTTTAAATTTAGTTTTTGTTTCTAGTTCAAATGTAACAGACTTGAATGTCTCATGTTCTCTTGATAGTTTTATTTCATCTTGTACTTCAAATCATGATAGTGATGATTTTTGTTCTCGTAATGAATGTAATGAATCTGATGTTTCTCCAAGAACAACTGAGCAACTTAAAATTAATTCTTTCGAAAAGTTCTTTTCTCAACCTATTCCATCTTTCATACCACTAAATATGACATCATCAGAAAAATGCAGTTCGTCTTCATCTGACACTAGTACCAATGGTACAAGTTTTACTGATTTGTCAGAAGAATCATGTTCTGATTTTGTAAAGAAAAATTCTGATTCAAATAAACAAAAACATCATGAGTTGTATGAGACATTCAGTGATGTTGATTCTAGTTTGTCTGAATGTGATAAGGAGATTATTATTGATCCTATTTTTACCTCATCACATCATAGACCTAGATTCAAACCTCATTGTTTCAGGTGTGGTCAAGAGGATCATCTTGTCAAAAATTGTCCTTTGATTCAAAGATCCTCTAATAGGAATTGTTTTGGGAATAAATTGACAAAATTGGTTAATAATTTCTTCTGTAAAAAATCAGCTTCTTTAAAAAATAAAGTTGTTCAATCTTGGGTCCCTATTGCTCCTGGCTAAATGATTTGTTAATTCATTTCAGGAATCCTCTTCAAAGATTGTACACAGCTTGTGGCATGTTGATAGCGGATGTTCCAAGCATATGACGGGATTAAAGGATTTGTTGACCAATTATCGGATTATAGATGGAGGATATGTGGCGTTTGCTGGAAATAAGAAGGGTGCAAAAATGATTGGACAAGGAGAAGTTACCAATGGTTCTCTTACTCTAGAAAAAGTCAACCATGTTCCTGAATTGGCTTTTAATCTTCTGAGTGTTTCTCAAATTTGCGATAAAGACATTCCTGTTCTATTTAAATCTGACGAATGTTTATTTTTAAAATCAGAGATTGCCATTCCAGAGGATTTAATTCTCATGCGTGCTCCAAGGAAACATGATACATATCTTCTTGATATGAATTCAAATGAGTCAAAGGCTACTGCAACTTGTCTTCTCTCAAAAGCATCAACCTCTGAGTCACTCTTGTGGCATCGTCGCTTAGGCCATGTCAATTTTAAGATAATTAATAAATTAGTAAAGAACAATCTTGTTAGAGGACTTCCTTTAAAAGATTTTTCTGTTAATGAAAAATGCATGGCATGTGCCAAAGGGAAACAACATAAGAAACCTCATAAGCCCAAACTTTTAAATAGCATATCAAGTCCTCTTGAGTTGTTACATACTGATTTATTTGGGCCAATTAGTGTTAAATCAATTGCTAAAAAATCCTTTTGTCTTGTTGTTACAGATGATTTTGCAAGATATTCATGGGTGAGGTTTCTTGCACACAAAGGCGAAGTTGCAGAGGAATTGCAGAAATTAATTCTTTCTATCGAATCAATCAGTAAGAGAAGAGTTATGGGCCTAAGAAGTGACAACGGCACTGAATTTAAAAATCAGATTCTTGATTCATTTTGTGCTCAAAAAGGGATTGTGAGACAATTTAGTGCTGCAAGAACACCCCAGCAGAATGGTATTGCAGAAAGAAAGAATCGCACTCTCGTGGAAGCTGCTCGTACAATGTTGATAGAATCCTCATTACCAATTATATTCTGGGCTGAAGCTGTCAATTGTGCATCTTATGTTCTAAACAGGGTGCTAATTGTGAAAGATAAAGTGAAGACTCCTTATGAACTTTTTCATAAGAGGAAGCCACTAATTGATTTCTTTCGACCATTTGGCTGTCCTTGTACTCTTTTGAATACTCAATCTCAAAAGACAAAATTTGGTGCTGTTTCTGACGAGTGTTATTTTGTTGGATACTCTTCTTCACAAAAGGCGTACCGGGTTTATAACAAGAGAACACGTATTGTTCAAGAGTCATTCTATGTTGATTGGCAGGAATCCAATTCTTCTGAAGTTAAATTTGAACCTACATGGTTCTTTGACTCCGATACGGTGTTCAATTCATTTAATTTGCCAGTTTTCGATGATGACACATCAATTCCAAGTACTCAAACTAATATTATTTCATCATCTCCATCGTCTGTTCCATCCACCTCGCTAGTAAATGATGTTGTTTCAACTGATGTCAGTTCTTCGTCTCCAATGCCTAATCAAGCTCCATTATCTGATTCTTTATCTCCTACATCTCCTAATTTACCTGATCCAACACCTATCATTGATTCACCTTCATCTAATCTTTCTCCAGCTATGGGTGATACTTCTTCAACCATCTTTCCTCCTTCAAGTGATTACAAAACTCTGAAAGATCATCCACTTGATAATGTGATTGGATCTGTTTCTGATGGTGTTCGCACGCGAAGTCAATCTGGTCTAATTAATGTTTGTCTTTTCTCATGCTTCATTTCTCAAATTGTTCCAAAAAATGTTCATGCTGCTCTACAAGATCCTTGTTGGGTAGAGTCTATGCAATTGGAACTTCAATAGTTCAGAAAGCTTAAGGTTTGGACCTTAGTTGATTTACCTCCCAACAAATATCCAATTGGTACAAAATGGGTATTTAAGAACAAACCAGATGATCGGGGAGTGGTGGTGTGTAACAAATCTAGACTTGTAGTGCAAGGCTTTGCTCAAGAAGAAGGAATTGATTATACAGAAGTCTTTGCTCCAGTTGCTCGTCTTGAAGCAATCAGAATATTTCTTGCTCATGCTGCTCATAAACAATTCAAAGTTTACCAGATGGATGTGAAGTGTGCTTTTCTCTACGGAGACATTGATGAGGAGATATATGTGTGTCAACCACCAGGCTTTGAAGATCCTGATTTTCCTGATAAAGTGTATAAGCTTGATAAATCTTTGTATGGTCTTCATCAAGCACCCAGAATCTGGTATGAGACTCTTACGCAATATCTTCTAAGCAATGGTTACTCTCGTGGTACCATTGATATGACCTTATTTAAAAGAGAGGTGAATGGTGAAATGATCTTTGTTCAAGTGTATGTAGATGATATTATTTTTGGATCTACAAATTCTCAATTGTGTAGAGAGTTCGAAGAAGTGATGAGCCAAAGGTTTGAAATGAGTATGATGGGTGAAATGTGTTTCTTTCTTGGATTGCAAGTTGAACAACAGCAAGAAGGAATTCTTATTCATCAAGAGAAGTATATTAAAGATATTCTGAAGAAATTTAAGATGGATGATGCTTCTACTGAGATGACTCCTTTTACGGCTCAGACCTGTCTAACTCCGGATGAAAATGGAAAACCAGTTGATCCTCATCTTTTTAGGTCTATGATTGGCTCTCTCATGTATCTTACTGCAAGTCGTCCTGATATCACTTTCGCTGTTGGTTACTGTGCTAGATATCAGTCGGCTCCAAAGGAATCTCATGAGAAAGCTGTCAAACGAATATTTCGTTATCTCAAAGGATCGTCTCGTCTAGGATTGTGGTATCCATATTGTGGAAATTTTGATTTACATGCCTACTCTGATAGTGATTCCAATGGTTGCAGGTTAAACAGAAAATCTGTGTCTGGCGGTTGTCAATATTTGGGAAATTGTCTGGTATCCTGGCAGAGCAAGAAACAAACTACTATTTCTCTTTCTACAGGGGAAGCTGAATACATTGCTGCATCCAGCTGCTGCTCTCAAGTTCTCTGGATCCAACACCAAATGATTAATTATGGGATTAATTTTCTTCATACACCTTTATTCTGTGACAATGAGGCTGCCATTGGAATTGCTAAAAATCCCATTCATCATTCCCGCACAAAGCATATTGAAACACGAATTCATGCGATTCGTGATGCTCAAGAGAAGGGTTTCATTAATATTATACCTATCGATACAAAAAATCAAAAAGCTGATCTTTTCACAAAAATACTTTTTATTTATTTCTTCTCCATCTACTTCTCTGATCTGATCGAGAATCATTCTCCAACCTGCTTTTAGTCAGGTTGAAAAACCTTTCCCATTTGATAAACCTCGTTTTTATGAATTGATTTCTATGCTTGGGTTAATGTCTTTTTAAATTTTCATTTTCTATTTCTTTGATATTTAAAAAAATAATAAAATTAACTTATAATAATAGAAATATGAAAATAAAAATTTGGGGGAGTAATTTCATAATTCTGAGATCGGAATTTAACATGATGAGAAATGATTGTATATTCTCTAAGTATTTTTATTTACATGACCGGTACTTCTATGAGAAATGATAGTAACTGTTACTTGATTCTGTTTCACATTAAAAAAAAAAAAAGAAAATGGATCAGATTCTTTAACGATATGCTTGATAGACTCAGCCTGATGAATGAAGTAGACAACAGCTTTATGATTAAATTAAAAATCATGCTTAAGAATGTCTGGATTTACTCAATCGTTTTGGATTGCACAAAAACTGAGTCCTGACAAAAATTGGATTGAGAATGAATCTTTCGTCCTTTTTGCTTTGTTATGTCATCACCCTCTGCTGGTATGTTTGGTGTTAAGATGTCTTGTGTCTGTGCTTATCTCCTCTGCTGTACGTGAGTACTGACCTTGAGTGATGATCTCCTCTGCTGTACGATAGTACTAACCTGGAGCTCTTATCAGCACATGTTCAAATGGTTATCTCCTCTGTTATACGTGAGTATAGATCTGGAGCTCTCACCATTTTGATATAATTATGTCAAATCATCTTATCGATGAATTTCTCTCAGAATGAAATATTCTGTTTATAATCATTTGCACACTAACGCACAAGCCTTGTTCTATGAAGATTGATTCATAATTCAAGAAATCCTGAGGTTGGGTGAGGGTTTTTACCAAATGATTGTGGGGTCTTAGCATTCTAAAGCATCTAATCGAACCTTAAACGAATCATAAGCTGTTGGTTGAAAAAGGATAAGGCATGAGTTTAAGTGGACAATTATATCAACAATCGTTATTGATTTGTTCTAATTTTAGTTGTTTCTGTGCAGATTGTGATCAGATCTTGTATTCAGTATGATCTCATGACTGGTAGATGATTTTTGATCATCTTTATGTTCTAAAATATTTAAAGAATGTGATCTCTGATTATTTTAGATCTCATTATGTGATGTGCTTCCTTTAAAAAAAATAATAAAAAAAATAATAAAAAATTATATAAATAAAAATAATAAAAATAAAATAAAATAATAATAATAATTATTATAATAATAATAAAAAGAAAAAAAAAAGAGGTGCGAAATTATTCTTTCGCTAATAGTTTCGCACAGCGAAACTGCAATATCGCTAGGTTTGCTAATAAGTTGTTAACCTGTTATCTCCTAGCGAAATTACAGTTTCACTGGATGAAACTGTAAATTCGCCTGACGAATTTATAGTTTCGCTGTCTGCGAATTTATTTGCTATATAAGTCATGTTTGCGAAATTTCTCTCATAATTTCGCAAAATCGCTCAGTTTCACTCTTAGGGTTTCTCCGTGACTTTATTGGCGATTTTGATTTGTGTTAGTGTTTTGGACTGATTTTTAGTGATATTTGCTTCGTATCTGAGTTTCGAACCTTGATTCACCCTTTAATCTGGTTAAAATCATCTACACTTAAGTAATCTGGATTGTGACTCTTCGGTGGGTTCGCTGTTCGTTCAGCGAAACTACTTATTCCTCTGCGAAATTGAACGAAAGTTCACCTCTTTTCAGCGAAACTGTAAAGTTATGCTGTCCGAGCGAACTTAACAGTTTCGCCATATTTTCTTTAATTTCGCAACGTCTGGTCTTTAACTTGCACAGTTTCGCTTGTGTTTTCTTATGGACAGCGAAACTAATTTTAATACAGCGAAACTAATTTGTAATAGCGAAACTAAGTTAATACTTGGAGAAACTAATTGCGAAACTTCTTCAATCTATTCTAACCTTGTCGAAACTGCCTTTTGTTCTGCGAAAATAACAAGTTTCAATGAGCGAAATTATAGTTTCGCTTGTCGAAACTGTTTGTTTTCTTTGTCGAAACTGTCTTTGATTCAGCGAAACTATCATGTCTTAGTGAGCGAAACTATTGTTTCGCTTGCCGAAACTGATTGTTTCTTATGCTTTTGTCTTATTTTCTTATTTTCAGTATTTCTCATTCAAATTTAATTGTTTTTCTTTTCAGGTTATCATGGCAAATCTCAAATTTGATGAGAGGAATAACATCACTGCCATTTTAGACGATACTTTTCCCAAGGCAGCCGGATTTCGTGACTGTATTAGATGGCTTCAGAGATCACCTATTGCATATGCTATTTCTCACTCACCTACTATTTATGATCTTCATATTAGAGACTTTTGGAGATCAGCAGAATACGACACTAGAGGAGATGTACAGAGAATCACAGCCAAAGTGATTGATCATGATGTGACTATTACTGCTGAGAGTGTGTCCAGGATTCTTAGACTTGATGATGATTCTGGAGATGAAGTGGATATGACAGAGTCTGAAGTGTTTCAAGCTTTCAGAAGAATGGGGTATGAGGGACCAGCTTTTGGATCAAGGAAAGAGATTAAAAAGTCTTTCTTATCTAAGGAGTGGAGATATATCGCTCATGTTTTTATTATGTGCTTAGATCACCGTAAGGGTGGATCCGATGGACTTAATCTTGATTGGGCCAAAGCTATGGTGCTATGTTGTAAAGGAGAGAAGGCAAACATTGCTAGACTGATCTTTGCATGTATGGCAGAGAACGTGATGGCTGTGAAGAAAGACAAATGGTTGTTATACCCTCGCTTTCTTCAGATGATTTTTGATGATCTTATTCCTGATGTTCCTAAACATGGTGAAGTCAAGAGACTAGTGCAGATGAACCCTCGGATATTTGCTGATTGCTGTGCTATCCGTCATGATTTCAGTGGTAAAATCACCCATCTTTGGGAGAATATGTATCCTCCAGAACGCTGGAATTATATCAGACGGGTCGATGAATCTGAAAGCAAAAGGGCTGAAGAAACAAGAGTGCAGCAAGCTGATGCAACTAAGAAGAGGAAGAGATATGCAAAAGAAAAAGATTATGATTTTGAAGAGGATATTGATGCACAAGCAGAGGAGATCAGGGTAGAGAAAGAACAGAGATCTAAAAAGAAAACTAACTTTGTTGAGCCTGAGCGGAGAACAAAACATCGACATGAGGGATTTACAGCCAGGAGAGAGGCTAGTGTGGGTCTTGATGAGGATGTGATTCGTAATCTAAATACTTCATTGGCAAATGAGTTGAGTATGATCAAGACTAAACTGACGAATCAGGAGATTAGAGAAAGACAGAAGGATGAGGTATTTGAAGGAATGCAAAGGATGTTGGTTGACCAGAATAAACTGATTAAGAGATTGTTTGAGGAGATTACTCAGATGAAAGCTGCAGCCGGCCTACCTAGTCAACTGACTCAATCTGAGTTAGATGATTTGACTGATACATCTAAGCACTCATTCTTGAATGTGGGTACTTCATCTAAGGTAGGAGAGGGCACTTCTGGAGCAGCTAATACTGAAGAAGGAGAATAGGAGATCCCAAGAGAGGATGCTGGAAGGAATGAGGATGATGATATTATTAAGGCTGGGTTTGTTAACTTACAGTTTGATTTTGATAAGGATATTGTTGGTGAAGAAGTGGTTGTTACAGCTACCACTGAGGGAGTGTCTGATAAAGGGAAAGGTTTGGTTGATGAAGAAGAGGAGGATGAACAATTGGTAGACTATGATTCTAAACCAGAATTCTATGAAGTTGATGAGCGACCACTAATTTATGTTGCTAAGAAAGGAGAAGATGAAGCTGAAAGAAAAAGGTCAAAGAAAGATAAAGATTGGGAGACAGGCAAAGGAAGAATTGTACTGAGAGTCAAACCACCAAAGACTGTAAATAGGGTAAGATTGGCTGATCCTCTTCCCCAACAGTTACAGGACTTTGAAAAGTGGTTTTATGATAATAATACTGGAGAGGCGGTGATTAGAGCTAAACACGGAAAAGAGTTTAGGGTGTTTGACCCGATGGAGTTATTTAGCTTCAGTGATGAAGATCTTTTGATTCTTTGTGAAAATCACATTAAGGCTGGGGCTGGAGAGGAAACAAGAAAAGAGGCTAGTCTGCTTATGAATGTGGCAAACAAGATAAGAGGAGTACGGGCGGAGGTTAAGAGTTTAGCTGAAAAGGTGAGAGCACAAGATGATTTTGCCATGGATGTTCAAGATATGACCAGGCAGTTTGCAAAGGCTAGTGGTCATTCTGAGGAAGCTAGTGATGCAGGAACGAACCTTGGAGGATCAGTGGTTGAAGCTTCTGAAGATGTTGCTGCGGGAGGTGATGAAGATAGATCAACAACAGTAGAGGAAACCGGAGCCGACGAGTCAAATCAAGAGAAGTGAAGATAGTGAGGTCCAACCTAGGGGGAGTATTGAAGATCATGTTAGGTTGGACTCACTTTAGTATAGTTTTTTACTTTACATCGTAATAGGACTTTTGTTAGTTTCATTTTGTATTTTCTTAGTAATTAGCAGTTTTGGCAGTCCAGCGAAACTGTGAGCGAATCTATACATTCGCTCATAGTTTGCTGTTTTGGTTTACCCGGCGAACTTGTGTTCTGCCGGGCGGAACTATAGTTTCGGCATGACAGTTTCGCCTGTAGCGAAACTGTCAGCGAAACTATGACTGCTATATATACAATTGTCATTGCACTTTGTATGGTAAGCTTGCAAAACCCTAATCGTGGATTTCTGTTGCAAGCTACCAATTCTAAGCAGTTTCTTCATTGAAATACTATTGTGCTTGTTGTTATTGAGTGATATTGTTCATTTGAGTATCAAATATGTCTTGATTCATCTTATACATTCTCAATTGTTGTTGTTTGGCTTGAGTGTTTGATATTGATCAAATTATCATATCAATTGTACTGTTCATCGATCAAATAGACCAACAAGATCATATAGTAGATTTTTGGAATTCAACACACATAGAGGAAGATGGAGAATCTGAAGTGATTGTGGTTGATATTAAGAATGAAAGACTAAAAATTTATGAGCAGACCATCAGAAGGGTACTTGTTGGACCAAAAGAACCAATGAGCCAGATCAGAAAAACCTTTAAGTCCCACAGACATCACAACAACTGAAGAGATCTACATCAGCTGAAGACAAAGTCTGAAGACAAAGTCTGAAGACAAAGTCTGAAGATAAAAGTCTGAAGACAAAGTCTGAAGATAAAAGACTGAAGACAAAGTCTGAAGACATATGTTGAAGACAAAGTCTGAAGACCAAGTTCTCAGAAGTTGTCTCAAACAGCTGAAGTGTTTCCTTTCAGTAGTAGTAATGTTTTTACTTTTCAGTAGTTTCCTTTCAGTAGTTTTATTATTGTAAAACATCTGAAGTTCTTACACTTCAGATGTTATAGTTTCAGTAGTTGTAATTTTGTTTTACACTTGGATTTTTTGTGAAGGTGTCCTCAGTTGTTGTGGACATCTTCAGTAGATTAGTTATTTTCAGTAGTTTGTTAAATCAGTTAGATGTCACTATCAAGTGACATCAGCTGACGTCACATTCCTTTATAAAAGGAATGTTGACCTAGTTTTTATGTAACCGAAGCATTAGCGTGAATGAAAATATTCCATTAACAGAAAAGTTCTCTCTCTATAATCGTCATTGTGTGATTGCATATTCATACTTATCTTGCTTGAATTTGATCTTATTTCTGTTATATTCTGCTGCAAATTCAAATCTAATTGATCAAACTAGATCCGATCCTATCAGTACTAGAGTTGGGAGATCAAGAAGCGGGTCACCCGGATGTATTTGAGAATGAGTACATAGAGAAGGTCTTTTATCTGATTGGGTATGATTGTGATTTTGAGAAGGGAGAAATAAAGAAAGGAAGATTGTGCAAGCCATATAGATTTCTGTGTCACACTTATCTCAAGTGTATCTCCAACATGAAATCCGGATTAGATAGATTTCCTAGACATATTTCTTCTGGAATCATTGGCATATTTAAGGGGAGGACATACAACTAGTCAAAGTACATCTTTAGGTGTCTTTGTGACCAAATCAGAGTACAGAAAACTGAGAAGATGTACATGTTCCCAAGGTTCTTACAACTGATCATCAATGCTGAGCTTCCTGGAATAGACATAAATGGTGATGTGTTTGTTCAAGGACATTTAGGACGGTCTGTACTCAACAAGATCAGTGGAAAATACCAAGGTGGAGACATGCCCATGTTTGCTCATGTGGCTGATCTTAATGCCGACATACCTCAAGAACTGGTGTGGGAAGACCAGCAAGAAAGTACATCTGCTGATACTGAGCAAGACTCCCATTCACATTCCCTTCCTCAATCTCCCATACACCATCATCATCAATCACCTATTCATCATGAACCATCCCCCCAACCTCAATCATCAGCCAGTCAAAACAGCCAATAAACTCCTCCAATTCAAAACCAATTACAACTTTATCAACAACCTCTAACTCCTGAAAACCAATCAACTGACGGGTATTTACACTGGTGAGACTGAGTTAGCCTCTCAAGCCAGTACTATTCAACTATCATTAACCAAATCTCAAACCCCTGTTCACTTAAATGATACTGAGCCTGTCTCTCCAATCACTGATCTTCAGCAACAACAACAATAACATCAAGAGCAGACAGATCAAGCAGTTGAGTCCAGATCAAGCTCAGCAAGTATAGCTCCTGATGAAGTTAATGATGATGAGATTGGTGATCAACATCAAGAAGGTGAAGAAGAAGCAAACTATGTTGATGTCATTGCATATAATGAAGATGATCTTAGTGATGATGATATCCCAGTCAGCAAAAGTTATCTGGTTGCTGAGTACAACAAATTTATCATCAAATCAAACAAAAGATTGGAAAGAATTAGAGAATTGAAGGGGATGATAAGAGAAAAAGAGGATAAGTTGATAACTCAAGAAGCTTCCCTGAAAAGATTAAGAGAAAATGTTCAAGAAAACAATGAAGTAATTGATGCTCTGTATGAGTTAGTCAAAGAACTCAAAGAGACTATTGAACATGAGAAGGCTGAAAGAGAGAAGCTTGTGTTGAAGAACAATAAAGCTAAGAAGACTCTGAATGAACAATCTGCTCAGCTGGAAAGAAAAGATGCAGATATTGATGAGCTGAAAAAGAAGATAAGTGACCTTGAATCAAGTGCTCCTACAACAAAACAATCCAAGGAATCTGCTGAGACTTCAAAGAAAATCATTCAATACTCAAGAAAGAGGAGATACTTGGGGACTGTAAAGAAAGAAGTGATTGATGTTGAAGAATCACTAAAAAGGTCAAAACCCACATCTCCAGAAACCACTCCTTCAGTGGATGTCTCTACCTTAAAGCCTATATATCATGCTGAAACTAAGAGTGATGCTAAATGGAATGAAAAGATGAGTCTTCCAAAGAACACAAAGAATGAAAGGTTGATGATCTACTGACAACAAAAGACATATTGGAAGAGAGGCCTGAATCAACAATGTTCATGACCCTAATCAACAATGGTTTTCCATATGACATGGTAGAGAGGATGAACATGAATGAGATGAAAGATCTGCTGAAAGAGTTTGAGCTTGCAAGGTTTATGATCCCCAACTGTGCCTATGAGACATTCACAGCCTATCAGTCAATCCAGAAATTAAAGAAAGAGTTAGGTCACTGTTATACAGCAAGGCTGAGAAAGTATAATATGACTTGTTGGTTACAAGGTCATAACTACAAAGTGCATGAGCTAAAGGGAAGATCAGTGGATGAGCTAAGAAAGATGATGGAGCATGTGATGAAGGTAGAGCTAGAAACTGGTGTAAAGTTTAGAACTGAAGCTCTAAACCCATCTTATGAGCAACAAAACAAACTCCCTGCTGATCCTGTAACTGTTGAATCTAAAGACCAGCACAAAGGAAAGGAAAAGCTGATTAGAGAACCCCGAGAAGTTATCCCTGGAAAGGTATGGCCTTTGGGAACTACTATAAGGGAAATAACTAAGCAAAAGTCAACACTGATAGAGCTTTTTGATCATATCACAACTCCCATTTCTGTGGAAGAAAACGGGATTATGGCTTGGAAATTTGATCCAGACTGGTATTGTGCAATCCTTAAGAGAACATCTGGAAGAATCCAATACTTCCATGATGTATAAACATTATTGAGTCTTCCTGAAGGTGATATTATGGATTTGCAAAGCTTAATCATCTCTAACTATCCCATCCACCCAAGAGGAAGAGACTTCTCTGTTTTAGTGGGAAGGCTAAAGATAAAATTCATAGATGATGTGCTCAAGGAAGCTAAGAGGGAGGATGCTGAGCATATAAAAAGAAATCAAGGAAAGAAAAGATCAAAATCCAACTCCTCTACTCTTATAGATGATGAATTTTTAAAGAGGGTTGGATACAGCAACAGGAGTTCAGTAGCACTCAAAAGCTTTGAAGGAAATCAAAATACATATCCCATAACAGAATATGTTGAGAAAACCAAAGAGTTGGTGCTGCTGAGGAATGAAGATAGAAAGAAAGCAGAGAAAATAAGGATATTTGATCCAGTTGAAATCAAGCTGCTTCACCGAAGCTATACTTCATACCTACATGACAAATTTTTCCCAAAGCTTGCTGATGAAAGAGCTCAGGATGATCTATGCCTATATGTTCACATGATTCAAGATATTGACAAACTGCATGCAAAAGCATACAAGAGAAGAAGATATGAGACTGGGCAGTTGATAGGAACTAACATCAAGGAAGTGTCTGAACTAAGGATCTCAGAACAAGATGAGCTAGAAATAGTGCATAATTAGAGTGTTGTGGAAACTCTGACTACTGAAGAAGATGTTTTGGGTCTAAGTTTTGAAACTCTAAAGATGATAAGCAAGATGGAGATCAAATACAAGTATGATGATCAAAAGATTGTTGTTTCATACTTCTACAACAAAATAATAGCAAGAGTCAAAGAGTTGTCAAGCCTGAAGAGCTGAATTGAAAGTTGCTAAGCTTAAGGGGGAGTATTGTTAGATCTAGGAACAATAGGTCTAGATCCTTTTGTATAGGCTTAAAACTTTAATCAATGCTTGTAATGAACTTTTGTAATTCACTATTTGATGTATGCATTATGTATATAGGTTAACCCATATATGTGTTGATTTGTATGTATATTGCAGGATCAAACATTAGACTTAGTCAATTTCTTTAAATTGACTAAGTGTAAGAAACATTTACGAATGAACAGTAGATAATCTTCTAACTGGAAATACATCCGAGGATTTCCTACGGAAGAACACCAATGCAGACAAGTCTAAGGGAGTAATGAGATATCAAAGACCCACGAATGAATAACTTGTACAATGAAGAAGAACAAGTGAAGACTCCTACGGAAAGGAAGACTCCTGCGGAAGACAATATAACTGCGGAAGACCAAACACTTGCACTTGCAACATCAAGCAAGTCAAGTCAACAAGTCAAACACGCACTCCAAGAGATTCGGTGTTTCCTTAACAGAAACATAAATGCCTATAAATACAAGTCCTAGGTTAAACATCAAGTACGGGCGATTAGACGGCAAACATAAAACATTACATCGATTCACACAATCAATCAAACACAAAAACCCTAGCAGTCGTCATATCAATACATCAAAACTTCAACACATTCGAAGCGAACTTGGTTACTAGCCTTTATTATTTGTTCCTTTATAATCATTAACTAGTTTTAATGAAATACTTTTAAATCAAATCTTATTCTTTTATTTATTGTGTTGAAAGCATTCTGTTCTTTATCATTAATATTCATTGTCATTGATTTTTTTAATAATTAATCAATTAAGCAACGATTAATGATCATTCAGCAATCATTAACTCGATTCCAATCTAACACTGATAATTCCTGATAGCGATCTTTGGATTCAAAGTTTCCCTCAACTGTGAGCCCAGTTCACAGTTGAGAATGTATTGAACATATCTAGGAAACATGTATACTCTAAGGTTTCCAAGTTTGCAAGTAAATATGTATAGACAAATTGAGAGTACCTGAACTTGACCCCTTGAACCATTCCATGCACAATGAACGAGAGATCCTTAAAAATCTGGTCCCAGCCCCCATGCTTGTTGGACAAGCTGTGGATGACCACATGTAGTAGGTACTTCCACTGGGATGAGACCTTCCCTTTCCTGAAGGTCTTTACAGAGAAATCCCCTTCATAGCCCATCTGCTAAAAGGAGTGGTTTACAGCTTCCTTGGGAAAGGACAATTCACCATCCTCATCATCCAGCTGAAGATGAGTGTTGATGATGGCTGGAGTGATAAAGATTGTCCTCCCCTGCACTGTAGCAGACAGCGCCTTCTCCCCATCTACAATGATCTCATGACAGGTCTTCCAGAATTCAAGCAGATGATCCTCATAGAGTGAAGGATCAATGGTTAGGGAGGTGAAGTAGTTGGATAGAGCCAGAAATTGGCAAACTTTTAAGAAACTAGAATCTTTCTTAGAGTTCAATATGGCAACCTGATTGTGCTGCCTGTGATGTTGCATGGAGAAATCAGGGTCGTTTCTGCGGTTTAGGTTGGCCATTTAAAGCTTAAAGGTGAAGAAAGTGAAGAACAAAGGCGGTTGTGAATTTAGGTTTTGGAATAGTGCAGATGAAGAAGAGAGTGAAAGAGGGGGGAACCATTGGGTATATATATGAAATGGATCTCAGACAAAGTTAATGAAAGAGGATAAACTTTGAAATCCGAATATCGGTCCCACCTCTTAAAAATTAGTTTTCTTTTGCCCAAAAATTAGTTTTCTTGAAGTCTAAAATCTTTCGAAGGTAATTTTACTTCGGACCAGATTCCTGAGGATCTCTTCTTCATTGTGCATGGAATGGTTCAAGGGGTCAAGTTCAGGTACTCTCAGTTTGTCTATACAAATTTACTTGCAAATTTGGGCTCCTTAGAGTATTACATGTTTCCTAGATATGTTCAATACATTCTCAACTGTCAACTGGGCTCATAGTTGATGGAAACAGGTAATATTCTTAAATTTGGATAGATGAAGCCCGATATCTTTAAAATAATAAAGAAGCCAACTGTTGGCTTCTCTGGGGTAGAAACATCGCTTGTCCCCAAAATGTTATAGCTTATTGCTCAATGTGACAACCTAGCAACACAAGCTAGTGTTGAACCCACACCTTCTACTTCTTAACCACCTTCACAACCTAAAATACTCTTCACCTAGCTATTTAGCTTGTGCAGACCCCTATATCATCACCCATACGGGTGGAAGTGGACAATAAAGCTCCCACTTCTTCTAAGTATCAAACCACTCCCATCTCATCAAGAATCAGTGCTGAGGTTCCTTATTCTCAGCCTGATGAGCTCATTAGCCCATCAGCCTTAAGCATTCACTCTGAGTCTCAACATTCAAGTGAACAACCTTCAGGGGACAGTTACCATCCCTAGTCTCTAGATCTAAACCAACCTATCCCTAACCTTGAATTCTATGATGATGAAGACATGGGATTCAGTAAGTACCATGAGTCTCTCTACTCTTCCCCCACTCAAAGAGAGATGAGTGCTCCTGCCACTCCCTTGTCTAGCCCACATCATTCACCCACTACTGAGGTGGATCTCTCTGAACCTGGTAAGGAGGTCAATATGGAAGAGGCTCTCACTTATGCAAGTGATTACATCACTAAGACCTCCACCATGGCAACTCAGCCCATTGACACTTCACTTAAAGCAATTAGTGAGCAGGTGAAATCCAGCAACCAAGAACATGATGCTAGTGGTGAGAGTGAACACTTTGGTCCAATTCTCTCATCCACCAATGATTCTTCTGATGAAGATGAGGGGAACATGAGACTAAAGGTGCAAAAACTATCACAAACTTGCTCCTATCTAGCCTCTAAGGTTAGTCATCTGGAATCTCAGGTGACTACCTTACAAAATAGGGTCAATGATCAGCAACTTGAGATATCTTATCTCAATGAGCAACTAGCTGGGAGACCTTTAAGGAGAACTCATCCAGGAACACAAGAACCTATGGATGTGATTGACCTAACTCCTAGCTCACCTATGTAAGAGGGTAATGCTACCAAAAAGAGGGAGAAAGTCATAGCAATCACAGAACCTGGGAGTTCTTCACAAAGTATGGACATTGAGAACTCACCATCCTCACTTGCAATTATCCATACTCAGCAAATTCCTCAAATTCAAATTGATGTCACTTGCCAATCCATGCCAATCTAGGCAAGCTCACAGACTGGCTTAAAGGATTCAAGACATGATTATTGAAAAGTTCAGTCAAAGAAGAAGACAAAGGCAATCAGGTAATGTCATAAGTTAACTTGGTGTTGAGGTAGACCCTGAGATTAGCTTCAAAGGGAAAGCCTTGACTGAACGCCCAGTGATAGAGCCTGATAGCATTGTCACAACCACAACTACTTCAACAATTCATTCCCTCAGTGAAACACCTACTGGTGAAGGTGTATCACAGCCTCTCCGTGGCTAGAGCATGGAAGCTACTCCAAGCAATGAAGGCCAAAGCTCTCTCCACCCTGAGTCACAAATGTCTGTTGGTAACAAAGGGAAAAGGATACTGACTCCTAAGGAGATTGAGGAGGAGGTGAGAGAGAGATAGAGGAAGCTAAGGGGAGAAAGTTTCATTGTTGGGTCTTCAGGCTTTATGGAAGCTGCAATCAGGGCTGCCCCCAAACCAAATACTCAAAATGATGAGTTAAAGGCAGTCAAGATTACTTATTTACAAACCAGGAACCATGATATTAATAAAATCATTTCTCTCCCCTTAGAGGAATTAAATGAACTGCAGACATGGAAATGTTAGAGAGAGGAAGGAAGCAGAGGATGAAAGGTTGCTCCTCCAAATCAAAGAAGAAAGGAGACATAAAAGACTATACAAGCATGCTCCTACTCTTTCTCCATTTCAACAAAGCCTTTTGCAAGAGACTGTAGCAACACAAGAACCATAGGTAGATAAAGAAACTAATAGGAAAAACATGATCAACTACCTGAGTGCCACAGGTCTCTACCAGGCAGCTGCACTTCTTCCCTTGTCCTTTGAGTATATTGAGTTTGAGTAGCTCAAACAACTTGAACTTCAAGTACTCAAAGAACAAAAGGATACAAAGAGGAAGATGAGGAAAGAAGAAGCTAAGTCAAGAGCCGTCATCTAGAAGAGTCAAAAGAAGTCTGCTGATAGGCAGAGGATGATGAGCTTCTTAAAACTGTATGGATTCTTTGGAAGGAGACTTGGCCAATGTCTCTATCCACCATGGATGAGCACATAAGGGTGATCAAGCAGAAGATTAAAAGAGGAGAGCTTATTGACTTACACTCCCCACCAAGTCAAGCCCCTCAAGAAGTGGAGGTTAAGGTTGAACCATTTGAGACAACACAACCTGGACCTCCTTCTGAACCTCAGCAAGCTTTATCTTTTGATCCATATCAGGGTCAAACGCCATCTCCTTCTAAACCAGTAAGGAGGGTAGACCTAACTGAGAAAGACAAGACTGAACAACAAGGTGTTGAAGGACAGTCTCTGTTGAAGAGTTCAAAGAGGAGGAAAAGGATGGCCTCTAAACCCAAGTCAAAGTAGAAGAAGAAGACAGAGTCATCCACCTCCAAAACTCAGGATGAGTCAGAACATCCTGAGGAAGTGCAACAAGAGGAGGCTTAAACAACTCCAATTCAAGCAGCTCCTCTTGCATCAAGAAGACCCATCTTGTCCTGGACTTACACTACTAATCCAGAAAGATAGCTTGTAATCAGAGATCAACATATTGAAGATGTCTACACATGGCAGGACATGTTCAATCTACCTCTGCATGATCTCTTTGAGATGAGAAGACACTATGAGAGTCTGAGTGATCCTGACAATCTAATGAAAAAGGGTATGGTCATCATCATGATGAGGACTGTCAACATTTTAGGTCTTCAAATGTTTTGGTTGCATCAGCCTAGGGGGAGTTTGTAAGGTTTTATATGAGACTAATGCACCTAAAACATCCAAAGTCTTTCCTACATGCATGCACTGAAGTATAGAGTAGGAATGCTTCAGAAGTTTTACACCATGCAGTAGAAATATTCTAAGTGTAAAATCTTCCAAAGCCAAGGCCAACATCTTCCGAAGCCAAAAGTGAAGTCTTCTGAGGCTTCAAAGACAAAGTCTTCCGAAGCCAAGAAGTGAAGACAAATTTCTTCCGAAAACATTTGAACACATGCTTTATCTGATGTACTTTACCATAAAGCTGGACCACTTTCCGCTGCAACTCTATTCAGTCACCAACTTACATAAGTTGGTGAAAAGGTCCATGCTTTTGGTAATTGTACATTGAGGTCTTAAGTCCTTTTACATTCTACTTTATGTACTTTTATCCTTTTTGTAATATATTAGGATGTGAGCTATGGCATGTGATAGTCACTAATCAAAAGGAAATATACCTTTTGACTCTACATTTGATTTTGTTGTCTAGTTCAAATGTTTCCACCTAGACTTCTAAGTATGACCGCCTGTAGGATGTAGTATAAAGTATCTCAGGTCCTTGTATCTTTTCTCATGCTTTGTAACACTTGTAAAAGAACTTGAGAGCAATATACAACATTCTTGAAAACCATATATTTGTGTTGTTTAGTATTGTTCTGTCTCATACTTGCTTGTGTTCTTAGTATCAAACCTTTGTGTTGTCAGTTCCCTATTTGATCTGTTAATTGTTCTAAAAACTTTCCTCATTGTGTGTTGTGTTGTAAGTGACCATCCCTTAAACGCTCCTACATAGTAGTATATATAGTTTCTCATTGTAACTCATTTAACATACTTGTAAGAGTCTTGTAGTACTTTGAGTTGAGAAATAATATATACAAGTATCTTGAAAACCTTTCTTGTGTGATTGTTTATTTAATATATTATTATCAACTCTTAGAGTATTCTGTATCATCAAACCGGGTGTGACTTAGTGAGTTTGAGAGACTACAACTGTGTTGAGTGACCAAACTCGGTCCTGCAATTGGTATCAGAGCGTCTTAGGCTCTTGATTGTGTGATCTCACCATCCAAATCAACCTTTTATCACTCATACACTCACTTCACTCGAAATGGCCCTCAACCAAAAATCTGAATGTGAAATGGGGACGATGACCAAAGCACCTATCATCACCCCTGATAACTTCAGATCATGGTGCAGACATATTGAAGGCTTCAATAGATACCAAGACAGCAAGATGTGGAAGTCTATCACCAATGACCCTTACAAGACAAAGGTTGCAGTGCCAGTTGGAAATGGTGCTATGATAGAGAAGGCGGTTAAAGATTATTCTGATGAAGACTACAAACGACTGGATATTGATAGCAAAGCTATGACTGTTTTGATGACTGCCATACCCAACTCCATCATGGTGGGTTTTGAGCATTGCCATCAACCAAAGAACTATTTGATGTTTTGACTCAAATGTACTCCAGCTCCAATGACTCCAAGAAAGATTCACTGAACCAACAATTTGAAAATTTCACTTATATTGCTGGAGAGACCCTTAGTCAACAATACTTTAGGTACATGGATCTTATTTCTTCCCTTTAGTCTGTGGGAATAGCTCTTGAGTTGAGAGATCTCTCAAGAAAGTTCACGAGTGCACTTCCAAATGAGTGGACTTTCTACCGTGTCTCTATCAAGAGAACAGAGAACTTGAACTCCCTCACCATGACTGAACTATATGGCATCGTTGATGGATACCATGTAGAGATGGAGAACAAGATAGGCCACCAGGTGAGCAAATCCTCAAGCCTTCCTGCTAGCAACGCTTTAATGGTTGCTGAAGGCTCAAGAACTCCCCAACCTCAGCAGTAAATGACTTACCCCCAGCAGCCATCCTGTTCTTCTAGGCCATACATCACATTTCCTAAGACTCCAAGGTCTCAACAGGCTTAGTCAAGTCTCTTCCAGGATAGTTGTGCTCTTGTCTCAGGGATGGACACTCTAATGATTTTCAGTTCTGTTTTGATGATCTAGAATGTTTTAACTTGGATGATGTTGAATACATGGACATTGTCCAATAGATAGCTCTGTTAACTTACAGGGCGAAGAAGTTCTTTAAGAACTAGAAGGAAATTTCCCCAAAACCCAACTAACAGCAAGTTTGGGTTTGACAAGACAAAGGCTAAATGTTACAACTGTAACCAGCTAGGCCACTTTGCCAGGGAATGCAAGGCTCCCAAATCCAATTCGGGATCCACTCAAGCCTCCACACATCCATCAACGCCTAAAGCCACCAGGAAGTCAACTGAACAACACATAGTTGTTGTTGCTCAAGAAGTTGACTGGAGCTTCATGGTGCAGGATGTGACTCCTGCTCAAGCATTGATGGCTGGAATTGATGACAGCAAGGTATTTGAACACCTCTGTATTCCAACTTGCATTGCTAAAGTTAAAATATATCAGGACTACAATATGGAAATTATATCTGATATTGAGTCTTTGAATATCCTAAAATCTGATTATAAAAGAGCTGAATCTGACTATCTAAAGAAAATTGAAGAGTTAGAGAAAATTGTGTCCTTTTTAAAACATGAACATACCAACTATAGGACTCAAATCAAAGATTTAATCTCCAAATTGATTGAGGCTCAAGCCCAGCTAGTAATAGCTAAGGCTCAAGCTAGGAAGTATGCTATTTCTGAGCAAAACTTCCAAGCCATTCTTGCATCATCCTCCCACTCAAAGATTTGTTATCAAAACAAAGGTGGGTTGGGAACCAATGAAATTGCTCCACCACACTTTTATGAGTCTATTAGACAATCAAGATGTAGGACTCAAGAGTAAGAGGTTCCATCTGTTGACCCACCATTCCATGAGTTGAAGAATGATGCAACTATGGAGACCATCACAGGGAAGGACCAGGTAAATCAACCCATTCCCACCAGTGATCATCAACCCCTAACCACCAAAGCCAGAACAAACAGGGCTAAGGCAGCTAGAAAAACTGCCAAGAAAGAGGCTGAATCCAAGCTAAAGATAGACCCAAAACAAAAGGGTGTGTTCATTTCAGCCAGATTCCAGATGGTTGGAAACTCTAATCTTGGAAAGGAGTGTAATACCAGCACTCCTATCCTGTTGAAGGATCAGAAGTTAAAGGGAAATACTGTTGATGAAGACAAGAAGTGCAATAACCAACTGTCCTTAAATCTCCCAAAGGTTAACATTGCATGCATAATATGTGGTTTGCAAAACCATATGGCTAAAGATTGTTACTACAATCCTGCAATCACGAATTATGCAAATAATGTTAAGACAGAAGGAGTCATGGAGGGTTTAACATTTGGACCTTATCACATGGTTCAAGTGATGAGGAAAGGAAATCTTGATTCCGAAGCAAAGTTGCTTTTGGAAGAAACTTATTGTTTCGAAGGGAAAATACCTTCGAAAGTTAAGCCAAAGAAAAATCAAAAGAACAAGAGAGTTCCTTTGAAACCTTCCGAGAAGAAGACTGCTTTGGAAGAAAAGGTGGTGAAGGCTTATTCCGAGAAGAGAGAAGCTTCGGAAGAATGTCATGCTGCTCAAGCCTCAACAAGCTCATCTACACTAATCAGCCATAGGATGGAATGGAAGATCAGTCAAGATGTTGCAGCCCAAACCACTTCTTGACAAACATCTATTGAACCCTTTCCCAAACACTTTGGTTCAACTATGTCATCCTCATTGGAAGAACCCAAGACCAGCAAGGCTTGGGTTTCCAATCATAGCTAACTTTTCACCTTATGTGCAGGGACATCCATATGACAAGAATAACAACACGTAAATTGTAGAAAGTGGATGCTCCAGGCACATGACTGCGAACAGATCTCTTCTTCAAAAATTTCAACATTTTGATGGAGGTCCTGATTAATTTGGAGGTGAGACCGGAGGATACATTTCAAACAGAAGAAGTGTGTCCAATGGCAAGTTAATGGTTGACAAAGTAAACTTTGTCAAACAGCTTGAACACAACCTTTTAAGTGTTTCTCAATTCTGTGATCAAAAGCACCAAATTCTTTTCACAGAACATGAGTGCATTATCCTCAAACCTGGGATTACAATGCTCAGGAATTGGTGCTTCTTAGATCTCCCAGGAAAGGGGATATGTACAAGCTGGATATGAACAATGCTTCCCCTTTGGGTGAAGTACCATGCTTTCTTTCCAAAGCTGATGGTGATGAGTCAACTCTGTGGCATAAATGAATGTGTCATGTTAATTTCAAAACCATGAATAAATTGGTTAAAAATAACTTGGTACATGGTGTGCGTAAAAAGGAATTTTTCTGCAAAATAACTGTGTTGCATGTCTGAAAGGAAAGCAACATAGAGTGTCTCACAAATCCAAAGAAGTTAACTCTATCACTACTCCATTACACTTATTGCACATGGATCTATTTGGTCCCATAAGTATAATGAGCATTGGAAGGAAATCATACTACCTTGTGATTGTTGATGATTTTACTAGATTTACATGGGTATTCTTTCTAAGAACTAAAGATGAAACAGCTGAATCTTTAAAATCTTTTATTCTTAAAATAGAAAATCAAATAGATCACAAGGTTAAGATAATTAGGAGTGATCAAGGGACTGAGTTTAAGAATCAAGTTCTTGACTCATTTTGTAACTCAAAAGGGATTGCCAGACAATATAATGCACCTAGAACTCCTCAACAAAACAGTGTTGTTGAGAGGAGAAATAGGACACTTATTGAGGCTGCTCGAACTATGTTAGTTGATTCAAAGCTGCCTCTAACATTCTGGGCAGAGGCAGTCAGCACTGCATGCTATGTGCAGAACAAGGTTCTTGTAGTTAAGCCTCATCGAAAAACCCCTAATAAGTTATGGAACATGAGGCCACCGTTTATTGGCTTTCTTAGGTCCTTTGGTAGTAGGGGTACCATACTTAACACAAAGGACAATTTGACAAAATTTGCTAAAAAGTCGGATGATCCTATTTTTGTTGGATATTCCTCCACCTCTATTGTTTATAGAGTGTATAATATCAAAAATCAACATTCTTAGGAATCATCCAACAATGTTGTCAATGAGCACACTCCTTGTGTTAGGGGGAGTCGATCTGATCATATTTTTGATTAAAAATTGTTTCCAAACTATTCTAAACCCTCTTGTGAGAATGTTTCAGCTGGAACAGGTACTCAAATTGATTTTGATGATGACCAGCTATTTGATTTACCCAGACCTCTTCCAAGTTCTCTAGAAGTTGCTGAAAATCAATCTCTCACAATTGGCAGATCTAATAGCAAAGTTATCTCAAGAATCAGTGGAGCTTCAACAAGTTGTCAACAAAGTGAGCCTCAAAACTTATCCGGTGACAATGCATCACACCAAGCTGATGGAAGTAGCATTTTGAAGGAACAGGCAACTGTTAATGCTGCTTCACAGCCAACTGATACTGATGTTATTCTCTTTCATTCAATCAGTCCTCATTGAATGAATGTGAAACATCAGCTGGGCCAAGTGTTCAAAACCCTGAGCAAAACTTTTCCAATTTGGATCTATCCATGCAACTGGATGTGATCCCTAGGCTTAGGATTCACAACACTCAACCAGCTGAGAGCATCATTGGAAATGTCTCTGAAGGTTTGAGAACAAAGGGATAAACTCACAATAGGAATGTCTGCTTCTACTCATGCTTCCTATCTCAGATGGAACCCAAAAGGTTTGGAACCTATGCCCACTACCATCCGGTCAAGTACCAATTGGAACCAAATGGGTATTCAAGAACAAGAGAGATGATAGAGTCTTAATTATCAAGAACAAGGCAAGACTGGTAGTTCAAGGATACACTCAGGAGGAGGGAATTGATTACACTGATGTCTTTGCACCTGTTACAAGACTTGAGGCAGTAAGGATCTTCCTAGCTTATGTGGCATCCAAGAATTTTTCTAGTCTACCAGCTTGATGTTAAGTGTGCCTTTCTATATAGGGATATAGATAGGGAAGTTTATGTGTGCGAGCCTCTAGGATTTGAAGATCCACAGCACCCCAACTACGTGTGAAAATTAGATAAAGCTCTCTATGGGCTACACCAAGCACCTAGGCTGTGTTATGAGACTTTGTCTCAGTTTCTCCTGAAGAATGGTTATACAAGAGGTACCATTGACAAGACTTTGTTCATAAGAAAGTCTGGAAAAGACATTTTTCTCGTACAAGTCTACGTTGATGACATCATATTTGGTTCCTCAAATGACCAAATGTGTAAAGACTTTAAAAGCATTATGAAGAAGAAGTTTGAGATGAGTTCCATGGATAAAATGGACTTTTTCCTTGGAATTCAAGTAAAGAAGATGAAAGACGGGTTCTTTATCCATCAATTTAAGTATGTCAATGACATCTTAGAGAGATTCAATATGAAAGATTGTAAGTCAGCAACGACTCTTATACCCAAAAATCATAATATTTGTCCTGACTCAGAGGGGGAGGATACTGATCAACATCAGTATAGGGCAATCATTGGATCTCTGATGTATCTCACAGCAAGTAGACCTGATATCATATTTGCAACATGCATCTGTGCAAGATACCAGGCTACTCCAAAGGTGTCTCACCTAATTGCTACCAAGAGAATCCTTAGATATCTCAAAGGAGCACCTAAACTAGGTCTCTAGTATCCAAGGAACGCCAACTTCAATCTCTATGGCTACACTATAGTGACTATGGTGGCTCAACATCAACAAAAAATTAACATGAGGAGGATGTCAAATTCTTGTTAGAAGGATCATCTCATGGAAAAGCAAAAAGTAATCTTGTGTCTCAATATCAACTGCTGAAGCTAAATACATTACCACTGCTAGTTGTTGTGGTCAGCTATTGTGGATTCAAAACTAGATGATAGACTATGGATTCAACTTCATGAGGACTCCTATCCATATTGACAACAAGAGTGATATTTCCATCACAGAAAATCTTGTCAAGCACTCCAAGACAAATCATATTGACATCAGGTACCATTTCATTAAGGATATTCATGAGAAAAACCTGATTAAACTAGTCAAAGTTGATACAAATGAACAATATGCCGATTTGTTCACTAAAGCATTTGATGAACAAAGATTTAAGTATCTTATTATGGCTATTGGGATGATAAACATTGATTACTTCATCTCATTTGAAAACCTTTTCAAAATGAGTCTTGTCTTTGTCAATACAATCTAAGCCCTGTTACAAAAAGTATATCTTCAAAATTTGTTAAGTATGGGTTCTTCCAAAGAGAAATTCTCTCGAAGGTATCCTATTTATCTTCCGAAGGAAAATTCCTCCAAGTTAATTTTATCTTCCGAAGAGTTTTTAGTCTCAGAAGAAAATTTGCTGTTATATCCAATCTATTTCCGAAGCTTAAAAACCTCTTCACTCGGAACACCTTCATACTCTCGAAAGTAAATTTCTCCTAGGATCGGAAGTAAGAGTGGCTTCAGAAGAAGAATACCTTCGGAAGAGCCTTTACTCTCGGAAGAAAGCTTTACTATGTAACGGAATTATTTTGGGCCCCACTCTGTAAAAAGGTAAAGATTTTATTAATGATGTCAGCATATTTTAAATGATTTTAACCTTATCGCATTTATCACATCATACCCCAAACCATCACTTCACCTTATCCACCAGCCATTTTCACCCATTTAAATATTTCCGACCAACTCCTTTAATCTTTTTACCACTTTCACAGCCCTAAGTTTCCTTCGTCTTTATTTTACCCAAATTCTATCTCATTTCCTCTGTTCTTTTCCAACAATGGTACTAAACCCTCAACATAACCAAGTCGCACTCCTTGACTCTTCCAAGGATGCTGACTTCTCAGAAATCATCCACTTCCTAACCCAATCCACCTACTATACTGCCCTAACTATTAACCCTACCGTTTAGTCAAACCAAATGGCAGAGCTTTGGGGGAATGGTCAGATTGAAACCCTAAACAGAGTCAGGGTTATAAGGTTGAGCATTTGTGGTCTAGATTTGATCATATCTGAACAAATCATTAGGGAGCATCTAGAGCTTCATGATGAGGGCTCTCCTATAGAATTCCCCAAATCAGACCTAGATGACACATATACCCAGATAGGTTATGGTGGTGATGTGAGCAGGTCAACTGTGTACAAGTTCAATTTTTCTTACAACTAGAAGTTCCTGCTTCACATAGTCCTTCAGTGCCAGTCAAACAAGTCTAGGGAATGGGATCAAATTCCCTATGAACTAGGATGCCTAGTTCATGGGTTGGTAAAAGGCCTCATCTTCAACTACTTAAGGATTATGCTGACCAATCTCATGGGGAACTTTCAACAGGAAACATTTTATATGTATCACAGGTTTATTCAGCATATAACTAACTGTGAGCTGGATCAGAGTACGCTTGTCTGTGCAGCTGCTCTACCTATCCCTCACATGAGGCCGGCCATTTTCAAGGTGCTGAAGAGGATATCCACCAACTTTACTGGAAGACATTCTAAGCTTCTTCTAGGTATGATTGAGCCAATGACTCCTGGTGACATCCCTATTAACGCCACAGGTGATGAACCCACACCAGCAATAACCACCACAATGCCATATATTCCTTCCCACCCCATTAAAATTATATATCAGACACAATCCAAGCGAACCCTTGTTCAATCTTCTCTGATTAAACAAGTCTCCCCTTGTTCAATCCAAAAAGGCTAGAGTAGAAACATAGGCTCCCACTCAGTCTGAGGTTCCACCTTCTTTCATAATAGACCTCAATCTGGGTATTGAGTCTCCTGAGTCTCAATCCCATTAGCCCCAAAACCAAGCTGAAAACCCTTAAGATGAGTCTCTATACTCTCTTGAGCAGCCAAAAAGGGACAGCCCTATCATAGGCTCAATGCCATTAGACATTGATCAAAGTCCCGGATCATTAGTGTTTCGGGATAAAATCTGCTAAGAGTCTTGTATCCTGAATTAGTACGTGAGGCGGTGTATCCTTGATCGTGAATAGTTGAACAAATGAACAAAACAAGTAATGAACAGCTAGAAAATGTTTGAACAACGGATTTTGTTACGAGGGAAAAAGCCCTTGGAGCGTTAGCACCGCCGGCATAAGAACCCCGGTTGGTGAAAATTATCACTAACTAGTTTATTGATCTTTTGAACAAGTAAATACAACGATTTTTGGAGTGTCGAATCGGTGAGAGCTAAGTGTTACAGTAGTGAATCGAATGTGTGTTATGTGAGTGCAAAGTAGTAATCGGATGTCAAGTGTGCGAGCTGAGTGATGTGTCCTATGTTCACCGATGGCACTCAATATTTATAGCTAGGTAGTTACAACTAACAACTAACTTCATATAAACTTGGTCGTGGATGTTGTGGTTAATGTGACCGTTGGTGGACTTGGTTCATGCGGCTTCTAACGTTTCTCTTCAACAAACCTCAGAGTATTTAGTTATCTCGCTTCCCCCACGTTCAAATTAAAGTAGACCAAGTCAATTCAATCAATCGCTGGTTATACGTCGCTGCTTTTCGAGGATCATGTATCCTTGATTGTCAGGATACAACATCCTTGAAGATACTATATCCTTGAGGATATGATATCGTTTGAAAATTCCTTCCCCAACAATTGTCCCCAAGACTAACCCTTCTTTCGTTCGCCAAACCTTCTGAAGGATCCCGAGCTTGAAACCCCCTCCATCAGTGATCGTGATCTTGAAGCTCTCCGATCAAAAGGGGTTTTCCCCGATTCGGTCGTTTTTCACCCTTTCGACCTCAAACTTTGCTCTGATATGATTTCTGATAAGTGGGTTTTTTTTTCTTGCCTCCCGTTCAAGATTGGTTTCACCTACTCTTTTCCCGCCTTGACCACTCAATTTTTTGAACTCACCGGCCTCAGCTTTGCCCAAACAATGCCGATGATATGGCGAACCCTCTTCACTCTTGAAACCCTAATCCAAGATCACGGACTCGATCTAAACCTGGGGGACCTTGCTTCGGTATATGAGATCCGAAGCCATGGCTCCTCAAGGTACCTCCTGAAAACTAGGCCTGGTTGTGAACAACTTATCCTTCGCTCCTCCCAAACCACCGAGCTTTGGAAGAAGGAATACTTCTTTGTGCTGAGGTCTTCGATCCCGGGAGGAAGTGATCTTCCTTCACGATGGGTCACCAAATGTAGGGTATCTTTTGTTCCTTTTGAGTGACTTATTTGACCATTAACATCTTGTTTGTCTTTTTTGCAGCTCTGATCTTCGAAAAGCTTGCTCCTCCTTTGCCTGATAGTGGTTCCAGGATTGGTTATCTGCTTACTCTAGACAAGCTGTCAAGGACCTTCAAGGCAAGAACCACAGAGTCAACAGTCAAGGAAAGCCAAAGCTCCCAGTCAAACATGTCAAGAAAGGAAACTTATTTATTAAGAACAAATGTAAGAAATCATTTTAAATAGCTTCCCTGTTTGTTATGTGCGCAAACAATACCAAGATGACCTAGTCCATAGATGAAAACTACTTTCCTCCAGAGATTGTATCTTATGTAAATTTTCAATTTCTGGTTTTGTAGGGCATTGAGCACTTCCAACAATACCAAGATGACCTAGTCAAAGAGCTCTCCGAGCTTAAGCAGTCCTTTGCTGACTACAGGAAGATGGCTAATGCTAGGAAGGATGCCAACGAGGCTGAGCTAAAGAAGGCTAGGAAGGATGCTGGCGAGGCTATGGCTGCTCTGGAGGGCTTGAGAGCCGAAAAGGATTTTGGCCCGGCTAAGGATGCCGAAGGAGGCTGAAGAGGCTGGCTATGACGTGAAGATTTGGGACACAGCCAAGTGGGAGCAAATGGTCATCAATCTGGGCGAAGATTTGGAGGATGTGGCTGAAGCAGCTGGAGGGTCGAAGGGTGAGCCAAACAAGGGCAAGGATGCCAAGGAGGGAGGTCATGAAGCCGGCAAGGAGAAGGAGGTTCCCATGGGCGATGAAGGTAATGTTGACAAGGCCTGAGCCCATTTTTTAGTCTTGCATGTAACTGGTTGGTTGTAGCCTTCGGGCTCTTTTGAACAATTTTACTTTTCTTGCACTTAAGTCCCCTTCGTGGGCAGACAATTAACGGTTTGGGTGGAGGGATCCTGAGTTTCAGGACGAAGCCCAAACCGTGTATAACTCATTTTGGGAATTTGGGTGGATGAATCCACTTATGTTGGATGAAGCCCGGATTCATAACTGTTATTTCTTGATATGTAGATGTGCCTTCAAATAGATCATCCTTAGATAGTTGCTTGATAGCGTAAGCTTGTATCCTTGCTATGTCTTCAAATATATGTTTCTAGCCACTCATGCCTTAATCAGTTTGGAACTAAAGCCCTTAGTCAAAATATGCCAAAAGCCTTAGCCAACCTGTTATAAAGCCTAGGACTTCATGCCCGTGTTACAGAAGGATTCTTGTACCGAGACCAACCCATTCTGATCTCGTAGCGTTTAAGGATACTGGCGTTAAAGCCCTTTAAGGATACTTGCGATAAAGCCTTTTTAAGGATACTGGCGATAAAGCCTTTTAAGGATACTGGCGATAAAGCCTTTCAAGGATATAGGCGATAAAGCCCTTTAAGGATACTGGCGATAAAGCCTTTTAAGGATACTAGCGATAAAGCCCTTAGATGGAACGTGCATGCCAAACCAATTGCTAACCCGAAAGAGTTAGAAACCTTAAGACCCTTCCCACTTGGCCAAGAATGAAGGAGTGGTCAGCCATTATTCATGGACTGGCTGCTTCACCCCAGCGTATGGGTTTAGGTAACGTGCGCTCCAGGCGAGGGTATGTGCTCGAACCGAGTTCATTACCCAAAAACTTAGGAAAGTGAAAACTTTCAAACCTTAGAAGGTGTGCTGGACACCTTAAAAACATAGGAGAGATGATCAATCTCTTACTGGCGACAGGGCCGAAATGACTGGCGACAAGGCCACTTTTATGCATGCATCTTCCTTTGTCTTTGAATCTGCAAAAAACTAATCTTGGCAAGAAGTTGGTGTTTAAAATACCCATTCCAAACAATTTAGAGTAAAATAGACTAAGACAATAAGGATAATCATAATGAAACATCAAAGTGAAACATATACCATCATCCTTGTGAAAATCAGGATATAACATGTTTCAAGGATACAACATCCTTACGTAAAGTATTCCATCCTTACGTAAAGTATTTCTGTAGGCTCCCTTTCTTGCCTCCGCATCGATTAAGTAGGGGCCTTCCTATTTCGGTGCTAGCTTTCCATCGGATGCCTTGGTTGTATTCTGCAATAGTTTTTTTAGAACCATATCTCCTATTTGGAATCATCGTATCCTTATATTTTTGTTATAAGAAGCTGCTATCTTTTGTTAATAAGCTGCCATCCTTATCTTGGCTATGTCTCGGATTTCGTCCATAGTCTCGAGGTCTTGCATCAAGGATCTTTATTCAGCTAAGGAACCTTCATGCTAACTCTTGCTGTAGGAATAACTACTTCTGTAGGAATTACTGCTTCAGATCCAAAGACTAATGAAAATGGAATTTGCCCTGTTCCATTCTTTGTGGTAGTTCTATCTGCCCATAGGACGAACTATAGTTCTTCTGCCCAATTTCCTTTCTTGTCCCCAAGTCTTTTCTTAAGATTATTTATAATAATCTTGTTGCTAGACTTCGCTTGCCCATTGGCTTGAGGATGTACTGGGGTGGAAGTGATCATTTTGATTCCCTAACTGGCACAAAAGTTTGTGGTCCTCTTTCCTATGAGCTGAGATCCATTATCACAAATTATCTCTGCTGGAACGCCAAATCTCGTAAGGATATTCCTTTTTATAAAGGATATTACTTCCTTTTCACGAACTTGAACGATTGCCTCAGCTTCGATCCATTTGGAAAAGTAATCAGTCATGGCAAGCATGAATACTTTCCCTCCTGGAGCAACTGGTAGTTTTCCAACTATATTCATCCCCCACTTCATAAAAGGCCATGAAGAGGTGATAGGATGTATTGGTTCTGCTAGTTGGTGAAGGATGTTGGTGTGTCTCTGACATGCATCACATTTTTAGAGTAGGATATCGTATCCTTCTTCATAGTAGGCCAAAAGTATCATGTTCTTAAGACTTTGGAGAAGAGTGCCCTGCCCCCAGTGTGATTTCCACAATCTCCTTCATTTATGTCTTTTAATACTTCTTGGATTTCAGGCTCTTCCAAGCATCTTAGATAAGGACCTGCAAGTGACTTTTTATATAATACATTGTTTATCAGGGTGTATCTGGATACCTTCATCTTAAACACTTTAGGATTTTGGTCTGGTGGGATCTCTTCCTTTAAGATATAGTTCTTGATTGGAAGGATCCAGGATTCTTGATTATGCTGAGGATCCAGTATCCTTGATTCTTCATTCTCAGATAATGCGTTGATCTTGTATCCTTCTTCAGAAATTGCTGGTTTAAGGATATGGATAATTGGGATCTTTGTTCCTTCTGGTATCCTTAAGGATGAGGCTAGATTTGCTAAAGCATTGGCTTCTACGTTTTCTTCCCTAGGTACCTGCATTATCTTAAAGTCTACAAACTCTTTTGATACTTTTTTAACTATCTCAAGATATTGTAGCAATCTTTCACCTTTCACGGCATAAGATATGTTAAAGTGATTAGTTATTAATAAAGAATCAACATATACTTGAAGATACCTGCTATAAGTGCTTCGTATTCTGCTTCATTGTTAGTGGCCTGAAATTCACATGTAATTGATTGGGGTATAATGTCCCCCTGTGGCGATTTCAGTAGGATGCTTAACCCTGTCCCCCGGATATTTGCAGCTCCATCAGTGTAAAGGATCCAGTATCCTTCTTCTGCCTTTAACTGTTGGACTTCGAAGTCGGCATCCTTGACTATATCCTCAGTGAAATCAGCCACAAAGTCTGTGAGTGCTTAGGACTTGGTAGCTGTTCTTGGTTTGTATACTATGTCATAGGCACTAATCTTTACAACCCACTTGGCCATCCTTCCTCACATTTCTGGTTTTCTCAAAAAAGACTTAATTGGATAGTTAGTCAAGACATGGATAGTATGAGTTTCAAAATAATGCCTTAATTTGATCGATGCCATAAACAATGCAAGTATGAGTTTTTCTAAATGAGAATACCTAGTTTATGCATCTAGTAGGCTTTTACTTACATAATAAATTGGATGTTGTTGGCCTTCATGGTCCTTTACCAAGACTGCACTTATTGCGTTTCCTGAAACGGCTTAAGTATAAGGATATGGGCTCTCCATCCTGAGGCTTCATCAGTAATGGTGCTGAGGATAAGTATTCCTTTAGATCCTTCAAGGCTTTCTCATGCTTCTCCGTCCATTCGAATTTCTGGTTTTTCCTGAGAGTATCATAGAAATTCTTGTATTTATCTGAGGACCTAGAGATAAACCTGTTTAAGGCTGCTATCCTTCCTGTCAGTTTCTGGACATCCTTAGAGTTTGCAGGTGACCTTAGGTCCATGATAGCCTTTATTTGCTCCGGACTTGCTTCGATTCCTCTCTTCGTCATCATGTATCCTAGGAATTTTCCTGCTTTGACCCCAAAGTGGCATTTGGATGGGTTTAACTTCATATTGAATTCATCAAGGATGTTGAATGCTTCCTTCAAGTGTTGGAGGTGATCTTGTTCTTTCTTTGATTTGACCACCATATCATCGATGTATTCCTCCATGGTGTCCCCTAGTTTCTCTTTAAACATCATATTCACCAGCCTTTGATATGTGGCACCTGCATTTTTTTAGTCCAAAAGGCATAGCAATATAGCAATATATACCTGAAGGGGTGATGAATGCAGTATCCTCCTGGTCAGATGGTTCCATTTGTATTTGTTGGAAACTAGCTGATGCATCCATGAAGGTAAGGTTTCATGCCCTGCTGTTGCATCCACCATGGAGTCAATGTGTGGCAATGGAAAAGGATCTTTGGGGCATGCTTTGTTTAGGTCTGTGTGATCAACACAAACTCTCCATTTCCCATTCTTCTTTCGTACCACCACCACATTTGCAAGCCATCTTGGGAATTTAACTTCTTTGATCATTCCTGCTTTCATTAGTTTATCTACTTCTTTTTGGATGATTGCGTTCCTTTCAGGAGCAAACTTTCTTCTTTTTTGATGTACAGGCCTGCAATTAGAGTTTACATTTAATTTATGAGTAATGATATCTTTGGATATACCTGTCATATCATCATGCTTCCATCCGAAAGAGGATGCCCTATCCTTAATGAATGTTATGAGTTTTGATTCGATATCCTTAAGGATATTGGATCCTATTAGAGCATTGTTCTCCGTATCCTTTGGATCTAAGGATACTTCCTTTACTTCCTTCTGATCAGCCTCAAAGACTCCACGAGGCTTGTTCTTTAATTGCTATGCTGATTGAGTCTTCGTCCAAGCCTTCATTGAGGAGGTATAATAGTTCTTAGCCTCATGTTGGTCACTGCTTATCTTAACCACCCCCCATGGAGTAGGAAGCTTCACATATTGATGGTAGGTTGAGGGTACAACCTTCATGTCATGGATCCATGGCCTGCCCAGGATGATGTTACAGCAGGATAAGGAATCTATCACGCAAAATTTCTGCATGGTGTTCATTCCTTCAATATACACAAGAGTTTGATGTCCGCCGCTGTATTCTTTGTTTCCCCACTGAAACCTACTAGCACAGAAGACCTTGGGACGATTTCTTTCTCATCTATGTTCATATTCTTCAAAACATCTAGCTGGATGACGTTTACAGAGCTTCCTCCATCTACAAGTATCCTGCGGATAAAAAACAGTTAGTGATGTATAATGTAATTACCAACCCGTCGTGGTGAGGATCCTGGATGGTGGATAAATCATCCTCGTCGAAGGATATGATCTTATCCTCGGTGAGGCTGGTGCTACGGATGGGCCTGTCCCCATACTCAGCTTTAGCTTCCTTGGCATGTCGTCTAGCTGAAGAGTACGACGTCCCACAGATGTCTGATCCTCCAGAGATGAAATTGATAGTCTTTGCATCTGGAGGTGGATATGTCAGCTTGGGGTCTTCTCAGCATCTTGAGCTTTAGTCTTGGAAGTAATTCCTTTAGGTGACCTTTGCTCAGGAGATAGCTTATTTCCTTCCTCAAGGCAATGCATTCATCAGTAAGATGACCAAAGTCTTCATGGTAAGCGCACCATTTTGACTTATCCTTGTTTCCTGGAATCTTTTCATTCTTCCTTGGCCATCTTGCTTTTTCACCTAAACCCTGCATAGCACATATTAGTTCAGTTGTTTCAGCAAAAAAACAGTATTTCGAAACTCGAGGATATTCTTCGTCGTCCTCGTCTTCTTCCACTGCATTTATCCTTGGGCTATCCTGCTTGGAGTAGAGCCTCGCTCGGTATGACTTGTTTGGAGATTCCACCTTCCTATTGTTGGGTTCATACTTGGGAATATCCAGCTTGCTGTGTATTCTTTTGTCGTCTTCCAGGCGAATGAATCCAAGTGCTCTGGTCCTCACTTCGTCTAGATTCCTACAAGGATTCATTACAAGGTCATCGTAGAATTGTGAGCTCTTGCGTAATCCCATTTTGAGAGCTTCTACGGCAGCAGCCATATCCAAGTTTGGAATCTCCAATGCTTCTCGGCTAAACCTAGTAATGAAGTCTCTCAAGGATTCTGTATCCTTCTGAATCACCCGGTATAGGTCACCTGTTAGCTTTTCAAAGGTTCGGCTGCAAGAAAACTGGTTATTAAACATGTTAATTAAATGAGCAAAGAAAGTAATCGTATTGTTAGGTATATTGAGTAGCCATTTTAAGGCTGGCCCTGTTAAAGTTGATCCAAATCCTTTGTATAAGCATGCTTCTTTGATGTTGGGTGGAATGGGATTGATCTCCATCCTTTCCCTGTATTGGGCTACATGTTCTTCTGGATCCGTGGTCCAATCATACAGCTTCATCTTGGGGGTCTGGAATCGTTTGGGGATCTCGATTCCAGATATAGGCCATGTGAACCTAGACAGCTTGTGACTTTCGACTGAGACTTCAGGTATAGGTTTGATAACTCCGAGAACACTTGTTATCATGTTCCTTAGATCTTGTAATTCCTTAGCTAATCCTGCATTCATGTCTACCATATTTGGATTAGTCATAAAGGACGCATTATTGAAGTTGTTACCGGTTTGAGGATATATTATTCCCATAGGTTGCTGGTTCCCCGCCATGGTGTATCCTGGCGTTATGGGTTGGCCAGTTGTAGCCTCTGTCCTCATCAGGATGAAATCTCCCTAATGCATCTCGCTTTGTTGAGCTTCGGAGACTCCTGCCTTATAGTGGGGTGCGGACGTCGTCAACGATCCTTGCTGCATGAAAGTTCCCTGAGATTGCTCCCCCATGTATCCTGACATATGAGGTGTCTGAGGGATCCTTGATCCTAAGGTATTAGTCATCAAGGATCCTCGTTGCTGTAGCACATTGGATCCTGAAGGATACGTCATTGGTGCCGTCACCTATTGAAGGAAACCGGTTCCCGTGGGGTACTCGATCAAGGATTCAGGTCGTTGAAAACCATTGTCTCCTGAAGGATTCGTCATCGAGGGTCCGCGCTGCCGAAGGATGCTGGATCCTAAAGGATACGCCATCGAAGATCCGGACTGATGAAAGATGCCGGATCCTGAGGGATATGCCGTCGAGGATCCAGACTGCTGAAGGATACTTGATCCTGAAGGATACGCCATTGAGGATCCAGATTGCTGGAGGAATTGAGAATCCGGGGGGATGAAACGGAGCGTCCTTGGGATCAGCGTAGTATCATCTTCCATAGGTTGTTTGGATTTCTTTAGCTGCTCAATTTCTTTGAAGAGATTGACGTTGGTTCTCGTCTGTTTCTCCATTTGCTCCTTTACCTGCTTAATCAGAGAAAAAATGTCTTTGTTAGAAACAACAGGTCTATGGATTGAACCTTATTTCGGTGAAGACAGATTGTTCTTGTCTTCTTAGTGGCTCGTCCCTTTTTCCTTGATTCCCCACAAAGGTGCTAGTTCTTTGAGATGAACCGGCTAAGGTAACGGGAATGGTTGAGGTAGGAGGTTGAGTCGACATGTTAAGGAGTAAAGGTAAATGAGAAATAGGGGTTTTGATATGGTTTTTTGACGATCAAGGCACCAGTTGCCCCACGGTGGGCGCCAAATTGTTTCGGGATAAATCTGCTAAGAGTCTTGTATCCTGAATTAGTACGTGAGGCGGTGTATCCTTGATCGTGAGTAGTTGAACAAATGAACAAAACAAGTAATGAACAGCTAGAAAATGTTTGAACAACGGATTTGGTTATGAGGGAAAAAGCCCTTGGAGCGTTAGCACCGTAGGCATAAAAACCCCGGTTGGTGAAAATTATCACCAACTAGTTTATTGATCTTTTGAACAAGTAAATACAACAATTTTTGGAGGGTCGAATCGGTGAGAGCTAAGTGTTACAATATTAAATCGAATGTGTGTTGTGTGAGTGTAAAGTAGTAATCGGATGTCAAGTGTGCGAGCTGAGTGATGTGTCCTATGTTCACCGATGGCACTTAATATTTATAGCTAGGTAGTTACAACTAACTTCCTATAAACTTGGTCGTGGATGTTGTGGTCAATGTGACCGTTGGTGGACTTGGTTCATGCGGCTTCTAACGTTTCTCTTCCACAAACCTCGGTAAATTTAGTTATCTCGCTTCTCCCACGTTCAAATTAAAGTAGACCAAGTCAATTCAATCAATCACTGGTTATACATCGCTGCTTTTCAAGGATCCTGTATCCTTGATTGTCAGGATACAACATCCTTGAAGATACTATATCCTTGAGGATATGATATCGTTTGAAAATTCCTTCCCCAAAAATTAGGCATAACTTTTATATCTTTTACTGACCTTTTAATATGTACTATGAAGAGATCATGTCTCTTCAAGGCCATGATGTTGATCCCCAACACCTATCTAGGGATCAACTGAGCTTATAGAGATCTCAGATTTCTAGCCCCTATCAGCAAATCCACACAGAGGTGAGTCCCACTGGTGTGGAGGGAAGTCATGTAGATTCAGCTGCCACTACTGAAGGTGCCTCAATGGAACCTCAAGACAACGGTAACATCTCTGAGACTGAATCTACGGCAACTGTGCCTTTTGATGACTCTGAAAGAGACATCATTAGGCAAGGGAAACCAGGGCGCCAAGAAACCACAACTGGTGGTGAGGATAAACATACTAGGTATGTTATCTTATCTCCCCATGATTCTTCTAAAGAAGATGAGGGAAGAATGCAACTCATAATCAGATACCTACTTTCTAAAATCTCAAACCTTGAATTCAAAATTAAGACTTTAGAGGATAGGTCTACCACTCAGCAACTTGAGATCGAAAATCTCAAAGCCAGACTAGCTGAGAAATGACTGAGAGATATGTTATGCATGTACTAATTCAAGTCTCTTTGACTTCTTCCTCTAGCTCATCAAGTTCTCAAGATGATGCTACCAAAAAGGAGGAGAAAGTTCAGACACAAACACATATGGAGTAACAAAGTTTAGCTCTTTCTACCCTTTCTGCAAGATATCCAGCTCAGCAATCAACTGCTTTCCCTGAGCCTCCTCCCATCATCCTTCAAATGGACCCAAGGATGCTCATAAATTTGAATAGGTTCCTAACTAGGTACCTAATAGGCTCATCTCTTGAACAACCGAGTCCAGATGTTGCTGTGGCATACTTTGGACCTGAAGAGTTCTAAAGGTTGAATGCACCATCTACCACTGTCAAAGGAGTTGGTCAACCTAAGGTCCACATTGAACCCAAGATTGATTTCGAAGGGGATATGGGGACTGATGACCCAGCAACCGAAACAGTTGGGATAGATAGTGCAATCCCACAGACTTCCAAAGCTGAAGTCAAAGCTACGGAAGAATCATTTCAAACTTTTGAAGCTGAGATACAAGTTGCGGAAGGGTTATATTCTTTGTCTGAGGATCTAATTATCATAGATGTAATCCTTGAACTAGTATTTGAGGTAAATAGTGAAGACTTTCTCAATTTCTCTCTCACTCAAACACCATCATCACCTCATGCTCCAATCACCACCCACTAACCTGAAACCTCTACACAAGAACATCCCAAGTCTCAAACTTCCGAATACATTAAAGGAAAGAGGAAGTTGACTGCGGAAGAACTTCTAGAGGAAGAAAGGTTGGAAAAGCTAAGAAAAAAAGGTAGACTCCCTACTGGGAAGCTACTACCAGCAAGTAGCAAAGCAGTTGTAGCCAACTAGAAGGCTATCAACAATCAAAGAAAGGTGGAGATCATTGATAGACTTGTCAATCTGGAAGCTGCTACTAAAGATGTGCTCCTCCTACCACTTGAGGAGCTAGTAGAGTTAGAAAAGGCAACCCTGCTACGAAGAGAACAAGAAGAAGCAGCAAGGTTGGCCTTAGAGGAAGAAAGGATCAGAAAGAAAGAAGAAGCTGACCAACAGCTTCGGAGTGAAAGGATAGCTTTCCTAAGCTCTAGGTGATTCTCTCTTGAGGAACTAACTCCTCACAACAATGACATAATCTTGTGGCTTTTCAAGAAAGAACAAGATCAAATGGAGAAAGCAAAAAAAGGGCTTCCCGTGAAAAGCTGAAGGAAAAGAAGAAGAAAAAGGAAGAAGCTCAACTTGCAGCTCTCAAGAAGATGGGTGATAAAGCCTGGATGAAAGATTATCTCAGGGCCCATGGATTCTCCGATAGGCAAGTTGGCCCCATGTTTGACAAGATCCTGCAGCGACATGTCAGTGACATCAAGGCTGACATTCGCTCAGGAAGAAGGAAAGAGATGTACAGAAGAGTATATGGGATGACTTCTAAACCAACACCACAACCACAACCTCAACCTGAACCATTCACTTTTCCCATCAAAACCGAGCCAACCACTGAGCCATACACTTCTAAACCCACATCATCAACCATACCATCTTCCTCACCCATTCCATCACAACAACCACCACCACTACCCATCCTCAAACCAAAAACACTCCCCTACACCCAATCATTACCTACGAAACAGCCACCCAAGTCATCATCTCAACCATCCAAACCTTTTTCCTTAGAAAATTCAAGGAGATCAAGAGGAAGCTTGTCAACTGCATCACCCTGAGCGATATCTCTTGTGAAGAGGGGTCCATCAAACTAACCTTCATTGATGGCTCCTCATGTTCCCTCACAAGATAACAATTTCTTGATCTGCCTAGAGGAACACTGGACCAGGCTTTGAAACTCTTGGCAACCAACTCCGAATCCCTTGGGGAAGAAGAGAAGATGCTGACAAGAAAACTAGTGACTTTACTAGACGCTAGGAAGGGAGACAAGTTACCATCTCAACCTCTCGTTCCTAGAAAGAAAAAAGTCCAGTGGAGGTTTAAAAACTCTTCTCACAACTTTGTTGTGGAAAGAGAGAATGGTGAAATCAACAGGCTTAATGCCTCTTCCCTGCTACACTCAAGCAGATTTGACATCGCTGAATTAGCGAAAAAACCATTCTCCAATCCTTCTAATTCTGAAATAGCTGCTCATATAAGAAATCATCTAAGCAGTCTTCATCTGGCCGAACTGACTGCTAGGGCCAAGATTGAAGGCGTTGAACTGGAATCCATAATTAGATGGGAGTATGACTACAACTCCCGTCAACTAACTCTCTTCAGAGGGACACAAAAAAGAGTACATATCATTCAAAAAGACAGACTGGATCTCCTGCCTACGAATGAATTGTGCAAACTTCTCAGCACCACATCTGGAAAGAACAAGTAGATAGATAGTTATTTTCTCTCCTTGGTGCTGAAAGTTTTGAAAAGTAGAAATAAGTGAAGTTTTGGTAGCATCAGTCTAGGGGGTGTTTGTTGGATCAAGTAAGGCTGGTGCAACCAAAATATACACTTAAACAATTTTTGGTGCAACTGAAAAGGGAACTTCTGAAGACAAATGCAGAACTTCTGAAGGCAAACTCTTACAGAGCTTTCGAAGAGGAACTCTAACTTCCGAAGAAAAAGTCTTCCTTCTCCGAAGTTCAATACTTAGAAGAATACAAGATAATAACTTCTGAAGCATGATGTCCTGAAGATCAAGTCAAGCCTCGGAAGAAGTAGCCTCTTCCGAAGTATAAGTGGCTTCGGAAGATCTTGTTCTTCTGAAGCCAGTTAACCTTCGGAAGAACCTACTATGAACCAGTGGACATAAGTATGGTCCCTCTGACACTCCACTGCAACCTCTGAGATACTTCATGGTGCTTTTTCACGCCCATGTAGTTGACCATACTTTATTCCAATGTTCATTCCTTATCAGTTAGTACAGTTACTAACTTTAGTTGGTAACAAAAGGTAAATCATGGACATGTTATGACTACCAAATCTTATGTAGTAGTTTATCTAAGATACTTTACTTCTAGCAATGTAGTATTTGTCTAGTTGTAAGTTCCAGCTGGTATCAAAGTATATCCGGCTGTAGATAGTAGTATATATAGTTTTTCATTATAACTCATTTAACTTGCTTGTAAGGATTCCTATAAGTCTAATGCAGCCAAAACATCCAAAGTCTCTCTGCATGCATCACTGAAGAACAGAAGTAGAAATGCTTCGGAAGTTTTACACCTTGCACTAGAAATATTCTAAGTGTAAAATCTTCCGAAGCCAAGACCAACATCTTTCGAAGCCAAAAGTGAAGTCTTCCGAAGCCAAAGAGTGGAGACAGATTTCTTCTGAAGACTTTTAGATACATGCTTTTATCTGATGTACTTTACCATAAAGTTGGACCACCTTTCCACTTAAACTCTGTTTAGTCACCAACATACATGAGTTTGTGCAAAAGGTCCATGTTTTTGGTAACTGTACATTGAGGTCTTGAGTCTGAGCTTTTTACCTTATGTACTTTTATCCTTTTTGTAATATATTAGGATGTGAGCTATGGCATGTCATAGTCACTAGTCAAAATGCAATCTGCCTTTTGACTCTACATTTGATTTTGTTGTTGTCTAGTCTTATGTATCTAGCTGGCTTTCAAAGTATGGCTGGCTGTAGGATGTAGTATAAAGTATCTCAAGTACTTGTAACTTTAGATCTATGCTTTGTAACATTTGTAAAAGAACTTGAGAAGCAATATACAACATTCTTGAAAACCAAATACTTGTGTTGCTAGCTATCTTGTTCCGTCTCATTTTTACTTGTGTTCTTAGCATCTTTCACTTAAGTTACCAGTTCCCTATTTGATCTGTTAAGTGTTCTAAAGAATTCTCCTTATTGTGTTGTTGTGTTGTAATTGCATACCCTTCAAACAGTCCTGCATTTGGTATCAGAGCATTCCAGGCTCTTGATATAAGATCTCACCATCTTAAGATCCCTCACACACACAAAATACTTAACAACTCAAATGGCAGCTAATACCAAAGCTGATATGGAAACTGGAACTATGACAAAGTCTCCACTGATCACTCCTGAAGACTTTGATACTTGGTGTCAAAGAATGGAAGGCTTCATCAAGTCTTAAGACTCCAGGATGTGGGACTCTGTTGTTGAAGGACCTTACATACCAAGCACCACTACTGCTACTGGTGGTGGTATGATTCCAAAGGTTGTGGCTGATTATTCTAAAGAAGACATGAAAAGAATAGAGATTGATCAGAAGGCCATGACAGCCCTTCAAACTGCTCTTCCAAACTCCATCTATAGAGGCTTCAAGAAGTGCAAAACTGTCAAGCAACTATGGGAAGCACTGAAGCTTATGTATGAAGGGTCCAATGAAGCAAAGGAGAACAAGAAGGATCTCCTGAAGCAGCAGTTTGAAAACTTCAACTTTAAGGTAGGTGAAACCATGACTCAACAATACTTCAGGTATGTTGAGATTGTGGATACGCTAATGGATGTTGGAGTAACTCTTGAGAATAGGGACATTGTAAGGAAGTTTTTGTCCTCTGTGTCTAGACAATGGACACATTATTGTGTTTTTATCAAGAGGACTGAGAACCTTAAGACTCTTACTCTTACAGAGTTGTATGGTATTCTCAGTGGCTACCAGATGTAGATGAATATGCAAAACTCATCTGGTAACTCCAACAATCAACAGAGTTCAGCCCTCCATGTGGTTGAAAGGGAAAGCACTGAACCACAACATCATCTTATATGCTACCCTGAAAACTCACAAAAGGGTCCTTTCATCACCTTTCCAGAGACTCCAAGAGAAAGCTACACTCAAGGAAGTCCTTTCCAAGAGACAAGTTCTTTTCATGCTTTTGTCTCTACTGATGACACCTCAGGAAACTTTATCTTCACCCTTGAAGATTTGGACTGTACCATCCAGATGATCTGGAGTACATGGAGATAGTCCAGCAGATGGCTCTTCTCACTCACAGAGCCAAGAAGTTCTACAAGAGGACAGGGATGAAGTTTCCAAGCAATGCAGCCAGTGGAAAGTTTGGGCTGGATAAAAGCAAAGTAAAGTGTTACAACTATAACTAGATGGGACACTTTGCAAGGGAGTGTAAGGCACCAAGGACAAATGGTGGCCAAACACAAGCCAGACCAAACTACACTGAGAGAGCTTCCCATAATGAGAAGCCAAAGAACCAAGCTGCAGTTGATGTTGAAGAAGAAGGATTTGACTGGAGCTTTTAGGTGGAAGATGCATCTGCAAACCAAGCACTCATGGCAGACCACGATGAAGCTAAAGTATTGGAACATCTTTGTACTCTGAAATGTATTACTAAACTTAATAGATACAGGTCCTATAACTTAGAAATGAGATCTGATCTTGAGTCCTTAAATATTTTAAAAGCCGATTTTAGAGAGCTGAAAATGATTATAAACTAAAGATAGAGGACTTAAAGAAAACCATATCAACTCTTAAACATGAGCACACAAACTATAAGACTCAGATCAAAGATCTCATTACTAAGTTAACTGAATGCCAGGCTGAGCTTGTGATCAGCAAAGCCTAGGCAGAAAAATGTGTTCTTGAAGAAGAGACCTTCAAGAACATAATATCCTCATCCTTACATGCAAAAGTTTGTTATCAAAATAAGCAGGGACTGGGATCTAGTGAGATAGCTCCTCCACACATAACCTTGTCTGTAAGATCTCCTAGGTGTGGAACTTGTGAAGATGAGCTTCCCCTCATAGACCCTTTGACGAAAGAGGATGAAGAGGAGATGGTGAAGAATGGCTCTAAGGAGAGTAAATCCGTTGGGATGAAGAAGTCCAAGAGAAAGAACTTGAATAGGAAGGACAAAGGAAAGTCCAAAAAGGCTCAAGAGATCAAGGCCACCTTCAACTCTGCACAGAAACAAGTCTTCATTTATGCAGGATTTGAAGTGGTTAAGGTTGAAGACACCAACTTGAACTTCATCAACAAGAGTTCTGGTTTATGTCCAAATAATCTCATCATCAAGAAGAAGGTTATTCACTTGTGCACCACTGTTTTACAACCTGAACCATCCAGCTCCAAAGGTAGTTCTATCCCCACAAGAATTGCCACAACATCTGCAATGATGAAGATGGAGAAGGAAAGTGATCAAGTTCAGCCTTCTTCACAAAAGAAAGCTCCTAGAAGGAAGAAAATGGACTGTGTTATGTGTGGGAGTACCTCTCATCTTGCTAAGGATTGTGTTTACAATCCAAAGAGTACCTCCACATGACCAAGAAAGAAACTTCTAAGAGTTTGGAGAAGAAGAAGCAAGCTTCGGAAGGAAAATTTCTTTCCTTCGGAAGCTTCAAAATGAAGAAGAAGACAAGTGGAAACTTGCCTTCGGAAGAAAATTGGTCTCAGAAGAAAGGAATACTTCCGAAGCACTGAAGCCTGCTGCAGTGAAAGCAAAATCTTCCGAAGGTCCAGTCATCAAAACTTCCAAAGTATTGAAGGTCAAGTCTAAGCTTCCAAAGGTGGTGTGGAAGACAAAGAAAGACCAAGTGGCTGAAAGTTCTTCATCAACCTCAGCAAATGATCCTTCTAGCATAACTATAGGATCAATTACTGTTGCATTGTCTTCAACTTCTTTTGATGAGCCCAAGACCAATGAGGCTTGGGTTTCTAAATGTAACTAACCATCTCTTTTGTGAAGGAACAGCTCAAGACAAACAGAAATGTATAGATCATTGACAGTGGTTGTTCCATGCACATGATAGGCAATAGGTCACTACTCCAAAAGTTTGAAAGAATTGATGGAGGAGCAGTTGGTTTTGGAGGAGATGCAGAGGTTACATTACAAGAAGGGGCAAGGTCACAAATGGTAAGCTCAGCATTGAGAAGGTAAACTTTGTCAAGGAGCATGGATACAATCTTCTGAGTGTATCTCAATTTTATGGTCAGAGTCATAACATGCTCTTTCCTGAGCATGAGTGCATTGTTCTCAGGCCTGGGGTGGTCATTTCTCATGAGCACATCCTGCTCAGAGCCCCCAGGAAAGGGAACATGTACAAGATGGATTTGCAAGAAACATCTCCCTCACGAGAAGTTTCTTGCTTTCTATCTAAAGCAAATAGTGATGAGTCTTTCCTCTGGCATAAAAGAATGTGCCATGTAAACTTTAAAAATATGAATAAATTAATTAAGAATGATTTGGTAACTGGAATACCAAAGAAAGAGTTTACAAGTGATTACCACTGTGTTGCATGCCTGAAGGTGAAGCAACATAAGGTATCTCACAAGCCAAAGGAAAGAAATTTCATCACTAATCCCCTACACTTATTACATATGGATCTCTTTGGCCCCATCAGTGTAATGAGTCTAGGAAGGACCTCTTATTGTTTGGTGATCACAGATGACTTTACAAGATTCACTTGGGTCTTCTTTCTTAGAACTAAGAATGAGATACCTGAGATTCTCAAGAATTTCATCTTAAAGATTGAGAATCAATATGATCACTAGTCAAAACCTTAAGATGTGATCAAGGAACTTAATTCAAGAATCAAATCCTTGATACATTTTGTGATGAAAAAGGTATTACAACACAATATAGTGCTCCCAAGACTACTCGGCAAAATGGTGTTGCTGAGAGGAGAAACAGGACACTAATTGAAGTTGCAAGAACTATGTTGTCTGACTCTAAACTGCCCATCACCTTCTGGGCAGAGGCAGTGAACACCGCCTGCTATGTGCAAAACAGAGTTTTAGTAGTTAAGACACAGGGTAAGACTCCTTATTAACTTTGGCATAAGAGGAAATCTTTCATTGGTTTTCTCAGGTCATTTGGGTGTCCTTGCACCATCTTGAATACAAAAGATCAAATTGCCAAGTTTGCTGAGAAATCAGATGATGGACATTTTTATTGGATACTCTTCTCAAGCTAAAGCTTATAAAGTATACAATCTCAGAACTAGAGTTGTTGAGGAGTCAGCCAATGTGATTTCAATGAGCACACTCCAGTGTGAAAGGTTCTGGTCCGGATTGGCTATTTGATATTGATTTAGTTACCAACTATTATAACAAATCTTGTGAGTATGTTTCAGGGTCCACAGATATACTACCTACAGGTGATCCTGACCCAAGATTTTAGCTAAGAAGACCTTCAAGATACACATCTTCAGCTCCAGTGGTAACTAATTCTGTAAATGAAGTTTCTACCAGCACATCAATGACAAATCCTACTGATACTTCTGGGGTGCCTTCAAATTCCAGCTTAGAGGCACAAAACTCAGATGAAGGAGCTTCAAATGTTGGAGAAAATGGTGGTGTTGAAAGTGATCAGAAATTTCTTGATGCTGATAACCACTCCATTGAAGACAATATCAATGATTTCACACACTCATTGGAATAAGTCAATCTTGATAAGTGTGCTGATGTGGAGGGTGAATCCTTTTTGCCATATCAGAATTTCTCAAATTTAGATCTGTCTAAGCAACTTGCTGTGATCCCTCAGCTAAGGATCCACAAGTCTCATCCTACCACAAACTTTATTGGAGATGTTGATTCAAGGGTGAGAATAAGAGGACAAACCCATGATGCAAATATTTATCTTCACTCTTGTTTCTTGTATCAGATAGAGCCAAAGAATATTGATGAGGCTCTAAAGGATAGAAGTTGGGTTGAAGCTATGCAAGAGGAGCTGCTTCAATTCAAAAGGCAAAAGGTTTGAAACCTATGTCCTTTTCCTCAAGGGAAGACTACCATAGGAACCAAATGGGTGTTCAAGAATAAGAAGGATGATAGAGGACTTGTCATCAAGAACAAGGCAAGACTAGTTGTTCAAGGGTATACTCAAGAAGAAGGAATTGACTACTTAGATGTTTTTGCTCCTGTAGCAAGACTTGAAGCTGTTAGAATATTCCTAGCTTTTCTTGCATCCAAGAACTTCAAGGTCTACCAACTTGATGTCAAGTGTGCTTTTCTCTATGGGGTGATTGATTAAGAGGTGTATGTCAGACAACCACCTGGGTTTGCAGATACTGATCATCCTGATTATGTCTGCAGGCTTGATAAATCTCCTTATGGGTTGCACCAAGCACCAAGGAAGTGGTATGAGACTCTATCTCAGTATCTCTGTCAGCATGGATACAAAATGTGTACTATTGATGGAACTCTCTTCATTAAAGGAACAGGAAATGACATAATGCTAGTTCAAGTATATGTATATGACATTATCTTTGGGTCAACTGATCCAAAGCTCTACAAAGATTTAGAGAAGCTGATGAAGGACAGGTTTGAAATGAGTGCCATGGGGGAACTCAATTTCTTTCTAGGAATTCAAGTGAAGCAAGTTGAAAATGGCATCTTCAAAAGTCAGTCAAAGTATGTACAAAACATACTTAACAGGTTCAACATGACTGATTGTAAGGTTGCTAAGACACCCATAGTCAGGAACCACTCTCTTGGACCTGATCTTGAGGGGGAGTGTGTTGATGAGCATCTGTACAGGGCAATAATTGGGTCTCTTTTGTACCTCATAGCTAGCAGGCTTGATATTATGTTTGCTACATGCATTTGTGCAAGCTATCAAGCCAACCCCAAGATGTCACACCTAATCACTGTCAAAAGAATTTTAAGATATCTCAAAGGTGCTCCATCACTTGGCCTTTGGTATCCAAAGAATTCTGACTTCAATCTGTATGCTTATGCAGATAGTGACTATGGTGGTTGCAACATGACTGCAAAGTCTACATCAAGGGGATATTAGTTTCTTGGTGGAAGGATAATCTCTTAGCAATGTAAGAAACAATCCTGTGTGTCTGCATCAACTGTTGAGGCTGAATACATTGCTGCTACAAGATGTTGTGCTCAAGTGCTTTGGATTCAAAATCAGATGCTGGACTATGGATTCAACTTTAAGGAGACTCTCATCCACATAGACAACAACAGTGCTATCTCAATCATAGAAAATCCTGTGCAGCACTTAAGGACAAAGCACATCAATATCAGGTATCACTTGATTAGAGATAACTTTGAAAAGGGATTAATCAAACGAGTCAAAGTTAACACAAATGAACAATATGTTGATCTGTTCACCAGAGCTTTTAATGAACAAAGATTTAAATATCTTGTATCAGCTATTGGGAGGATTAACTTTGAATAGATTTTCTTAAAACTTAATCATATTATTTCTAAAACCTGTGTGTCCTAAGTTGTCTGTTTTATCACCTTCATAAGCCCTTGTTCTCTTTAGAAGAGAAATCTTTTCAAAAGACATTCCTTAGATTTTTAAAAATTTTGATCTCTTTTTCTCTTCGAAAGATTAAAATTACCTTCGGAAGAAACTTATGTCTTAGTAAACAAATAACTACTTCAATGATTTTACCTTCGGAAGATATCTATGAAATATCTTCCGAAGCTTAAAATCAACTTAAGTACTTTTATGTTTTAAAAGAACATTTTTCTTCCGAAAACAATTTACCTTCGGAAGCTTTCATTCTTTTTAGAATAAAAACTCTGAGTATTAAATCTTTTCCGAAGCAAAATTCTCAAAAATCTTTGAAATATCTTCCGAAGCCAATTTGCCTTCGGAAGCTTTTCTTCAGAACTTCCAAAGCAAAATAACCTTCGGAAGATTTCTCGACTTCAAAGAAAACTACTTTTTGGGCAAAAGTAAACTACTTTTTCAAAGGTGAGACCGACATCCAGATTTCAAAGTTTATCCTCTTTCATTAACTTTGTCTCAAAACCTTTTCACATAAATACCCAACGATTCCCCCCTCTTTCACTATCTTCTTCAAATCACACTATTTCTTAAACCTAAATTCTCCCAAATCGCCTTTGTTCTTCACCTTCCTTCACCCTTAAGCTTCTTAAAATGGCCAATCTAAACCGCAAAAACAACCCCTGATTTCTCCATGCAACTTTATAGGCAACACAACCAGGTTGCTCTGTTGAACTCTAAGAAAGATGCTAGTTTCTCAGAGGTTTGCCGTTTTCTGGCTTAATCCAACTACTTCACCTCCCTAACCATTGATCCTACTCTCTATGAGGAGCATCTGCTTGAATTTTGGAAGACCTTCCAAGAGGTCATCATGGATGGGGAGAAGGAACTGTCTGCCACTGTACAGGGGAGGTCAATCTTCATCACTTTGGCCATCATCAACACTCATCTTCAGTTGGATGATGAAGAAGGTGAGTTGTCTTTCCCAAAGGAAGCTATTAATCATTCCTTTGTACAGATGAGCTATGAAGGAGATTTCTCTGTAAAGACCTTCAGGAAAGGGAAGGTCTCATCCTAGTGGAAATACCTGCTCCATGTGGTTATCCACAGCTTGTCAAACAAGCATGGAGGGTGGGACCAGATTCCTGAGGATCTCTCCTTCATAGTGTATGGAATGGTTCAAGGGGTCAAGTTCAGGTACTCTCAGTTTGTTTACACAAATTTGCTTGCTAACTTGGACTCCTTAGAGTATTACATGTTTCCTAGATATGTTCAATACATTCTTAACTGTGAACTGGGCTCACAGTTGAGGGAAACATGTAATATTCTTAAATTGGGACACATGAAGCTCGACATCTTTAAAATAATGAAGAAGCCAACTCTAGGCTTCTCAGGGGTAGAAACATCCCTTGTCCCAGAAATGTTAGAGCTCATTGCTTAAGGTGACAACCTAGCTACACAAGCTAGTGTTGAACCCACACCTTCTACCTCCCAACCACCAAAAAGATCACAAATCACCCTCACCTACCAAATAAAATCCAAACGAAACCTTGCTCAAGCTATTGAGCTTGTGCAGGCCCCCGTACACTCACCCATACAGGAGGAAGTGGATACTAGAGCTCCCACTTCCCCTGAGGAGCAAACCACTCCCATATCTTCAAGAATCAGTGCTGAGGTTTCTCATGCTCAGCCTGATGAGCTCACAAGATCAACTGCCTTAGGCCTTCACTCTGAGTCTCAACACTCAAGTGAATAACCTTCAGGGGACAGTTACCATCCCGAGCCTTTAGACTTAAATCAACCCACTCCTAACCTTGAATTCTATATTGATGAAGACTTACGCTTCAGTGAGTACCATGAATCTCTCTACTCCTCCCCTACTCAAAGAGAGATGAGTGCTCTTGAGTCCCCTATGTCTAGCCCACATCAGTCACCCACTACTGAGGTCGATCAATCTGAACCTGTTCAGGAGATCCATATGGAAGAGGCTCTCACTTCTGCAACTAATTACATCATTAAGACCTCAACCATGGCAACTCAGCCCATTGACACTTCAACTGAGGCTGTCAGTGAGCAGAGGAAATCCAGCAGAAGCTGGTGGTGAGAGAGAGGACTTTGGTCCAATTATCTCATCCCCCAGTGATTCTTCTGATGAAGATGAGGGGAATTTGAGACTAAATGTGCAAAAACTGTCAAAAACATACACCTATTTAGTCTCTAAGGTTAGTCACCTAGAATCTCAGGTGACTACCCTGCATAATAGGGTCAATGATCAACAACATGAGATATCTTATCTCAGGGAAAAACTAGCTGGGAGACCTTTAAGGAAAGCTCAACCAGGAACACAAGAACCTGTGGATGTGATTGACCTAACTCCTAGCTAACCTATGCAAGAGGGTGATGCTACCAAAAAGGAGGAGAAAGTCATTACAGTCACGGATGGTGGGAGTTCTTCAGGGAGTATAGACATTGAGGACTCACCATCCTCACTTGCAATTGTACATACTCAGCAACTTCCTCATGTTCACATTGATGTGGACTCTATAGACTCTTTCATTCAGAGTGTCTTTGAGGAAGGCATTCAAAGGGCTATATCATCCCCACCCCAAGGAACTTCAAACTACATAATTAGGTGGAGGTATGATGCTGATAGAAGAGCCCTCATTCTTCAAAGAGTTCAAGGGCAGCAAGAGATATTCAACTTTCAGACCTTGAATTACTATGAAGGTCTTGACCTGATCAACATGCCACTTGTCAACCCAAGTCAATCTAGTCAAGCTGGCAGACTGGCACAAAGGATTCAAGACAAAATTACTGAAGAGTTCAGTCTAAGAAGGAGACAAAGGCAATTAGGAAATGTCATTGGTCAACTGGATGTTGAGGCAGACCCTAAGATTAGCTTCAAAGGGAAAACCTTGACTGAAAGCCCAGTGATAGAGCTTGAGAGCCCTGTCACATAAACAACTACTTCAGAAATTCATTCCCTCAGTGTGACACCTGCTGGTGAAGGTGTAACACAACCTCTCTCTGGCCAGAGCTTGGATGCTACACCAAGCAATGAAGGCCAAACCTCTCTCCACCCTGTGTCACAAAGGTATGTGAGTGATAAAGGGAAAAGGATTTTAACTCCTGAGGAGATTGAGGAGGAGAAGAGAGAGGAAGAGGAAGCTAAGGGGAGAAACTTCCTATGGGTCTTCAGGCTTCATACAAGCTGCAATTAGGGCTGCCCCAAGACCAAACACTCAAGATGATGAGTTGAGGGCAGTCAGGATTACTTACCTGCAGACCAGGAACTATGACATTTGATGAGATTATATCTCTCCTCTTGGAGGAACTTAATGAACTGGCTGACATGGAAGTGTCAAGAGAGATGAAGGAAGAAAAGGATGCAAGGCTACTTCTCCAAATCAAAGAGGAGAAGAGACAGAAAAGATTATACAAGCATGTCCCTACTCTCTCCCCAGTTCAAGAAAGCCATGTGCAAGAGGCTGTGGCAGCTACACAAGAACCTCAGGTAGACAAAGAAACAGATAGGCAAAATATGATCAACTACCTGAGTGCCACAGGTCTCTACCAGTCATCTGCACTTCCACCCTTGTCTTTTGAGTACATTGAGTTTGAGTATCTCAAACAACTTGAACTTCAAGTACTCAAAGAACATAAGGCAACAAAGAGAAAGATGAGGGAAGAGGCTGCAAAGTCAAGAGCCATCATCCAAAAGAGTATGAAGAAGTCTGTTGACAGACAAAGGATGATGAGCTTCTTGAAGCTGTATGGATTCTTCGGAAGGAGACTTGGCCCTATGTCTCTATCCACAATGGATGAGCACCTCAGGGTAATCAAGCAGAAGATCAAAAGTGGAGAGCTAATTGACCTACACTCCCCTCCAAGTCAAGCTCCTCCTGAAGTGAAGGTTAAGGTTGAACAACCTGAGACAACACAACCTAGACATCCTGCTGAGCCTCAGCAAGCTTCATCTTCTGATCCACAGTAGGGTCAAACTCCCTTTCCTTCTAAACCTGTGAGGGAGGAACACCCAACTGAGCAAGACAAGATTGATCAACAAGGTGCTGCAGACCAGTCTTCTCAGTTAAAGTCCTCAAAGAGGAGGAAGAGGATGGATTCTAAACCAAAGTCAAAGAAGAAGAAGAAGTCTGAATCATCCACCTCTATACCTCAGGCTGAGTCAAATCAACCTAAGGAAGTGCATGAAGAGGCAGCCCAATCAACTCCAATTCAAGTGGCTCCTCTTGCATCTGAGAGACCCATCTTATCCTGGACCTTCACAACTAATCCAGAGAGATGGCATGTGATAAGAGATCAAGGTGGTGAAGATGTCTACACATGGTAAGACCTATTCAACCTACCTCTGCATAATCTATTTAAGATGAGAAGATACTATGAGAGTCGAAGTGATCATGATCATCTAATGAAGAAGGGCATGGTCATCAACATAATGAAGACTGTCAAAATCTGAAGATCTTCAAATGTTTTGGTAGCATCAGCCTAGGGGGAGTAAGGATTCCTATAATTCTGATGCAGCCAAAACATCCAAAGTCTCTCTACATGCATGCACTAAAGAACAGAAGTAGAAATGCTTCAGAAGTTTTACACCTTGCACTAGAAATATTCTAAGTGTAAAATATTCCTAAGCCAAGACCAACATCTTCCGAAGCCAAAAGTTAAGTCTTCCGAAGCTTCAAAGACAAAGTCTTCCGAAGCCAAAGAGTGACGACAGATTTCTTCCGAAGACTTTTAGATACATGCTTTTATCTGATGTACTTTACCATAAAGCTGGACCACCTTTTTACTGCAACTCCTGTTTAGTCACCAACTTACATGAGTTGGTGAAAAGGTCTATGCTTTTGGTAACTGTACATTGAGGTCTTGATTCTGGAGTTTCTACTTTATGTACTTTTATCCTTTTTATAATATATTAGAATGTGAGCTATGGCAAGTTATAGTCACTAGTCAAAAGGCAATCTGCCTTTTGACTCTATATTTGATTTTGTTGTTGTCTAGTCTTATGTATCCAGCTGGCCTTCAAAGTATGGCCGGCTGTAGGATGTAGTATAAAGTATCTCAAGTACTTGTAACTTTAGATCTATGCTTTGTAATATTTGTAAAAGAACTTGAGAAGCAATATACAGCATTCTTGAAAACCAAATACTTGTGTTGCTAGCTATCTTGTTCTGTCTCATTTTTACTTGTGTTCTTAGCATCTTTCACTTAAGTTACCAGTTCCCTATTTGATCTGTTAAGTGTTCTAGAGAACTCTCCTTGTTGTGTTGTTGTGTTGTAATTGCATACCCTTCAAACGGTCCTGCAGTCTTGTAATACTTTGAGTTGAGAAGTAATATATACAAGTATCTTGTAAACCTTTCTTGTGTGTTTGTTTACTTAATATATTATTATCAACTCTTAGAGGATTCTGCATCACCAATCCGTGTGTGACTTAGTGAGTTTGAGAGACTACAACTGTGTTGAGTGACCAAACTCGATCCTGCATGACCATTGTGTTACAAGTCTGAAAGGAAAGCAACAAAAAGTGTCTCACAAGCCAATGGAAATGAACTCCATCACTACTCCCCTACACTTATTACATATGGATCTCTTTGGCTCCATCAGTGTAATGAGTTTAGGAAGAAGTTTATATTACCTTGTGATCACAGATGACTTTACAGATATACGTGGGTCTTCTTTCTTAGAAGTAAGAATGAGACCCCTGAAATCTTAAGATCCTTCATTCTGAAAATTGAAAATCAATGTGATCACAAGGTCAAGATCATAAGATGTGATCAAGACAACGTAGTGCTCCTAAAACTCCTTAACAAAATGGTGTTGCCAAAACAAGAAATAGGACATTTTTTGAGGCTGCAAGAACCATGCTCTCTGACTCTAAACTTCCCATCACCTTCTGGGCAGAGGCAGTCGACACTGCTTGCTATGTACAGAACAGAGTTTTAGTAGTCAAAACTCATGGCAAGACTCCTTATAAATTATAGCATAAAAGGAGACCTTTCGTTGGTTCCTCAAGTCATTTAAATGTCCATGCACCATCTTGAATACCAAAGATCACATAGCCAAATTTGCTAAGAAAGCAGATGATGGACATTTCATTAGATACTCTTCTCAAGCTAAGGCTTGTAGAGTATACAATCTGAGAACTAGAGTAGTTGAGGAGTAAGCTAATGTGACCTTCAATGAACACATTCCTAGTATGAAAGGTTTTGGCCCTGATTGGCTATTTGATCTTGATTTAATTACCAACTGTTTTAACAAATCTTGTGAATATGTTTTAGGATCTACAGGTAATACATCAGTAGAAGATCCTGATCCAAGATTTGAGTTGAGAAGACCAAATGATAGAATCCCTACAGCTCCAGTGGTAAGAAACCCTACAAGTAGAAATCCTATCAGCACAACCATGACAAACTCTTCAGCTAATACATCTAAGGTGCCAACCAGTTCCAGCAATGAGGCATAAAACTCAAATGAAGGGATTTTTAATGTAGGAGGTGGTTGAGATGATGAAAGTGATGAAGAATTTCATGATGCTGACAACCACTCCACTGAAGACAACATCAATGATTTCACACACTCTCTGGATCAAGTTACACTTGAGAAGTGTGTTGATGTGGTGGGAGATCCTTAATCACAAGATCTAAATTCATTAATTTAGATCTGTTAAATCAAATTGTTGTGATTCCTCAAATGAGAATCCACAAGTCTTATCCTACCACAAACAACATTAGAGATGTTGAGACTGGGGTGAAAACAAGAGGACAAACCCAGGATAAAAATGTTTATCTAGACTCTTGCTTCTTGACCCAGATTGAGCCAAAGAAAGTTGATAAGACTTTGAAAGACAGAAGTTAGGTTAATGCAATGCAGGAGGAACTGCTTCAACTCAAAAGGCAAGGTGTTTGGAACCTATGTCCTCTTCCTCCTAGGAATATGCCAATATGTACCAATTGGGTTTTTAGAAACAAGAACGATGATAAGGGCTTGACATCAAGAACAAGGCAAGACTAGTAGTCCAATGGTACACTCAAAAAGAAGGAATTCACGATACATATGTTTTTGCTCCCGTAGCAAGACTTGAAGCTGTTAGGATATTCCTTGTTTTTGCTGCATCCAAGGATTTCAAGGTCTACCAACTTGATGTCAAGTGGGCATTTTTATATGGGGTGATAGATGAAGAAGTGTATGTCAAGCAACAACCTAGCTTTGCAGACCCAGATCATCTTGATTATGTCTACAAGCTTTACAAAACTCTTTATGGGCTGCATCAAACGCCAAGGAAGTAGTATAAGACATTGTCAAGGTACCTTGTTCAACATGGATACAAGAGAGGTATTATTGATAGCACACTCTTCATCAAGAGAATAGGAAATGACTTGATGTTGGTTCATGTTTATGTAGATAACATCATCTTTAGGTCAACTAATAAACTAATGAAAGACTTTACAAAGAGTTGAAAGGCTGGTGAAGAATATATTTGAAATGAGTGCCATGAAGAAACTCAATTTCTTTCAAGTAATTCAAGTGAGACAGGTTGATAATGGCATTCATAAACCAATCAAAGTATGTTCAAGACATACTAACCAGATTTCATCTAACTAAGTGGAAGGTTGCTAAGACTCCCATAGCTAGAAACCACTCCCTACGACCTGATATTAAGGGAAAGTATGTTGATGAACACCTTTACAGGGCTATGATTGAGTCTCTTATGTATCTTACAGCCAGCAGGCTTGATATCATGTCTGCCACATGCATATGTGCAAGATATCAAGCCAACCCCAAGATGTCATACCTAGTTGCTATTAAGAGGTTTCTTAGATAACTCAAAGTATCTCCCAAACTAGGACCTTGGTATCCAAAGAATTCTGACTTCAATCTGTATGCTTATACAAATAGTAACTATGGTGGTTGCAACATGACTGCAAAGTCTACATTAAGGGGATGTCAATTCCTTGGTTTTGAAAAGGGATTGATAAAACTGATCAAAGTTAACACAAATGAACAATATATTGATTTGTTCACAAAAACTTTTGGTGAAGAGAGATTTAAGTATCTTGTATCGGCTATTAGGATGAATAACTTTGAGTAGATATTCTTAAATTAATTTCAAGATTATTTTCCAAATATGTGTCTTTAAATTTTCCTAATTATCACTTATATAAGCCCTATTTACCTTGAAAGTAAATTTTTTTCTAAATGAAATTCCTTATAATTTTAAGAATTGAAGATATGTTTTCTTTAGAAAGACATTAAATTGACTTAAGAAGAAAATCATGTTTTCAAAACTAATAATTACTTACTAAAGAATTTAACTTTGGAAAAATTCGGATATATATTTAGGAGCTTAAATATGCTTCTTAGTACTTATATGTTTTGAAGGATAATTTTCTTCCGAAACCAATTATGGCTCGGAAGCTTTATTCATCCATTCAATAAATCTTTTGAAGTTTACTATCTTTTAAAACCAAATATTTCTCGGAAGCAAAATTACCCTAATTATTTTTATTCCGAAGCAATTCTTCTCAAACTAAGAAATGTATTCCGAAGTCAAATTGGCTTCAAAAGTTTTCTCAAAATGTTCGAAGACAAATTACATTCAAAGATTTTCAACTTCCAAGATAACTACCTTTTTGGGCATTGTTTTAAAGGTAGGACCGACATCCGGATTTCAAAGTTTATCCTTTTTGTATTAACTTTGTCTCACATCAAAGCATATAAATAGCCTTTAAAACGATTCCCCCTCTTTCTTCTTCATCTTCATCTGAAATCCTCTAACCCTAAATCACCCACAAACCCTTGTTGTTCTTTGTAACTCCAAGATGATCAAACTTGAATCAAATCATGAAAAATTAGATCAAAATATGATAATCACAATCAAAACCCCTTTGATCTTCAATTAGATTGCAAAATATGTTTACAAGTAAATCCATCAATCAATTGGTCATTCAACCATTAACCTAATTCTAATTACAATTAGGCTATTTATAGTCTACTTTAAGTTTCTATATTTACACATAACCCCCTAGACTATATATTTAGACTAAAACATGACTCAAAGAAAGTAAAATATATTTTGTTCACACAAAATATATTTATTACAATATAACTCCTAGTCATCTAAATCTTCAACGTCTCGACTCGGTTCCTCGTCTCGAACGTGTCGGGTTTGACTTTTGTTGACTTTGACTGTGACGTTGACTTTTGTTGACTTTCACTGTGTTGATAATATAGACTATCTTTTACAGCTCCAACAATACTCCCCCTTAGTCTATCATTATCAACGTCTTCAAACGAATTCAGCATCGAGAAGTCAACAATAGAAAGATCTTCAATTTGAATCTTTCTGAATCTGATGAGAAAAGTTATTCATCTCATAAGCTCCCCCTATTTATATGCTCCCCCTTTTCGAGTGCAAGCTTTACAAGGATATTGAAACAGGTTTCCCAAATCTTTACTCTTGAGTGCTTCAGAAGATGTAGGAGGAGGATTCCTAGCTCGGTATCTTCTGCAAACTTGAGGAACAGGCTCTCTGATCAGGTACACTGCTTAACTGATGATCGGCCATCACTTAAAACAAAATCTGAAACACATTCACAAACACAATCTCGACATTTCTAATTAGATCATTTTATTTTAACAAAATAAACCCGTGTTTATTTAGTGTGTGAAAAACAAGCGAACCCGTGTTCGTTTGTGCGCAATTTCCGTGAAATGCATGAAAATGATAAAATTGTAACAGCATAATATGGAAGACCTAAAAGAAATTTTGAACAAAAATTTATTATATTTTTTATTTTTATTATATACATTTATTATAACATTTTTTTTATCTATATATATATATATTTATATATATATATATATATATATATATATATATATATATTGTTTTTTTTTGTTTTTTTTTTAAACCGAGAACTGAATCGATCATGAGATCATATCCTCAAGATATACTTTAGCACAAAGATGAATTTAATCATCGACAAGCAATGAGATCACACTGATAACTGAATCTAATCACAGTCTTTAAATGATTTTGAAATTCTCAAACAGATCAATAATGATTGCTGATATGTTTGTCCATTTAAACTCATGCCCTATCTTTTTCAACAAGCAGTAAATGATTCGTTAAGGTTCGATTAAATGCTTTAGAATGCTAGGACCCCACAATCATTTGGCAAAAACCCTCACCCAACCTCAGGATTTCTTGAATTTTGTTACGATCTTTATAGAGCAAGGCGTGTGCATTAGTGTGCAAGTGATTATCAACAGAATATAGCATTATGTGAATTAGATGATTTGACACTACTTAGACCAAAATGGTGAGAGCTCCAGGTCTATACTCACGTATAACAAAGGAGATGACCATTTAATCATGTGCCGATGAGAGCTCCAGGTCAGTACTATCGTACAGCAGAGGAGATCATCACTCCAGGTCAGTACTTCCGTACATCAGAGGAGATTAGCACAAACACAAGACACATAAATACACCAATCACGGCTCAAAGATATGGCTTATATGATTTGTATCATGGTGGGAGAAAGATCAATTCTCAATCCAATTTTTGTCAGGACTCAGTTTTTGTGCAGGCCAAAATGATTGCGTAAATCCAGACATTCTTAAGCATATATTTTAATTTAAATCATTATGCTGCTGTCTACTTTATTCTTCAGGCTGAGTCTACCAAGCATATCATTAAAGAATCTGTTTGTTTTTCTATTATTTGCAATTAAAAATAAGATGAAAATCAGATAACAGCATCAGTTACTATCATTTCTCATTTTACAACGCAAGTCATGCAAGAACAAGCATTTCAAGAAGATATACAATCATTTCTCAATCATCTCAAATCAAGTTCTCAGTTCTCTTTTTTATTTTTATTTACTTATACTCTCCCCCTAAATTTTTATTTTTGCAAACTCTTTTTTTTATTATTTTAATTTTTTTTTATTTTTTTATTTTTTATATGTTTTTATTATTTTTTTTTAATTTTTTTTAATTTTTTTTTAAACTGTACAAAAATAAAAATTTATCAAAGAAAGTCTTCCACACTACACTGATATGAAAATAAGAAATGAATTCTCAAAAAATATGCAGTTGCTGTGAAGTGAGAACTGTGATAATGCAAATAAAAATCCAGATTGTGGATATAATACCATGACCTTAACCTGTTTGTTCCGCCTCAAATTTGAATTAGGAACAATCCCTGTCAGTAAACCGGATTACTAACAGTCCTCCTGAATTGTTCCTGCACTCATTAACAAATTAGTTAGAAAGGGAAACCCAGGCCATCGTAGTCCTGGAAGTTCCTTCTTCATCAAGATAAGTAACAAGCTTCTGCACACAACCGTTTAAACAATCGGGGATTGTTGTATCCTTCTTTTTAATTTGCCAAATTTGTTTCGGTTCAATTAATTTGGATTTGAATGAATTAAATTTGGAAATCATTTTCTGTTTAAGACCAGAAGGAAAAGAATTTGGTTTTAAACCTTTGGTCATATTCATCTTTGAATCATGTGAAACCGGCTTCACATGAAAAGGTTTGGATGGAGGGTTTTTCATCCAACCATTCAAAGATGTGTGTTGTTTACCTCTTGATGCAGAGAAGCAACCCGTGTTGCCTTTACCGTCTGGAACATTCTTTTTAGACTTACATTCGGATAAGCAATTTGTTTTGCCTTTACCATTCGTAGCAAGCCTTTGAGGACATTTCTTTACCACATGACCTTCTTTTCCACACTCAAAACAAGCCTTGAAAGGCTTTTGATTCTTTGTAGTCCCGTGTTGTGTAGGTGCTGGGAAGGATTGCTTTGAGCTTGTAGCAGATTCTTGTTTGTTTTGGCATTTGCTATGCTGAACAGGGAATGAGATCTTCACTGATTGAGTGGGATACTTTGCAATTGGAGAAGAGATCCGTATTGGTCTTAATTCAGCTTTTGGAAGCTTTTGAGACTTGACAATATCAAGAGATATATTGATCTGTGAGGAACCAACACGCTCCTCTGTGTTTGATTCATCATCTGAGCTTATCCAATCTCGTATACACAAATCTGCTTCCAAAGGATCTTGATTGACACATCCTATTGTGTTGGCTTCGGTTATAGGATTTTGATTGCCTGACGATTCAACAACTGTTCCTTCTTTGACAAACCTGACAGGAACAAATGAAGGAATGTTACCTGTTTTGAATTTGTTGAAGAAAGTTGGAGAAGCAACTGATATTGATTTTGGAGCATCAGAGGTAGAATCGTCGTTAATCTTCTTATCAGACCCCTGCATGAGAAATCCCAAACCTACAGGAGAATCCTGCACATCTCTAACCTCATTAAGATTAACGTTGCTTAAACCTGCATTTAAACTATTTGTTTCTGCAGCTTCAATCAAATCATTAGATGGATGAGGTTGAGGCATAGGAGAGTAACAATGGGTGCTAGGAGGAGGATAGACGTATGGATTTTCACCACAACCTACTCCCGTTTTAATCCTAGCTCCCCTCTGTTTACACAGTAGCTCTTCCTGTTTCATTCCGGATATGGTCCATTTATCAAGCTTTGTTTTAAGCTTGCTTGTTTCAAATTCAGCCAAGGTGACTCTTTCGTTTAAAAGATTAATTTCAACATTTCTTTCAAGAAGAGTTCGTTTTAAATGATCATTTTCTTTTAAAGCTTCATTTAATTTTATAAAATACTTGGCTTCATTCTTTTTAAGTTCTGCGTTTATGGTGGTTAATTCCTTTTGGTTATCTAAAAGTAACCTATTAGCTTTATACACACCAAATAAACGAATTTTACAAGCAGAAGAACACATATCCTGAATTGTCTCGTATGGAAGATCCAAGATGACTCTTTCAGCAGTAAGAACCTTCTCGCAGTTGCAAACTCTAGTATTTCGCTTCCATTCCTCTTCCTGCTCAGCATCACAAACTTCCGCATTCAACTCAGCTCCACCTTTACCCATTGATGTCTGCTTATGCTCTTCTTGTACCTCTTCAGTTTCAGGTTTCGGTAAACCGTCGGAATTGGTGTCAGAATCTGATCTCTCTTCTGGTTTCTCTTTGGAGTTTGAAGTGATCTTTGGAGTTAGATATGTTGATTCATAGTACTCACGACGTTTGATATCCAACTCAATCTTTTTCAGTTTGTTGATCACCTCCATCAGTTTGTAATCCCGAAAGCCTCTATCTTGTTGAATCGACTTGCCGTGTGAGCTCCATTCTGATGAGAGGGAATCAAGTAATCTTAGAACTTGTTCATGATTTCCCAGTTGGGCATCAAACTTCTTCAGATTACTTGCCACCAACAGAAATCGATCAACAAAATCAGACATCTTTTCATTCTTTAAAGCTGCAAAATTATCAAACCGACATTGTGCAATTATGAGATCATCTTTTCATTTTTTTTTTTTATAAATCTTTCAAAATCAGTGAAAATTTCTTTATCGGAATGAACTCAATTAATCCCAACTAAGGGAAAAAAAGTCATCTTTAACATTCGAATTTCGCTGAAGAAATGATAGTTTCGCTGAAATTATAGTTTCGCAGAGCTAGTTTCGCTGTGAACTCTAGTTTCGCTTAGCCGACAGTAGTTTCGCTGGAAATTTCGGCAGCAGTTTCGCTAGCCGAATGTCACAAATGGCTTAGTTTCGCTGATAAGTTCGCAGGAAACAAGCTTGAACTTTCGTTCAGAGATAAATTCGGCAGCAATTTCGCTTGATGATTGGTCAAAAACACTATTGAACTTTCGTTCAAGGGAGTACTTTCGCTGAAACTCTAGAAAAACAACTTCAGATCCAAAATAAACCATAATTTCGCTGAATGAAGATGACAGTTTCGCTGTAAGAACAGCAGTTTCGCTGGTCGATCTCAAAACCCTTTTTCACCTCAAAATCAATCTGAAATCGCCCAAATCTCAATGGATTTGAAATCTGATGATTAACAGAGCTTTTCCAACCAATAATAAGCAAACTTCAATCAATTTCCATATCAATAACACTCAAATCTAATCCGAATTTGATGAAAACTTGATATTGAACAAAAACAACCAAAACCTCAACTTTTCTCTCTAAAAATCTTCAAATCTTCAGTGAATTTGATCCAAAATGGCTCTGATACCAAATTGTAACTCCAAGATGATCAAACTTGAATCAAATCATGAAGAATTAGATCAAAATATGATAATCACAATCAAAACCCCTTTGATCTTCAATTAGATTGCAAAATATGTTTACAAGTAAATCCATCAATCAATTGGTCATTCAACCATTAACCTAATTCTAATTACAATTAGGCTATTTATAGTCTACTTTAAGTTTCTATATTTACACATAACCCCCTAGACTATATATTTAGACTAAAACATGACTCAAAGAAAGTAAAATATATTTTGTTCACACAAAATATATTTATTACAATATAACTCCTAGTCATCTAAATCTTCAACGTCTCGACTCGGTTCCTCGTCTCGAACGTGTCGGGTTTGACTTTTGTTGACTTTGACCGTGACGTTGACTTTTGTTGACTTTCACTGTGTTGATAATATAGACTATCTTTTACAGCTCCAACATTCTTCCACTCTTTTTCACTCAACCTTCATAAAATGACCAACCCCACTACAAGTAAAGCCTCTTGCTGCTGAGAGACCTATCTTGTCCTGGGCTTTCTCTACAAATCCAAACAGATGGTATGTCACAAGAGATCAAGGAGGTCAAGACATATACTTATGCTATAATATGCTTGACCTTTCTCTGCATGATCTTTTGGACATGAGGAGGTACTATGAGAGTTTGAAGAATCCAGACCAACTTATGAAGAAGTGAATGGTTCTGATTCTAATAAGTACTATAAACAAATGAAGATCGAGACTCAAAGTCATCCTCAGGTTTTGGTAACATCAGCCTAGGGGTAGTTTGTAAGAGTTAACATAGAGGCTGATGCAAACCAAAGTTCTCTCAGGAAGCATTTTGAAGTATAAGAAAGTTTCTTCGGATGATTTGACAAATGCACAAAGAAATTCTCTAAGTGTCAAATCTTCTAAAGCCAAAGACCAATTCTTCCGAAACCAAAGATGAAGTATTCCGAAGCTTCAAGGACAAAGTTTTCCGAATCCTAAAGACTAATTTCTTTCGAATACATAGAAGACATGCTCTTTCTAACATGCTTTTGATAAAAACTGAACTACTTTCCGTTGTCATCTCTGAAGACTCATCAACTTATACAAGTTGATGATTTCTTCATACTTTTTCAACTGTAGATTAAGGTCTTTGAGTCTGTAGCTTTGTGCTCTTGTACTTTTATCATTTTTATAATAGATTAGGATGTAGCTATGGCATGTTATAGTCACTAGTTAAAAGGCAATCTGACTTTTGACTTTACATTGATCTTATTGTCTAGATTAATGTTCCAGCTGGCCTTTAAAGTATGGTCGACTATAGGATATAGTAAAAAGTGTCTCATGTAACAACTTTTTAGGACTAAGCCTTGTAACAATTGTAAAACACTTGAGAACAATATACATCATTTTTAAAAACCAATATATGTGTTCTGCTTGTGCTTTTACTCTTGTTCTATGTTTCATCTACCGGTTCCATATTTGATCTGTTAATTATTGTTCTCTCTAACCTTGTAAAACTGTTGCATCACTATTAACCGGTCCTGCAATGATAATCAATTGAAGCTTTAGAATGAAAAAAAAGAAAATTTGGTGTTACAGCATGTTAAATTCTACTAAATACATACATATATATGTATGTATGTATTTGAAACTACTAAGAATTTTGACTGTTTGTTTCACATCTTTGTTGGTATGACACACTTCAACATACTACTAAATTGTTTTTACTTTTACCAAGCATGCATTTAGACGCTATTAGACCATCAAGTGTTAAAAAAAATCATTGTATGATACAAGTTCTTGCTATTAAAAAAACACAATAAATAAATAAACTACTTTATATGTGACATCTTTGTTGGTACGATACATTTTAACCTATAGTTATTTATCTTAGTTATTTATTTGTTTGTTTCCTTGCAAATAGATCCATGGTAAGTGGTTTTGAAAGGATTAAAATTTTATATACTATTGGCTTCTACTGACAAACATTTCAAACCAATATGTCAAGATTAATCCATGGTCAAATTAATGCTCCTTACTGCAGAACTTGACTTTTTCAAAGTTTGGTCATTTTTTAAATTTTTTTCAAGCATTTTCTGTTGAAATTGAAAGTAATCAAGAATTTAATCAATTTAAAAGTCAAAACTAATGGTAAAGTAAAAATATAGAAAAGTCAAACCTTGTAATTGGTGGGAATTTAGGGGTATTTGTGTTAGTTATGTTAGTTTGTAACCGTCAATTGTGGGGTATAAGTACCCATCATGTATCGACATTTCAAGAGTGGAATCATATGCTGCTTCAAAAATGTACAAGTCTAATGTTGTCTTTATCAAAAAGATGCTGCAACCTTCCATCATCGTTCATCGAGCGCTTTCTCGCATCTACATGTGTAATTTTGTGTTTATATTGTTTTCTATCGTGTTCTTCAAGAGTCCTCTGCACATTTTATGTGATACTCAATGATAAAGTTCATCCACAATTGATCCAAAGTACTCAATCCTAAGGTACCTCAACATGGTATCAGAGCGTTAATTGTAGAAAATGATCAATATAGGGAGTCCAAACGTGCAGATGCAATCATAGTCAAAGAAAGAAAAAACAAGTCATGAATAAAGAGAGTTTCTTTAAAGAAAGAATGATTTCGGCAGAGATAGCAGGCTGGACGCTAACCCAGGAAGAAAATCAAACAAAAAAAGGGAATGAATCGATGTTTGCAAGAGGCCAAACATATGAAACATCAAGAACCAAAAGGAAAATTCGAGTGAGTTCATAACGCCGATCAAAGTAAGGAGACGAAAAGGATGACTGTAAAGAAAATAAAAGGATGGAATCAAAGTTTGTTTATCGTAGTACCAAAAAGGTTGTTTGATTTGGAAGCCCGTTAACAACCATTGGAACAACAAAACACCTTCATCACGAACAAAAAATTAATCATGGCGACACTAACCCTGTTGTAATCCGATTCAAGTATTTATCGGAAAGTCATGATAATTTAAGGAATGAAAAATTTTCAATTTGATGCCGAAGACGCTAACCCTCTTCAATCTTGATCAATAATAACTAGAGAGTCTAAGTTGAATTGCAATTAAAATCTTGAACAAAGAAGGATCAATAAAATGGACTACAAATGGATGAACAAAAGAATTCAAACAAAGTTATGAATTTTTTTTATTAGGGCAGTGAATGTTGGAATTAGAAGTAATCAAGAAAATAATCAAATTAAAAGTCAAAACTAATGTTTATGGAAAGTCAAAATATAGAAAAGTCAAACATGTAATTAGTGGGAATTTTGGGGCTATTTATGTTAGTTGTGATAGTTTGCAACCGTCAATTGTAAGGTATAAGTACCCATCACATATCAACATTTCAAGAGTGGAATCATATTTGTATGTGTGTATCCATTGTTTTCCACCGTTTTCTTCGATAGTCCGGGCACACTTTATGTGAATACTCAATAATTAAGTTCATCCACGATTGATCTAGATCACTCGATTCCATGGGAACTCAACATTTTCTTTATCCATATGAATGTGAATTAGCATCTTACTAAGCACGTATCTTAACAAATCTTTAAGAACAATTTTCAAAATATATTGAGTGTCTTTTCAAATTAAAAACTTGCACCAAATTCCATGAACTTAAGCCGTCTTTAATCAAAATGTATAAGTTGATTTTCAAGAGTCATAACTCATACCGGAAGACTTCCTACCAGTACTTTATTCCTGTCTTCAATGATCATCCTAACTTTTATCTAATCTTCTATCAATGAATGTATGTAATATACATTCACAATATTGTATTCATATTTCAACTTGTTAACCATTATTTATTCAAAAATATACTTAGTCTTTCGCTTTGTCGTTTTAGCTTTCTTGATTGTCTTGACAAATGGAATTTTGATTTTCAAATTTGTCCACACATGGGATCATCGATCAAAGGTAGAACAATGTATCAACAGTTTATCTTTTGTCATAATTTGATGAAGGTGAGTTTTTCAAAGTTACCTGAATTATCCAAGAGCAAGTTGTTATCTACCATGTACCATATGTCTAACTTTTCTTGATTGATTTTTATTGCTCGTTAACACAATTTAATGAGGGTTTAAAAATGACTGGACATGAAGATATTAAAAATAATCCCATTTGACATTTGTATCACGTATTCTATTTGTTATTGGCATCAAAATGAAAATGTATTTTGTATGATGTAAATTTTCAATGATACGTATGCTTGTTATTTGACTTCAAATCGAAATTTGATCTATTAAATTAGCTCCAAGGGGCCACACTCATACATGGTTCTGCCATTGATCTATTATTCTACTTACCTACTTCTTTTCTTAATTCTTTTCAATTTTCTAGTATACACTTTTTTCGTTGATACTTTTAAAGATGTAATATATGAAAAATAAATATTTACATAGAATATTCTTTATCATATTTTAAACTTTTATTGTTATTATTACTATTATTACTTTTAGTTTTTATTATTATTATTATTATTATTATTATTATTATTATTATTATTATTATTATTATTATTATTATTATTATTATTATTATTATTATTATTATTATTTTAATAATAATAATAATACTAATACTAATAATAATAATAAAAATAATAATAGCAGCTGCAGCAGTAATATTATGATATATATATATATATATATATATATATATATATATATATATATATATCTATATATATATCTATCTATATATATATATAATATATATATATATATATCTCTATATCTATATCTATATATCTATATCTATATCTCTATCTATCTCTATATCTCTATCTCTATCTATATCTCTATCTCTCTCCCTCTCTCTATCTATCTCTCTGTCTATCTCTCTATCTCTGTCTCTCTATCTCTCTATATCTCTCTGTCTGTCTCTCTCTCTCTCTGTTCTCTCTCTCTATCTGTCTCTCTCTCTCTGTCTCTCTCTCTCTCTGTCTCTCTCTCTCTGTCTCTCTCTCTCTGTCTCTCTCTCTCTCTCTGTCTCTCTCTCTCTGTCTCTCTCTCTCTCTCTCTGTGTCTCTCTCTCTCTCTCTGTCTCTCTCTCTCTGTCTCTCTCTCTCTCTCTCTCTCCCTCCTACCCTCCCTCCCTCTCTCTCCCTCCCTCCTCCTCTCTCTCCTCCCTCCTACCCTCCTCCATCCATCCTACCTACCTACTCTATATCTCTCTCTCTCTCTCTATCTCTCTCTCTATCTCTCTATCTCTCTCTCTCTCTCTCTATCTCTCTCTCTCTCTCTCTCTATCTCTATATCTCTATCTCTCTGGTAGGGTTATCTTGAGAACCACCATTTTTAGTGAGAACTCTAAGAACCAACATCAACCACACATTTTAGTCACATGCAAGTCACATGCCACTTCCATTTTTTTTTTTAAAACGTTCATAACTTTTTTTCATGACATTATTTTTTCATAAAAATTTCACCATTAATTTTATTATTTTTTTATCTTTCCAACGCCTACCATATTGATATATTTTTAAAAAAAAATTCGTCCACCCGTTGTTTGCACATGTGTAAATTAGTCATTACATATGTGTAAATTCTTTTTTACACATGTGTACTTCCAAGAATTACATATGTGTAAAATGACGTTTGTAAAAAAACGAGATTTTTTTTATTTTTTATAATTTTTTTTATTTTTTTAATGGTAGAGGGAAACGAAAGAAACACTTCTGTGTTTTTACTTTTATTATTTTTTTATTATTTTTTATTTTATGATTTTTTTGATTATGTTGTTGTTATTACAATTTTGCCATTGAAAACTAGTGGTTCACATTGGTTCCTAGAGTTCTCACAAAAAAAGTGAGTTCTCATTTGATCCCTCCCCTATATATATATATATATATATATATATATATATATATATATATATATATATATATATATATATATATATATATATATATATATATATATATATATATATATATATCTATATATATATTATATATCTATATCTATATCTCTATATATCTATCTATATCTATATATATATATGCGATTTAAGTATCACCATATGTGTTTTAATTGTGTGCATTAATAATAAAACTAATCTACCCTTAAAAAAATTATCAACATCTATATATTCATACCAGCATTACAGGGCCACAGAACAGCCGTGAAGGTGAGTTACTATTTCTATAACGCTCACTGTAGTTTAGCACCCTTGCCCACGCACTAATTACGGACACATGTACAGCGACACCTGGGCACATTGTTTCCATCAAGCCTCGTTGTACCGTCCCTCCTTTTGTTGTTGCAAACACATCATCCCTGTAATAATAATAAATAAACATGTTAATGTGTTTATTTTTCGTTCTTTATGTAATAGTTATTCATAGAAATGAATGATACCAAAAATTTCCAGTTGCACTAAAAATATAATCTGAAATGTTGTTTTCTATTCGGGTTCTCTTCTCAACCAAATAAACCTGTCGTTGCACAAACGGCGAGCATAAAACATCAGCCACTTTTATCACCCGTTTTGATCTTGCTTCATTACAAACATGGTGTGCACATGGGGTCTTCTCTATTTGTTGATCATTTTTATCGACAACTTGTGTCGATTCTGAAATTTCCTGATCAAAAGAAGATTTTAATTCAATATCTATGTTTTTTATTCGTTCTTCTATTTGTGTTACAGATGTAATTCTCTCTTCAACTTCAACCATCATGCTTGGACTTATCTCAAATTGTGTGAGATCTAGAAGCTGCTTTCCTTTATCAACACACTCCTTTGGAGTTTTATCCCAAAGTGGACCATTGCTTGCTGCTTGATCATTGTTTTGTGTAAGCTTCATTAGAATTACTTTCCATTCTTTTTCTTTATCCTTTATCATTTCACAATCAGGGTACTCAACCAATGACTTTGATATCATATTTTGAATATTACTCACATAGTTATTAAATCTTTCGAATTCTTCAGTCAACAAATCAATCCTCCTCTAAGGTGACATCATAAACAATTTTCAGTTAGAACATAATGCGGATTATTCATGCTAAACAAGTAAAAATATCAAAATATATATGATAGTACCTGACTGCTTTCTTGAGGTCCATCTAAAGATGTTGCGTCAAATACATTTATTTGGGAAAGGTTGTACTGAGATTCCATTTGTATTTTGAAGTTCCCATCGCTTGATATGTAATTTACCTGACTAGGAAATGTTTCTGGTGTCACACAATATTCTGTGAACTCCCTAATATCCTGTGAGGGTATTTCATAGTTTGCATATGTTGCTCCCATGCTAGGTATTGTGAAATTAACATCATCTTCATCTATCTGATCATCTACATTTGACTCATTGGCATAATTTGTTTCGATTTTATCATCATGCCCTATGTTTCCCCCTGAATCATTGTTTGTAGATATTTTTTCTATAACTTCATTTCCATCATTCCCTAGTTTCACTTTTGTTTTTGTACAAAAAACATCCATCTTTGTTCCGGAACCTGACCCACTAAGTAGTTGTTTACCATACAGTTTACCTTCTAGATCATCCTCGAGATGTAACAATGTGTCAGTTGTGATATATGCAAAACCGTGCAAATTATTCTCTTCATTGTTCATGTTGTAAACATTTCTCGCCACAATCATCTACTTAATTCATAAAAACTTGATTTAGCATAAAAAATAGAAGAAATTTATAAATAATATATACAACCATAAGGATTGATTATTTACCGCGAGAAGAGTCAATGGGCCATTGTAATGCTCGACACCATTCCATGTACTTTTTGTTCTCTTCAAGCAGTCAATGATGTAGCTACACCAGTCAAAACTTGTTATATCTAAATTAGGAGTAACCGATGGTAAAAACCTCATATTAACTGAACTACTTTTTGTTGTCTCTCCCATAATTGTGTTGTATACTACCAAGAAATTTAATATAAATTGTCTTCCATGTGTTGTGTCATTCTTCATCAAGTCCATCACGTGTGCAACATATATTCTATTAAGAGAAGCACTGAACTGTCGTCTCCACTTATTCACCTCCTTATGTTTTCTTGGTGCCCTTTTGTTATGAGTTATAAGTACTTCACCACAAGGCACTCCAAGAACTTTATACACCAAGTTTTTTGTTATCTTGATTACATGTGATCCAAGATGTATGCTATTAGTTACCTCATCATAATTCTTGAGTATCCAACATCCAAGAGAAGTAGGAACACTGTATATATTTAATGAAAAGACAGAACCAAATCCTATTTCAGTAACCACTTTCTTTTGTTCATCATTAAATCTTGAAATCATTTCACATAGGTTGCTTGGGGAGTTTCTTGATGATACTTTCTCACCCGTGTATGGAACAAACTCTTTAATCTCACCCGTGTACGGAACAAACTCCTTAATATAATGGTCTGTTTTCTTACAAAACCTTTGTTTTTTTAATGGCGGTGAAACAAAATCATCGTCTGATATGCCGTTAACATCTGAAAACATATTATAAATATTATTAACACATGGTCAACACATAATAATTCAAAGTAATACTCACAGAATAAAATCCTTAATATCATTGCATACAAGTAACATTTCATAGGACAATCTCTGTAATACTCACGGTTCAATATTTTAATAGGGCACACAATGGGATCCTAATACAAACAATTCTTAATAATTTTATCAATTTCACAGTGACATCCACACACGCATAACATAGTTGTTCAATACATACGCACATTTATAATACGCACACTTGACCACTACATAAGCACAGTTTTAATACTTAATACGCATACCTAACAGCTAAATACGCACAGTTGGCCGCTAAATACTCAACATTGATATCCTTATAAAACATATGAATAGCTTAACACGCACGGTTCATAATACGCATAGTTAACAGCTAAATACGCACAGTTGGGCGCTAAATACTAAACATTGATATCCTTATAAAACATATGATTAGCTTAACACGCACGGTTCATGTTGCGTTTAAAACGCAGAAGCAAGTTAACGTTTGCTTCAATAAATCACAGAAAAATCCATGAAACTAGACACTTACCTTCGTCAATCTTCATCATATTTTCAAATTTTTTTAATTTCGTCGTCGATTCTGAAGGTGATACCTTCCCAAAGTTGCAACAACCATCTTTCTTCTTCCTCCCTGGTATCATTTAATCGCAATGTGAATACAAACAAAAAGCTTAAAACACCACCAAAAAACCCAATCAAATACGCTGAACTCACTAGTATAATGTAATCGGATTTGTTTATCACGCTCCATTGATTTTGTTCGTCCTATTTCTTCTCCAATATCCCCTGCAGGTTTTGGGTTTCCGTTGTCAAAACCCTTAATTGATTCGACGGTTAATTACCTTCTATAGTTTTTAATTAAATGACAGATTTGCCCCTTGAATTCAAAGAAACCTAACATTCTTAAAACGCAATTAACAAAATTGCCACACATTAAATCTCATCCATTTATCAAACACATCCAGTGGCTAGAAATGCTTCCTAGGCTTTTTATTCAACCAACCCTTTTTAGCCTAACTCTTCCCTACATACATATATATATATATATATATATATATACATATATATATATATATATATATATATATATATATATATATATATATATATATATATATTGTAAGGATTCCTCAAGTCTGATGCAACCCAAAACATCCAAAGTGTCTCCACAACATGCACTAAGTACTGAAGTGAAGAATGCTTCGGAAGTTTTACACAATGCATTAGAAAATACTCTAAGTGTAAAATCTTCCGAAGCCAAGACCAATATCTTCCGAAGCCAAACATGAAGTCTTCCGAAGCCTCAGAGACAAAGTCTTCCGAAGCTTCAACCTATGAAGACAGATTTCTTCCGAAGACTTTTAGTACACATGCTTTATCTGATGTACTGTTCCATAAAGCACCTTCCGCTGCATCTTTGTAAAGTCACCAACTTACATGAGTTGGTGAAAAGGTCCATGCTTTTGGTAACTGTACATTGAGGTCTTGAGTCTGTAACTTTCCACTTTATGTACTTTATCCTTTTTGTAATGTATAAGGATGTGAGCTATGGCATGTTATAGTCACAAGGTCAAAAGGCAGATATGTCTTTTGATCCTACAATTGATTTTGTTAGTGTCTAGTCAATTGTATCCAGCTGGCTTTCAAAGTATAGCCGGCTGTAGGTTGTAGTATAAGTATTCCAAGTTCTTGTATCTTTCCAAATGCTTTGTAACACTTGTAAAAGAACTTGAGAAAGCAATATACTGCCTCCTTGAAACCCATACTCTCTTGTTCTGTCTCTTTACTTTACTTGTGTTCTTAGTATCATACTTGGTTAAACCAATTCACTGTTTGATTAAAGTTTAGTTTCTCTCCTCATTGTGCTGTTGTGTTGTAATTGTGTTCAAGCCCTTGAACGGTCCTGCAATTGGTATCAGAGCTTTTCAGGCTCTTGATATAAGATCTAACCATCTTAAGATCCCTCACACACACAAAACTAAACCTTTCAAATGGCTTCCATCTCAAAGACTGATATGGAGACTGGAACCTTGAACAAATCCCCACTGATCACTCTTGATGATTTTGACACCTGGTGCATGAGGATGGAAGGCTTCATCAGTTCTCTTGATTCAAGAATGTGGGAATCTGTTGAGAATGGACCTTTCACACCCAGAACCCCCTCTGCTACTGGTGCTGGTATGATTCCAAAAGATGTGGCCAACTACTCAGATGAAGATAGAAAAAGAGTAGAGATTGATAGGAAGGCCATGACTGCTCTTCAGACTGCTCTCCCAAACTCTGTATACAGAGGTTTTAAGAAGTGCAAGACAGCCAAACAGCTGTGGGATGCACTGAAGCTGATGTATGAAGGCTCCTCTGAAGCCAAGGAGAACAAGAAGGATCTTCTGAAGCAGCAGTTTGAAAACTTCACCTTCAAAGCAGGTGAAACCATGACCCAACAATACTTCAGGTATGTTGAGATTGTGGATACCCTAGTGGATGGAGGAGTTCCTCTTGAGAACAGGGACATTGTAAGGAAGTTCATGTCCTCACTTCCTAGGCAATGGACACACTATTGTGTGGTGATCAAGAGGACTGAGAACCTTAAACTCTTACTCTGACAGAGTTGTATGGGATTCTCAGTGGATACCAGATGGAGATGAACATGCAAGGTTCATCTGGCAACTCCAACAATCAAATGGGTTCAGCCCTTCATGTGGTTGAAAGGGACAGCATAGAACCCCAACATCATCTCATATGCTACCCTGACAACTCACAAAAGGGTCCTTTATCACCTTCCCGGAGACACCAAGGGAGAACTTTACTCAAGGAAGCCCATTCCAAGAGACAAGTTCTTCTCAAGCCTTTGTGTCTACTGATGAAAGCTGTGAGAATTATCTCTTCACTCTAAAGACCTGGACTGTATCCATCCAGATGACCTGGAATACATGGAGATAGTTCAGCAGATGGCTCTCCTCACTCACAGAGCCAAGAAGTTCTACAAGAGAACAGGAAGAAGATTTCCAAGCAATGCTACCAGTGGAAAGTTTGGGCTGGATAAAAGCAAAGTTAAGTGTTACAACTGTAACCTTATGGGCCACTTTGCTAGGGAGTGTAAGGCACCTAAAGCAAATGGAGGCCAAACACAACCCAGAGACCAAACTACACTGACAAAGCTCCTCAGACTGAGAAGCCAAAGCAACATGCTGCTGTTGCTGTTGAAGAGGAGGCTTTGACTGGAGCTTTCAGGTGGATGCTGCTTCTCCAAACCAAGCACTGATGGCTGACCATGATGAAGCCAAGGTATTGGAACATCTCTGTACTCCTGAATGCATTGCTAAAGTAAATAGATACAGGTCCTACAACTTAGAGATGAGATCTGATCTTGAGTCATTAAACATATTAAAATCTGATTTTAGAAAGTCTGAAAATGATTACAAATTAAAGATAGAGGACTTGGAGAAAACCATTTCAGTACTAAAACATGAACATACAGATTTTAGAACTCAGATCCAAGATCTCATAACTAAGTTGACTGAGTGCCAGGCTGAGCTTGTGATCAGCAAAGCCAAGGCAGAGAAGAGTGTTCTTGAAGAAGAGACCTTCAAGAACATGATATCCTCATCCTGCACAACAAAGTGTGCTATCAAAATAGACAGGGACTGGGATCAAATGAGATAGCTCCTCCACACACAATCTTGTCTGTAAGATCTCCTAGGTGTGAAACTTGTGAAGATGAGTTTCCTCTCATAGATCCTATAAGTGAGGATGATGAAGAAGTGATAGTGAAGAATTCCTCTGAGAAGAGTGAAGAAGAGGATTTTTCCAAGGGCCACTATCCTTCTGAGGAGAAGAAATACTGTGATGACCAAGTCCAAGAGAAAGAACTTGATCAGGAAGAGCAAGAGGAAAGCAAAGAAGGCTCAAGAGATCAAGGCTACTTTTGATTCTAAGCAGAAACAAGTTTTTATCTCTGCAGGTTTCAAAGTAGTAAGGACTGGAGACATCAACCAAGACTCCTCTGCTAAGAGTCCTGGTTCTTGTTCAAATCATCTCAGTGCAAAAAAGAAGACTGAGCTGCTGTGTACCACTGCTGCACAGCCTGGACCATCAAACTCCAAGAACAGTTCACAGCCCAAAAGAACTGTCTCAGCATCTACCAAGATGAAGGTGGAGAAGGGATGTGACCAAAGCCAGTCTTGCTCTCAAAAAGAGACTTGTTTGAAGAAGAAAATGTTATGTGTCATGTGTGAAAGTACTTCTCACATTGCTAAGGATTGCCCATACAATCCTAAAAGTACTGTCCACATGACCAATACAAAGACTTCAAGAGTCTCAAGAAGTCTCAAGCTTCGGAAGGAAAGTCTGTTTCCTTCGGAAGCTCCAAATCAAAGAAGAAGGTAAATGGAAAATTACCTTCGGAAGTAAAATGGGTCTCGGAAGAAAGGAGTTCTTCCGAAGCACTGAAGTCTGCTGCAGTGACTGTAGACTCTTCCGAAGGTTCAGTCATCAAAACTTGTGAAGTCCCAAAAGCTTCTAAGGTTTTGAAGGTCAAGTCCAAGACTCCAAAGGTGGTGTGGAAGTCTAAGAAAGACCAAATGACTGAAGTTTCTCCATCAACAACAGCTGAAGATCCCCATAGTACAACCATAGGATCTATTACTGTTGCATTACCTTCTATTACACTTAGTGAGCCCAAGACAAGTAAGGCTTGGGTTTCCAAATGTAACTAATCATTTTCTTTGTGCAGGAACAGCTCAAGACAAACAGGAATGTCTGGATAATTGACAGTGGCTGTTCCAGGCACATGACAGGCATAGGTCTCTACTCCATAATTTGAGAGAAATTGATGGAGGACCAGTTGCTTTTGGAGGAGATGAAGGTGGTTACATTTCTGGAAGGGGCAAGGTCACAAATGGTAAGCTCAGCATTGAGAAGGTAAACTTTGTCAAGGAGCTTGGGTACAATCTTCTGAGTGTATCCCAATTTTGTGATCAGAGTTAACATGCTCTTTACTGAGCATGAGTGCATTGTTCTCAAGCCTGGAGTGGTCATTCCTCATGAGCATATCCTGCTCAGAGCCCCCAGGAAAGGGAACATGTACAAGATGGATTTGCAAGAAACATCTCCTTCTGGAGAAGTTTCATGCTTTCTATCTAAAGCAAATAGTGATGAGTCTTTCCTATGGCATAAAAGAATGTGCCATGTAAACTTTAAGAACAAGAATAAATCAATTAAACATGATCTGGTAACTGGAATACCAAAGAAAGAGTTTACAAGTGATGATCATTGTGTTGCATGCCTGAAAAGGAAGCAACACAAGGTATCTCACAAGCCTAAGGAAAGAACTCCATCACTACTCCCCTACACTTGTTACATATGGATCTCTTTGGCCCCACCAGTGTAATGAGTCTAGGAAGGACCTCTTACTGTTTGGTGATCACAGATGATTTTACAAGATTCACTTGGGTTTTCTTTCTTAGAACTAAGGATGACCCCTGAGATTCTGAAGAATTTCATCTTAAAAGTTGAGAATCAATGTGATCACAAGGTCAAAACCATAAGATGTGATCAAGGAACTGAATTCAAGAACCAAATCCTTGATACATTTTGTGATGAAAAAGGTATTACAAGACAATATAGTGCTCCCAGGACTCCTCAGCAAAACGGAGTTGCTGAGAGGAGAAACAGGACACTTATTGAAGCTGCAAGAACTATGTTGTCTGACTCTAAACTGCCCATCACCTTCTGGGCAGAAGCAGTCAATACTACTTGCTATGTGCAAAACAGAGTTTTAGTAGTTAAGACACATGGTAAGACTCCTTATGAACTTTGGCACAAGAGGAAACCTTTCATTGGTTTTCTCAAGTCATTTGGATGTCCCTGCACCATCTTGAATACCAAAGATCAAATTGCCAAGTTTGCTGAGAAATCAGATGATGGACACTTCATTGGATACTCTTCCCAAGCTAAAGCTTATAGAGTATACAATCTCAGAACTAGAATTGTTGAGGAGTCAGCCAATGTGACTTTCAATGAGCACACACCCTGTGTGGCTGGTTCTGGTCCGGATTGGCTGTTTGATCTTGATTTAGTTACCAACTGTTTTAACAAATCTTGTGAGCATGTTCAGGATCTGCAGAAAATTTAAATACAGGTGATCCTGATCCAAGATTTGAGCTAGGAAGACCCTCAACTCATACATCTTCAGCTCCAGTTGGAACTACTTCAGCAAATGAGGTTTCTATCAGCACAACAATAACAAATTCAGCTGATACATCTGGAATGCCTTCAAATTCCAGCTCAGAGGCTTCTCAACCAGATAAAGATACCTCAATTGTAGAAGACAACAATGGTGATGGTGATAGTGATCAGGAATTTCTTGATGCTAATAACCATACCATAGATGACAACATCAATGATGTCACACACTCATTGGATCAATTTAATCTTGATAAGTGTGATAATGTGGAGGGTGAATCTTCCAGGCCAGATCTAAATTTCTCAAATTTGGATCTTTCTCAGCAACTTGCTGTGATCCCTCAGCTAAGGATCCACAAGTCTCACCCCACCACAAACATCATTGGAGATGTTGTCACAGGGGTAAGAACAAGGGGACAAACCGATGAAGCATATGTTTGTCTTCACTCTTGTTTCTTATCTCAGATAGAGCCAAAGAAAGTTGATGAAGCTCTAAAGGATGGAAGTTGGGTTGAAGCTATGCAACAAGAGTTGCTTCAATTCAAAAGGCAGAAAGTTTGGAACCTTTGTCCTCTTCCTCATGGAAAGACTACCATTGGAACCAAATGGGTTTTTAGGAATAAGAAGGATGATATAGGAATCATCATCAAGAACAAGGCAAGACTAGTTGTTCAAGGATACACACAAGAAGAAGGGATTGACTACACTGATGTCTTTGCTCCTGTGGCAAGACTAGAAGCTGTTAGGATATTCCTGGCATTTGTTGCATCCAAGAACTTCAAGGTCTTTCAACTTGATGTAAAGTGTGCTTTCTTATATGGAGTGATTGATGAAGAGGTTTATGTCAAACGGCCACCTGGTTTTGTAGACCCTGATCATCCTGATTATGTCTGCAAGCTTGACAAAGCTCTTTATGGGCTGCATCAGGCACCCAGGAAGTGGTATGAGACACTATCTGAGTATCTTTGTAAACATGGATACAGGAGAGGTACTATAGATGGAACTCTCTTCATCAAAGGACAGGGAAATGACTTATTGCTGGTTCAAGTATATGTAGATGACATCATCTTTGGTTCAACTAATCCAAAGCTCTGCAAAGACTTTGAGAAGCTGATGAAAGACAGATTTGAAATGAGTTCAATGGGAGAACTCAATTTCTTTCTGGGAATTCAAGTGAAGAAGGTTAAAGATGGCATCTTCATAAGTCAGTCAAAGTATGCTCAAGACATACTCAAGAGGTTCAACATGACTGATTGTAAGATTGCTAAGACACCCATAGCCAGAAACCACTCCCTTGGACCTGATCTTGAGGGGGAGTGTGTAGATGAACATTTATACAGGGCTATGATTGGGTCTTTTATGTATCTTACAGCTAGCAGTTCTGATATCATGTTTGCTACATGTATTTGTGCAAGATATCAAGCCAACCCTAAGATGTCTCACTTAATCACTGTGAAAAGGATTTTAAGATACCTCAAAGGTGCTTCAACACTTGGTCTATGGTATCCAAAGAATCCTAATTTCAATCTGTATGCCTATACAGATAGTGATTATGGTGGTTGCAACATGACTGCAAAGTCTACATCTGGGGGATGTCAATTCCTTGGTGGAAGGGTTGTCTCATGGCAATGCAAGAAACAATCCTGTGTGTCTGCATCAACTGCTGAGGCTGAATACATTGCTGCTGCAAGCTGCTGTGCTCAAGTGCTTTGGATTCAAAATCAGATGTGGACTATGGATTTAACTTCAAAGAGACTCCCATCCACATAGACAACAATAGTGCTATCTCTATCACTGAGAACCCTATGCAGCACTCAAGGACCAAACACATCAACATCAGGTATCACTTAATAAGAGATAACTATAAAAAGGGATTAATTAAACTAGTCAAAGTTCATACAGATGAACAATATGCTGATCTGTTCATAAAAGCTTTTGATGAACAGATATTTAAGTATCTGATATCAGCTATTGGGATGATTAACTTTGAGTAGACTTTTTCTTAAAACTAATTCTAATTATTTCTTCTTAAAATATGTGTGTCCTAAGTTGTCTAGTTCATTACTTTCATAAGCTGATGTTTTCTTTGGATGTAAAATTCTTTTTGAAGACTTTCCTTAGATTCTTGAAAAATTTTCTGATACTTCGGAAGATAAAGTTTTATCTTCGGAAGAAAAACATGTCTTCAAAATAAATAACTGTCTAAGAGATTTTACCTTCGGAAGAAGTCAAAATTCATCTTCCGAAGCTTAAAATTCTTATCTCAGACACTTATTCATTTTTAAGGACTTTTTCCTTCTGAAGCAAAATTAACTCTCGGAAGCTTTGTTTATTTCTATACAAAGCATCCAAGGGTTTATTTCTCTTCCGAAGCATAAATTTCAAGACTCTCAGGAAAATCTTCCGAAGCCATTTTAGCTTCGGAAGCTTTTTCAATTAAATCTTCCGAAGACAAATTACCTTCGGAAGCTTTTCGAATTCCAAGAAAACTACTTTTGAGCAAAAGTAAACTACTTTTTCAGAGGTGGGACCGACTTCCGGATTTCAAAGTTTATCCTCTTTCATTAACTTTGGTTCAAATCCCTTTTCACATAAATACCCAACGGTTCTCCCTTTTCCCACTATCTTCCTCAATTCCACTATTCCTCTAACCTAATTCTCTAAACCGCCTTTGCTTTCTACCTTTCTTCACCCTTAAGCTTTTGAAATGGCCAACCTAAACCGCAGAAACAACCCAGATTTCTCCATGCAACTTCACAGGCAACATAATCAAGTTGCTCTGTTAAGCTCTGAGAAAGATGCAAGTTTCTCAGAGATTTGCCAATTCTTGACTCTGTCAAACTATTTCACCTCCCTAAACATTGATCCTACTCTATATGAGGATCACTTGCTTGAATTCTGGAAGACCTGCCAAGAGGTCATTATGGATAGGGAGAAGGCACTGTCTGCCACAGTGCAAGGGAGGACAATCTTCATCATTCCGGCCATCATTAACCAACATTTGCAGCTGGATGATGAAGAAGGTGAGGTGTCATTCCCAAAGGAAGCTGTAAATCATTCTTTTGAGCAGATGGGCTATGAGGGAGATTTCTCTGTAAAGACCTTCAGGAAAGGGAAGGTCTCATCCCAGTGGAAATACCTGCTCCATGTGGTTATCCACAGCTTATCAAACAAGCATGGTGGATGGGACCAGATTCCTGAGGATCTCTCCTTTATAGTTCATGGAATGGTTCAGGGGGTCAAGTTCAGGTATTCACAATTTGTTTACACTAATTTACTTGCAAACTTAGACTCCTTAGAGTATTATATGTTTCCTAGATATGTTCAACACATTCTCAACTGTGAACTGGGCTCACAGTTGAGGGAAACAAGTAATATTCTTAAATTGGGACAGATGAAGCCCGACATCTTTAAAATAATGAAGAAGCCAACTGTAGGCTTCTCAGGGGTAGAAACAGCCCTAGTCCCCAAAATGTTAGAGCTCATTGCTCAAGGTGACAACCTAGCAACACAAGCTAGTGTTGAACCCACGCCTCTTTTATCCTTACCTCTACAAAGACCAGAAATCACCCTCACCTACCAAAGAAAATTCAAACGAACCCCTGCTCAGGCTATTGAGTCTGTGCAGGCCCCCATATACTCAACCTTACAGGAGGAAGTGGACACTAGAGCTCCCACTTCTCCTGAGGAGCAAACCACTCCCATTTCATCACCTATCAGGGATGAGGTTCCTCATGCTCACCCTGATGAGATCACTAGCCCAACAGCCTTCAGCCTTCACTCTGAGTCTCAACACTCAAGTGAACAACCTTCAGGGGACAGCTACCATCCCCAGCCTTTAGATCTCAACCAACCAATTCCTAACCTATCCTTCTATACTGATGAAGACTTAGGATTCAGTGAATACCATGAGTCTCTCTTCTTCTCCCTTACTCAAAGAGAGATGAATACCTCTGACTCTCCTCAGTCTATCCCACATCAGTCACCTATTACTGAGGTGGACACTTCTAAACCTGTTCAGGATGTCCATATGGAAGAGGCTCTCACTTTTGAAAGTGATTACATCATTAAGACCTCAACCATGGCAACTCAGCCCACTGGCATCTCAACTGAGACTGCCAGTGAGCAGAGGAAAACCAGCAGCCAAGAACCTCAAGCTGGTGGTGAGAGAGAGGACTTTGGTCCAATCATCTCATCCCCCAATGAGTCTTCTGATGAAGATGAGGGGAATTTGAGACTAAAGGTGCAGAAATTGTCAAAAACATGCTCCTATTTAGTCTCTAAGGTTAGTCACTTGGAATCTCAGGTGACTACCTTACATAACAGGGTCAATGATCAGCAACTTCAGATTTCATATCTAAAGGAAAAACTAGCTGGGAGACCTTTAAGGAGAGCTCAACCAGAAACACAAGAACCTGTGGAAGTGATTGACTTATCCTCCAGCTCACCTATGCAAGTGGGTGATGCTACCAAAAAGGGGGAGAAAGTTATTACAACCACAGATGCTGGGAGTTCTTCACAGAGAATGGACATAGAGGACTCACCATCCTCACTTGCTGTTGTGCATTCTCAACAACTTCCTCAAGTTCACATTAATGTGGACTCTATAGACTCAATCATCAGGAGTCTCTTTGAGGAAGGTATACCAAGGGCTGTCTCATCTCCACCACAAGGAGCTGGCAACTACATCATAAGGTGGAGGTATGATGATGACAGAAGAACCCTTATCCTTCATAGAGTTCAAGGTCAACAAGAAGTTTTCCATTTCCAAAGCCTGAACTTCTATGAAAGATTGGATTTAGTCAACATGCCTCTTGTCAATCCAAGCAATTCAAGACAAGCTGACAGGCTGGCTCAAAGAATCCAAGATAGGATCCTTGCAGAGTTCTCTCTAAGAAGAAGATTTAGGCAATCAGGCAATGTCATCGGTCAACTGGATGTTGAGGTGGACCCTAAGATTAGTTTCATAGGGGAAACCTTGACTGAAGGCCCAGTGGCAGAACCTGAGACCCCTGTCTCATCATCAACAACTGCTGCAGAGGTCCAAACTCCTTCTGAGACACCTGCTGGTGAAGGTGTTTCTCAGCCTCTCTCTAGCCAGAGCATGGAAGCTACACCAAGCAATGAAGGCCAAGCCTCAACCCACCCTGAGTCACAAAGGTCTGTTGGTGACAAAGGGAAAAGGATAATGACTCCTGAGGAAATTGAGGAGGAAGAGAGAGAGAGGAAAAGGAAGCTAAGGGGAGAAAGTTCTTCTGGGTCATCTAGCTTTATGCAAGCTGCAATCAGGGCTGCCCCCAGACCAAATACTCAAGATGATGAGTTAAGGGCAGTCAGGATTACCTATTTACAGACCAGGAACTATGATATTGATTAAATCATCTCCCTCCCCTTAGAAGAGTTAAATGAACTGGCTGACATGGAAGTGTCAAGAGAGATGAAGGAGAAAGAAGATGCAAGGCTACTTCTCCAATTCAAAGAGGAGAAGAGACAGAAAAGACTCTACAAGCATGCTCCCACTCTCTCTCCAGTTCAAGAAAGTCCTGCACAGGAAGATGTGGCTCCACAAGAACCTCAGGTAGATAAAGAAGAAGATAGGATCAAGATGATCAACTACCTAGTGCCACAGGCTTCTATCAGGAAGATGCACTTCTTCCCCTGTCCTATGACTTCATTGGGTTTGAGTATCTAAAGCAACTTGAGCTTGAGCTAGTCAAAGAAAGAAAGACAACCAAAAGGAAGCTAAGGGAAGAAGCTGCAAAGTCAAGAGCCATCATTCAAAAGAGTGTAAAGAAAGTCTGCTGACAGATAAAGAATGATGAGCTTCTTGAAGCTGTATGGATTCTCCGGAAGGAGACTTGGCCCCATGTCTCTATCTACAATGGATGAGCATATAAGGGTGATCAAGCTGAAGATTAAAAGTGGAGAACTGATTGACTTGCACTCTCTTCCAAGTCAAGTCCCACCTGAAGTGGATGTCAAGTTTGAACAACCAGAGACACCTCAACCAGAACCTCCAGCTGAGCCTCAGCAAGCTTCATCTTCTGATCCAAGGCAGGGTCAAACTCCCTCTCCTTCTGAACCTGTGAGGAAGGAACACCCAACTGAGAAAGACAATGATGATCAACAAGGTGCTGCAGACCAGTCTTCTCAGTTAAAGTCATCTAAGAGGAAGAAGAGGATGGCTTCTAAACCAAAGACAAAGAAGAAGAAGCCTAAGTCATCTACCTCTACACCTCAGGCTGAATCAGATGAACCTGAGGAAGTGCATGATGAGGCAGCCCAATCAACTCCTATGCAAGTGGCTCCTCTAACAACTGAGACACCCATCTTGTCCTGGACTTACTCCACCAATCCAGAAAGATGGCATGTTATCAGAGATCAAGGTGTTGAGAATGTCTACTCCTGGCAAGACATAATCAACTTACCTCTGCATGATCTCTTTGAAATGAGAAGATACTATGAGAGTCTTGATGATCCTGACCATCTAATGGAGAAAGGAATGGTCATGATTGTACTGAAGACTACCAACATCTGAAGATCTTCTAAGTGTTTTGGTAGCATCAGCCTAGGGGGAGTTTGTAAGGATTCCTCAAGTCTGATGCAACCCAAAACATCCAAAGTGTCTCCACAACATGCACTAAGTACTGAAGTGAAGAATGCTTCGGAAGTTTTACACAATGCATTAGAAAATACTCTAAGTGTAAAATCTTCCGAAGCGAAGACAAATATCTTCCGAAGCCAAACATGAAGTCTTCCGAAGCCTCAGAGACAAAGTCTTCCGAAGCTTCAACCTATGAAGACAGATTTCTTCCGAAGACTTTTACTACAGATGCTTTATCTGATGTACTGGTCCATAAAGCACCTTTTCCACTGCATCTCTGTAAAGTCACCAACTTACATGAGTTGGTGAAAAGGTCCATGCTTTTGGTAACTATACATTGAGGTCTTGAGTCTGTAACTTTCCACTTTATGTACTTTATCCTTTTTGTAATGTATAAGGATGTGAGCTATGGCATGTCATAGTCACAAGGTCAAAAGGCAGATATGCCTTTTGATCCTACAATTGATTTTTTTAGTGTCTAGTCAATTGTATCCAGCTGGCTTTCAAAGTATAGCCGGGTGTAGGTTGTAGTATAAGTATTCCAAGTTCTTGTATCTTTCCAAATGCTTTGTAACACTTGTAAAAGAACTTGAGAAAGCAATATACTGCCTCTTTGAAACACATACTCTCTTGTTCTGTCTCTTTACTTTACTTGTGTTCTTAGTATCATACTTGGTTAAACCAGTTCACTGTTTGATTAAAGTTTAGTTTTCTCCTCATTGTGCTGTGTGTTGTAATTGTGTTCAAGCCCTTGAACGGTCCTGCATAGATAGATATATAGATAATATATAGAGAGAGAGAGAGAGAGAGAGAGAGAGAGAAGAGAGAGAGAGAGAGGAGATAGATAGAGAGAAGAGACATAGAGAGAGAGAGACACACACACAGAGAGAGAGAGAGAGAGAGAGAGAGAGAGAGAGAGAGATAGACACAGAGATAGAAGACAGAGAGAGAGAGAGAAGAGACAGAGAGAGAGAGACATAGAGAGAGAGACAGGAGAGAGAGAGACAGATAGACAGAGAGAACAGAGACAGAGAGACAGAGACAGAGACACAGAGACAGAGAGAGAGAGAGAGAGAGAGACAGAGAGAGAGGGAGAGAGACAGATACATAGATACAGAGTACATAGACAGAGATAGAGAGACAGAGACAGAGAGACATATACAGATATACAGAGACATATAGACATATTATATACAGACATATAGAGACATATACAATATACAATATAGATATATATATATATATAGATATATATATATATAAGGGATATATATATAGATATATATATATATATATATATATATATATATTATATATATATATATAGGGGAGGGATCAAATGAAAACTATGTTTATAATTAAAAACCGTGAAAACCACCACGACCCAATCACATAATTTATAATTGATTTAACTTTATAATTGTTTAAACTATATTTAAGTAAAATTCAACCATATTTTTCAAGGTCATTATATATTTTTCATATAAACTCCAAGTAACGTCAATGATGACGAAATGACTTACGTATACGTAACTTGTAAGAGCTACATGTACGTAACTCTTAGTTGTACACTTGGTAACACGTACTTACATATACATAACCCATACATGTATGTAACTCTTAGTTGTACACTTTCTAACACGTACTTACATATACGTAACCCCTGGTTTTCACGGTTTTTAATTATAAACATGGTTTTCATTGGATCCCTTCCCTATATATATATACATACATATATAACATAGAGACAGAGACAGAGAGACATAGAGAGACAGAGAGAGAGAGACAGAGATACATAGAAGAGAGACAGAGAAGAAGAGAGAGACAGAGACAGAGAGAGACAGAGAGAGAGAGAGAGAGAGACAGAGGACAGAGAGACAGATAGACAGAGAGAGACATAGAGAGACAGAGAGAGACGAGAGAGACAGAGAGAGAGAGACAGAGAGAGAGACAGGAGAGACAGAGAGAGAGAGACAAGAGAGACAGAGAGATAGAGAAGATAGAGAGGAGAGAGAAGAGAGAGAGAGAGAGATAGAGACAGAGAGACAGACAGAGAGAGAGAAGATGAGAGAGAGAGAGAGAGAGAGAGAGAGAGTACATAACATATATACAGATACAGAATATAGAGATATAGATAGATATAGATATATAGATATATATATATATAGATATAGATATATATATATATATAATATATATATATATATATATATATATATATATATATATATATATATATATATATATATATATATGTTTTCATGTATAACCACACATAACCAATCAAATAACAAACTCCATAAGGTTCAACATGAGGTAAAGCTTATACCTTTTCTAGCCCTAAAATTTTCATTTTAGGGTTTTGAAAGAAAAAATATCAATACCCTTGCTACAATAAGATTTTTTGAGAATCGATACTAAGGAAGTATATTTGTTTACAATATAAGTATTTGTATTATATGTTAACATAATTATGGAGACAAATTTAGTAGAAAATATTTCATTTATTACATATTATTGTAATTGGACAATAAATGATAATGGCATTAAATAAAATGCTTGTTAAGCAAAGAATAATCAGAACTAATAGTGAAATTCTATAAAACCAGTCACATTTAATGAGACCATATCACCATTTCTAGTTTCTACTATTTTTGCAATTGAATATTGGATAAGTATATTAAAATAGATATGACTTCTTCTTATCATACCCCATGTGATAAAACTTGAGAAATTACATATGATATGTGCTTGAGACTTTAATTAAACAACGCTTTTGTGTCAATTTGAATATAATTTGGCATGCATTTTTTTAAGTTAACTACGATAGAAAGAAAATAACACGAATTAGTTACACATGATTACAATTGAAATAACCGTTTGTTATATATTTTAATATTATCAATCCTATCTTATAGTAATTATAAGTTCATACAATCATAATAATATAACTTATGAAAAAACTTAGAAGAATAAAGAACTAGTTTTTAAAATAGTTTTATTGGATTTTAATAATCTCAACTTTCATTTATTGCCCGAGATTAATCCCAACTCTGGAAATATTTACAAACACTCCTAACTTTGAGATTATTTTACTTCAACAATCCCTTACTAACTAAGAGTTAACGTCCATTAGTTTTTTTTTGATGAAATGGGGCTAGCTTTAAGCCATTTTTCAACTCTGCCGCCGCCCAACCTCTATTAGGTCCTTTTTTCAGTGTCTAGTATCCATCGTCACTTGAAATCTACCTTTAATAAGTCAACTGGTTCAAATCTGAATGTGAAGATTGACGGGTTTTAGGTTGGAGAAGTTTTAGATTGACGAACCCAACAGTTGGTTTTAACTTTCCGCTTAGTGTTTTGGCTATATAAGTAGTCCACATCATCAAAAAACTAACGGTGTTAACTCTTAATTAGTAAGGAATCGTTGTAGGTAATTCAAGCTAGAAGTTGGGAGTGTTCGTAAACATTTGTTGAGTTGGGATTATTTCCGGCCAATATATAAAAGTTGTGATTATTAAAATCCAATAACTCTTAAAATATAACTTTTTTCATCAAGAAAAGTTTATCATTAACTTAGTGAAAGGCTTGAAATAATAAAATAACTAAAAAGCTTTTATTTTATAGGTCGCCATGTCATCTTATAAAGTTATGATTCAAGCCTCATAGTTGAAATTAATACGGTATTAGTATTTAATTAGATTGTTATTGTGAAGACAATCGGGTGATAAAAGCATTGTACTCGAAACTATTCAAAAGGGTGAGGTTTAAATAATTTGAAAACAAGTTTTATCAGTTAGCAGAAAAAAATATAAGATATATAAGAAAAAACTTAGATCGTTGTTGGTAAAAGTAAAAAGAAAATAATAAATATATTGATGGTAATGACATCACCATCCAGGAAACTACTTGTTTTCTTCATTACCTGGCTTTCGCCCATCAACCTGTCCCTTTCCAAACATACATTAAACGTACAACTTCTACTACACATCATACACCTCATCACAACCCACCCTACCTGCCTTTAACAATTCCCTCTCTGGTAATAGCAACTCTTCTCTCTCTATAAAACTTGCATATAAAGAAGTCACAACGAAGGCACCTCCACCCATTCTTCTTCAATCTTCACATCACATCTTCATCAAATCAAATTTCCAATTCACCGAGTATTATTATCACATACAACCCTTCAAATTACCTCATGTCTACAGATCTCCAATTACCGCATGATCTCCCTTCAATCACACGAACCTCGTTGACAATCAAGCTTCCACCATCTAACGAATCATCCACCCTTCAATTAGAGGAAGAAGATGAAGCTGAATTCTGTCAAACGCCGACCTCATCGGAGCACAAAATCCCTCAAATCACGACTTGTCCTCCGGCGCCCAAGAAACACAGGTCCTCTGCTCCCTCCTGTAAGCGAAGGATATCTCAATTTCAGAACGTTGCCACAGATGAGATTGAAGCCTTCTTCAAGTCCACCTATGACTTCATCAATCAGAATTCGATCGCTAACAAGAGAAGGTGTGGTCCTCTGTGAATTTTGTGAAGATTATCACCAGATTTTGTTAGAATTCAACTCAAAACAGAATTCTTGATTGAATTCATTCTTATATATATTTATATATCTGTATATGTAATTTTTGTTTTTGTTTACTATGATCTACACTTCTACAGATTGAATTTGAAGTTTTAAACGTAAATCAAATAATTCAGATCTGAATTATGTGTCTATTTGGGATTTGCTTCGAAATCTTTACGACGTCGTTTATTGTTTTTACATATTTGGATATAGGTTTCTAATGAAGATGGATATTTCATATTTGTAAAGTGATAATGAAGATGGATATTTGTCCTTTATAGAATTTATATAGATGTCCTTTAATTTACGCATAATATAAAATAAATAATTTTATAACTTTCGACTGAAATTTAAGGTACTTTTTAGCTTTATGTGTTTGTTTTTCTGTTTTTTATTAATTGTATAATATATATTTTTTTTTACCTTTCGACTAACTTATTACCGATAAGTTGAAAGTCAAACTATAAGAAATGGTAAAGTTAGACTCGTAGTATTAGAATATATTTGACTAGAGGGAAGGTTAGTGGAGCTTTCGGACCCATTTTGTACATGCTTTTTCATAAACTAGAAGGGTGACCGCGCAATACGGCGGGACGACATTTTACTTTTGATATGTTTATTTAATATTTTGTTATTTTTGTAGAAGTTTTATAGAAGTTTGTTATGTTTTTTCAAAGCTAAATTTTAAAACATCAAATAAATGAGTTTTGCATGACGACTTGTATATATGCATTAACTTATTATACCTCACAAAATACTGATAGTTTCAGCAAAAAGTTTACACCAAAACTTTTAAAAATAAACGGGTTAAGTTGTAGTCTCAAAACGTTTTTAAATGTAATAGATTAAAAGATATAACTGAATTCTTAAAACATATTAAGTTTTTTTGGTTTATGGATAGATAATATAAAATTTTATGCAAGTGTTAGTAAGTGTAAGGTTATTAAGTAACTAATTATAAGGTGTAATGTGTAAATAATGTTATAAATAATATTTTACCCTTAAAAGTGGTTGTATTTTATGCATTGAATAAGGTAAGTGTTCTTAATTTTATGATATCTTAAAATATCCCTCTCATATGCTTTATATATAGTATAGATAAAAAGATAATTATAAGCATTTTAAGTACGTTATGCTCGTATCAAAGAAAATTATGTCGTAGTAGCTACGAGATACGTGAATTCTTTTTTACCTGTAAACTCTTGCTCTCATTTCTAACGTTATTTTCATCAATCAAGGATAAACATCAAGTTGTGCGTTAAGTACCAGTATACTATATTAAAAATGGTGGCTTCATCTAAAAGGTAATAATATATGTGCGATATGAACTCCCGTATAAATTGTTGTTATGTTATCTAAGACAAAAAATTAAAATGAGAAAACTACACTAGTGATTGCTATTTAAGATTGTAAGTTTATCAAAAAAGTATCACCACTTCATAAACTCATTTGATACGAAAGTTCGTTATTGAAATAGTGGATTTATAATTTTATATCGATTCAGTTATTTAAACATATTAGACTCCCTTAGAATTCCACTATGAATCATTGTATGTGTTTGGTTTGCAATATATGTACTCAGTGTTATGCGATGTTCTTAACATATCAAAAGATGAGACCACGATTGGTCTTGAAACCTCACAGTAAAAAAAGGCATGGTCTACAAGCAATGTAGTGCTCGTCCTTGGTAGGTTGTATCATCTCTTTAATGACTTCAAAACGACATTATATTTGTATTATGACATTCATGATTTGCCATATAACAACAAAGATAATGACCCAATATTTTATCATTGAACTTTATATAACTTTCTTAAATTTATACCGATAAACAAATTGAAAAGAAATTTACAGAATTTAAGTACATGTTCACGTGGTAAAAGTTAGAAAAATCTAACTTCAAACATTTAATCTCATTGAATCATTATTTAATTTGGTTTGGCTCCATAAAGGTAAATAAATAAATAATCTGGATAGTTACAATTTTAGGTTTAGATTTTGGCAGAACAATATACGTGTTTACGAGTTTTGAAGGTAGTGGTTGTTGTTTGGGTAATTGGTTGTAAACCCCGGCTCGTGTTTATGTAGTGGTAAACGAGTCTAATACTTTATTATAGTTGTGCTTCAATTATTATCTTTTATATTAGAATAATAGATATATTATTTAAATTCTTGGGAGATGTAACATAATATAGTAAACTACATTTTGTTAATGATTAATGAAAGGTATTTATAGATGTTTTGTATTATAAAAAACATTCACAGTTCATTTCTTATATTTATCTTATTATTTATATAATTACATTAAATATACTATTTTTTTATCATATTTTTAATTAAAAAATATTTTTTATACCTTCATCATTACATTTTCTCTGTTCTACACTCACAACTTTTAATCATAATTATTCCATATAATATAAGAATTATACTCATATAAATATACCAAACAGGCTGTGAATGCTCTAATATTCTTATTTTTTGTGTTTGTTATTATCGGAAAACTTTACATAGTTTGTTAAAACCTAGTATTTGAATTACACAAATCATGCAATTTGATAAAAAAAACTCATGACTTTTTAAAAGTTATTCTAAATAAATTATATGTTAGAAGAAATTGATAAATGATAAATAAATATTGGAAATGATATGTATCATTCGTTAAAAGCCTAAAATAACTTTAGCCTCTTTCATTTTCTTTTGGCTTATCTCATATCATCCAAAATTTACAAACTCATCATCCAGAAAACACATGATGCCACTCAAATCTCCAATGACTCTATAACACATAAAAACTTAACATGTGTCACGGTATAAATCATCTTTGATTATTAAGTATGGACTTAAAGCATCTTCGATACATGCATCTTACATTCATATCAATTTAATGTATGAAGAACACGTAGTAGTGTTAAGTTACATGTTTATGCCACATTTGACTATTTTAATATTTTCTCCGATTAGATAACTTAGATATCGTAGATATGCATGTTTGTTTATTATCATTTTTATATAAAATCATGAGCAACTATAGAAAAAAAAACATGTGAAATTTTAGAAGTTAAAATACTTAGTTTATTATTACTGATTATAAAAAAAAGAAAGAATATCTTCTTAAGAAGGCATTTATTTGAACCTTGAAAGGGAAAGGGAGTGGGTGTGGATGGTTGATCCATAATTTGTTTGACAATTGACTTGGATTAAACAAACTGTTTTCTTGGTTTGAGTATCTGACACGCTTTCGGGATTGCCAACACCACAATCTTCTTCTTATTGAATCTTCCCCAAAATATATTATCTTTCTTCATAGTTGATGTATTTAAATTTTTATTTTTATTTTACTTTAACTTATTATTGGATTCGTGTGATTTCTTTTATATATTTTAATATCATTATTAAAAAATCACCCTTAAAAGTTTTGTAGCGACTAGCAAGATGAATAAACCTCATTTCAACTTTAGATACGCGAGACAGAAAATTTTTACTAAAAGATTTAGTGAATCTTTAAATATTTGTTTTGTTTTTTATACCAAACTCTCACGTTAGTACACTAAACACATATTATACCACTTGTATTATATCTATGTCACTATATCTATTGTGGGTGTAAAGTATACCATGAAATAAAATATAGAATAATTGTCACTGTTATCTTCTACAATTTATTTGACGTTATGAGCATTAATGTGCTCTAATCGATAACCTACACGTATCAGAATTCCCAAACGCATATCATGACCGAACTTTCAATTTTATTTTCATCATCATCAAATTCTAGTTTAAAGATCGCAACTTCATCAATTTCTCACAAACACCAAACTCACTCATTAGTGATGTTGGAGGCCTCACGATTATATCAGTTTTGCTATTCAACTTTGTTTTCCTCGAATTACAACCACAACAACCAAATGGTGCTAGCATGTTCCTTCAATTGAATGTGGCTACCGTTTAGGGCAGCTACAGAAGAGGAAAAAGCGCACTCCCCAAGTAGAGGCCATATGTGTGGAAAACCAATTCAATGTTGTAAGTGAACAAAGGAAAATGTGCCCATCAAGAAGGAGGTATTTCAAGGTGCAAGTAACACTTGTTACAAATACAAAATGACCAACTCAATAATGTATAGTTAAAGGCTTCGACAAGGTTATCACAAATATGAGAGACAGGTAACAAGCGTACTATTAGTTGCTATCATTCAACATGCTAGTAACTTATTGAATGTTTCGGTAGAGCATGTGTTATCATTACCAACATGTACCAAAACCATGTCTTACATTCCAATAAAGTGTTAACAAAGAATAATTCAATGTTAAAGATATTTTACTAAACCGTTATCAAATAAACCCATGACTAGCAAACAAAAGTAAATAACTCTAAATTACATGTGAATATATGGTCACAAAACCATATTAGAAAACCAAAGATTTACTTACTAGTATATTGTACAAAACATAAATCTATATAAATCAAATAACGTATTGTAAGGTCCCGTTGACCTCATAGTTGGTCATTTACAGCATAAAACTATTTGTATTTATAAATTTTGCAGCGAAAAACATATTATAACCATTTATAACAAAAACTTGTCTTAAAACAAACATCAAAACTTGTTTACTTTGTCTCATTACTTCTATTTTCCAATAGATTGTATTTCCACATCAGCTAAACCTCAATGTTGGATCTAGAAAGGCTGTTGCAACCAAAACCAAGTCACTTAGAAGATTTTGGTACAATAAACAAAGGACTTCCGAAGCTAAGTATGGAACTTCCGAAGGAAGAAGGAGCTCTTCCGAAGACTAAGTGTAAAATACACTTCCAAAGGAAAACTCCAACTTCCGAAGATAAAGAACCTACTTCCGAAGATCAAGACTTAGAGAGAAAGATCTGAAGTCAACTTCCGAAGTACAAGAAGTCCTCAAAGCCTCGGAAGCATAGAAGCCTCTTCCGAAGTATAAATGGCTTCGGAAGAACAAGTTCTTCCGAAGCCAGTTAACCTTCGGAAGACACTTCTATTATCCAGTGGACATAAGTATGGCCTCTCTGACACTCCGCTGCAAATCTCTGAGATACTGCATGGCGTTTTCTCAAAAGCCATGTAGTTGACCATACTTTAATCCACTGGTTATCTTTTTATGATAGTACAGTTGCCATCTTTAGTTGGTGACAAAAGGTAAGTAATGGACATGTCATGACTACCATATCTTAGATAATACTTTATCTAAGATACCTTAACTTTAGCATTGTAGTATATGCTTTAGTCTTAGGTTTCCAGCTGGTATCAAAGTATATCCGGCTGTAGGATCTAGTATATATAGTTTCTCATTGTAACTCTTGTTTTATGCTTGTAAGTGTCTTGTAATCTTGAGTTGAGAAGTAATATATACAAGTACCTTGAAAATATATCTCTGCTTGCTCCTTTGTTACTTATTATATTATTATCAACTCTTGTAAAAGACATTGCTTCATCTGATTTGAGTGTTTCCATAAGTGAGTTTGAGAGAAATACAAGTGTTTAAGTGACAAACCCGATCCTGCAATTGGTATCAGAGCTTTTTAGGCTCTTGATTGTGAGATCTTACCATCCTAATCAACCAGTTTTTCACTCCTCCTTATACCTCACTCAAAATGGCCCCCAACAAATCTGAAGTAGAAATGGGAACGATGACCAAAGCTCCCATCATCGCCCCTGAAAACTTCAGGTCTTGGAGCAGAAGAATGGAAGGCTTCATCAGGTATCAAGACAGCAAGATGTGGCAATCCATTGTCAATGGCCCGTATAAGCCAAAAGTAGCTGGTGGAAACGGTGCCATGATTGAGAAAGCCGTTGAAGATTATAAATAGATGAAGACAGGAAGAAGCTTGACATAGACAGCAATGCTATGACTGTTCTCATGAATGCAATCCCAAACTCTATCATGGTGGGGTTTGAGCATTGTAAGTCTGCCAAAGAACTCTTTGATACTCTTGCTCAAATGTACTCAAGCTCGAATGATTCCAAGAAGGACTCACTGAAGCAGCAGTTTGAGAACTTCACCTATGTTGCTGGAGAGACTCTTAGCCAACAATATTTCAGGTATATGGATCTCATTTCTTCCCTTCAATCTGTGGGAATCACTCATGAACTCAGAGACCTTACTAGAAAGTTTATGAGTGCTCTACCCAATGAGTGGACATTCTGCTGTGTCTCTTTCAAGAGAACAGAGAATCTGAATACACTCACCATGACCGAACTCTATGGGATCCTTGATGGATACCGTTTGGAAATGGAAAGCAAGAGGAGTCATCAGACAAGAAGACCCTTGAGTCTTCCTGCTAGCAACGCTTTAATGGTTGCTGAAGGCTCAGGAATCTCCCAGTCTCAGCAATACCTGACCTACACCCAGCAGCTATCTTGTTCCTCTGGGCCTTACATCACATTTCCTGAGACTCCAAGGTCTCAACAAGCTCAGCAAAGCTTTTTTCAGGAGGGCTGTGCATTTGTCTCAGGAAGTGGGCACTCAAATGACTATCAATACTGCTTTGATGATCTAGAGTGTTTTAGCCCGGATGACATAGAGTATGTGGACATAGTCCAACAAATGGCTCTTCTAACCTACAGAGCAAAGAAGTTCTTTAAGAGAACTGGAAGGCAATTCCCTCAGAACCCAATCAACAGCAAATTTGGGTTTGACAAAAGCAAGGCCAAATGTTACAACTGTAACCAACTTGGTCATTTTGCAAGGGAATGCAAGGCTCCCAAGTCCAACCCGGGAACCTCATAGACCTCCACACATCCATCTACACCAAAGCCCACATGAAAGTCAACAAAGACTGCTGCAATGGCTCAAGAAGTTGACTGGAGCTTCATGGTTCAGGATGTGACTCCTGCTCAAGCACTCATGGCCGGAACAGATGAAAACAAGGTATATGAACATCTCTGTACCCCTGCCTGTATTGCTAATGTTAAACTGTATCAGGACTACAATATGGAAATTAAATCTGATATTGAGTCTTTACATGTTTTAAAATCTGACTTTAAAAGGGCTGAATCTGACTACCAAAGAAAAATCGAGGAGTTAGAGAAAACTGTGTCCCTCTTAAAACATGAACATACAAACTACAAGACTCAAATCAAGGATTTAATATCCAAATTGACTGAGGCTCAAGCCCAGCTTGTCACTGCTGAGGCTCAAGCCAGGAAGTATGCTATTTCTGATCAAAACTTCCAAGCCATTCTTTCATCATCCTCTCACTCAAAACTTTGTTATCAAAACAAAGGTGGGTTGGGAACCAATGAAATTGCTCCACCACACTCTTATGAGTCTATAAGACAACCAAGGTGTGGTACTGAAGAGCAAGAGGTTCTATCTGTTGACCCACCTTCTCATGAGTCAAAGAATGATGCAACTATGGAGACCATCACAGGGAAGGAACAGGTAATTATGTCCTCCCCAGCCAATGATGATCAAACCCTGACCACCAAAGCCAGAAGAAGCAGAGCTAAGGCAGCCAGAAAAACTGCCAATAAAGTGGCTGAATCCAAGCTAAAGATAGACCCAAAGCAAAAGGGTGTATTCATATCAGCTGGATTCCAGGTGGTTGGAAATTCTGATTCAGGAAAGGAGTGCAGTACCAGTACTCCTATCCTACCAAAGGATCAAAAATTAAAGGGAAAGGTTGCTGATGAAGAGAAAAAGAACAAGAAACAGCAATCCTCTCATTCCCAGAAAGTTAACATTGCATGCATAATGTGTGGTCTGCAAAACCACATGGCTAAAGATTGTTACTACAATCCTGCTAGCATACATTATGCAAATAATGTTAAAAGAGAAGGAGTCAGGGAAGGTTTCTCATTTGGATCATATCAAATGGTTCAAGTGATGAAAAAAGGAAAGCTTGTTTCCGAAGCAAGGCTTCTCTCGGAAGAAAATTCTTCTTTTGAAAAGAAAAAGGCTTCGGAAGTTAAAGCTGTAAAGAATCAGAAAAGCAAAAGAGTCCCCTTGAAACCATCCCAGAAGAAGACTGCTTCAGAAGAAGGTGGTGAAGGTCTCTTCCGAGAAGAAAGAAGCTTCGGAAGAATGCCAAGCTACAAAAGCTTCAACAAGCTCATCCTCTATGATCAACCAAGGGATGGAATGGAAGATCAAGGAAGATGATGTAGCCCAAACCTCTTATTCAAAGACATCCATTGAACCCCCATACATAAATTTTGGTTCAATTATGTCATTATCATTGGAAGAACCCAAGACCAATAAGGCTTGGGTTTCCAATCAAAACTAATTATCTCACCTTATGTGCAGGGACATCCATATGACAAGAATAACAACATTTGGATTGTAGATAGTGGATGCTCCAGGCACATGACAGGGAACAGATCTCTCCTTCAACAATTTCAACATTATGATGGAGGTCCTGTCCAGTTTGGAGGTGAGGCCGGAGGATATATTTCTGGCAGAGGAAGTATATCCAATGGAAAGTTAAAAGTTGACAAAGTAAATTTTGTCAAACAGCTTGAACACAATCTGTTAAGTGTTTCTCAATTCTGTGATCAAAAGCATCAAATTCTTTTCACAGAACATGAGTGCATTATCCTCAAACCCGGGATGACAATTCCTCAGGAATTGGTGCTTCTTAGATCTCCCAGGAAAGGGGATATGTACAAGCTTGATATGAACAATGCTTCCCCAATGGGAGAAGTATCATGCTTTCTTTCCAAAGCTGATGGTGATGAGTCAACACTATGGCATAAACGAATGTGTCATGTCAATTTTACAACAATGAATAAATTGGCTAAAAATAACTTGGTACATGGTTTGCCTAAAAAGGAATTTTTCTGCAAAGATAACTGTGTTGCTTGCCTGAAAGGGAAACAACACAGGTCTTCTCATAAATCCAAAGTTGTTAACTCTATCACCACTCCATTACACTTATTGCACATGGATCTATTTGGTCCCACAAGTATAATGAGCATTGGAAGGAAATCATATTGCCTTGTGATTGTTGATGATTTTACTAGATTTACATGGGTATTCTTTTTAAGAACTAAAGATTAAACTGCTGAAACTTTAAAATATTTTATTCTTAAAATAGAAAATCAAGTTGATCACAAGGTTAAAATAATTAGAAGTGATCAAGGGACTGAGTTTAAGAACCTAGTTCTTGACTCATTTTGTAACTCAAAAGGGATTGCCAGACAATATAGTGCTCCTAGAACTCCTCAACAAAATGGTGTTGCTGAGAGGAGAAATAAGACACTTATTGAGGCTGCTCGGACTATGTTAGCTGATTCAAAGCTGCCTCTAACATTCTGGGCAGAGGCAGTCAGCTGTGCATGCTATGTGCTAAACAGGGTTCTTGTAGTAAAGCCACATGGAAAAACCCCTTATGAGTTATGGAACAAGAGGCCACCGTTCATTGGCTTTCTAAGGTCCTTTGGCAGCAGGTGTACCATACTTAACACAAAAGACAATTTGGCAAAATTTGCTGAAAAGTCAGATGATGCTATCTTTGTTGGATATTCCTCCTACTCTAAAGCCTATAGAGTTTATAATATTAAAAACCAACAATTTGAGGAATCTTCCAACATTGTAGTCAATGAGCACACTCCTTGTGTTAGGGGGAATGGCCCTGATCATATCTTTGATTTAGAATTGTTTCCAAACTATTCTAAACCATCTTGTGAAAATGTTTCAGCTGGAACAGGTGTTCAAAGTAATTCTGATGAAGATCAACTGTTTGAGCTTCCCAGACCTATTCCAAGCTCTCCAAGAGTTGCAGCAAATCAAGTTCCCACTATTGAAAGATCTGACAGTATAACCATTTCAAGAGATATTGGTACTTCAACAAGGGATTCACCTGCTGATTTTCAAATCTCTTCAGGTGATCCTGCACAACACCAAGCTGATGGAAGCACCATCTTGAAGGAACAGGCAACTGTTAATGATGCTTCACAGCAAAGAAATGATGATGTTTCTCTTTCATTCAGTCAGTCCTCATTGAATGAGTTTGAAACAACAGCTGGACCAAGTATTCAAGCTCCTGAGCAAAATATGTCCAACTTGGACTTATCTTTGCAACTGGAGGTGATTCCTAGACTCATGATTCATAACACTCATCCAGCTGAAAACATCATAGGGGAAGTCTCTGAAGGTGTGAGAACAAGAGGACAAACTCATAATGGGAATGTCTGCTTGTACTCATGCTTTTTATCCCAAATGGAACCCAAGAAGGTGGAAGATGCCTTGAAAGATAGTAGCTGGGTTGAATCAATGCAAGAGGAGCTGCTTCAATTCAAAAGACAAAAGGTTTGGAACCTATGTCCGCAACCATCTGGTCAAGTACCTATAGGCACCAAATGGGTATTCAGAAACAAAAGAGATGATAGAGGCTTGATTATCAAGAACAAGGCAAGACTGGTGGTTCAAGGATACACTCAAGAGGAGGGAATCGATTATACTGAGGGGGAGGATACTGATCAACATCAGTATAGAGCTATTATTGGTTCTCTGATGTATCTCACAGCAAGTAGACCTGACATCATGTTTGCAACTTGCATTTGTGCAAGATATCTGGCTGCTCCAAAGGTGTCTCACCTAATTGCTGCCAAGAGAATTCTCAGATACCTCAAAGGAGCACCTAAACTAGGTCTCTGGTATCCAAGAAATAGTGATTTTAATCTCTATGGTTACTCTGACAGCGATTATGGTGGCTGCAACATCAACAAGAAATCAACATCAGGTGGATGTCAATTTCTTGGTGGAAGGATCATCTCATGGCAATGCAAGAAGCAATCCTGTGTCTCTACATCAACTGATGAAGCTGAATACATTGCTGCTGCTAGTTGCTGTGCTCAGCTGCTGTGGATTCAAAACCAGATGATAGACTATGGATTCAACTTCATGAGCACTCCTATCCACAATGACAACAACAGTGCTATATCCATTACTGAAAATCCAGTGAAGCACTCCAAGACAAAGCACATTGATATCAGGTATCATTCCATTAGAGATATTCATGAGAAAAATCTTATCAAACTAATCAAAGTTGATTCAAATGAACAATATGCTGATTTGTTCACCAAACCCTTTGATGAACAAAGATTCAAATATCTCATTACGGCTATTGGGATGATAAACATTGATTAGTTAATCTCATTTGAAAACCTTTTAATGTGTAGAGTCTCATGTCAAAACAATCTAAGCCCTGTTACAAAAGATCTTTTTTTCTAAATTTTATCTAAGTATGAATTCTTCCAAAGAGAAATTAACCCTCGGAAGATATCTTGCATATCTTCCGAAGCAAATTTCTCCCAGGATAATTTTCTTCTCGGAAGAGTGTTAAGTCTCGGAAGAAGCGATTGATTTCATATCAGATCTACTTCCGAAGCATTTAACACACTCCACCTGAAAACAACATATACTCTCGGAAGTAATCAATTTACCTTCGGAAGTAAATTTGTCTTCGGAAGAATATTACCTTCGGAAATGCTTTATACTCGGAAGAAAGATTTTACTGTGTAACGGAAATCTTTTGGGCCCCACACTGTAAAAAGTAAAGATTTTGTTAATGATGTCGGATTATTTAAATGGTCTAACCTTACCGCCCATGTCACATCATCCACTGAATCCTCACATCATCTTATCCAAAACCCCCTTTAAACTGCCATTTCACCCATTTAAATACCTCCAGTTAATCACTTACATCCTTTTTACCCAAATTACTGCTCTAAAAGCTTTCTTCTTCTCTAATTTACCTTATTCCGAACTATCTTTCTGTCATCTTCTTCAATGGCACTAAACCCTCAGCATAACAAGGTCGCACTCCTTGATTCTTCAAGGGATGTTGACTTCTCAGATATCATTTCTTTTCTGACCCAATCCTCATACTACACGGCTCTGACTGTAAACCCTACAATTTATTCAAACCAAATGTCTGAATTTTGGGCAAATGGTTGGATTGAAACCCTAAATGGGGTTCGTGTTATAAGGTCGAGCATTTGTGGCCAAGAGTTGGTCATCTCTGAACAGATCATCAGGGAGCATCTCGAGCTCCATGATGAGGGCGCTCCAACGAAATTCCCCAAAACAGATTTGGATAGTTCTTATATCCAAATGGGATACGGTGGAGATGTTAGCAGGTCAACGATTTACAAATTCAACTTCTTCTACAAATGGAAGTTCCTGCTGCATGTGGTTCTTCACTGCCTGTCTAATAAATCTAGGGGATGGGATCAAATCTCATATGAACTTGGGTGCTTAGTTCATGGGTTGGTACAAAGCCTCCGCTTCAACTATTCAAGGTTTGTGCTGACTAACCTAATGGGAAATCTTCAAAGGGACACATTCTTCATGTATCCCAGGTTTCTCCAGCACATAATCAACTGTGAGCTGGATCAGGGCAAGCTTGTCTGTGCAGCTGCTCTAACTGCTCCTCAAATGAGGCTGACCATCTTCAAGACCTTGAAGAGAGTGTCTACCAACTTCACTGGAAGAGATACTGCACTACTTCCAGGTATGATTGAGCCAATGGCTCCTGGTGACATCCCTGTTAACCCCACAGGTGATGAACCCACACCAGCAACTACCCTCACCCTGCCAAATCTACCTTCTCCACCCATTACAGTCACATATCAGAGACGTCCCAAATGAACCCTTGTTCAATCTACTCTGATTGAACAAGCCCCTCCTGTTCAATCCAAAAAGGCTAGAGTGGAACAAAGGGCTCCCACTCAGCCTGAGGTCCAACCATCCTTCACAATTAACCTCAATATGGGTCTTGAGTCTCCTCAGTCTCAGACCCATGAGCCCGAAACCCAAGCTGATAGCCCTCAGGAAGAGTCTCTATACTCCCCTGAGCAGCCACAAAGGGACAGCTCAATGCCTTTAGACATACATCTCACATTACTTTTATTCTATTCATTATAGCCTTTTTTACTTTCATTCTTCCATTCATTTATTCATCATTTCGTTATCTTTTCAATTATCATGAATCTGTGTCATTACTATAACCCCATCAATCATAAGCATAAATCTTGGGATAATAGTGGGCAAGAGATTCCGTAACTATAACCATTCAGTCTGCACAAGTGCAAGACCCGTAACATATGGCATTAACAACACATGTGATTGCCCCTGACGGGTATCAGTCTTTGGCATAAAAGTTGTAATTAGTTGATAATGCATGATTACAACTCCATTTGATTCTATAGTTGATTCATGAAAAAAAATTAATCATATACAGGAAGTTATTTCCTCTAGGTCATCCCGAGGTCAAAGCTTAATATAGCCTAACTAGAGAGAAACTATAGGTTAAATTCCCAAAGAAGCGAGAACACCTTAACAGGCTAAGAACTTGGATAGGTCGAGTACTTATGATGGACGGAATTATGTTATCCTACCAAGTACCATCATGAACCCTATACTTCTCAAAGCCAAGTACATTTATAGGTCGAATACACCTATGGGTCGAGTACCCTCATAAGCCGATTACTCCTATAGTTGAATACATTTAGAGGTCGAATACTTCTAAATGACCGTATATTAACATAGATTAAATACCTATGCCAAGAACTGCACCGACTACTAAGGTTCGAGTACTAATATCAAATATCATATTCGAGTACTTAATTCGGTTCATACAGGGGAAAAACCTAGTGTTTGGTACATGCAATAGCTTCAAATTTATAGACAAATCACAACTTTATCATAAAATGGTTCTTTTTTATATATAATCACAGATCTAGGAAAATATGATATGAACGTATGCATATCAGCCCTAATACATTTGAATATAGTAAAAGATAGGGATCTAAAACTTACCTAACCTAATGAAGACCACTAATGAACCCTAGAAATAACCTCTTTTCCTACCAAGATCTAACATGCACACATAAAATGATACCTTTATCATTAGATCTCGATCATGACACCCATAAAATTCATATGACTTAGATCTAGTGGAAAACTGTAAGGTTCAATGAAAGACTGATGCACTCAAAACAACCCAAGTCTCTCCTGCATGCATACACTTAGTGCAAAGTAGAAGTTGCTTCGAAAGTTTCATACTCCACACTAGAAAATATTCTAAGTATGAAATCTTTCGAATCCAAGACCAATATCTTCCGAAGCCAAAAGTGAAGTCTTCCGAAGCTTCAAAGACAAAGTCTTTCGAAGCCAATAAAGTGAAGGCAGATATATTCCGAAGACTTTTAATACATGCTTTATCTGATGTACTTTTCCATAAAGCTATACCACTTTCCGCTGCAACTCTAAGACTCACCAACTTATACAAGTTGGTGAAAAGGTCCATGCTTTTGGGAACTATACATTGAGGTCTTGAGTCTATTGCTTTCTACTTTATATACTTTTATCCTTTTTGTAATATATTAGGATGTGAGGTATGACATATCATAGTCACTTGTCAAAAGGCAATATGCCTTTTGACTCTACATTGATTTTGTTGTCTAGATTAATGTTTCCAGCTGGCTTTCAAAGTATGGCCGGCTGTAGGATGTTGTATAAAGTATCTCAAGTCCTTGTAACTTATCTCTTATGCTTTGTAAACACTTGTAATAGAACTTGAGAAGCAATATACTGCAATCTTGAAAACCAAACTTTATTTTTGTTCTTAAGTTTTTGTCTCTAGTTTACTTGTGTGTTCATAGCATCATAAACAAATTTCAGGTTTCCTATTTGATCTGTTAAGTGTTCTAAGCACTCTCTTAATTGTGAGACCAAGTGTATTGAACAACCCTTTAACGGTCTTGCAATTGGTATCAAAGCATTCAAGGCTCTTGATTGTAAGATCTCACCATCTTAGATCCCTTAGTCTTACAAAACACTTAACAACTCAAATGGCATCTCTCATAAAGGTTGATATGGAAATCGGAACTATGACAGAGTCCCTATTGATCACTTCTACTCTCACAGAGTTGTATGGTATTCTTAGTGGATACCAGATGGAGGTTAATATGCAAAGTCCATCTGGTAACTCCAACAATCAACAGAGTTTAGCCTTCCATGTGGTTGAAAGAGATAGTAGAGAACCACAGCATCATCTCATCTGCTACCCTAACAACTCACAAAAGGGACCTTTCATCACCTTCCCGGAGACACCAAGGGAGAGTTACACTCAAGGAAGCCCATTCCAAGATACAAGCTCCCACAAGCTTTTGTTTCTGCTGATGAAAGTTCTAGCAACTTTCTCTTCACCCTCAAAGACCTTCATTGTATTCATCCATATGATCTGGATTATATGGAGATAGTTCAACAAATGGCTCTTCTCACTCATAGAGCCAAGAAGTTCTACAAGAGGACATGGAGAAAGTTTCCAAGCAATGCAACCAGTGGAAAGTTTGGAGTGGACAAAAGCAAGGTGAAGTGTTACAACTGTAACCAAATGGGACACTTTGCTAGAGAGTGCAAGGCACCAAGAACAAATGGTGGCCAAGCACAAACCAGATTAAACTACACTGAGAGAATCAACCAGAATGAGAAGCCAAAGCAGCAAGCTGCTATTGCTGTTGAAGAAAGAGGCTTTGACTGGAGCTTTTAGGTGGAAGATGCATCTTTAAACCAAACACTAATGGCTGACCATGATGAAGCAAAGGTATTGGAACATCTCTGTACACCAGAATGTATTGCTAAAGTTAACAGATATAGGTCCTATAACTTAGAGATGAGATCTGATCCTGAGTCTTTGAATATCTTAAAATCTGATTTCAGAAGAGCTGAAAATGATTACAAACTTAAAATAGAAGATCTAGAGAAAACCATTTCAACTCTTAAACATGAGCACACAAACTATAGGACTCAAATCAAAGATCTCATCACTAAGTTAACTGAATGCCAGGCTGAGCTTGTGATCAGCAAAGCCAGGGCAGAAAAATGTGTTCTTGAAGAAGAGACCTTCAAAAACATAATATCCTCATCCATACATGCAAAAGTTTGTTATCAGAATAAGTAGGGACTGGTATCTACTGAGATAGCTCCTCCACACATAATCTTCTCTGTAAGATCTCTTAGGTATGAAACTTATGAAGATGAGCTTCCCTTCATAGACCCCATGAGTGAAGAGGATAAAGAGGAGATAGTGAAGGATGTCTCTAAGAAGAGCATTCTAAGAAGGGTCACTATCCCTCTGAGGAGAGTAAAAGAGTAGGGATGACCAAGTCAAGAAGGAAGAACTTGATCAGAAAAGCCAAGAGGAAGTCCAAGAAGGCTCAAGATATCAATGCCACCTTTAACTCTATGTAGAAACAAGTTTTTATCTCTGCAGGTTTTGAGGTGGTTAAGGATGAAGACTCAAACTTGAACTCTAATACCAGGAATTCTAGTTCATGTCCAAATCATCTCAACATCATAAAGAAGGCTGATCAGTTGTGTACCACTGCTACACAGCCTGAACAATCCAGCTCCAAAGGTAGTTCTCACCTTAAAAGAATTACCACATCAACTGCAAAGATGAAGATGGAGAAGAAAATTGATCAAAGTCAGCCTTGTTCTCAAAGAAGATTAGAAGGAAGAAAATGGACTGTGTTATGTGTGGTAGTACTTCTCATCTTGCTAAGGATTGCCTCTACAATCCAAAAAGTACTATCCATATGACCAAGATAGAAACTTCTGATAGTTTGAAGAAGAAGCAATCTTCAGAAGGAAAACAAATTTCCTTTCAGAAGCTCCAAAATAAAGAATAAGACAAGTGAAATTTGCCTTCGGAAGAAAAATTGGTCTCGGAAGAAATGAATACTTCCGAACTACTAAAGCCTGCTGCAGTGTTAGCAAGATCTTCCGAAGGTCTAGTCATCAAAACTTCTAAAGTTATAAAAACTTCCGAAGTGATGAAGGTCAAGTCTAAGCTTCCAAAGGTGGTGTGGAAGACAAAGAAAAACTAAGTGGCTGAAAGTTATTCATCAACATCAACAAATGATCCTCTAAACATGACAATAGGATCAATTATTGTTGCATTGTCTTCAACTTCTTTTGATGAGCCCAAGACCAACAAGGCTTGGGTTTTCAAATGTAACTAATCATCTCTTTTGTGCAGGAACAGCTAAAGACAAACAGGAATGTATGGATCATTGATAGTGGCTGTTCCAGGCACATGACAGGCAATGGGTCACTACTCCAAAATTTTGAGAAAATTGATGGAGGGCTAGTTGCTTTTGGAGGAGATGCTGGAGGTTACATTACAGGAAGGGGCATAGTCACAAATGGTAAGCTCAGTATTGAGAAGGTAAACTTTGTCAAAAAGCTTGGATACAATCTTTTGAGTGTATCTCAATTTTATGATCAGAGTCATAACATACTCTTTACTGAGCATGAGTGCATTATCTTTAAGCCCGGGGTGGTCATTCCTTATGAGCATATCCTGCTCAAAGCCCCTAGGAAAGGGAACATGTACAAGATGTACTTGCAAGAAACATCTCCCTCAGGAGAAGTTTCATGCTTTCTATCTAAAGCAAATAGTGATGAGTCTTTCCTCTGGCATAAAAGAATGTGTCACGTAAACTTTAGGAACATAAATAAACTAATTAAGAATGATTTGGTAACTGGAATGCCAAAGAAAGAGTTTACAAGTGATGACCACTGTGTTGCATGCCTCAAAGAGAAGCAAACCAAGGTATCTCACAAGCCAAAGGAAAGAAACTCCATCACTACTCCCCTACACTTATTACATATGGATCTCTTTGGCCCCACCAGTGTAATGAGTCTAGGAAGGACCTCATATTGTTTGGTCATCACAGAGGACTTTACAAGATACTTGGGTCTTCTTTCTTAGAACTAAGGATGAGACTCCTAAGATCTTGAAGAGTTTCATCTTAAAGATTGAGAATCAATATGATCACAAGGTCAAAACCATAAGATGTGATCAGGGAACTGAATACAAGAACCAAATCCCTGATACATTTTGTGATGAAAAAGGTATTACAAGACAATATAGTGCTTCCAGAACTCCTCAGCAAAATGGTGTTGCTGAAAGGAGAAACAGGACACTAATTGAAACAGCAAAATGACAAATTCAGCTGATACAACTGAGGTGCCACCAAATTCCAGCTCAGTGGCACAACACTAAAATGAAAGAGCTTCAAATGTGGAAGGAAATGGTGGTGGTGACAGTGATCAAGAGTTTCTTAATGCTGACAATCATTCCATTGAAGACAACATAAATGATGTCACACACTCATTGGGTCAAGTTTCACTTGATAAGTGTGCTGATGTGGTGGGAGTAACTTCAATGCCAGATCTAAATTTCTCTAATGGATCTCTCCAAGCAACTTGCTGTGATCCCTCAACTAAGGATCCACAAGCCTCACCCCATCACAAACATCATTAGAAATGTTGACACATGGGTAAGGACAAGAGGACAAACCCATGAGGCAAATGTTTGTCTCCACTCTTGTTTTCTATCCTAGATAGAGCCAAATAAAGTTGATGAGGCTCTAAAGGATGGAATTTGGGTTGAAGCTATGCAAGAGGAGCTGCTTCAATTCAAAAGGCAAAAGGTTTGGAACCTATGTACTCTTCTTCAAGGGAAGACTACTATAGGAACCAAACAGGTGTTCAGGAATAAGAAAGATGATAGAAGACTTGTCATCAAGAACAAGGCTAGACTAGTTGTCCAAGGATACACACAAGAAGAAGGAATTGACTACACAGATGTCTTTGCTCCTGTGGAAAGACTTGAAGTTGTCAGAATATTCTTAGCTTTTGCTGCATCCAAGAATTTCAAGGTCTATCAACTTGATGTCAAGTGTGCTTTTCTCTATGGGGTGATTGATGAAGAGGTGTATGTCAAACAACCACCTGGATGCTACTCCAAGCAATGAAAGCCAAAGCTCTCTCCACCCTGAGTCACAAAGGTCTATGGGTGACAAAGGGAAAAGGATAATAACTGCTAAGGAGATTGAGAATGAGAGAGAGAGGAAGAGAAGGCTAAGGGGATAAAGTTCCACTGGGTCTTCAGGCTTCATGGAACATGCAATCAGGGCTGCTCCCAGACTAAACACTTAGAATGATGAGTTAAGAGCAGTCAGGATTAACTACCTGCGGACCAAGAACTATGATATAGATAAGATCATCTCTCTCCCCTTAGATGATTTGAATGAACTGACAGACATGGAAATGTCTAGGGAGAGGAATGAGGCAGAGGATGCAGAGTTGCTCCTCAAGATTAAGGAAGAAATAAGGCAGAAAAGGTTGTACAAACATGCTCCTACTCTCTCCCCAATTCAAGGAAGTCTTGTGCAAGAGGCTGTGATAACTCCACAACTTCAGGTAGATAAAGAAGTTGATAGACAAAACATGATCAACTACCTGAGTGCCACAGGACTCTACCAGGCAGCTGCACTTCTTCCCTTTTCCTTTGAGTACATTGAGTTTGAGTATCTCAAACAACTTGAACTTCAAGTTCTCAAAGAACAAAAGGCTACATAGAGGAAGATGAGGGAAGAAGCTGCAAAGTTAAGAGCTATCATCCAAATGAGTCCGAAGAAGTCTACAGACAGGCAGGGGATGATGAGCTCCTTGAAGCTGTATGGATTCTCCGGAAGGAGACTTGGTCCAATGTCTCTATCCACAATGGATGAGCACGTCAGGGTGATCAAGCAGAAGATCAAGATAGGAGAGCTTGTTGACCTACTGTTGGACCAAAAGAACCAATGAGCCTGATCAGAAAAACCTCTAAGTCCCACAGACATTACAACTGCTGAAGATAGTTACATCAGCTAAAGACATCAGCTGATTACAAAGGTCTGAAGACAAAGTCTGAAAGCAAAGAACTGAAGACAAAGTCTGAAAGCAAAGAACTGAAGATAAAGTCTGAAGATGAAGTGCTGAAGACAAAGACTGAAGACCATAGTGATCAGCAGTTGTCACAACAGCTGAAGTTGTTAACTTCAGTAGTTGTGATGGTTTTACTTTTCAGTACTTGTAATTTTATATTTCAGTAGTTTAGTGTTTCAGTAGTTATTAGTCAGTAGTTTATGTAATTGTACTTAGCATTTACTGAGATGTAATCAGTTGTTGAGAACATCTCAGTAGTTTGCTTATTTCAGTTGTTTTTGTAATTCTGTTAGATGTCACTGTCAAGTGACATCAGCAGACGTCACATTCCTCTATATAAGGGATGTTGACCTAGCTGTATTTTTAACCGAAGCATTACACGTGAATGAAATCTTTCCCTTAACAGAAATATTCTCTCTATAATTGTGATTGATTGTCTTGCATATTCGTTACTTTTCTTGCTTGAATTCGATCTCAATTGGTGATATTCCGCTGCATAATTCTAACCTAATTGATCCGATCCTATCAATTGGTATCAGAGCAGGTTAATCATTGATCGATCTAACAATTGATCATTGAAACTGTTCTTTTGATAGCAAAGGTTGATCGAATTAGTAGTTTTGCAAGAATTGATTATAGAGATTAATTTTTCTATGCTTCCGGTTCATTTATTGTGATTCTAATTGTGTTTTCTAAGTATATTGTTGAGCTTTCAAACCAGACTAATTTTAATCTCCTTGACTTCAATTGAATTAGTGAAAATGACTACTTCAATGAATGATCCTCACATTACTGGCTCCTCAACTAAGCCTCCTATGCTTGTTAGGAGTGAGTATAACAGATGACAACGCCGAATGCTCCATCACTTGTCTGTTAACAGTTCAGGTTGTTGGAAGTATGTGGTTCATGGACCATACAAGCCTATGGTGAGTAATCCTGAAACCAAGGAGATGGTCCTAAAAAGAAGGAACAATATTCTGATGAGGATTTAAAACTGTTTGAGATTGATGCTAAAGCCCATGGAATTCTGGCCATGGCAATACCTAATGAAATCTATTCTGGGCTCATGCATCATGAAACTGCTTATGATCTCTGGGTTGCTCTAAAGGAACAATTTGGAGGAACTGATGAGGTCTTAGCAAACAATAGAGAAATCCTTGCCCAGCAATATGAGACATTCTCTCATAGGAAGGGTGAGACACTGACTCAACAGTTTGAGCGGTTTTCATGTTTAATCTCTGAGCTTAAAATGGTTCAACATGAATACACAAACAGCCAGATGAATAATAGATTCCTCAGATCCCTGCCTGAGAGATGGGACACTTACACCATTGTCCTACGCTCCAGTGCAAATCTGGATACTCTATCTCTCACCCAACTTCATGGGAAGCTCTTAACATTTGAGAGAGAGATAGAACAGAAAAGGAAACTATCTTCATCTGGAAAGCTCACTGATGACTTTGTACCAGGTAATACTGCTCTGGTTGGTCATGAGTCTGAATATGCTTCATCTGAAAGTTCATATGATGAGCATATTGATTTCTCTTCAAATAGTGGAAATCATGCTTTTGTTGGAGTTGAGGGAAACTCATGTTTTAATGCTGATAATTTGTGTTTTGTGATGGATGATTTAAAGGGAATAGCTGATGATGATCTTGAAGAGATGGATATTTTGAGCCAAATGGCACTGATTAATATCAGATCTCAAAAATTTTATAAGAGAACAGGTAGGAAATTTCTTGGTCTCTCTGGCAAAACCAAGGTTGGTTTTGACAAGAGTAAGTTGAGATGTCACAAGTGTCACAGACTTGGACATTTTGCTAGAGAGTGTAGATCATCTGGATCTAACTCATCTGCACCCTTTGTGACTTTTCCAAGTAATAATTCACAATCCAAAGGGCAACATCCTACCAGTTCTGATCATCATTCTCAGCATCAATCATCTCCTGCATACTTTGTCCCTCAAAGCCCCATGCCATATCCTTATCCATGTTTTTACATGCCTCAGTCTGGTCAAGTTTCAGTACCAATGGCTCAACAACCACATGCTCTACCTGATTCTCAGCCTTCTCAATCAAATCAGCAATCTCAACTTCAATCTCATCAGAGCTTTTTCACCCCTGAGGTTGTTGACTGGAGCAGCCTACCAGATGATGTCTCTAGTTATTCTGAGCAATTTGCTGGTGCTGGTCAACATGGTGGTGACAATCCTTTTGGAAAGCTTGCTTTAATGGCCCTGGAATCTACAGTTGACAATCCTTCATCATCACAGGGTTCTTCATCACAGGTACCACAGGTATCTTCTGAGGCTAAGGCCAAGATCTGTTCTGAATCATGCATAGCTGCTTTTGTTTCTATTAGGGAAGCAAATGTAGCTTTAATTAATCAAAATCTTGACCTAGAAAAGGCAATTTCTAAAAGAAAATCTGAGTTTGAGTCTGTGTTAAAAGAAAAGGATGAAGAGATTTATAAGCTTAAATGTCAAATTACTGATGAAAAGGCTAAGGTAGAGGTCATTCTAGAAAATCACAAGAATCTCAAGGAAACACTTGCAGCTACCCAAGTTGATTGTGAACGATGGGTAACATCCTGCAAGGGATTTGAAATGCTTCTCAGCAAGCAAACTGCTTCAAAGGTGAAGTTTGGGATTGGGTATAATCATACCATACCTCCCACAGATTTTACTCCTAAGTCAGAAGTACAATCTAAGGTTGAGAGTCATTCCCAAACCACATCATCAGGTGTTTCATCCTCTATTGAAAATTTAAAATCTGAGGATGAAGATAGTGTGACTATCTCAGTTAATCAAATAACTGATGATCCTACTACTTCGAAACACTTGATCAAGAAGAAGCTGAGAATCTCAGGTGTTGTTCCACAAGGTACTCAAAGTACTGAAGGGCAAAACACAACACCTGACGAGCATTTCAAATCAGAAGAAAATGGGCAATCATTGATAACTGCTAAAGAATCTATCAGGATTCCAAAAAATACTGATAGCAAACAACTGAAGAAGAAATCTTCAGTTGTTGAAAATCCTGCAGTACTTCCCAAAAGTACTGAAAGGAAGAAAGTACTGAAGAACAAATCTTCAGTAGTTTCCTCAACTTCAGCAGTTGATCAAGAAAAGATGAAAACAAAACCATGTGAAATATGTGGTTTGTTCAATCATCTGACTAATGAGTGCTGGTATAGCAAGGGTTTAAAATTCAATAAAAAGAAAATCATTAAGCAGGAAATGCAGAAAATGAAAAACGAATTTCAAACCAAGTTTGTACCTCAATCATCTCATTCTGATAAACCTAAGCTTTCTCAAAATGCCACTAAGAAAGAAGGGGTTTTTCAAACAACAGCTGGAAATATTCCTCAGGGAATATTGAAAACTCAGACTAAGTCTGTGTCTTTTCAAAAGAAGGGTGTAGAGAATAACAAGAACAAATCATCCACAAGTACTGATGTGTCAACTGAGTTGAAAACTCTATCAACAAATCAGACACAACTTGTGATGATGATTCAACATCTATTGGGGAGAGTTAACCAATTAGATGTTTCTGTGTCTAAACCACTGAAAAGGATACCCAAGCAAAAATCCAAGGAATCCTTTTCAGCATCATCTACATCTTCAAAAGCTGTTGATCATGCACAACCTGTTAGTTTAACATCTGTTGATGAAAACAGACCCAAAACCAAAAAGGTTTGGGTCTCCAAAGCTAACTAATGTTTGTGTTAAATGCAGGGTTCTTCATCATGCCAAAGAAGCATCTGGTATGTGGACAGTGGAGGATCCATGCATATGACAGGGAGCAGCTCTCTTCTTCATGACTATTCCCAAAGGAAGAAGGGATTTGTTTCATTTGGAAATGATGCAAAAGGTTACATCATTAGGAAGGGTTTTGTCTCAAATGGGGAGATAAGATTTGATGATGTCAACCATGTGGAGAACCTCAAATACAACCTTTTGAGTGTCAGTCAAATGTGTGATAAAGGGCATGTTGCACTTTTCACAAGTCAAAACTGTCGGATTCTGTCTTCCACAGTTTTGCACAAGATTGACAAAATATTGGATGAGTATACTCTCCTGAAGGCCAACAGGATTGGTAGAGTATATGCCTTAGATCTATCAAAGAAAATAGATCTAAAAGGCCATCCATGTTTGTTCTCCAAAGCCTCTCCTCAAGAATCTGAACTATGGCATAGAAGGCTGGGTCATGTGAATTTCAAAAACATGAATCAGCTCATTCATCATGGATTAGTGAGAGGCTTACCATTGAAAGAGTTTAAGTGTGATGATACCTGCCCAGCTTGCTTGAAAGGAAAACAACACAAAGCTTCATTCCCTTCCATAGAAGAACCTAAGTCCACAGCATGCTTGCAATTACTGCACATGGATCTCTTTGGTCCTGTGAGAGTAATGAGCATGGCAAAGAAAAAGTACTGTCTGGTAATTGTGGATGATTACTCTAGATATGTATGGACTTTCTTCTTGCACTCCAAGGATGAAGCAGCTCAGAGTATTATCTATTTTGTGTTACATGTGGAGAAGCAGCATTCACTTCCTGTTAAGTGTGTGAGAAGTGATAATGGGACAGAGTTTAGAAATCACACTCTTGATGAATTCTATATGTCTAAGGGAATCAAAAGACAATATAGTATTCAAAGAACTCCAGAGCAAAATGGAGTGGTGGAAAGAAAGAACAGGACCCTGATTGAAGCTGCAAGGACAATGTTGGCTGACTCTGGGTTGCCACTAACCTTTTGGGCTGAAGCTGTCAATACAGCTTGCTATGTTCAGAATAGAGTATTAGTGAATCAGAGGTTGATGAAGACTCCTTATGAGCTCTTATATCATTTGGCTCCTTTGATTTCTTTCTTTAGAGCCTTTGGGTGTCCCTGTTATATTCTTAACACAAAAAGTATTCTTTAGAAGTTTGATTCCAAGGTGGATGCAGGGTATTTTGTTGGGTATTCATCTACTTGCAAAGCATACAGAGTGTTCAACTGCAGAACAAAGATTGTTGAAGAGACTTTGCATGTCAAGTTCAATGAATCACCAAAAGACAAGATTCCTCAAAACCCTGTTGAGATGTTTGACTTGGACATACTGAATATGTTCCATATCAGCCTCCACCTGTTATGGTCTCTGAAGATCCATCACTCCAACTGAAGATACAAATGCAAGTTGTAGTGATCATCTGCCTGGTTCTACTATACTTGATGTTCATGTAGCCTCAGCAGCTCCATCCACAACAAATGCTGATGAAATCTCGGAATCCTCTACTTCATTTGAACTGCCTTCTCAGTCTAGGTTTCAAGAGTCTACATCAACATCTGCTGCTGCTGAATCCTCTACAAACACTTGCACAGATATCATTGCTTATCAAGAATTGAAGAATCATCCTGTGTCCCAGATCATTGGTGACATAACTGATGGTGTTTCAACAAGAAGTCAATTGTCCAATTTTTGTCTCTATGCTCTCTTCATCAATCAGCAAGAGCCAAAGAATTATCATGTTGCTTTAAGGGACAATGGATGGGTTGAAGCCATGCAGATTGAGCTTCTTCAATTTCAAAAACAGCAAGTGTGGGAACTGGTTCCTCTACCCCAGGTAAGTGTGCAATAGGCACTAAATGGGTGTTTAGGAATAAAACTGATGAAAAAGGTCAAATTGTCAAGAACAAGGCCAGACTGGTTGTACAGGGGTTCTCACAAGAAGAAGGTATTGATTATGATGAAACCTTTGCCCCTGTGGCCAGACTGGAGGCAATTCATTTGTTTTTAGCTTATGCTGCTTTTCATAACCTTAAAGTTTTTCAAATGGATGTCAAAAGTGCATTTTTGTATGGAAAAATAAAAGAAGAAGTTTATGTATGTCAACCACCAGGTTTTGAAGATCATAAACACCCTGATTGGGTGTATAAGCTTGATAAGGCTCTTTATGGGTTGAAACAAGCTCCCAGAGCCTAGTATGTAACATTATCTAATTTTCTTCTTCAAAATAATTTCACTAGAGGCTCCATAGATAAAACTTTGTTTATAAAGAAAGCTGGCATGCATAAGCTCCTTGTTTAAATTTATGTTGATGATATTATTTTTGCATCATCTATCCCCAGTTGTGTGATGCATTCACAAAATTGATGCAACAAAAGTTTGAAATGAGTGCTATGGGAGAATTACAGTTCTTTCTAGGTTTACAAATCAAACAACTGACTGATGGAACTTTCATTCATCAGTCAAAATACACAAAAGATTTGTTAACCAAGTTTGATTTACAAAACTGTAAATCCTGTTCTACTCCCATGTGCAGCAACACACAACTGGATGCTGATAAAAAAGGTAAAGCAGTTGATGAAACTCTTTACAGATGTATGATTGGTTCCTTGATGTACCTAACAGCTTCTAGACCAGATATTATGTTTGCAACTTGTGTCTGTGCTAGATTTCAGGCAGCTCCTAAGGATTCCCATATGATTGCAGTCAAGAGGATCTTTAGATATTTGCAGGGAACTAAATCACTAGGACTATGGTATTCCACTGGGCACTCTTGTAAATTGGTTGCTTTTTCTGATAGTGACTATGCAGGGTGTAAGTTAACCAGAAAATCAACTTCTGGTGGATGCCAATTTCTAGGCAACTGTTTGGTCTCTTGGAAGAGTAAGAAACAAACATCAGTTGCTACATCAACAGCTGAAGCAGAGTACATTGCAGCTGCAAGCTGTACATCTCAGGTACTTTGGCTTCAAAATCAGTTATTGGATTATGACATTACTGAGACTAAGACTCCATTATTAATGGATAGTTCTTCAGCTCTTTGTATTGTTAAGAATCCTGTCCAGCATTCTAGGACCAAACATATTGAGATCAGACATCATTTCATTAGGGATTGCTATGAAAAAGGTCTGATTGATCCAAAGTTTGTGCCTAGTGCTGATGAGCTTGCAGATATATTTACTAAGCCTTTGGATAGTGCAACATTTCATAATCTTGTACTCAGGCTTGGTATGCTGCAGTTAGAATAATTTGACAACTACTGATGCTTTTAGTTCACAAATACTAATGAGCAGTAGTACCCTTTTGTCAAAAATAAATGCTGATAAGTCATTTTATCTTCAGTAGTTTTAAAACTACTGAAGACTTAACTACTTAAAAGTACTGAAGTATCTTATTAGTTCAATAATACTGATGTAGTTCAAACTACTGATGTCTTTTGCAATAAATAAGTACTGATGACCGATGAAACATCTGAAAATCAGATGATCTGATAGTAAGTGTCAAGGTCATTGAAACAGCTGAACTTTGTGAATTGACGACAACTACTGTTTCATTTTCAAACAACTGAAGCCAAAACCAAGTCTTCAGTAGTTTTCCAACTACTGATGACCAAACCAAGTCTTCAGTTGTTTACAACATCTGAAAGTTAAAACCATGTCTTCAGTTGTTTTCTAACATCTGATGACCAACACCAACACTTTCAGTTGTTTTACCTCAGCCGTTTCATAACCTATATATACCTAACCCTAACTTCAACCTTTTCATAACCCACGGGGACCATGCAAATCAAACCTCGACACAACTGTGTTGCTCATCTTACCAAATCACCATTCTGGAACAAGTTCGATGCTGCTATCGACTTGATGAACGATTCCCAATACCACACAGCCTTTCTCCTCAATCCAACCATTTACCCTGATACCCTGTGCCAGTTCTGGACGAACGTTACCGTTCATACTGATGAGAATGATGCCACCATCACTCTCCAGTCTTTTGTTAACCAGAAACGGGTGATCATCACTCCTGAGATCATTCGTCAAACCCTAGACCTAAATGATGCCACCTATCCCACCAAGTACCCAAAAGGCACCATTGATCTTTCTTTTGCCAATCATGGTTATGAAGGTGACCTAAGTGCTACTACCATACTGAAGAAGCACTTCCATGATGCTGAGCGACTCATATTTCACATGATCAATGACTGCCTGGCTCCTAAAACATCTTCTTAGGATCAAATGTCATCCAGATGGCAACAGGTATTATACTCTATCCTTGAGCATCAAAATCTAAATTTTTCTGATATTCTCTTTTTGGAACTAAAAGATTTGGCATTGAAACCTGTGGCAAATAGATGGATATTATATCCAAGGTTTCTTATGGCAATCATTTTAAACCAATTAAAATCTGATGGCCTTGTTGGCCTTGGAGTCCCTGCTCTGTTGGTTCTACCAGAGGTATACTCCAGGCACAACTCAAACCCACAACTCAAACAGGCTGCCAAACTGCTCAAACCCAAGCAGAAGGAACCCACAGCCTCCACCTCAAAATCTAAAGTCCCCTCCAAACCCAAACCAAAGAAAACCAAAAAGGCTACTCAGGGAGTTGTGTCCCCTGATGATGCCCCTGCAGCACAAACGCAGGATGAGACTACAAGTCTTAATCCCCTTGTAGTCTCAATGACTCCACCAGCTGAAACCGCTCAGGTATCCTCTCAACAGGGTCCTATGCAACCAATATAGGGGAAACCACATTGCTGGAATCTATCTCACTTGAGAAGATTACCATTGAAGAGCACCAATCTCCCCAGGTGCAAACCTTTTCACCACCATCTCCCACTGATACTGCTCCTACAAGCCCAACTGCAGTCATTGCACAAGTGCTGACTCAGCTACATTCCTCTACCCCTCCCCAGATACCTGTTACTACTGGGAAAACCTCAACAACTGAGGGAGAGGATCAAAATGTGGTTGATATCCAACAGCATAGGGATTATCAAGTTCAGTCTCCTAGTGTAAATGTGGAGACTAGAACATCTGGTGAGGCTACCTCTTCCCCTGCTTCAGCACATGAACAGGATGAAGCTGGTATCATCTCTAAGACCTCACCAGAGGCAACTGTCAATGAAGGACTTGCTCCTGAGACAGGAAGTCCCCAGTTCCAAGACAAAGGGGCACATGTGATTACTGATTTACACTCAGCACATGTTCATCCTGATTCACTCAGGAGGTCAGGTGATTCAGTTTATACTGATGATGACCTGGGCTTTTTCTTTAAGTCTTAGCCCAAAACACTATTCTTGAGGCTGAGGTTTGTAAATTGAAAGATCTACTTCCCATCCTGCCTCAGGAATCAAGACCATCTGCCCCAATAAACCCACAGATGGCAGCTTCTGTTGAAGCTTCCCTAAACACTGAGCCACTTAAATCAACCAAACCACCAGCCTCAGATTCAGGCACCATTTCTCAGGGAGAGAACCCCTCTGAGCAAATAGTTGCTGCATTCAAATCTTCCTTACCTCTCATCACACCCATCATCACATCTATTGTTCATAAAACCATTGATGAGAGGTTCTCGTTAGATATTACCTCACTTGTGACTGATGCTGTGTCCAAGCACCTTTCTGACATTCAAACCCCTGAACCCAATGCAACCAAAAAGGGGGAGTTTAAGTCAGCAAAGGATGATAAAAGGAAAAGAGCTGAAGAGGAAGAAGATAAGGAAGAGAACAAAGGTAAAGAGATCATCACCTACAAAAGAAAGAAAAGTATTGGTGATAAAACTAAAGATGAGAAGAGACTAGATGAGATGATCAAATAAGCTGATGACCAACACAGCAGATCCATGGACAGGATCATTGATCAGCTCTTCAGGCAAGGATTTGACACTGCTAAACTTGACTCAGAGATCAGGAGACTTGAGATTCAAGAAATTGAAAATCGATGGGCAAGTTGTAATGAAGAAGAAAGGGAGAGACTAGAGGCTATGATTAGATTTCTGTCTAAACATCTAGGAAGACCTATCATAGAGATTAAATCATGGTCCAGAGATAGCATCTTGGAGATCACTACCAAGATATGCTCATCTGAAAGCTTCAACAAAGGCCTAATCATTGAAGCTCTGGATGAAGCTGGTGTTGGGAAGAGATCTGATATGGCCAAGTTGTCAAAAGCCACCCTCACCAACAAAATGATAGAGCAGCCTTTCAAATCCCCCTTACCTAAACAATCCTCCAAGCCAACCTCACAATCAAAACTGCCTACATCTAAACCTTCAAAACAACCAACCTCTCACCCTCCAAAACAAACAACCTCACAACCATCTAAACCAATTCCTTCACCCAAGAAACCTATCCAAGAGTCCACCAGTGAAGCACCAAAAAGAAAAAGAAGGTTACTGAGGATGGAAGAAGAAGAAGAGGAGGATGAAGAAGACAATCTGCCAATATCTGCTGTTCTTGAGAAGAAGAAACTGAAGCCTAGGAGTCAATCACAACCAATAACTCCTGAAACTCAAAGGCTGACAGTTAAAGTTAAAATTGAAGAAGAAGAACAGCAGAAGCAGCATGATGAGCAGTTTCTCAAGATGGTTGACAAGGACTTCCCTCTGTCCTCATCTATTCAAGCCATGAAGATTCAAGCTCAAAGGTTGTACACTCTCAGGCATACTTTTCAACATCAAAAGGAGAGAGTGCGGATTTGGCCAGATCCCAGGGTAAGTTCTAGAATTCACAAGAAAAATTTACCAAGTAGATATCATGGCCAAGTAAGAAAGACTTTGAATGCTGCAATCATGCTTGCCATGGTAGTCTCACCCTGGGAAATCATTGAAGAATTCAAGAGAGCTCACACATCCAAATCAACCCCTATGTCTATTCTTGAGAACAAAATGATCAAGAAGGGGTTGCTGTACAAAAGACTTGAAGATCTTCAGAAGAGTGAACTCCAGTTGTTACTTGAAGGCTCTCATCCAGATGAATTCGCATATAGAGAGATAACAACTGTTGAGCTGAAGAATGGGAAGACAGTAAGGTACCTGTCTGAGTATTATGGGCCTGAGTTCTTCTTTGAGGGAGAAGCAGAAGAACTCACTAAGGAGGAACAAGTTGTTCTCCTTGAGGCCTATGCAAGGGAGTCTTTCAGACTCATAAATGGGAAATAGGTTTTATGGTTGGGACAAGACTCTGTGTCCAATTTCCCCAAGACAGAGTTCCCTTCATACTTAGCCAATCAAATGATTAGAAACCTTTTTCTGGCCTGTGCTTATTTGTTTACCTCTGAAGCTGATCAAGAGAGTATTTTTGCCAAAGAATAAGTGGGATTTTCAATAAAGTGAGAGGTTTTGACTGCATTGGTTCAGGGGGAGTTTGTTGGACCAGAAGAACCAATGAGCCTGATCAGAAAAACCTCTAAGTCCCACAGACATTACAACTGCTGAAGATAGTTACATCAGCTGATTACAAAGGTCTGAAGACAAAGTCTGAAAGCAAAGAACTGAAGACAGAGTCTGAAAGCAAAGAACTGAAGACAAAGTCTGAAGATGAAGTGCTGAAGACAAAGACTGAAGACCAGAGTGATCAGCAGTTGTCACAACAGCTGAAGTTGTTAACTTCAGTAGTTGTGATGGTTTTACTTTTCAGTACTTGTAATTTTATATTTCAGTAGTTTAGTGTTTCAGTAGTTATTAGTCAGTAGTTTATGTAATTGTACTTAGCATTTACTGAGATGTAATTAGTTGTTGAGAACATCTCAGTAGTTTGCTTATTTCAGTTGTTTTTGTAATTCTGTTAGATGTCACTGTCAAGTGACATCAGCAGACGTCACATTCCTCTATATAAGGGATGTTGACCTAGCTGTATTTTTAACCGAAGCATTACGCGTGAATGAAATCTTTCCCTTAACAGAAATATTCTCTCTATAATTGTGATTGATTGTCTTGCATATTCATTACTTTTCTTGCTTGAATTCGATCTCAATTGGTGATATTCCGCTGCATAATTCTAACCTAATTGATCCGATCCTATCACCTACACTTCCCACCAAGTCAAGCTCCTCCTGAAGTTGAGGTTAAATTTGAACAATTTGTGACAACACAACCTGGACCTCATGCTGAACCTCAGCAGGCTTTATTTTCTGATCCACAGCAGGGTCCCACTCCCTCTCCTTCTGAACCTATGAGAGACGAGGACCCAACTGAGAAAGACAAGACAGAACAACCTGGTGTTGAAGGCCAGTCTTCTCAGTTAAAGTTCCCAAAAAGGAGGAAAAGGATGGATACTAAATCTATTTCAAAGAAGAAAAAGAAGAAGTCAAAGTCATCCACCACCTCTGCCTGATCAAGGTGGTCAAGATGTCTACACATGGCAGTACATGTTTAACCTACCTCTGCATGATCTCTTTGAGATGAGAAGATACTTTGAAAGTTTGAGTGATCCTGACCATCTGATGAAGAAGGATATGGTTATTATCATGATGAGGACTGTTAATATCTAAAGTCTCTATTTTTTGGTAGCATCAGCCTAGAGGGAGTTTGTAAGGTTTAATGAAAGGCTGATGCACCCAAAACAACCCATGTCTCTTCTGCATGCATGCATTTAGTGCAAAGTAGAAGTTGCTTTAGAAGTTTCATACTCCACACTACAAAATATTCTACGTGTGAAATCTTCCAAAGCCAAGACCAATATCTTTCGAAGACAAAAATGAAGTCTTCCAAAGCTTCAAAGACAAAGTCTTCCGAAGCCAATGAAGTGAAGACAGATTTCTTCCGAAGACTTTTAATACATGCTATCTGATGTACTTTTCCATAAAGCTGGACCACTTTCCGCTGCAACTCTGAAGATTTACCAACTTATACAAGTTGGTGAAAAGGTCCATGCTTTTGGGAACTGTACATTGAGATCTTGTGTCTGTTGCTTTTTACTTTATGTAATTTCATCCTTTTTGTAATGTATTAGGATGTGAGCTATGACATGTCATAGTCACTTGTCAAAAGGCAATCTGCCTTTTGACTCTACATTGATTTTGTTGTCTAGATTAATGTTTCTAGTTGGCCTTCAAAATATGGCCGGATGTAGGATGTAGTATAAAGTATTGTAACTTATCCTTATGCTTTGTAAACACTTGTAATAGAACTTGAGAAGCAATATACTGCAATCTTAAAAACTAAACTATCTTGTTGTTCTTAAGTATCTGTCTCTAGTTTTCTTGTGTGTTCATAGCATCATAAACAAAGTCCAAGTTCCCTATTTGATATGTTAAGTGTTCTAAGCACTCTCCTCATTGTGAGATCAAGTGTATTGACCAACCCTTTAACGGTCCTGCAAAAACAATGAGAAATTTCTTAACTTTGAGCATATTCTTCGATCTATCTCTCAAGCTGAGAACTTAACTCTCCTTTTATACCCAATTCGAAATACTTTTTGCATAAGAAAGAGGAAAGGGGTGGGCCCTTTCCTTTTATATAGTGTTTTAGCTCACCCATTATTCCTTTTTTTCGTATTTGGTCTTTTGTCTTCATCAAAACCCTAAAAGAGGTATTTTTTCCTAGAAGATATTGCTAGATCTCTAGACATAAATAATGCCATTAAAAAGATAAATGTCCTAAAAGAGACTAGAAGGTTCCTAAAAGAGATTAACGAGCGTAGAAAAGGATAATGAAATTACGAATAAAATTCATGTGTCAAAAATAGTATGATATCTAACTAAATTATGCACCAAACCTATGATGTGGAACCCAAATTGAAGACTTGTTATTTAAACTTGTTAGATTCTATAGTAGCAATATTTGTTAGATTTTCATGACTATATGAAGATCAAGATTAGGTTGGACTCACCTTAGACTAGTTTTTGTTAATGTTTAATTGTAATAGGTTAAATGTTAGATTATGTTGGACCAAAAGAACCAATGAGCCGGATCAGAAAAACCTTTAAGTCCCACAGACGTCACAACAACTACTGAAGTCCACAACAACTGAAGATAACAACTGAAGACAAAGTCTGAAGACAAGTGCTGAAGACAAAGTCTGAAGACACAAGTGCTGAAGACAAAGTCTGAAGACAAGTGCTGAAGACAAAGTCTGAAGACAAGTGCTGAAGACAAAGTCTGAAGACAAGTGCTGAAGACAAAGTCTGAAGACACAAGTGCTGAAGACAAAGTCTGAAGACACAAGTGCTGAAGACAAAGTATCAGACGTTGTCACAACAGCTGAAGAGGACTTCTTCAGTAGTTGTGACGATTTGCTTTCAGTAGTTTTATATTTTCTCTTTTCAGTAGTTTTGTAAAACGACTGAAGAGTTTGTTCTTCAGTCGTTGTAGTATCAGTAGTTTCTTTTCAGTTGTTTCATGTTTTATACTTAGCACTCTGACATGTTCTCAGTAGTTGTGAACATTTCAGTAGTTTATTACGAATTAGTTATTTTTGTACTAGATCTGCTAGTAATCACCATCCCGTGATTACAGCAGTGATTGCACTCTATATAAGGAGTGCCAACCTTATTGTAACTGTGAATGATTTAGCAATAATATTGGGCATTATTGAAACATTCCAAAACACAGAAAAAAATATTCTCTCGCATTTGTTTACAAGTAACAAACTCTTGCTATAATTTGACTAATTCTTCTCTTCATTCCGCTGCATTACACTCTAATACTTCAAACTTGTGATCGTTGATCCTGTCAAATGGTATCAGAGCAGGTTAATCATTGATCGATCTAATAATTGATCATTGAAACTGCTCTTCAAGATCCAAGTTTGAGTGAATTAGTATCCTTTTGCAAGAAACTGTTATAGAGATTGAATTTTCTGTGCTTTTAATCATTCATCCTGAGATTTATTCTTGGTTTTCATTGAGTTTGTTGTGGTGTGTCTAAATTTTTGCTTGAATAAAATTGTTTTTGGTTTCAAAATGACTACTCCTTCCAATGATCCTCACAATACTGGTTCCTCAACCAAGCCTCCAATGCTGGTTAGGAATGAGTATAACATATGGCAACGTCGTATGCTCCATCACCTGTCTGTTAACAGCTCAGGTTGTTGAACATCAGTGGTACATGGTCCACACAAGCCTATGGTGAATAACCCGGAAACCAATCAAATGGTTCCGAAGAGGAAGGATCAATACTCAGATGAGGATAAGAAACTGTTTGAGATAGATGCAAAAGCTCATGGAATTCTGGCCATGGCACTACCCAATGAAATTTATTCTGGGCTAATGCATTATGAATCTGCCCATGACCTCTGGAATGCCTTGAAAGAACAATTTGGAGGAACAGATGAGGTCTTGGCAAATAATAGAGAGATCCTTGCCCAACAATATGAGACATTCTCTCATAGGAAGGGTAAGACACTGACTCAACAGTTTGAGCGGTTCTCTTGTTTGATCTCTGAATTGAAAATGGTCAAACATGAGTATACTAATATTCAGATGAATAACAGATTTCTCAGATCACTGCCTGAGAGATGGGATACATATACCATTGTCCTACGCTCCAGTGCAAATTTGGACAAACTATCTCTCACCCAACTTCATGGGAAATTGCTCACATTTGAGAGAGAGATAGAACAAAAGAGAAAACTGTCTTCATCTGGTAAGCTCACTGAGGACTTTGTACCAGGCAACACTGCTCTGGTTAGTCATGAGTCAGAATATGCTTCATCTGAATGCCAGTATGATGAGCATATTGATTTCTCTTCAAACATTTCTGATTCAGCATTTGTGAGTGTTGATAGTCAATTTTCTGGGTGTAATAATGACAATCTATGCTTCATCATGAATGATCTCAAGGGGATTGCTGATGATGACTTAGAAGAGATGGATATTTTGAGCCAAATGGCCTTGATAAATATCAGATCTCAGAAGTTCTACAAAAGAACTGGAAGAAAGTTCCCAGGACTCTCTGGCAAAACCAAAGTTGGTTTTGACAAGAGTAAGTTGAGGTGTCACAGATGCCAAAGGCTTGGACACTTTGCTAGAGAATGTAGATCATCTGGATCTAATTCCTCTGCACCTTTTGTGACTTTTCCTAGCAATAGTCAACAAAACAAAGGGCAACATCCTGTCAATTCTAGTCATCAGTCTCAACTACAATCTCCTGCATATTTTGTTCCTCAGGGTCAAATGCCTTATCCTTACCCGTGTTATTACATGCCACAAACCAGTCAAGTTCAAGCTCCTATGGTACCACAACCTCATGCACTTCCAGAACCTCAATCATCTCATCAACCCCCTCAACCTCAACAACATAGCTTCTTCACCCCAGAAGTTGTTGATTGGAGTAGCTTGCCAGATGACATGTCTGGTCATGAACAACTGTTCACAAGTGCTGATCAACATGGTGGTGATAGTCCTTTTGGAAATCTGGCACTTATGGCTCTGGAATCAACTGAGGGTTCCTGCTCAACTGCATCATCTTCACAGGTAACTCAGGGTTCTTCAACATGCCACAGAGGCATCTGGTATGTAGACAGTGGAGGATCCATGCATATGACAGGAAACAGATCACTTCTTAATGACTACTCTCAAGGAAGGAAGGGATTTGTATCTTTTGGCAATGATGCAAAGGGTTACATCATCGGCAAAGGCTTTGTTTCCAATGGGGAAATAAAGTTTGATGATGTTAACCATGTGGAAAATCTCAAGTACAACCTCTTGAGTGTCAGTCAAATGTGTGACAAAGGCCATGTTGCTCTTTTCACAAGTCAGAACTGCCGGATTCTGTCATCCAAAGTTCTGAGTTTGATTGACAAGGTGTTGGATAAACACACTCTCCTTAAGGCCAACAGGACAGGAAGAGTGTATGCCTTAGATCTTTCTAAGAAAATAGATCTCAAAGGCCATCCTTGCCTATTTTCCAAGGCTTCCCCTCAAGAATCTACACTATGGCATAGAAGGCTGGGTCATGTTAATCTCAAAAACATAAATCAGCTGATTAACCATGGTTTAGTAAGGGGATTGCCTATGAAGGAGTTTAAATGTGAAGATGACTGCACTGCTTGTCTAAAAGGAAAACAGCACAATGTTTCATTTCCTTCCATAGAAGAACCTAAGTCCACAGCCTGCTTACAGCTTCTTCACATGGATCTCTTTGGTCCTGTGAGAGTGATGAGTATGGCTAAGAAGAAATACTGTCTAGTAATTGTGGATGATTACTCCAGATTTGTATGGACTTTCTTCTTGCATTCAAAGGATGAAGCACCTCAGAAGATTATCAACTTTGTGTTGTATGTTGAGAAGCAGTATTTCCTCTCAGTCAAGTGTATTAGAAGTGATAATGGAACTAAATTTAGAAACAATACACTTGATGAGTTCTACCTCTCAAAGGGAATCAAGAGGCATTTTAGCATTCCAAGAACTCCTGAACAAAATGGAGTAGTGGAGAGAAAGAACAGGACCCTTATTGAAGCTGCAAGGTCCATGTTGGCTGATTCTGGATTGCCAATGACTTTTTGGGCTGAAGCTATCAATACTGCTTGTTATGTACAAAATAGAGCTCTAGTGAATAAGAGGTTGATGAAAACTCCATATGAAGTTCTTCATCATTTGGCCCCTCTAATTTCATTCTTTAGAGCTTTTGGATGTCCTTGTTTCATTCTCAACACAAGGGATCAACTCCAGAAATTTGATTCTAAGGTGGATGCAGGATATTTTGTTGGTTATTCATCAACTTGCAAAGCATACAGAGTCTTCAACTGTAGAACAAAGATGGTTGAAGAGACTCTACATGTTAAGTTTAATGAATCTCCAAAGGACAAGATTCCACAAAATCCTGTGGAGATATTTGATTTGGACATACTTCAATATGCTCCTCATCAAACTCCTGCTGTTGCTCATGTCAACAGTTCTCCACCTGGTGATACTGCTGGTGCTGATGATGATGATAGTAGTACTCACCTCTTCAGATTTACTGATCAACTGCCTGATTCAGCTAGACCTGATGTTCCTGCAGCTCCAGCAGCACAATCCACAACAAATGCTGATGAGATTTCTACAACTTCAACTTCCTTTGAACTACCATCAACTGATTGGTTTCAAGGAAACTCTTCACCATCACCATCTGTTGCTGCTGAGCCTGCTACAAACACTTGCACTGATCTCATTGTGTATCAAGATCTGAAGAATCACCCTATGTCTCAAATCATTGGTGATATCACTGCTGGAGTATCAACAAGAAGTCAATTGTCAAATTTCTGCTTCTATGCTCTCTTCATCAGTCAGCAAGAGCCAAAGAATTATCACATTGCATTAAAGGACAATGGATGGGTTGATGCCATGCAGCTTGAGCTTCTTCAGTTCAAGAAACAACAAGTGTGGGAACTTGTTCCTCTACCTCCAGGTAAGTGTGCAATAGGCACTAAATGGGTGTTTAGGAATAAGACTGATGAAAATGGGCTTATTGTTAAGAACAAGGCCAGACTGGTGGTTCAGGGGTTTGCACAAGAAGAAGGTATTGATTATGATGAAACCTTTGCTCCTGTAGCCAGACTGGAAGCAATTCGATTGTTTTTAGCCTATGCTGCTTATCAAAATCTTAAAGTTTTTCAAATGGATGTCAAAAGTGCTTTTCTGTATGGGAAAATTAAAGAAGAGGTTTATGTATGTCAACCACCAGGTTTTGAGGACAACAAACATCCTAATTGGGTGTATAAGCTTGATAAAGCTCTTTATGGGTTGAAACAAGCTCCTAGGGCCTGGTATGAGACATTATCAAACTTTCTTCTTGAAAATAATTTTACTAGAGGCACCATAGATAAAACTTTGTTCATTAAGAAAGCAGGGCAGCATAATCTACTTGTTCAAATTTATGTAGATGATATTATTTTTGCATCCTCTGATCCACAGTTGTGTGATGACTTTACAAAGCTGATGCAACAAAAGTTTGAAATGAGTGCAATGGGGGAATTGCAATTCTTTCTGGGTTTGCAAATCAAACAAAAGGCTGATGGAATTTTCATTCATCAGTCCAAATATACAAAAAATCTTTTGGAAAAATTTGATTTACAAAATTGTAAACCCTGTTCTACTCCCATGTGCAACACCACACAACTAGATACAGATCAGAAAGGTAAAGTGGTTGATGAAACACTTTACAGATGTATGATTGGGTCCTTGATGTACCTAACAGCTTCTAGACCAGATATTATGTTTGCTACATGTGTTTGTGCTAGATTTCAGGCTGCACCTAAGGAGTCTCATTTGATTGCAGTCAAGAGGATCTTTAGATATTTGCAAGGCACTCCATCTCTAGGTTTATGGTATTCTACTAGACATTCTGGTAAATTAGTTGCTTTTTCTGACAGTGACTATGCAGGGTGTAAGTTGACCAGAAAATCAACTTCTGGTGGATGCCAATTCCTAGGAAACTGTTTGATTTCTTGGCAGAGTAAGAAACAAACCTCAGTTGCTACATCAACTGCTGAAGCCGAGTACATTGCTGCTGCAAGTTGTACATCTCAGGTATTATGGCTTCAAAACCAATTATTGGATTATGGCATAACAGAGACTAAGACTCCATTGTTCTCAGTAGTTGTGAACATTTCAGTAGTTTATTAAGAATTAGTTATTTTTGTACTAGATCTGCTAGTAATCACCATCCCGTGATTACAGCAGTGATTGCACTCTATATAAGGAGTGCCAACCTTATTGTAACTGTGAATGATTTAGCAATAATATTGGGCATTATTGAAACATTCCAAAACACAGAAAAAAATATTCTCTCGCATTTGTTTACAAGTAACAAACTCTTGCTATAATTTGACTAATTCTTCTCTTCATTCCGCTGCATTACACTCTAATACTTCAAACTTGTGATCGTTGATCCTGTCAGATTACTTTTGTAAGTATTTTAGTTTTGTGAGCTTCGCTGCCCAGCGAAACTGTGAGCGAAACTATAGTTTTGCTCATAGTCAGCTGTAAGTTTCACCCGACGAAACTGTGTTTCATAGCCGGGCGAAACTGTGCTTGGGCAAGATAGTGCTGATAGCGAAACTATCCTCACTATATATAGAACTTATTTCTTTCATTGCAATCATCCTTGCAAAACCTAATTCGTCTGATTATTGTTGCAAGTGTATTGTGTAAGCTGGATTTTCACTAAAATATCATTAAGCATTAATTCTATTGTGTGTATTGGATTTGATTGTCTTAGTTTGAATACTTTTGACTTATTCTTCATCATCAATTGCTTCTTGTGTGTGTTTGTTGTTGATATTGAGCAATTCCATCATTCAAGTGTACTGTCATTCGATCATTTTGGACCAAAAATTGGTATCAGAGCCATTGTGCTCTTGATTGTTTGGGGTTTTTGGTAGTTTGAGTTCAATATCTCTACTTCATCAATTCCGGATCAAATTTCAATGTATTTGATAAGGAATTCGATTGAAATCAGTTAGTTCTTGGTTGGGATTGCTTTGGTAATCATCAGATCTCAAATTCATTGAGATTTGGGTGATTTTGGATTGATTTCGTGTTCAAAAAGGTTTTCAGATTCATCGGGCGAAACTAGAGTTCTGTCAGCGAAACTGCATCTTCAACCATAGAAACTACGTGTGTTTTGCTGTTGTGATTGTTTTGGTAAACGGCGAAAGTACCATCACTGAACAAAAGTTCAACAGTGATTGTGATTCATTTTCAAGCGAAATTGTTGCCGAATTTACATCTGAACAAAAGTTCAAGCTAGTTTCGGGCGAAACTGTCTGCGAAACTAGCATAATCAAGCATTTGGCTAGCGAAACTGCTGCCGAAATTAGCAGCGAAACTATTGATTCTTCATTAAAACTAGCTCAATCCAGTGAAACTACCATTTCTTCTGCGAATCATGTCAAAGATGACTACTCTCACTCTAGCTGATTTAGAAAGTGTGGCACCCAATAGACCCCCGAGGCTAATCAACGGAGATAATTTTGAGGATTGGAAGAGATGTCTTAAGGCATTCTTTTTCTACACTGATTATAATCAATGGGAATCAATCATCTCTGGTGCACACATACCATCCGTTACTGTTGGTGATGTCGTTTCTCAAAACAAGGACCCAGCCACGTTTAATGAAAAGGATTTAAAGTTAATTGACAGGGATCAGAAAGCTTTTGGAGCATTAACTCTATGCCTCGCACCAGACATCTACAATCGCTTTGCCAAACACAAGAATGGCAAGTCTCTTTATGATGCTCTCTGTGAGTTTTACGATGGAAATGATGAATTAGTGAAAGACAAGAGTATACAGGCTGAGAAGGAGTTTAACTCATTTTTGGGTTATAAGAATGAGAGTCTCATTGATTTGACAAACCGTTTTCTGACAGTCTCTAGCACTTTAAAGAAATATGATGAAAAACTCTCAAACAGTGAGCAAGTGAGTAGGTTGTTGGATTCATTTCCACCACAGTGGAGTTTACAAGTGAGGATGTTGAAACAAGAAAGAGGGTTTACTGACTACAAGCTTATGGGCGTCATCAACAAGCTTAAATTATTTAAGTTAGACATGAAGAGAAGGAAGTTTAATCAGTCCATGACGCCATCATCTAGCTTTCCTCAGAATGTTGCATTGCTTACTTCCGCTGCAAGCTCTCCAATGCAAGCATCAAGACAAGGAGGAGTGAATACAAATATCTCATGTGATCAACCTCGTGGTGGTGTAACACCCCGAAAAGTCAAAACAAGTCAACTAGAATAATGGGCTTAATTAGTGGGTATTTAATTAAAGAAGGAAATGGGTTATGGGCAAAATTGGGTTTATGGGCAAGAGCCTAAGTGATTAAGGGCCCATAATCAGCCCCTTAACCCACCAAAGCAGCTTCCATCTCCCTCATTTGCAACCCTAGTCACCAAATTCATAGAGAGAGAAAGTAGAGAGAGAAAGTGAAGAAAACTCAAGATTTAGAGCTTCAAAGGTTAAGGGATTGAAGATCTGAACAATTAAGCATCAAACCACAAGAAAGGAGCAACAAATACAGGTAAGAATCGACCTCTAAACCCTTCTGTAAATCAAACCCGGATTCTAGGGTTTTGGGTTTTGAAAAGTTGCAAAGAATCGCATAAATGTCACATTTTACGTATGAAAACATGTATAAAGCTTAGATTTAGCCTCATGGATGATAAACTAAGGGTTTGGGCTTAAAAAGTTGCGATTTTGGGTTACAAATGGGTTGGTTCCTCATTTCAGCTCGATCTGCGAAACTGTATATGCATCCAGCGAAATTGCATATTCAAGCTGTGAAACTATGGGTTTTCTGCGAAACTATAGTTTCGCAGGTAATTTCGCAGCCACGGAAATTTCAACGAAAGTTAGGCGAAACTGCCATGCGAAACTGGCAGTGAAACTGTCAACGAAACTGACTGCGAAACTGTCAACAAAAATTGGCAGCGAAACTGTCAGCGAAACTGCTTTTCTGGCAGCGAAATTAACAGCGAATTTAGGCAGAAATTAACCCCTCTAAGTGTTAACTTATCTGCAGGCTGTGTAGTGTGATCCTAGCCTAGAAAGTTAAGTCTAGAAGATTACTCGTGGTATCCAGTTGAGTTCTAGATCCCCTATCTATAAGTTTTTCCATGTTTTGGGGCTATTATGCATACTAAATATATGTTTTTAAATGACCTAGATTTTATGAGGTTTTATGATGACATGTACTTGATATGTTGTGTTTTTACCTGTAAAGTATTATATATATTAAAGTGGAAGATGATATTAATGAAAAGAGAAACTTAATGAATGTTACCCCCGGGCCCATTTGATGATGAAAACTCTTGCAAGCACTATGATCGACTTCACTTACGTGAGTTTGATGTATGATGATTGATCCGTATTCATGAGCGGGCTATGTGCTAGGCAGTATGGATCAACTGTCGGGGGTTAGCTACCATGAAGATGTGTACCGATAGGGATCGACATTCGTTGTCGATCAACATGGAGCTCTTGCTTTGTGCAAATCTCATTTATGATAAAGCGAAAGATAATGAACATGCTTATTATGATGCAAGAAATGTTATGTATTATAATGTATGCGTTGTCATTATATGAAGGATAAAGTTTATATTTTATTATATATTTTAAAACTAGGACTCGCTCAGCGAAGCTGACTTTTATGCATAATAGTTGGCAGGTAAATGCTGATGCTGAGGATGGCACCGGTTGGAGGCTACTTGGATGGCAATGGATGGCATTCCTGTTTATGAAATCTTTTATTGTAATTTATAGGAAAAAGTACTATGTTTTATTTACAATCAAAGGACAAATGTATGATCACAATATCAACTGCAAGTTTTATGTAAATGTTTATTTTATTCCGCTACATTGGTTTGTTATTAAAATGATTTTATGCTATGATTAACCAACTGTGAGGTTTCCCGGGTACGGGGCCTTACAAGTTGGTATCGGAGCTAATGTTTAAGAGAATTGGGTAAACTATTTTCAAAACCTAAACTTAAACTGAAAATGGGACCGAATGAAGGATGCCAATCCAAGTAGCTACGTGCCATCAGGTAAAAGTTTCAAGTAAAACCGGAATCTTGTGCGTGTGCTATTTGTTTTATGTGCTTGTAGATTTGAATATTGATATGTGTTAGGATAGTGATTGCTTGGAACAGGAGGGTAAGGTAAGTGGTTAATCACACTTGGTCACTGTAATTAAGGACTTACCGTACTGATAATGATCTGAGCAATTATCTTGAATAAAACCATTTTGGTGTTTAAATCTTATAGGAATTAGTTATGGCTGGTAGAAAATCAGGGAAGGCGACCCGAGGAGGTGCTCATGGCGGGCGTACTACTGAGCCACGTGTCACCCGGAGCAAAGCTAATGCTCCCGAGTCTGTTCACGAGGAGTCGGACCTCCATAGTCACCCGGAGAGGGAGGGATCGGCCACCCTCAAATCTACTGTGAAGGAGGCTATCCCTGATGAGGTCTACAATGTTATGCAGAATGTGTTACCCTCAGTTGTGACTGAGGTGATTAAAGCAGTCAATGATGGAGAGAAAGCTGAGAAGAAGGGGAAGGAAAGTGAGAAGAATTCAGGAAAGTCCACTGGAGGACGGAGGAATCTGAAGAGGAGCCATCAAACCCTAAGGTGATAGTTCATGATGATGACAGTGGAGAGGAGTCTGAAAAAAGATTACTAAGGGGTGCAACTATGGGGCATTTCAAAGGTGCAAGCCCCCGACCTTTGACGGTAACGGCAATGCTACTGCTGCTCACCGTTGGGTCAGAGAGATGGAAGCGGTACTGGAAATCAATGAGTGTCGTGAAGATCTAAAAGTTAAGTTTGCCACTCATTCTTTCGTTGACTCAACGTTGTGCTGGTGGGACAATATTGTCCAGGCTGAAGGAAAGTGATCGATAGCGAAAATGAAGTGGTCGGAATTGAAGGAATTGGTGCTGGAGGAGTATTGTCCCCATCAAGAGTTAGACAAGATTAAGAAGGAGTTCTTGTATTTGGAGGCTGGGAGCATGACTCATCAAGAGTACACCTTCAAGTTCAATGAACTTGCAAGACTTGTGCCAGACATGGTGACACCTGCATCCAAGAAAATAAAGAGATACATGCAGGGTTTGCCCGTGGATATCAGGAGGCACATCATTGCGGCTAGACCAGGCACGTTTAGGTCTGTGGTGGATTTAGTTGGGAGGTTGTACGATGAGAGAGATCCGATGCCTGTACAGAAGAAGGTGGAGAAATGGAGTGGGAACAAGAATGGAAATGGGAAGAGGTTTGGAGGAGACAACTTCAGGATTGGAGAGAAGAGGATGAGGGTTGAGGATCAGTCAGGGAGACCAGCAAATACGGGTGAGGGAGGTGTTTGTAGGAAATGTGGAAGGGGTCATTCGGGGAGTGTAGAGTTGGGACGGGCAAATGTTTCAAATGTGGAGGCGAGGGCCACTATGTCAAGGACTGCAGGGCGGTAAAGTGTTACCAGTGTGGCGAGATGGGACATGTGGGAAGAGACTGTAAGAAAGGAAAATCAGAAGGATCAGGAATGGTTAAAGCTGGAGATAAGGGAAAGGGTGACGGTTCGAAGGCGAAGGTGATGGCATTCAACATAACTCGTGAGGAGGCGAGGGCAGATCCAGAAGTAGTTTCAGGTATGTTTCTGGTAGACCATGAATATGCTTCTGTGCTATTTGATTCTGCTACTATTAGGAGTTTTGTGTCTGCTGCCTTTTGTCGTTTGTTGCATGATAAGAGTAGAAAGTTAGACGAGCCTTTCTATGTTGAGTCAGCCATTGGTAAGTCCACTAAGGTAACTGAGGTGGTTGAGGATTGCCTGATTGAGTTAGAAGATTGTAAGTTCCCTGCTAGGTTGCATGTTATGGCCTTAGGAGGTTTTGATGTGGTGTTAGGCATGGATTGGTTAGCTAGCTATGAAGCCAATATAGTATGTAGTAAGAAGATAATTCGTCTAACAGCGCCCGACGATAGTTCTGTTACGATTCATGGAGATAAGGTGTGTTGTGCACCGAAGGTCGTGTCGATGATCACAGCTGAAAAGTACGTGAGACATGGGTGTAGCGCTTACTTTGCCTATGTAAATGATGTGGATGCACCAGAGCCACAATTATCAGACGTGCCGGTAGTGCGCGAGTTTCCTGACGTCTTTCCTGAAGACCTGACCGGTGTGCCGCCTGACCACGAAATCGAATTCCAGATTGATTTGCTACCGGGAGCACAACCTGTCGCTAAAGCACCGTATCGATTAGCTCCTTCGGAGATGGTAGAACTGATGGACCAGTTGCAAGATTTATTGGATAAAGGCTTCATCCGACCCAGTATCTCTCCATGGGGTGCTCCGGTTTTATTCGTCAAGAAGAAAGATGGTAGCATGCGAATGTGCATTGACTATCGCGAGCTCAATAAGCTGACTGTAAAGAATCGGTATCCGTTACCAAGGATCGACGACCTGTTCGATCAACTTCAGGGTGCCAGCTGGTTTTCAATGATAGACCTGCGGTCTGGTTACCACCAAATGAAGGTGAAAGAACAAGACATCCCTAAGACAGCGTTCCGTACGTGTTATGGACACTACGAATTTCTCGTCATATCCTTTGGTTTAACTAACGCGCCAGCTGCTTTCATGGATCTCATGAATCGGGTATGTCGACCAATGTTGGATAAATCGGTGATAGTGTTCATCGACGACATCTTGATTTATTCAAAAAGTTAAGAGGAACATGCCGATCATATTTGAGAAGTATTGGAGACGCTCAGGAGTGAGAAGTTATATGCTAAGTTCTCTAAAAGCGTATTTTGGCTTCGAGAAGTTCAATTCCTAGGTCATGTGGTAAATCCTGAGGGGATCAGGGTGGACCCTGCGAAGGTTGAAACGATGATGCAATGGGAACCCCCAAAGACGCCATCCGAGATTCGCAGTTTCTTAGGCCTGGCAGGTTACTATAGGAGGTTTATCCAAGATTTCTCCAAGATAGCTTCTCATTTGACTAAGCTGACCCGGAAGGACGTGAAGTATGAATGGGGTACTGCTCAGGAGAACACCTTCATAGAACTGAAGATGAGGTTAACTCAAGCCCCTGTCTTGACGTTACCTAAAAGGAACGAGGATCTGGTAGTCTACTCGGATGCCTCGTATGCAGGATTGGGTTGCGTGTTGATGCAACGAGGGAAGGTGATAGCCTATGCTTCTAGACAATTAAAGGTCCACGAGGCTAATTATCCTACCCATGATTTAGAGTTGGCTGCGGTGGTGTTTGCATTGAAGATTTGGAGGAACTACTTGTATGGGGTGAAGTGCACCATCTTCACTGATCATAAAAGTCTAAAGTATTTCTTCGAACAAAAGGAACTCAACATGAGGCAGAGGAGGTGGTTGGAATTGATCAAGGATTATGACTGCGAAATTCATTATCATCCCGACAAAACCAATGTGGTTGCTGACGCCCTTAGTCGGAAGGGACAACCCGAACCAATTTGGGTGAGGGCTTACCAGATAATCATGACGCCTGATGTTATGAAACAATTGAGGAAGTTTCAAGATGATGCATTGAGAGATGACAGAGTCAACTCTGAAAGGATGAAAGGACAAGTTTCAGATTTGGGGGAAACACCCTGGGTGTTAGAACCCGATCTGGGCGAATGTGTATCCCTCTCTATGGGGATCTGAGGGGGAAGATCATGGATGAGGCTCACAAAACTCGATATTCCATTCATCCCGGTGCCACGAAAATGTATCAGGATTTGAAGAAAGATTACCGGTGGCTGGGAATGAAGCGAGACGTGGCTAAGACGTGAGCAAGTGCCTAACTTGTCTGCAAGTGAAGGCAGAGCACCAAAAGCCATATGGAAAGATCCAGCCTTTGGATATTCCAGAATGGAAATGGGAACACATCACCATAAACTTCATCACGAAGCTACCTCGCACGACGAGACGAAGCGACGCGATCAGGGTGATTGTTGACCGTTTAACAAAGAGTGCCCATTTCCTACCAATTCGTGAAACGTTCCCTCTGAGAGGTTAGCATAGCTATTTATCAAGGAGATCGTGGCTCGTCATGGCGTGCCAGTGTCTATCGTTTCGGATAGGGACACACGGTTTACGTTCAAGTTCTGGAAGGGGTTTCATGACTCAATGGGGACTAGACTGCATATTAGTACGACTTACCACCCCCAGACGGATGGTCAGTCGGAAAGAACGATTCAGACGTTAAAGACATGCTACGAGCGTGTGTAATCGACTTTGGAGGAAGTTGGGATGAGCACTTACCGTTGGCGGAATTCTCATATAATAATAGTTACCATGCCAGCATTGGTATGCCACCTTATGAGATGCTGTACGGTAGGAAATGCAGAACGCCCGTGTGATGGGGTGACATCAGGCAAAAGGAATTGGGAAGTCTTGAAGTGATCGAGGTCACAACCGAGAAGTTAGATAAGATTAAGGCATTCATGAAAGCCGCAAAGGATCGCCAAAAGTCTTATGCTGATAAGAGGCGTAGACCGATAGAGTTTGAGGTTGGTGACAAGGTTATGCTCAAGGTATCTCCCTGGAAAGGGATCATCAGGTTTTGAAAACGGGGAAAGTTAAGCCCAAGGTTCATAGGGCCATTTTGTATTGTCGCAACGGTAGGAGAAGTGGCCTACAGATTAGAACTACCTGATGAGTTGAATGGAATTCACCCTACGTTCCATGTATCTCATCTCAGGAAATGTCTGGCAGATAATGATGCAGTTGTACCATTAGAAGACATTGAAGTCGATGAACGACTGAACTACGTAGAGCAGCCGGTGGCCATCCTTGATTGGAAAGAAAAGCACTTACGTAATAAAGTGGTTCCGCTAGTACGAGTACGGTGGAGACATAGAAAAGGATCAGAATCTACGTGGGAGACCGAGGAGGAGATGAGGAAATTTTATCCTCAAGTGTTTGATGACTGACAGGTTTCGAGGACGAAACCTAAATAAGTGGGGGAGACTTGTAACACCCCGAAAAGTCAAAATGAGTCAACTAGAATAATGGGCTTAATTAGTGGGTATTAATAAAAGAAGGAAATGGATTATGGGCTAAATTGGGTTTATGGGCAAGAGCCAAAGTGATTAAGGCCCCATAATCAGCCCCTTAACCCACCAAAGCAGCCTACATCTCCCTCATTTGCAACCCTAGCAACCAAATTCGTAGAGAGAGAAAGTAGAGAGAGAAAGTGAAGAAAACTCAAGATTTGGAGCTTCAAAGGTTAAGGGATTGAAGATCTGAACAATTGAGCATCAAACCACAAGAAAGGAGCAACAAGTCCAGGTAAGAATCGACCTCTAAACCCTTCTGTAGATCAAACCCGGATTCTAGGGTTTTGGGTTTTGAAAAGTTGCAAAGAATCGCATAAAGGTCACTTTTTAACATATGAAAACATGTATAAAGCTTAAATTTAGCCTCATGGATGATAAACTAAGGGTTTGGACTTAAAAGTGCGATTTTGGGTTACAAATGGGTTGGTTCCTCATTTCAGCTCGATCTGCGAAACTGTATATGCATCTAGCGAAATTGCATATTCAAGCTACGAAACTATGGGTTTTCTGCGAAACTATAGTTTCGCAGGTAATTTCGCAGCCACAGAAATTCCAACGAAAGTTGGGCGAAACTGCCATGCGAAACTGGCAGTGAAACTGTTAGCGAAACTGGCAGCGAAACTGTCAGCGAAACTGACAGCGAAACTGCTTTTTTGGCAGCAAACTTAGCTCAAATTTAGGCAGAAATTAACCCCTCTAAGTGTTAATTTATCTGCAAGCTGTGTAGTGTGATCCTAGCCTAGAAAGTTTAGTCTAGAAGATTACTCGCGGTATCCAGGTGAGTTCTAGATCCCCTATCTATAAGTTTTTCCATGTTTTGGGGCTATTATGCATACTAAATATACGTTTTTAAATGACCTAGATTTTATGAGGTTTTATGATGACATGTACTCCATATGTTGTGTTGTTTACCTGTAAAGTATTATATATATTAAAGTGAAAGATGATATTAATGAAAAGTGAAACTTAATGAATGTTACCCCCGGGCCCATTTGATGATGAAAAGTCTTGCAAGCACTATGATCGATTTCACTTACGTGAGTCTGATGTATGATGATTGATCCATATTCATGAGCGGGCTATGTGCTAGGCAGTGTGGATCAACTGTCGGGGGTTAGCTACCATGAAGATGTGTACCGACAGGGATCGACATTCGTTGTCGATCAACATGGAGCTCATGCTTTGTGCAAATCTCATTTATGATGAAGCGAAAGATAATGAAAGAATGAAAGATAATGAACATGCTTATTATGATGCAAGAAATGTTATGTATTATGATGTATGTGTGGTCATTATATGAAGGATAAAGTTTATATTTTATTATATTATTTAAAACTAGGACTCGCTCAGCGAAGCTGACTTTTATGCATAATAGTTGGCAGGTAAATGCTGATGCTGAGGATGACACCGGTTGGAGGCTACTTGGATGGCAATGGATGGCATTCCTGTTTATGAAATCTTTTATTATAATTTATAGGAAAAGTACTATGTTTTCTTTACAATCAAAGGACAAATGTATGATCACAATATCAACTGCAAGTTTTATGTAAATGTTTATTTTATTCTGCTGTATTGTTTTGTTATTAAAATATTTTATGCTATGATTAACCAACTATGAGGTTTTCTAGGTACGGGGCCTTACAGGTGGTATTAAATCTGGACGAGATCAAGCTAACTCAAAAGCCAGTGCTGGAACGTCAATTCCATCTGAAACAATGGCACTGTTTGGCATGTTTGTGCAAAGTTATGAGGCATTAGTAGCTAGAGAACTGAAAGGGAAAGGAATGACCATGGAAGACATGTATCAGGTGGATCTGGATGATTTGGAGGAAACTGATATACAGCGGCAAATGCCGATGTTGACCTCAAAGCTAGAAGGTTTATGGAAAGATCAGGAAGGAAGAATTTGGGAGGCCAAAACTCCAACTCCAAATTAGGCTTTGATAAATCCAAACTGAGATGTTTTAATTGCAAGCAGTTAGAACATTTCAAAAGGGAATGTCCATTGCCAATTGTCACAGATCCAAGCAACTCTAGAGTTCCAAGATTAGCTTCGAGTGGAGATAAGGAAGAAATAAAACAGAAGAAAGAGACAGCTTTGATTTCAAGCTTTGACTGGAGTGCAGAAGCAGAAGAAATCAATTAAGCCCTTGTTGCTGAGGTTGTAGAAGAGGAGGAGAATGTGGAAGAGTTTGATCTGTTTAAAGAATTAAAAAGTGAAGCTGAAGTGCCTCAAGTTGTGAAGAAGGATTGTGAGGAATGTGTTGTGAAGACTGGAGATGGTAATTTGAAGGTTGATTACTTAAAAGAAAGTGAAGATGAAAAGGTGCAGTTAGCTTGGAGTCTGACAGAAGAGAAGAGCAAAGAAAAGAATGATACTGCAACCACTGTTGAGGAAAACAAGAAGAGTACTCCGGTGTGTCAATGCGAAAAGGCTCTGGCAGCAGAGAAGGTGGTGATGGGTCTTCCATATGAGGTAATACAAGATATGTGTTCTTCAGCTTGCAAGATAAGGCTATTTGGTGTGTATATAACAAATCGTCTTTTACTTGATAACGAAAAGGACTTAAAACGAAAAAATGAAGAGCTTAAAATAAATGAGTCAAAATATTTTGTTAAATTAAATGAGGCTTTAAAAGAAAATTAACAAATAAAAAGAATTGTTTTAGAAAAAAATTTTGAAATCAATACTTTGAATGAAAGAGTTGCACTTGTTGAGTTTGAAACTAGTAAACTTCAGTCAAAGCTTGATAAATGGACAATTTCTGGAATGAAACATGACGATTTGTGTAAATTACAACGGGGGGCTAGGATTAAAACGGGTTTGGGTTATGAGAATGCTTCGGTTTATCCTCCTCCTAGTACTTATTGTTATTCACCTATGTCTGTTCCACACCCTTCCAATGATTTGATTCAAACAGATACTAACAGTTTGTCTGCAGGTTTAGAAGGTGTGAATTCTAAGGACGTGCGTGAGGAGTATGGTTATAGACCGACTAGTGGGCTTGGATGCAATAGTTTTAGTACACCCACACCTCAACGTTCTGTTCTAGATCATAGCTCTAGTTTAAGCTCTATTTTTGTTTCCCAAAAGTCTGTCTCAAACATTGACTTTGTTTGTTCTAATAGTTGTTCTACTTCTTTATTAAACGAATTCAGATGTAAGTTGATGTTTCTAATGCTTGTGTGAATGATATGGTGAATGATTCTGTTATCGAGAGTAAAGATAAAATTAAAAGTAATTGTTTTGAAAAATTCTCTTCTCATCCCATTCCATCATTTACCCCAATTAATATATCACAATCCAGTGAAAGGGTAATGTTATCTTGATATGCAGGTACAAGTGGTACAAGTACCACATGTACTTCGGATGAGAATGCATCAACATTTGTAAATAATCATTCTTTAAAAGAGAACATCAGAACCAGAGAAATATATGAGACTTATAGTGATGTTGATTCTAGATTGTCAGAGTGCGATAAGGAAATATGTATAGATAAAATTCCTAACGTGTTGCATAATAGAACTAGATTAAAATCTCATTGCTTTAGATGTGGTAAAGATGATCATGTAGTTAAAAACTGTCCTGAGCTTCATCACAGGCATGTTCACAAAATTCTTTTGGCAGTAGATTAACTGTTAGGTTTTGGCCAACAAGAATAAATTGAAGATTTTCAAGTAAACATTCAAGTCAACAAGAAGATTAAGAATTGAAACTTGAAGTCAACAAGTCAACAAGAGTCAACATTATTAGTCTACGGTTCATTTTGTAATTATTATAAATGCTAGATTAGTATAAATAGCAATATACTTATCATCATTTGTACATGAATGGTTCACCACCAAGTGTATGTGAATTAGTTCCATCACCAACAACATCATATCATCATCCTTCATGGATGATGATTTCATCATCAAATCAATAAACAACAAGCATTAAACACTTTTGTGTTATCATTATTAAATTTTAGCATCTAATCATCAAATTTGTTCCTATCAATTTGAATCCTAAGATCCAAGCTCAACAATCCCGTTCAAATCGGGAACAAACAATTGGTATCAGAGCTGGAGTTGTTGGATTCATATTGATTTTGATAATATTTCATGGTTAGATTGCTAAAATTGATGGAGATGGGAAGAAAACTTGGAGTAAAAGTCAAGTGTGTTTTTTACTAGATCTATGGATTTGAAGGTAAATCTGATGAAATCAACATTAAATTGATGTTATCTAATCATTTCTATGATAGATTCATCAATTGGAAGGCAAATCAATTAATTTGAATCAATTTGATTAGATTTTAGGTTTCTAGTAGCATATGAACACTTAAACACACTAGTGTGTGTGTTCTTGGTATTTTCAACAAATTTTCAGATCTGGAGCATGGAATGAGATCAATAAGTGTTTTGGATTCTGATCTAAGTTGTTGCTACACTAATTCAACAATCAACTCAATAATACAAGGTGATTTCAAAGCTAATCATTGTGTTAGTTTTTGGGCTTTTGATGTTCAAGAGTGATGATTATGATTCTGATTCAGATCTAATTTGGAATCAAGATTTGTGTTAAATTGATATACAAACAAGTTTCAAATCAATCTAGTACAATTTTTCATCAATATACAACAATATGCTTGAGTTCTACATGGTTCTAAGAGGTGATGCAATGGATTATTTGCTGAATTTTTGATTCAGCTAATGTACAAGGTTTACAGCAGATTGTACAACTCATTTGTGCATCAAAAATATCAGCAGATTATTATCTGAGTGCATTGAGGCTGTTTAAATCCGTAGATATGGGTCATAATGATCTATAGATAGCAAGTGCAGTGAATCCGTTGATGTGTTCATTCCTTCATCAGCGGATAGCAAAACCAGAAACCAACAACCCTGAGCTTGCAGCTTGTGAGTAGGTCATAACCTCATTCAAACTAACCCAAATCAACCCAAAACCTCACCACAAACATAATCCGCAGCCCCTGTCGTTAACCTTAGCTTTCCGCAACCCTAAACATATCAACCAAACATGTTTGTGTAGCTTTGTGCAGCCCTAAACAGTAAGCAAAACCATCTTTGTGCAGCTGAAAACGAAGCCTCAAACCTCTGGAATATCAGCCCACAAACAAGGATACAACCCTTGCACCTATGAAGCATTGTGCAGCCCTAAACCACCATCTAAACATAATCAAACATTGCCCAAGTAGCACATTTGTGCAGCCTCTCAGCAATCAAACTTGTGCAGCCCCAAACTCATTAAAATCAACCTAAAACAACCCACTTATGCTCTTAACCATTAATCACTTTATTGCAGTCCCAAACAGAACAAAACTAGCATCAAACCTTACCAAAATCCGACCCAAAACAGCCCAAATTTGCCAATATAGCAGCAGTCCTCACCTTTAACCAAAACCACATTTTTGTGCAGCCTCTAAGCTCACAAAAGTCAATTTCTACAACTTGATAGCAGCCTTTGCACTTCTCACGTTAGTGCTGCCCCTAATATCAACTCAAACCAAACAACATCCTCACTTAACATCACAAAAATAGCCCCAACTCACCCACATAACACCTTCATTAACCATGTTTGTGCAGCCCCTGCACATACTCAATTTACAGCAGCCAAATTTGCATCACAATGAGCTCCGTTTGTGCAGCGTTTCAGCAACGAAACAACTTCGTTTCAGCAGTGCTTCAACACCAAACAGTAGCGAACCGGGCTGCGTTTTCAGCAGCAAAACGGGTTGTGTTTCAACTGCTAAACAACCGAAGTTTCAGCAGCAAATCAGCCCAGTTTCAGCAGCAAATCAATCATGATTCAGCATCTGTTTCAGCCATAGTCACCTAATTCGCGGTTCGCTCCAGTTCGAAAACGAGGTACGGGTTCGCAATTCGCTAGGTGCCACGAATCCGGTTCGTAAGGGGGTAGGTTCATTCCGGTGCGATCCGGTTTGATCCGGTTCGATCCGGTTCGGTGTACTAATCATTTCGGTTCACTCCACATAATTAAAAACAAGGCATGTTTAAAAGCAACATAATTATATATCAAAAAAACATATATTCTCATTAAACCAACTGATAGTTCTAAAAATGCATAATTATAAAAAAAACCATATCCAAAATAAGTAAAAACACAAAACATATTGATATTTTTAATCAAGTCTTTGTTTTTTTCTTTTCTTGTCAACGCCTTCGTCTTCTAAATCCTCCCAAGCCATTTCTTCAAGACGTGCACTTGAACCTTCAATGTACTCACTTTCCGGATTCATATCCCACTTTTTGTTGGGGCCAGATTTGTAAGATTCTGAAAACCGGGATTGAAGTCTTATGTTAGAGTGAATAAAAACTAGTTTATCCGCTCTTTTGGCATTTAAACGGTTTCTCTTGACATTGTAAATATAGGAGTATGTACTCCAGTTTCTTTCTGTCGAAGAGCTACTAATTGGTTGTGAAAGTACTCTTTTAGCTACTTCGGCTAGTTCTGGAGTCTCCGCGCCATATGTGCCCCACCAGTCAATTGCATCCATGGTCACAACATTTGCTTGTGTAGCAGTTCTTGCATAAATCCCTTTCTTCATATGGAATCTTGCGAATTGTTCGCGTAACAATTGAAATTCACTTTCATCTTCGGCAATTCTTTTTAACGCGTCCATTACACCGTTAACAATTTCTAAGTCGCTGTTGGGAGCTTTCCTTTGCATTCCACCAGGTGCCAACTTTTGAAGATAGTTTTTATCATAAAACCTAGGACTCATAGCAAAACCCAAACAATGCAACGGAATTGTCATTTTTTCCCACCTAGCTTCAACAATACTTTTCACTTCAGGGCAATAAATAGAGAACTTATTTACTTTCATAACATCTTTTATTTCTCCTAGCATATTATCCATCCTTTCGTATATTTCTCCCATCTTAGGACCCTCACCATCACAAAATTTAACCATCAAGAAAATTGGCTTTGTAAAAGCCAAAATATTTTCAACATCATCCCAAAATCCATCATCTTTAATTGTATCAGCAACTATTCCTCCAGTTTTTCGGGTGGTTTCGTCCCCATTTTTCACCTAATCCCGCCATAAATTTAGAACAATAGTTGTGGCAAGTGCTTCTATACAATCTAATAACCTTCTTAGTAGTATATAGTGTGAGGCAAAGCGTGTTTTTGCAACTTTTAATAGCTCTAACTTGGAGTTTTCTCTAAATATAGATAACGCATGGGTGTGGTTAAGAAAGTACTTCACAATGGATTTACCTTTCTTGTATGTGTCTCGCATCCAACAGAATTCTTTGGCAAAGTCTTTAAAAATCAAATTTAATGTGTGCACACAACAAGGAGACCAAAAGATGTGTTTATATACCTTTTCAATCTCTTTCCCGGCAGCTTTGCAATTAGCGGCGTTGTCCTCACCACTTGTAATACATTGCTTGTGTGACATCCGTCACCTTAAGGTTCGTCAATTAACGTGGTTTTCCGTTAGCTATCCTTTGAACATTCATTCCTCATCTTTATTGACTCTTTCTTGTGTTCGAATCATTAACATAAACTATTTTCAAAAAACTTTTAAAACTTTCATCACCTTTACCGCTAAATATACCGTTTTTACATAATATTATTATCATTAATAAAAACCATTTTTTAAGTAATAAACATCATTAAATGCATTTTTATCATTAATAATTAACCTAATAAAGTCGTTTTTCAACCAAAACAAATTTGGGAAACTCGGAGGTTAAGTGTAGGGACTAAAATTGACATTTTGCAAACTTGGGATGGGTATAAAAAACCCCATTTTCCAGCCCTAGATTCATTGTTCACCTTCTTCATCTTCTTCACTTCTTTTTCTTCTTCACTTTTCATCTTCATCCTTGCACCAAAACCGACCCATTTGGTCTCGTTTTCACCGTCTAGACTTCATCTACAACCGAGTCTACTCCATTCTAGCAGGTAGACGACCTTGGTTTTCCCTTTTCTTGCTTATTCACAGCTGTCCAAACTAGGGTTTCGGGTGTTCGGGTTCAACCCGAACACATGAGGTCGTGTGGGTGTGTGTGATGTCCTTCTGTGTGTTTTTCTTGTTTGTGGGTGTTTGTAGTGTGTTTCTGGAAGTCCTTGTTGTGGAAAACCCGTGCTCGGAGCAGCCGGAGGCTGCTCAGCACCTTCAACAGTTGCGATTCTGCTGTTCATGCGACTGGGTCTGTCATGCGATTGAGTCGTGCGACTGTGTGAGTCGTGCGACTGAGCCATGCGTCTGAGTCAATCGTGCGACTGAGTTGTGCGACTGGGAGTGTCGTGCGACTGCGTGTATGTGTGCGATTGAGTCATGCGAGCGAATGAATGTGTGCGATTGAGTCATGCGAGCGAATGAATGTATGCGATTGAGTCAGGCGACCGAATGAATGTGTGCGATTGTGCGTGTATCGCACGATCGAATTCCAGTCGCATGAATGAAGGTTCAATCGTACGAATGTAGCTGATTCGTACGAATGAAGGTTGATTCGTGCGTATGGAGGTTGAGTCGTGCGATTGGGTGCTGTGTAGTACGACTGAATGCCAGTCGTACGAATGAAGGTTCAATCGTGCGAATGAAGCTGATTCGTACGATTGAGGGTTGATTCGTGCGAATGGAGTGTTGAGTCGTGCGTCTGGTCCTGTCGTGCGACTGAAGTTGTGTGTGTGATTTCCTTCTTGCGTGTGGTGTGTGTATGTCGTGTGATGTTAATGTGACATTGACATGGTTGCCATTACTAATGACAATTTTAAAGTCAACGCTATCAAACTTACTAATGTTATTCCAAATTAAATTAACTTAACATTTTACAAGTATCAATAACCGATTTGTAACTATTAATATTTACCACCTACTTCTTTAATAACAATGGAACTTTTATACAAATATCACCAGCAATGGCGACGATGTCTAGTACTTGGATCTACATAAGATCTAATACATGTGTCTATTTGTGTGTGTTACACGCGACCCAACCGATACAACCCGAACCGACCGAACAATATTATACGCTTTATACATATCATTAATGCTTAACAATAACTGTCAATAGGTGTTTGACCGTTCATTGCATACAACATTTGGATACTTTGATCATTCATACTTACCACCTAACAAGTGAGTTTCGTGGCCCCTTTTTACGCTTACAATATTTCAATCATTTATAACTTGGGGGGAAAGTATGCTCACCCATTTTCAATGCTGTACAATTTACATACTTGGAATCAACGTGATACTGTTTTGCAAGTACTTATCTGATACATGCTTGGGTCTGCTGTGTGGTTCTTTCTTTGCAACTATTTAATTCCAGTGTGGGAACCGACGGATAGGTATTGGTAGTACTACTGGGTTGACACCCCCACCCTTGTTCGTTGGTATACTAGTTAGTACCATCAGTGGCCAAGAACGGGCCCTTAGGTGAATATATTCCGACAATATCTTTGTGTACGTCGTTAGGTTTGGTTGCAAAGCTCATTTTCATGTGATTTTACTTACTTATAACTGTATTCACGATATTCCACATCGCTTACTATACAGCATCACTTACTTATTTACTATTTAAACCAGCGAGCTCACCAACAAGTTTGTTGACCATTTTGAGCATATCTTTTCATGTGATCATGCAAATTGAGGAATCTAGGTGTGTTGTCTTAGTGGAGACCCTAGGATGCATTTTTGAGACTAAACATATTTGACAAACAATCATTTTGAAACAATTGTTGTAGTCTGATTAAACAAGTTTATTTTTTTGATACTTGTTCCCGGGTTGTGGGAATTTACATTACAATGTTATCTTTATTTGATTATGTGAATCGTTTAACATGTTTATGCTTATGGCTATGTTGTCGTGAATATTGACTAAACACGACACAAGTCCCCTTGTTGTCGGGTGTCGTCATGACACGCTTGTCATCATTTATTATATTGCATCTCTATCGCTTACCATGTGTTATGACGATCCTGATCTCGTTACATCCCCGTGTTTCCGCTTTTAGCGGGGGTGTGACAGATTGGTATCAGAGCCATTGGTTATAGAGAATTAGGCAATACGCTTGACCTAGACTATAACCTAGTAACCTTCATGTAGATTTGCATGCTAGGATCTGTATGCATATTATATCTCGTGTATGTGTTCCTCGTTACTTGATTCGTTTATCTATCTGTTTTGTGATCTTTTCACCCTGTGAGAGAGCCCTTGTGCTCACTCCTTATGGGATGCTTCTATTGGATCTTCCGTTCCCTCTACGTACCGAGTTGGTTTATCAAATCCGGGTATTAAACCCGAAGAGATCTTCACAAATCATGCTATTGCGCTTGACCTCGGACATTGAGATTGATCCTGAGAAGGTTATGTCTGAAACCTCGAAAGAGGAAGAGATAGACAACCTTCGCTAGACTAAACGTGAGTATATACATGGATTTACAATTGACCTGATGGACTATTGTTGAGACATTATCAATTCAGGGTGTGAGAACTACACGACTTGCATGCGATGTGTGATGACTATAAGTGTGATATTAACTTAGAATGTTGGACTTTGATGAACGATGTGGACAATATAATTTGAAATGGTTTAAACTTACGTGTTTACTACTTCTATGATTAGAAAATGTCGCCTCAAAGAGTTACCCGCAGCAACAGTGGCGGGAGTGAAGCCCCAAGGGGCAGAGGCAGAGGCAGAGGTAGAGCACCAAGAACAAATGATGGTCCTGCCAGTAATAATCAGGGAACAGGAGACTCTGATATGGTAGCTCTGATTGCTCAATAGTTGGCCGCACTGATTCCTACTATCGTGGCCCAAGTGAGCGATGCACTCCAGCAACACCACCCCCACGGGGATGGTGGAAATGATAATGAGGATAATGGAGAGAGATGTCAAGGTGGGATCGAAACTGTCACACCCCCGCTAAAAGCGGAAACACGGGGATGTAACGAGACCGGGATCGTCATAACACATGGTAAGCGATAGAGAGCAATATAAATATATGATGACATGCGTGTCATGACGACACCCGACAACAAGGGGACTTGTGTCGTGTTTAGTCAATATCCACAACACATAGCCATAAACAACATGATAATGATAACACATATTCACATAAGATGAAATGTAAATGGTAATTCCCACAACCCGGGAACAAGTTCAAATGTTGATAATTGTTTACATGCGATAATATTGTTCAAAAGATTGTTTAACAAAACATGATAAGTCCCAAAAATGCATCCTAGGGTCTCCACTAAGGCAGCACACCTAGATTCCTGGACTTGCATGATCACCTGAAAAGATATGCTTAAAATGGTCAACAAAATTGTTGGTGAGCTCGCAGGTTTATGTAATAAAAATGTAAGTGATGCTGTAATAAGTAGTGCGTCGGAATACCGTGAATACAGTTATTACACAAGTAAATATCACATGACATGAGCTTTGCAACCAAACCTAGCGACGTACACAAAGAAATTGTCGGCATATATTCACCCAAGGGCCCGTTCCTGGCCACTGATGGTACCAACTAGTATACCATCGAACGAGGGTGGGGGTGTCAACCCAGTAGTACTACCAATACCTAACCGTCGGTTCCCACACTGGAATTAAATAGTTGCAAAGATAGAACCACACAGCAGACCCAAGCATGTATCAAATAGTACTTGCAACACAGTATCACGTTGATTCCTTGTGTGTAAAATGTATGTAAGTTGTACAGCATAAAAATTGTGTAAGCATACTTTTCCCCCAATTTGTAAATGATTGAAATAGTGTATAAGCGTAAAAAGGGGCCACGAAACTCACTTGTTAGGTGGTAAGTATGTATGATCGTTGTATCCCAAATGTTGAATGCAAATAAACAGTCAAACACCTATTGACAGTTATTGTATAGCATTAATGATATGATATATGTATAAGCGCGCAATAATGATGGGTCGGTTCGGGTCGTATCGGATGGGTCACGCACAACACACACAGACTGACACACGTACTAGATCCTATGTAGATCCAAGTACAAGACATTGTCGCCACTAATGATGATGTTTAAGTAAAAGTATCGCTGTTTATTGAAGAAGCATTGAATAAGTGTCAATAGTTATAAGTCAATTTGGTCGTTATAAAAGCGTTAGTTCAATTTGTTCAAAATAGTTTCTGCGCCCTTTCTCGCGTTGACTTTAATTTTCGTGGCCAAACAATGGCATTATTGTGTTAGTGTTACCTCGACACCACACGACATACTCACGCCACGCACAATGGGTCAAAACACAACAATTTCAGTCGCATACAAGGCCAGACGCACGACTCAACCTCCATTCGTGCGAATCAACCCTCAATCGTGCGAATCAGCTTCATTCGTACGATTGAGCCTTCATTCGTATGATTGGCCTTCAGTCGTACCACACAACACCCAAACGCACGACTCAACTTCCATGCGCACGAATCCACCTTCAATCGTGCGAATTAGCTACTTTCGTACGACTGAACCTTTATTCGTGCGATTGGACCCCAGTCGTGCGAATCACACTCATTCGCACATATTCAGTCGGTCACCTGACTCAATCGCACACAAACACTCAATCGCATGACTCATTCGCATACACTCATTCGCACGCATGACTCAATCGCACACAGACACTCAGTCGCACGACATGCCTAGTCGCACAACTCAGTCGCGCGATTGACTCAGACGCATGATCCAGTCGCACGACCCACTCAGTCGCACGGCTCAATCGCATGGATGACCCAGTCGCCTGATCTGCAGAATCGCGACTGTGGTCGGGATGAGCAGCCCCCGAGCTGCTCTAAACACGGGTTTTACACCACAAGGACCTCCAGAAACACTCAACAAACATACACAAGCATAAACACAAGCAAAGAGACCTCACACGCACCCATACGACCTTGTGTGTTCGGGTTGAACCCGAACACCCGAAACCCTAGTTTGGACAGCCGTGAAAAGGCTAAGAAATGGACAACCAAAGACAACTACCTACTAAGGAAGGGTAGTCTAAGCTGTAGATGATGTCAAGACGAAGAAAACGAGACCTCTCGGGTCGAATTTGGTGCTAAGATGGTGTTTTTGTGTGAAAGAGATGAAGATGAAGAAGATGATAGAAATGGGGGTTTAGGGCTGGAAATGGGGTATTTATACCCAGCCCAAGTTTCCAAAATTACAAGTTTAGTCCCTGCACTTAACCCCCGAGTTTTCCCAAATTCTGTTCGGTTGAAAAACGACTTCGTTAGGTGTTTTATATTAATTGTAAAAGTTCATTTTATGTTGTCATGACTTAAGAAATGGTTATATTAAAACATTTATTATATTTATAAAATGATATATTTAACGTTTTTCAAAAATGAAAGTTTTAAAGGTCTTTTTAAGGTTCACACACGGTTTAAAACGAATGCACACACAACGATAATATTGCACACATGATATCCACATAAAAGTCAAATAATGATGGGGAATGACCAAATATAGAAAAGATGACGGTCAAACACGTCAGTTGACGGACCTTAAGGTGACGGATGTCACAGTATCCCCCAGTTGAGAGAATTTCGTCCCGAAATTCAGCTGGAGTTAGGTCCAAGAGTGTCATCCTCGAAAAGAAGTGGATATTTGAGTTTCATCTGATCTTCACGTTCCCATGTAAACTCTGGCCCTCGTTTTGAATTCCACCTTACGCGAACAATAGGTATCCTACTGCGCTTCAGTTGTTTGACCTTTCGATCCATGATCTCAATGGGTTCTTCAACAAAATGAAGCTTGTCGTCAATCTTGATTTCCTCGATTGGCACGTGAAGGGATTCATCGGCCAAACACTTCTTGAGGTTTGACACATGAAAAGTATCATGCACACCGCTAAGCTCTTGTGGCAACCTTAACCGGTAAGCCACTGGACCGATCCTTTCAGTGATCTCGAATGGTCCAACGTATCTTGGGGCTAACTTCCCTTTCTTTCCGAATCGAACGACTCCTTTCCAAGGGGAAACTTTGAGTAACACACGATCCCCAACATTGAATTCTAGAGGCTTCCGACGATTGTCGGCATAGCTCTTTTGGCAATCTCGCGCGGCTTTAAGTCGGTCTTTGATTTGGAAAATCTTGTCTGTTGTTTCTTGGATGATCTCTGGGCCTGTCAGTTGACTTTCACCAATTTCGGCCCAACATACGGGAGATCTGCATTTCCTTCCATACAACGCCTCAAATGGAGCACATCCAATGCTTGTATGGTAGCTATTGTTGTAGGAGAACTCAATCAATGGTAAATGAGCATCCCAGCTACCTCCAAAATCGATTACACACGCTCTCAACATGTCTTCTAGCGTCTGTATGGTGCGTTCACTTTGGCCATCTGTTTGAGGGTGATAGGCTGTACTCATGTCTAACCGAGTACCCATCGCTTTCTGTAGTGTCTGCCAAAAACGTGAAGTGAATCGGCTATCACGGTCGGATATGATTGACACCGGCACCCCGTGTCGTGTCACGACCTCTTTGATGTACAATCTTGCCAACTTATCCATCTTGTAGTCTTCTCGGATAGGCAAGAAATGTGCGGACTTCGTCATTCGATCCACAATGACCCATATCGAGTCATGACCGCTGTTTGTTCTAGGGAGTTTGGTAATGAAATCCATAGCTATGTTCTCCCATTTCCACTCGGGAATTTCAGGTTGCTGCAATAATCCCGATGGCTTTTGATGTTCAGCTTTGACTTTCGAACACGTCAAACATCGACTGACGTATAAGGCAATGTCTTTCTTCATGCCTGGCCACCAGTATAGATCCTTAAGATCATGATACATCTTGTCTGCACCAGGATGAATAGAATATCGCGTCTTGTGGGCTTCATCCATGACTAAGGTTCGAACACCTCCCCATTTGGGTACCCATATGCGATCCATGAAATACTGAATACCATCATCCTTGCGACTCATCTGTTTATCTAACCCCCGGAATTCTTCTCCCGCAAGGTTTTCTTCTTTCAATGCCTCACTCTGTGCAATTTGAATCTGAGCTTTCAAGTTGGTTTGAATGGTCAATCCCAACGCTCGTGCACGTAGTGGTTTCACACGTTCTTTACGGCTTAAGGCATCAGCCACCACGTTAGCTTTCCCCGGATGATACCGGATTTCACAATCGTAGTCGCTAAGAAGCTCTACCCAACGTCGTTGGCGCATGTTGAGTTCCTTCTGATCCAGAATGTGTTGAAGGCTCTTATGATCTGTGAAGATGACGCATTTGGTGCCATACAAGTAATGCCTCCAAATTTTGAGTGCAAATACTACAGCGCCCAACTCAAGATCGTGAGTGGTGTAGTTCTTTTCGTGCACTTTAAGTTGTCGCGAAGCGTAGGCAATCACCTTGTCCTTCTGCATCAATACACATCCCAATCCTTGATGTGACGCATCGCAGTAGACCACAAAATCATCTGTTCCGTCTGGGAGAGACAGTATTGGCGCGTTGCACAACTTTTCTTTCAACGTTTGGAACGCTTGCTCTTGTGCATATCCCCAGTCAAACTTCTTGTCCTTCTGAGTAAGCAGGGTCAACGGCTGCGCGATCTTTGAGAAATTCGCGATGAAGCGACGATAATAACCAGCCAATCCTAAGAATTGCCGTATCTCTGATGGTGTCTGGGGCGTATCCCATTTCTTCACCGCTTCGATCTTGCCGGGATCTACGTGAATCCCGTTCTCATTAACCACATGACCCAAAAACTTTACTTCCCGCAACCAAAACTCACACTTTGAGAACTTGGCGAAAAGTTTCTCTTCGCGTAGCAGCTCCAGAATAGCCCGAAGGTGTTCTACATGATCCTCTTTTGATCGGGAATAGATAAGTATATCGTCTATGAACACGATCACGAACTTATCCAAGTATGGTTTGCACACCCGATTCATTAGATCCATGAACACAGCTGGTGCGTTTGTCAACCCGAACGGCATGACCAAGAACTCATAGTGCCCATAACGAGTTCTGAACGCAGTCTTCGGTATGTCGTCCTCGAAAACCCTTAGCTGATGATAACCAGAACGAAGATCGATCTTTGAAAAATACGAAGCTCCTTGCAGCTGATCAAATAAATCGTCGATCCTGGGGAGAGGATATCGGTTCTTCACCGTTAACTTGTTCAGTTCACGGTAATCGATGCACATGCGGAACGATCCGTCCTTCTTCTTGACAAATAGTACCGGTGCTCCCCACGGTGAATGACTCGGTCGGATAAAACCTTTCTCCAGTAGTTCCTGTAACTGACTAGACAACTCTTGCATCTCGGATGGCGCTAGTCGATAAGGCGTTTTCGCTACCGGTGTAGCTCCAGGAACCAATTCAATACGGAATTCCACCTGTCGTGGAGGAGGTAAACCAGACAAGTCATCTGGAAATACTTCTGGGTAATCCCGTACCACTGGAATATCCACCAGTTTCCTTTCCTCGTCTTTCTTTTCAACCACATGAGCCAGAAAAGCGTAGCACTGCTTTCGTAGACTCTGGCGTGCTTTCATGCAGGAAATCAACTTTAAGCTCTTACCCGGTCGTTCTCCCTGAACCTTGAGTACTTCCCCGTTTGGCATAGGGATACGTACTACTTTGTCTCGGCAAACAATCTCTGCTCCATTCTGCGACAACCAATCCATACCCACAATCACGTCGAAGCTCCCTAACTCGAAGGGTATCAAATCTATGTCGAATGTATGATCCTCCAACGTCAACGAACACTTCCTAATAATCTCATCGGCCTGGGCGACCTTACCATTGGCCATTTCTACAGAGTAGCTAGTTTCTAGCCTACTAGGACTCAAATCAAGCAATTGCACAAACTCGGAAGAAATAAAACTATTGTCTGCTCCAGTATCAAATAATATAGATGCGAAGTGATGATTGAGTAAGTGCGTACCCGTGACAACATTCGGGTCCTGACGAGCATCATTAGCTCCAATGACGAATGCGCGTCCCCGAGCTGCATTCCCCTGAGCAGCCGGGCCTTGATTCCCAGCGATAGCCAACACCTGCTGCTGGTTGTTCCCCTGTTGACCTGGTGCCCGATTCAGCCTGGGGCACATGTTCCTGTAGTGATCGGGGCTCCCACACTCAAAGCAAGCCCTTGCATTTCCGGCGGGGTTAACCGCGTTGACGGGTGCTACAAGATTCGGTGCAGTTCTGCAATCTCTTGCCAAATGACCCGGGCGCTTACAGTTAGCGCACACCCGGCACTGCGTCCCTGGGGGATGATGATAGTTGCACCTGTCACATTTGGGGTGCGGCCCCACATACTCTCTTCTGGCCTGAGACACGGCCACGAAATTCCTGGTCGGCTTAGACCTCTTCTCAAACCTTCCGGCACTCGACCGGCTCGACTCTCCAACATCCTTCCTTTTCTCGGCCCCTCGGCCCAAAACTCCTGTTCTAACCATTTCGTCAGTCAGAGCGCCAGCTTTCAGAATTGCGCTCTGAATAGTAGGAGGAGCGGCTGCTGTAACCATCGCTCTAATTTGAGGCGCGAGTCCCCAAATATACCTTTCAATCCTCTTTGATTCCGGCGTTACCAGATGCGGAACCAACCTTGCCAGCTCATGAAAACGATCAGTATAGGCTGCATGCCCTGCCCCCACCATAGCATGATTCCAGAACTCATGCTCCAGCTTCTGCATCTCGTTGAGAGGGCAGTATTCCTCGGTAATCAAGGCTTTGAACTCGTCCCACGACATTTGCATCGCGGACTCTCTTCCTCGTGCTTGAATCTGGGTGTTCCACCAGGTTAGGGCTTTACCCTGTAGAGAACAAGTAGCATACTTGATCCTCTGGCTGTCGAGGCACTCACTGATGTCGATCACTGCCTCCATCTTTTCCAACCACCTGGTTAGGGCTATCGCCCCACCTTTCCCGTCGAATTCCCTTGGCTTACAAGCCACAAACTCCTTGTACGAGCATCCCCGACGAGCATTGACCACTCCAGTCTCGATACCGGCAGTACCACCATTTCCGGTTTCCTGGTTGCTCTCGTTTCCAGTCGGGTTCCCGTTTCTCGTTTCAATTTCTATCCCACCTTGGGCTCCATCATCGTTGCCACCATCCCCGTGAGGGTGGTGTTGTTGAAGTGCGTCGCTCACTTGGGCCACGATAGTAGGAATGAGTGCGGCCAATTGTTGAGCGATCAGGGCTGCCATGTCGGCGTTCCCTGTTCCTTGACTGTTACTGGCAGGAGCATCGTTTGCTCTTGGTGCTCTGCCTCTGCCTCGGCCTCTGCCCCTTGGGGCTTCACTCCCGCCACTACTGCTACGGGTGACTCTTCGAGGCGGCATGTTCTAATCATAAAAGAGGTAACATATCAGCTTTAGTCACCATAAGATACAAATGTATTCCACTTATCAAGTTCCAATGTTCATGTTCAGGTCAGTCAAGACCACCATGCAGCCCATTTCAAGCATATTCTCGGTATACCGGTGATGTTTATATATAGGGTTCCCCGCAGCGTTCCCACCACACCCACGATGTACCGAGAATGATGCCTGATCCGGTTACATGACATCCGACTTTCCTTTACATCATATCCATAATAATCCATCAAAACCATGTATACAATCACGTTTAGTCTAGCGGAGGTTGTCTATTTCCTCATTCTTCGAGGTTTCAGACATATTCCTCCTCAGAGTTATCTCAATGTCCAAGGTCAAGCGCAATAACATGATCTGTGATGATCTCTTCGGGTTAATACCCGGATCTAATAACTAACTCGGCGCGCAGAGGGAACGGAAGATCCAATAGAAGCATCCCCATAAAAGAGTGAGCACAAGGGCTCTCTCATAGGGTAGAAAGATCACATAACAAATAGATGAGCAAATCAAGCAGCGAGGAACACATACACGAGATATAATATGCATACAGAGTCCTAGCATGCAAATCTACATGAAGGTTCCTAGGTTATAGTCTAGGTCAAGCGTATTGCCTAATTCTCTATAACCAATGGCTCTGATACCAATCTGTCACACCCCGCTAAAAGCGGAAACACGGGGATGTAACGAGACCGGGATCGTCATAACACATGGTAAGCGATAGAGAGCAATATAAATATATGATGACATGCGTGTCATGACGACACCCGACAACAAGGGGACTTGTGTCGTGTTTAGTCAATATCCACAACACATAGCCATAAACAACATGATAATGATAACACATATTCACATAAGATGAAATGTAAATGGTAATTCCCACAACCCGGGAACAAGTTCAAATGTTGATAATTGTTTACATGCGATAATATTGTTCAAAAGATTGTTTAACAAAACATGATAAGTCCCAAAAATGCATCCTAGGGTCTCCACTAAGGCAGCACACCTAGATTCCTGGACTTGCATGATCACCTGAAAAGATATGCTTAAAATGGTCAACAAAATTGTTGGTGAGCTCGCAGGTTTATGTAATAAAAATGTAAGTGATGCTGTAATAAGTAGTGCGTCGGAATACCGTGAATACAGTTATTACACAAGTAAATATCACATGACATGAGCTTTGCAACCAAACCTAGCGACGTACACAAAGAAATTGTCGGCATATATTCACCCAAGGGCCCGTTCCTGGCCACTGATGGTACCAACTAGTATACCATCGAACGAGGGTGGGGGTGTCAACCCAGTAGTACTACCAATACCTAACCGTCGGTTCCCACACTGGAATTAAATAGTTGCAAAGATAGAACCACACAGCAGACCCAAGCATGTATCAAATAGTACTTGCAACACAGTATCACGTTGATTCCTTGTGTGTAAAATGTATGTAAGTTGTACAGCATAAAAATTGTGTAAGCATACTTTTCCCCCAATTTGTAAATGATTGAAATAGTGTATAAGCGTAAAAAGGGGCCACGAAACTCACTTGTTAGGTGGTAAGTATGTATGATCGTTGTATCCCAAATGTTGAATGCAAATAAACAGTCAAACACCTATTGACAGTTATTGTATAGCATTAATGATATGATATATGTATAAGCGCGCAATAATGATGGGTCGGTTCGGGTCGTATCGGATGGGTCACGCACAACACACACAGACTGACACACGTACTAGATCCTATGTAGATCCAAGTACAAGACATTGTCGCCACTAATGATGATGTTTAAGTAAAAGTATCGCTGTTTATTGAAGAAGCATTGAATAAGTGTCAATAGTTATAAGTCAATTTGGTCGTTATAAAAGCGTTAGTTCAATTTGTTCAAAATAGTTTCTGCGCCCTTTCTCGCGTTGACTTTAATTTTCGTGGCCAAACAATGGCATTATTGTGTTAGTGTTACCTCGACACCACACGACATACTCACGCCACGCACAATGGGTCAAAACACAACAATTTCAGTCGCATACAAGGCCAGACGCACGACTCAACCTCCATTCGTGCGAATCAACCCTCAATCGTGCGAATCAGCTTCATTCGTACGATTGAGCCTTCATTCGTATGATTGGCCTTCAGTCGTACCACACAACACCCAAACGCACGACTCAACTTCCATGCGCACGAATCCACCTTCAATCGTGCGAATTAGCTACTTTCGTACGACTGAACCTTTATTCGTGCGATTGGACCCCAGTCGTGCGAATCACACTCATTCGCACATATTCAGTCGGTCACCTGACTCAATCGCACACAAACACTCAATCGCATGACTCATTCGCATACACTCATTCGCACACATGACTCAATCGCACACAGACACTCAGTCGCACAACTCAGTCGCACGACATGCCTAGTCGCACAACTCAGTCGCGCGATTGACTCAGACGCATGATCCAGTCGCACGACCCACTCAGTCGCACGGCTCAATCGCATGGATGACCCAGTCGCCTGATCTGCAGAATCGCGACTGTGGTCGGGATGAGCAGCCCCCGAGCTGCTCTAAACACGGGTTTACACCACAAGGACCTCCAGAAACACTCAACAAACATACACAAGCATAAACACAAGCAAAGAGACCTCACACGCACCCATACGACCTTGTGTGTTCGGGTTGAACCCGAACACCCGAAACCCTAGTTTGGACAGCCGTGAAAAGGCTAAGAAATGGACAACCAAAGACAACTACCTGCTAAGGAAGGGTAGTCTAAGCTGTAGATGATGTCAAGACGAAGAAAACGAGACCTCTCGGGTCGAATTTGGTGCTAAGATGGTGTTTTTGTGTGAAAGAGATGAAGATGAAGAAGATGATAGAAATGGGGGTTTAGGGCTGGAAATGGGGTATTTATACCCAGCCCAAGTTTCCAAAATTACAAGTTTAGTCCCTGCACTTAACCCCCGAGTTTTCCCAAATTCTGTTCGGTTGAAAAACGACTTCGTTAGGTGTTTTATATTAATTGTAAAAGTTCATTTTATGTTGTCATGACTTAAGAAATGGTTATATTAAAACATTTATTATATTTATAAAATGATATATTTAACGTTTTTCAAAAATGAAAGTTTTAAAGGTCTTTTTAAGGTTCACACACGGTTTAAAACGAATGCACACACAACGATAATATTGCACACATGATATCCACATAAAAGTCAAATAATGATGGGGAATGACCAAATATAGAAAAGATGACGGTCAAACACGTCAGTTGACGGACCTTAAGGTGACGGATGTCACAGAAACTGAAGTGGGAAATGGAAACCCGACTGGAAACGAAAGCAATCAGGATACCGGGAATGGTGGAACAGCCGGTATTGAGACTGGGGTTGTTAATGCTAGACGAGGGTGTTCATAGAAGGAATTTGTGGCCTGCAAACCGAGAGAATTTGATGGGAAAGGTGGGGCGATAGCCCTAACCAGGTGGATAGAAAAGATGGAGGCCGTGATTGACATTAGTGAGTGCCTCGACAGCTACAGAATCAAATATGCCATATGTTCACTGCAGGGCAAGGCCCTAACCTGGTGGAACACCCAGGTTCAAGCTAGAGGAAGAGAATCAGCGATGCAGATGTCGTGGGATGAGTTTAAGGCCTTAATCACCGAGGAATACTGCCCCCTCAACGAGATGCAGAAATTAGAGCATGAGTTCTGGAATCATGCTATGGTGGGGGCTAGGCACGCAGCTTATACTGACCGTTTTCATGAGCTGGCAAGATTGGTTCCGCATCTGGTCACACCGGAATCAAAGAGAATCGAGAGGTATATATCGGGACTTGCACCTCAAATCCGAGCAATGGTAACAGCAGCTGCTCCTCCTACTATCCAGAGCGCGATTCTGAAGGCTGGCGCTCTAACTGATGAGATGGTGAGAACAGGGGTGTTAGGAAGAGGGGCAGAGAAGAGAAAGGATGTTGGAGAAACGAGCCGGTCGAGTGCCGGGAAATTTGATAAAAGGGCCAAGACAACCAGAAATTTTGTGGCCGTGAATCAGGGCAAAAGAGAGTATGTGGGGCCGCACCCCAAATGTGACAGGTGCAACTATCATCATCCCCCAGGAATGCAGTGCCGGGTATGCGCGAACTGTAGACGCCCGGGGCATTTAGCGAGAGACTGCAGAACAGCGCCGAATCTTGTGGCACCGGTCAACGTGGTTAACCCCGCCGGGAATGCAAGGGTATGTTATGAGTGTGGAAGCCCTGATCACTACAAAAACATGTGCCCTAGATTGAATCGGGCACCGGGCCAACAAGGGAACAACCAGCAGCAAGTGATGGCCATAGCTGGAAACCAAGGCCCAACAAATCAAGGGAATGCAGCTCGGGGGCGTGCGTTCGTCATTGGAGCAAACGATGCTCGTCAGGACCCGAATGTTGTCACGGGTACGCACTTACTCAATCATCACTTCGCATCTATATTATTTGATATTGGAGCAGACAATAGCTTTATATCTTCTGAGTTTGTGCAATTTCTTGATTTGAGTCCTAGTAGGCTAGAAACTAGCTACTCTGTAGAAATGGCTAATGGTAGAGTTGTTCAGGCTGATGAGATTATTAGGAAGTGCTCGATAATATTGGAGGACCATGCCTTCGATATAGATTTGATACCCTTTGAGCTAGGAAGTTTCGACGTGATTGTGGGTATGGATTGGTTGTCGCAAAACGGAGCTGAGATGGTCTGTCGGGACAAAATAGTACGAATCCCTATGTCAAACGGGGAGGTACTCAAGGTTCAAGGAGAACGATCGGGAAGGAACTTAAAGCTTATCTCCTGCATGAAAGCACGCCGAAGTTTACGAAAGCAGTGCTACGCTTTTCTGGCTCATGTGGTAGAAAAGAAGGACGGAGAGAGGAAACTAGTAGATATTCTAGTGGTACGGGACTACCCAGATGTATTTCCTGATGACTTGTCTTGTTTGCCTCCTCCACGACAGGTGGAATTTCGTATAGAGTTGGTTCCTGGAGCTACACCGGTAGCAAAGACGCCATATCGGTTAGCGCCATCAGAAATGCAAGAGTTATCTAGCCAGTTACAGGATCTACTGGAGAAGGGTTTTATTCGACTGAGTCATTCACCGTGGGGAGCACCGGTGTTATCTGTCAAAAAGAAGGATGGGTCGTTCCGCATGTGTATCGATTACCGTGAGTTGAACAAGTTAACCGTGAAGAATCGATATCCTCTCCCCAGGATCGACGATCTGTTTGATCAGCTGCAAGGAGCTTCATATTTCTCAAAGATCGACCTTCTTTCTGGATATCATCAACTAAGGGTTTTCGAGGACGACATACCGAAAACAGCGTTTAGAACTCGTTATGGGCACTATGATTTCTTGGTCATGCCGTTTGGGCTGACTAACGCACCAGCTGTGTTTATGGACCTAATGAATCGGGTGTGCAAACCTTACTTGGATAAGTTCGTGATCGTATTCATAGACGATATACTTATCTACTCCCGATCGAAAGAGGACCATGAAGAACACCTTCGGGCAATACTAGAACTGTTACGGGAAGAGAAACTTTTCGCCAAGTACTCGAAGTGTGAATTTTGCTTGCGAGAGGTAAAGTTTTTGGGTCATGTGGTTAACGAGGACGGGATTCATGTAGATCCCGGCAAGATCGAAGCGGTGAAGAAATGGGATGCACCCCAGACACCATCAGAGATACGACAGTTCTTAGGATTGGCCGGTTACTATCGTCGCTTCATCGCGAATTTTTCAAAGATCGGGCAGCCATTAACCCTGCTTACTCAGAAAGACAAGAAGTTTGGTTGGGGACATGCACAAAAACAAGCGTTCCAAACATTGAAAGAGAAGCTGTGCAACGCGTCTATATTGTCCCTCCCAGACGGAACTGATGATTTTGTGGTATACTGTGATGCTTCACATCAAGGATTGGGATGTGTGCTAATGCAGAAGGATAAGGTGATTGCCTACGCTTCGCGACAACTTAAGGTGCACGAAAAGAACTATACAACTCATGATCTTGAGTTGGGCGCTGTAGTATTTGCACTCAAGATTTGGAGGCATTACCTGTATGAAACCAAATGCATCATCTACAAAGATCATAAGAGCCTCCAACATATCCTGGATCAGAAGGAACTTAATATGCGTCAACGACGTTGGGTAGAGCTACTTAGTGACTACGATTGTGAAATCCGGTATCATCCAGGAAAAGCTAACGTGGTGGCTGATGCTTTAAGCTGTAAGGAACGCGTGAAACCTCTACGTGCTCGAGCGTTGGGATTGACTATTCAAACGAACATGAAAGCTCAGATTCAAATTGCACAAAGTGAAGCGTTGAAAGAAGAAAACCTTGAGGGAGAAGAATTCCGAGGGTTAGATAAACAGATGATTTGCAAGGATGATGGTATACAATACTTCATGGATCGTATATGGGTACCCAGATGGGGAGGTGTACGTACCTTAATCATGGATGAAGCCCACAAGACGTGATATTCTATTCATCCTGGTGCAGACAAGATGTACCACGATCTTAAAGATCTGTACCGGTGGCCAGACATGAAGAAAGACATTGCTATGTATGTAAGCAGATGCCTAACATGCTCGAAAGTTAAAGCTGAACATCAGAAACCATCGGGATTATTACAGCAACCTGAAATTCCCGAGTGGAAATGAGAGAATATAGCTATGGATTTCATTACCAAACTCCCTAGAACAAGCAGCGGGCATGACTCGATATGGGTCATAGTGGATCGAATGACGAAATCAGCACATTTCTTGCCGATCCGAGAAGACTACAAAATGGATAAGTTGGCGAGATTGTACATAAAAAAGGTCGTGACAAGACATGGAGTGCCGGTGTCGATCATATCCGACCGTGACAGCCGATTTACTTCACGATTTTGGCAGACACTACAGAAAGCGATGGGCACTCGATTAGATATGAGTACCGCCTATCACCCTCAGACAGATGGCCAAAGTGAACGAACCATACAGATGCTAGAAGACATGTTGAGGGCGTATGTGATCGACTTTGGTGGTAGTTGGGATGCTCATCTACCGTTGATCGAGTTCTCTTACAACAACAGCTACCATACAAGCATTGGATGTGCTCCGTTCGAAGCATTGTATGGAAGGAAATGTAGATCACCTGTTTGTTGGGCCGAGATTGGTGAAAGTCAGCTAACAGGCCCAGAGATCATTCAAGAAACAATTGACAAGATCTTTCAAATCAAAGACCGACTAAAAGCTGCTAGAGATCGCCAAAAGAGCTATGCCGACAACCGTCGGAAGCCTCTATAATTCAGCATTGGGGATCGAGTCTTACTTAAAGTCTCCCTTTGGAAAGGAGTCAATCGATTTGGAAAGAAAGGGAAGTTAGCCCCAAGATACGTTGGACGATTCGAGATTACAGAAAGAATTGGTCCAGTGGCTTACCGATTAAGGTTGCCACAAGAACTTAGCGGTGTGCATGATACTTTCCATGTATCGAACCTCAAGAAGTGTTTGGCTGACGAATCTCTTCACGTACCAATTGAGGAAATCAAGATTGACGAAAAGCTTCATTTTGTTGAGGAACCCATTGAGGTCATGGATCGAAAGGTCAAGCAATTTAAGCGCAGTAGTATACCTATTGTTCGCGTAAGGTGGAATTCAAAACGAGGGCCAGAGTTTACATGGGAACGGGAAGATCAGATGAAACTCAAATATCCACATCTATTCGAGGATGACACTCTTGGACCTAACTCCAGCTGAATTTCGGGACGAAATTCTCTCAACTGGGGGATACTGTGACATCCGTCACCTTAAGGTCCGTCAATTAACGTGGTTTTCCGTTAGCTATCCTTTGAACATTCATTCCTCATCTTTATTGACTCTTTGTGTGGATATCATACTTGCTTATCATCCTTATTCTTGTGTTCGAATCATTAACATAAACTATTTTCAAAAAACTTTTAAAACTTTCATTACCTTTACGGCTAAATATACCGTTTTTACATAATATTATTATCATTAATAAAAACCATTTTTTAAGTAATAAACATCATTAAATGCATTTTTATCATTAATATAATTAACCTAATAAAGTCGTTTTTCAACTGAAACAAATTTGGGAAACTCGGGGGTTAAGTGCAGGGACTAAAATTGACATTTTGCAAACTTGGGATGGGTATAAAAACCCCATTTTCCATCCCTAGATTCATTGTTCACCTTCTTCATCTTCTTCACTTCTTCTTCTTCTTCACTTTTCATCTTCATCCTTGCAACAAAACCGACCCATTTGGTCTCGTTTTCACCGTCTAGACTTCATCTACAACCGAGTCTACTCCATTCTAGCAGGTAGACGACCTTGGTTGTCCCTTTTCTTGCTTATTCACGGCTGTCCAAACTAGGGTTTCGAGTGTTCGGGTTCATCCCGAACACACGAGGTCGTGTGGGTGCGTGTGATGTCCTTGTGCATGTTTTTCTTGTTTGTGGGTGTTTGTAGTGTGTTTCTGGAAGTCCTTGTTTTGTAAAACAGTCGCGATTCTGCTGTTCAGGCGACTGGGTCTGTCATGCGATTGAGTCGTGCGACTGGGTGAGTCGTGCGACTGAGCCATGCGTCTGAGTCAATCGTGCGACTGAGTTGTGCGACTGGGAGTGTCATGCGACTGAGTCGTGCGACTGCGTGTATGGTGCGATTGAGTCATGCAAGCGAATGAATGTGTGCGATTGAGTCATGCGAGCGAATGAATGTGTGCGATTGAGTCAGGCGACCGAATGAATGTGTGTGATTATGCGTGTATCGCACGATCGAATTCCAGTCGCATGAATGAAGGTTCAATCGTACGAATGTAGCTGATTCGTACGAATGAAGGTTGATTCGTGCGTATGGAGGTTGAGTCGTGCGATTGGGTGCTGTGTAGTACGACTGAATGCCAGTCGTACGAATGAAGGTTCAATCGTGCGAATGAAGCTGATTCGTACGATTCAGTGTTGATCGTGCGAATGGAGTGTTGAGTCGTGCGTCTGGTCCTGTCGTGCGACTGAAGTTGTGTGTGTGATTTCCTTCTTGCGTGTGGTGTGTGTATGTCGTGTGATGTTAAGGTGACATCGACACGATTGCCATTACTAATGACAATTTTAAAGTCAACACTATCAAACTTACTAATGTTATTCCAAATTAAATTAACTTAATATTTTACAAGTATCAATAACCGATTTGTAACTATTAATATTTACCACCTACTTCTTTAATAACAATGGAACTTTTATACAAATATCACCAGCAATGGCGACGATGTCTAGTACTTGAATCTACATAAGATCTAATACGTGTTTCTGTTTGTGTTTGTTACACGCGACCCAACCGATACAACCCGAACCGACCGAACAATATTATACGCTTTATACATATCATTAATGCTTAACAATAAGAGTCAATAGGTGTTTCACCGTTCATTACATACAACATTTGGATACTTTGATCATTCATACTTACCACCTAACAAGTGAGTTTCGTGGGCCCTTTTTACGCTTACAATATTTCAATCATTTACAACTTGGGGGAAAAGTATGCTCACCCATTTTCAGTGCTGTACAATTTACATACTTGGAATCAACGTGATAATGTTTTGCAAGTACTTATATGATACATGCTTGGGTCTGCTGTGTGGTTCTTTCTTTGCAACTATTTTATTCTAGTGTGGGAACCGACGGATAGGTATTGGTAGTACTACTGTGTTGACACCCCCACCCTTGTTCATTGGTATACTAGTTAGTACCATCAGTGGCCAGGAACAGGCCCTTGGGTGAATATATTCCGACAATATCTTTGTGTACGTCGTTAGGTTTGGTTGCAAAACTCATTGTCATGTGATTTTACTTACTTATAACTGTATTCACGGTATTCCACATCGCTTACTATACAACATCACTTACTTATTTACTATTTAAACCTGCGAGCTCACCAACAAGTTTGTTGACCATTTTGAGCATATCTTTTCAGGTGATCATGCAAATTGAGGAATCTAGGTGTGCTGCCTTAGTGGAGACCCTAGGATTCATTTTTGAGACTAAACATATTTGACAAACAATCATTTTGAAACAATTGTTGTAGTCTGATTAAACAAGCTTATTTTTTGATACTTGTTCCCGGGTTGTGGGAATTTACATTACAATGTTATCTTTATTTGATTATGTGAATCGTTTAACATGTTTATGCTTATGACTATGTTGTCGTGAATATTGACTAAACACGACACAAGTCCCCTTGTTGTCGGGTGTCGTCATGACACGCTTGTCATCATTTATTATATTGCATCTCTATCGCTTACCATGTGTTATGACGATCCCGATCTCGTTAAATCCCCGTGTTTCCGCTTTTAGCGGGGGTGTGACAGCTTGGTCCAATCTGCTCGATAGCTCCAATAAGAAACTGAGAAATCACCAGCCCTGTTTTTTCCACCCCTATAAAGTTATCCGCGAACATAAACGTGGCACCACGAGAGTTAACCGCAAGAACATTGATTAGTGGCTCATGCTTTACATTGGACCACCCATCTGAAACAATTGACACTCCTTGTGTGTACCAAGTGTCTTTGATAGGCGTAAGCTCTTTCTCTACATCTCGCACACACTCATCAAGTAGAACGGTCCTCGCCTTTTCAGACGATGGTGGTTTGTAACTTTCAGGTGCATGCTTAATGGCATTAATCATTTCAATAAATTGCGGGTTGCGTAATACATTGAAAGGAATGCCATTTGCACACAATCCTCGTATAATTTTTTAGTCCACCGCATTTCTTTCTAAGATGCCAAAAGATTCTTCAATTCGTGTTTTTGAAGATGAATTTTTTGAAAGGACGGAACATTTTAAAGATTTTGAAACACTTGAATTTTCAGCTTCTTTTAGCTTTTTTAAAAGTCTTTCAAACAAACTTCTATCTCTAATAACCGCAGGACATCTTCTAATATCTACTTTTTTCCCCAAACCAGACCCGAAAAAGTGTAAATGAATACGAGTATAACTACTAAACCACTCGCCTCCACAGTGATTGCACTTCCAATTCTTAGAACCTCCAGGATTCTTTGAGTTTGCTGCACCAATTAAAGTTATTTCATCAAAAAGGGGCTTAGAAGGATCCTTCTCCTCATTTGTTGATGTTTGAGTATTGCTGCCACTTGCTCCTCCTGTTGATGTTTGACTTGTGCTGCTCCACCTCATCATCATCAAGATGAACAAAACCTAGTGTCCCACTTATATGTGTTACACTATCAGTTTCATCTTGTATATTTGGTTGTTTCTTCCCAAAAACCATTTTTGAAATAGATAGAAAGTAAGGATAAAAGGGTATAGAAGAAAGAAGAAGAATGAAATAGGTGAGTTGTGATGAGAATAGGGTGAACTCATAACTATTTATAAGTATTGGAGTCTTAATTTGACTCAATGTGGATGGAAGAGGAGAAGGCAAAAAACAACTGGAACATTAAATTTGACATTAATTTTTCAATGAATTTGATTGAAATTCATTCATTGAACACTAATGGAAATTAAATTTGATTGAAATGCATTCTGGATTCTGGAATTCGATTGGTCTAGGGGGAAATTAAACACAATTCGATTGAACCACAAAGTCAAAATTCGATTAATATGCATTCTGGAATTTGATTGAACACAATCGAACCACAATCGAACCCTTGAGCGAACTACAATCGAACCCTTTAGCGAACCACAATCAAACCACAATCGAACCCTTGAGCGAACCCTTGAGCGAACCACAATCGAACCACAATCAAACCACAATCGAACCCTTGAGCGAACCGCGAGCGACTGGGTCGCTATCGAATGCGAATGGGACCGATTCGAACCAATTCGAAAATCGCTGGACTTTGAGCGAATCCTGTGACTATGGTTTCAGCAGCCTAGCAACAGCAACATGAGCTGCGTTTCAGCAGCTAATTCAGTAACAAAACAGCAGCGAATTAGCATCTAAATAGCAGCAGAAGAGTAGTCATTTCAACAGCAAATTGAGCAACTCACAACCATCAAAAGCAACATAAATATAACCAAGTTTATGCAGCCATATGCAGCCCTAAACATCAAACATTCAAGCAGCTCCTACAGCTGCACAAAACAAAGTTTTAGCAGCCCCTCGTCAACATCATTGTTCAGCTGTGAAACAACAACAAATCAAGCTACAAACAACCACGAATCAACAGCTGATTCAGCAGCTACTTCAACGGCAAACAGGCTGCAAATCCACAGCAAAACAACATCAATTCAGCTGCAGCAACACCATCAACAACAACACAAGATCATCTTCAAATTCTTCAAGTTCTCTATCAACATAACTCACCTTCATTATCTCATCATCAAAGCATCAAAATCAGAAAATCAGATTTCAGAAAACAAAAACCTCAAACCTCACCAAAATAGTTGATTCAAGAACACGCTTCCGCAACAACAACAAAAACAACAACATGGATCAACATTCAACAAAATGGCATCAACAAGGAACATCAATATCAAGTTTCAATTTTTATCATTGGAAATCTGCAATTTAGGGGGAGTATTGTTGGGTTTTGGCCAACAAGAATAAATTGAAGATTTTCAAGTCAACATTCAAGTCAACAAGAAGATGAAGAATTGAAACTTGAAGTCAACAAGTCAACAAGAGTCAACATTATTAGTCTAGGGTTCATTTTGTAATTATTATAAATGCTAGATTAGTATAAATAGCAATATACTTATCATCATTTGTACATGAATGGTTCACCACCAAGTGTGTGTGAATTAGTTCCATCACCAACAACATCATATCATCATCCTTCATGGATGATGATTTCATCATCAAATCAATAAACAACAAGCATTAAACACTTTTGTGTTATCATTATTAGATCTTAGCATCTAATCATCAAATTTTGTTCCTATCAATTTGAATCCTAAGATCCAAGCTCAACAATCCCGTTCAAATCGGGAACACACATTAACTCATCTGGTTAATAATTTCTTTTACAAGAAGTCATCCGCACCAAAGCCTAAAGTTGTTCAAACATGGGTTCCTGTTTCAACTGGTTAATCTTTTCATTCTAATTTTTGCAGGAGTCATCCACTAAAGTTGTAAATAGTGTTTGGCATGTTGATAGTGGATGCTCCAGACATATGACGGGGCTGAAGGACTTGTTGACAAACTATCGCATCATCAATGGAGGATATGTCGCGTTTGCCGATGATAAGAAAGGTGGAAAATGATTGGTCAAGGGGAGGTCTCTAATGGATCCCATACCTTGTAGAATGTCAATTATGTGCCAGAACTTGCTTTCAATCTGTTGAGTGTCTCTCAGATTTGTGATAAAGACATTCCGGTCATGTTCAAGTCCAATGAATGTCTCATTCTAAAATCCAGGATTGATTTTCCAAAAGAGATGGTGCTCATGCGAGCTCCAAGAAAGAATGACACATATCTTCTTGACATGGGTTCTAAAGAATCAACATCCACTGTCACCTGTCTTCTATCTAAAGCTTCTTCATTTGAGTCTTTCCTGTGGCATCGCAGATTGGGCCATGTTAATTTCAAAAATATAAACAAATTAGTTAAAAACAATCTTGTTACGGGATTACCTTTAAAAGACTTTTATGTTGTTGAGAAATGCATGGCATGTGCCAAAGGAAAACAACATAAGAAACCTCATAAACCAAAACTTAAAAATAGCATTTCTAATCCCCTAGAGTTGTTACATACTGATCTGTTTGGCCCAATCAGCGTTAAATCCATTGCTAAGAAATCTTTTTGCCTTGTTGTTACAGACTAAGACCTCAATTTACAGTTACCAAAAGCATGAGCCTTTTCACCAACTCATGTAAATTGGTGACTAATCAGAGTTGCAGCGGAAAGGTGGTTCAGCTTTATGGTAAAATACATCAGATAAAAGCATGTATCTAAAAGTCTTCGGAAGAAATCTGTCTTCACTCTTTGGCTTTGGAAGACTTTGTCTTTGAGCTTCGGAAGACTTCACTTTTGGCTTCGGAAGATGTTGGTCTTGGCTTCGGAAGACTTTACACTTAGAATATTTCTAATGCAAGGTGTAAAACTTCCGAAGCATTTCTACTTCAGTTCTTCAGTGCATGCATACAGAAAGACTTTGGATGTTTTGGCTGCATCAGACTTATAGGAATCCTTACAAACTCCCCCTAGGCTGATGCTACCAAAACATTTGAAGATCTTCTGCTTTTGATAGTCCTCATAATGATGATGACCATGTCCTTCTTCATTAGATGATCAGGATCACTCAGACTCTCATAGTATCTTCTTATCTCAAAGAGATCATGCAGAGGTATGTTGAATAGGTCTTGCCATGTGTAGACATCTTCACCACCTTGATCTCTGATCACATGCCATCTCTCTGGATTAGTTGTGAAGGTCCAGGATAAGATGGGTCTCTCAGATGCAAGAGGAGCCACTTGGATTGGAGTTGATTGGGCTGCCTCTTCATGCACTACCTCAGGTTGATCTGACTCAGCCTGAGGTATAGAGGTGGATGATTCAGACTTCTTCTTCTTCTTTGACTTTGGTTTAGAAGCCATCCTCTTCCTCCTCTTTGAGGACTTTAACTGAGAAGACTGGTCTGCAGCACCTTGTTGATCAGTCTTGTCTTGCTCAGTTGGGTGTTCCTCCCTCACAGGTTCAGAAGGAGAGGGAGTTTGACCCTGCTGTGGACCAGAAGATGAAGCTTGCTGAGGCTCAGCAGTAGGTCCAGGTTGTGTTGTCTCAGGATGTTCAACCTTAACCTTCACTTCAGGAGGAGCTTGACTTGGAGGGGAGTGTATGTCAAGTAGCTCTCCATTTTTGATCTTCTGCTTGATTACCCTGATGTGCTCATCCATTGTAGATAGAGACATAGGGCCAAGTCTCCTTCTGGAGAATCCATACATCTTCAAGAAGCTCATCATCCTTTGTCTGTCAGTAGACTTTTTCATGCTCTTTTGGATAATGGCTCTTGACTTTACAGCCTCTTCCCTCATCTTTCTTTTTGTTGCCTTTTGTTCTTTGACTACTTGAAGTTCAAGCTGTTTGAGATACTCAAACTCAATGTACTCAAAGGATAAGGGAAGAAGTGCAGATGCCTGGTAGAGACCTGTGGCACTCAGGTAGTTGATCATATTTTGCCTATCTGTTTCCTTGTCTACCTGAGGTTCTTGTGTAGCTGCCACAGTCTCTTGCACAGGGCTTTCTTAAAATAGGGAGAGAGTAGGGACATGCTTGTATAATATTTTCTATCTCTTCTCCTCTTTGATTTGGAGAAGTAGCCTTGCATCCTCTACTTCCTTCATCTCTCTTGACACTTCCATGTCAGCCAGTTCATTAAGTTCCTCTAAGGGGAGAGATATAATCTCATTAATGTCATAGTTTCTGGTCTGCAGGTAAGTAATTCTAACTGCCCTCAACTCATCATCTTGAGTGTTTGGTCTGGGGGTAGCCCTGATTGCAGCTTGCATGAAGCCTGAAGACCTAGAGGAACTTTCTCCCCTTAGCTTCCTCTTTCTCTCTCTCTCTCCTCCTCCTCCTCAATCTCCTCAGGAGTTAGAATCCTTTTCCCTTTGTCACCCATAGACCTTTGTGACACAGGGTGGAGAGAGCTTTGGCCTTCATTGCTTGGTGTAAAATCCAAGCTCAGGCCAGAGAGAGGTTGTGATACACCTTCACCAGCAGGTGTTTCACTGAGGGAATGAATTTCTAAAGTAGTTTTTGGTGTGACAGGGCTCTCAGGCTCTATCACTGGGCCTTCAGCCAAGGTTTTCCCTTTGAAGCTAATCTTAGGGTCTGCCTCAACATTCAATTGACCAATGACATTACCTGATTGCCTTTGTCTCCTTCTTAGACTGAACTCTTCAACAATTCTGTCTTGAATCCTTTGTGCCAGCCTGTCAGCTTGTCTAGATTGACTTGGATTGACAAGTGGCATGTTGATCAGGTCAAGACCTTCATAGTAGTTCAAGGGCTGAAAGTTGAACACCTCTTGCTGCCCTTGAACTCTTTGAAGAATGAGGGCTCTTCTATCAGCATCATACATCCATCCAATAATGTAATTTGAAGTTCCTTGAGGTGGGGATGATAGCCCTTAGAATGCCTTCCTCAAAGAGACTCTGAATGAAAGAGTCTATAGAGTCCACATCAATGTGAACTTGAGGAAGTTGTTGAGCATGCACAATTGCAAGTGAGGATGGTGAGTCTTTAATGTCCATACTCCCTAAAAAACTCCCAGGTTCTGTGACTGTAATGACTTCCCCCCCTTTTTGGTAGCATCACCCTCTTGCATAGGTGAGCTAGGAGTTAGGTCAATCACATTCACATGTTCTTGTGTTCCTGGTTGAGCCCTCCTTAAAGGTCTCCCAGCTAGTTTTTCATTGAGATAAGATATCTCAAGTTGCTGATCATTCACCCTGTTATGTAGGGTAGTCACCTGAGATTCAAGGTGACTAACCTTAGAGACTAAATAGGTGCATGTTTTTGACAGTTTTTGTACTTTTAGTCTCAAGTTCCCCTCATCTTCATCAGAAGAATCATTAGGGGATGAGATGATTGGACCAAAGTCCTCTCTCTCACCACCAGCTTCAGGTTCTTGGCTGCTGGATTTCCTCTACACATTGACAGCCTTAGTTGAAGTGTCAATGGGCTAAGTTGCCATGGTTGAGGTCTTAATGATGTAATCACTTGCAGAAGTGAGAGCCTTTTCCATATGGATCTCCTGAACAGGTTCAGGTTGATCCACCTCAGTAATAGGTGACTGGTATGGGCTAGACATAGGGGATTCACAAGCACTCATCTCTCTTTCAGTGGGGGTAGAGTAGAGAGACTCATGGTACTCACTGAAACCTAAGTCTTCATCAGTATAGAATTCAAGGTTGGGAATGGGTTGATTTAAGTCTAAAGGCTGCTGAAGGTTGTTCACTTGAGTGTTGAGACTGTTAGGACCTGGTATTTGAACGAAATACATAGTGATTAGCGTGTTAAACCAACTCAAATAGTGCGGAATCCTATTTGATTGGCGATCCAATCAGTGAGAACACACGATGAATCAATCAAGAATTGAAATCAACGTCAGAAATCGATTAGCAATCGATCTGATGTGTTCTGTGAACTTGGAGAACGATTTGGGAGGCTTCTGGACGGCTAGGGTACGTCTGGAATCGTAATGGGATGAATGCTTTTCGTTTTCCCATGAATTGGGTCTATTTATAGGTTAGTATTGTTCAATCGTGCGACTGGGCCATAAGTATGGTTCAGTCGTGCGATTGAACCATGCGGTTGATTCATCCGCACGACTTAGTGTTCAGTCGTGCGATTGAGTCAATCTTATGTGTCAATCATACGACTGATCCAGTCTCCTGTTTCAGTCGTGCGATTGAGTCAATCGTATGAAGTTATTCATGCGTGTGGTCCATTCGCATGGGCCATTCGCATGAGAACTTCATTAAGTTAAGTTTGAATGTTTTATTTAATATAACATAATGTGCAATCATTCAAACAATCATAAACCCAATCAATTCAATCACAACTCATTAATGAAATATTAAACATCACAAGTAACAATCAATTCATATCATTTCATTAATCGATACTATTACATCATAATCAGACAGACAAGATTTATTACATTACAACTCATGATCTAGGGACATACATGCATCAACAAACTCCCCCTTGGACCTAGATCTATCTAATCTCTTGTCTTCTGCATCACCTCCTTATACTTCTTGTACTTCTCCTCTTTAGTGACTCCTGCGTGTATCTCAAACGCAAAGCAAAGTCGTATAACGTTTTGGAACTGGAGGGCTTGTACAATGTCTTGTGTGTCATAGAACAGTGGCCACTTGTATAATGTGTAGACATCATTAGCAGACAAGTTGGTTAACCACATCGGGTCGAATACCCTGATAGTATCCATTTGGCCCTCTTTATTCAGAACTATGACAGCTTCAGCGGTTCTCCAATCATAGTACCACCATTTGAAGTGTGGAGTGAAGTCCTGTGGCATTTCCCTGAGAGGGATTCTCGACATAGTGCGCGGAGGACTCCACTTCAGCACAATCTTGGGCTTGCCAGTAATGGCATCAACCTCAGACCTTCTTATATACCTCGTAGGCTGTTGTGGTCTGAAGTTGACCCATCTGGTGTGGTACTCCTTCTTCAGGGCAGCCTCAAACCAGCCTGACATCTTTCTTGGGTCAGCATACAACAGCTTTAGTTTAGCTAGCTGGTTGAGCTCAAAACCAGGTAGAGTCTTCAGATCATGTGGAAACCTGAAGTACTCTATGCCCTGCTCCCTCTTAACAGCATACGCGTTAAGGTCATCAAAATAAGCCCATGAGATAATCCTGCCTGACACCTTATGGTGTTTCTTGACTCTGTAGAGCTTGGTGTAGGCATCTTTCTTTGGTGCAGCACGCTGGGCTCTTACTTCTTCAAAACAGGCAGCCCACTCAGCCTTGCGAATATCTACGTCATCATTGGAGGCTTGGGCTGTTCCTTCAGTCTTTTCAGTTTCCTGCTCCATCTTGTCTAGTACCTCAAACGTATCACTGACTAGGGATTCACCCAGATTGGGGACCACATTACCCTCGGTGTCAGCATACTGAGGGTACTCTTCTGCAGTAATATCTTCAACCTCAACTTCATCAACGTCGTTTAGTTCTTCATCACTGGTTGAATCAACTGTTGGAGCGTCCTTGACTATTTTATCGGGATTGAGTCTGAACATCTCTGCCAGTTGCTCATCAGATAGGTCATGAATTATTTCCCCTTCTTCAGGGGTATAACTCACAGACCGCCTCACAATCCCTTGTAGGTCAAGAATCATGGTTAATTGAGTCTTGACCATTTGAAGGGGAGCAAAGTCAAACTCATCCCTTTGAAAGTTTGGATCTGTTTGATATAAACATTCAACACATAAACCATTAGTAATTAATCAAACAGAGTTATATTAACTTAATATATAAACATTCAACACACTTGTTTTTCATTACATGATTCAAATACAAAATAAATAAATACATAAGACATCTAATCTGTACTTTTGTCTTGAATCTGGGGCGTGTCACTCGGAGGAGCAGAAGTGGTGGATGACTGGTCCTGTCGATGCTTAGATCTTCGCTCTTGACCAGAAGCAGAGGCCGATGCAGCCGCATCCCCTCCTTCTGCTTCGTCATCATCATCACGACCTTCTGTCCTGTCTTCTTCAGTCTCTTCCTCGTCATCATCATCTTCCTCATCATCATCATCATCTTCATCATCATCATCTCCATCATCCCCGTCACCCTCCTTTAGCTTCAGGGGCTCATCCTTCGACCCCTTTAACCTCAGCATAATCGTCTTGTTGGTCGTCTCCAACTCCTCTATACGTTTGACGGACTGGGCCTGCTGGTCCTGGAGTTGGGACACCTCGACTCTCTGTGCATCGATTAGCTGGTTCTGCTGGTCTATCACCCGAGCCTGCTCTGCCATCTGCTGAGACTGGGCAGCAGTCAGGTCGGTCAGCTGGCGGATCTGCGCCGCCTTCTCCTCATCTGCAGCAAGCAGTCGCATCACCATACGGTTAAGCGCTGAGAGCTGCTCCTCTACCCCGATGTGAGGTAGAGTAGATCCATAAACATGTGGTGGCTAGGCTGAGGGTCCAGCATGATGTGAGGTGGTGGTGGAAGTGGCAGTGGTGAATATGGGTCGATGGGCTGGTGCTGGTGAAGTAGGTGTGAATGGTCTGGTGGTGGATGGGAAGGATACAGTGGTGGTAGGTAAGGTGGTGGATGTGGTAGTGGGAGTAGTGGATGTGGTGGCTGTGGTGATGGGTGGTATATCAGTGGTGGTGGTAGTGGTAGCTGTGGTGTTGGAAGTAGTGGCAGCAGTAGTAACGAAGGTCAGGCGACGCTTCTTCTTCTTCAATCCATGGGGTTGAGCCATCCGCTTCCTCCTAGTCCCGGTGGAAGTGGATGCTCCCCCTACAGCTCTGCCCACTGAGCCCGGAACATAGTTCGGGTCAGTCTCTCTCTCTGAGGAGTCCCGAGGGTGTTCACCAACCACCCTAAGCCCGTGGTCTGTGGGAACAACTTTGCTTCCCACAGTCCTAGTAGGGGCTCCTCATCTGACTCCTCCTCCTCTTGATCCCCAGCTACAAACTCCTGATGGAAACCGGCCATCTCAGCGACCTCTCCGGCAGTGGCTGACCCCGGGGGAATAACGTCTGAATCAGTGCCTCTAGATGGAGCAGGCATATCATCCCCGGCGTCGCCGCTATCATCATCATCAGAGTCAGTCTCTGGTATAGCAATATGCTCGACATCCGAATCACTGTCATCGTGGCGCCACTTTCTCTTGGCTGGCGCCACATAATCAGCACGGGCCAGATGCCCAAACAGCCTCCTGACAGGGGGCTTCACCTGCTTCCCCCTGTATACCTTCATCCGGCCTAGCGTCGTGTCATCCATGACCTCAAGAACAACAGCATCATCCTTCTCCTTTGGCAGGGAAGGGAGCTTCTGGTCAATGATCATCTGCATAAATCTGGGGTACATACAGAAGCCTTCCTTCCCTTTCCTCTCGAGGTTCTCCACCAGGTAGGTGAATATCATCTTGGAGAAGCTGAACGGGTGGTTTAGCACCAACGCAACATACGCGTTCTGGATCTGGTCGGAAAGCTCATCAAAACCTCCCTTCCTGGAAGCTATACACTTTAACAGAACATGCACAAGATACTTGAACTGGGGACAGAGGTTACTCTTGTTGAGTACCCCAGCATTGATGTCCCCAGAGTACTTGGCTCTCATGAAGCATCCTCTGACAGTGAGGGGGTGTAGACGAGTAGGACAATCAGCATCATCCCCTAACTGTAGCACAATCCTCAAATCCTCCTCTGATACGGTGATAGCCTCACCAAAGATCGTACTCCTGATGCAATGAGGCTCAGAGGATCTATCAACAGTCGCGCCTTCCCAGAAGGCCTGCTGCACTGATCTATACGGCGTGCATGGAGTATATATAGCATGAGCGATCCTGGATCTCAACAGGAATGTAATGATGCCTGCGAAGTTAGCTGCGTTCCTGGATGTCAAGTCCAGATGAGCACATATGTTGTGCTTGGTGCTCATGTTCCATCGACTCGCCATCTGTAACACATAACAGTATAAACATTAAGATCGTTGGCTAAAAGTATAATGAGACACTTAGACTTTGAATAGAATCTCGCTGTCATGCGATTGAGGTTGTACGACTGAAGACAGTCGTGCGACTGAACAGTGCGATTGAGATTCAGACGTGCGAATGACCTCATGCGCACGACTGAGTGTGCGACTGGACTCATGCGCATGTACTCTTATGCGGTTACACCAGTCGTGCGACTGAGTCTCATTCGCATGGTTCAGTCGTGCGGTTAAGTGAATCGCCCCCTTCAGTCGTGCGACTGAAGTTCATCCGGACGACCAGTCGTCTGTCTCAGTTGTTCAGTCATCAATCGTTCGAAACTTCACAAACTAAGTCTTTTAACTCAATTAACCAGTTCATTAGACTCGCATTCTCATTACTAATAACCTATTTGACTTAATTTTAACGTTTTGCTTGGTTTTAATATGTTATTAGGGCTTTATTGTCTCGGTTCAAGGTTCACAGTCGAACAATCCCAATTAGGGTTCCAATCTTTCTGTTTTTGATGAGAGAAGACTGCAAACTACCTGTATGATGAATGGCGAACGTCAGTAACTCACAATCAACGGTAAAACTAGGGCAAATAAAATTTTGGCAGAGTAACGGTAGGGAGTGCAATTTAGGGGCGATTTGGGGTGGTGAGTCTCTGCGACCGACTCCACCTCTATTTATACCAACCCTAGATCCAATCGTGCGACTGAGTTCATACGCACCTTTCAGTCGTGCGAGTGGGACTCAGTCGTGCGATTGGGTCAGTCGCCCTTCTCCAGTCGTCCGACTGAAGTTCAGTCGTGCGACTGACTCACTCGTTCGCACTTAGCCTCGACTGGACTAATCGTATGGGCCATTCGGTTGGATGGTCCATACTCATAGTTCATTCGTGCGAATGGACTTCATTCGTATGGTTAGTCCATACGTATGGTCCATTCGTGCGAATGGGTCATACTTAGTTAATTTTCTGCCATTTTTACCAATTTACTTTTAAACTCTTTTAAATTAATTAAATTAACGTTATGAGCCTTTGATCATCTCAGACATGATCCTTTTATCTTGAAAACACTTTGATCACCTCAGACGTGATCCTTTTAACCACTTTGGTCACCTCAGACGTGACCCTTTTAAAAAACACTTTGTCACCTCAGACGTGACTGTTTTAACTTTTCAAAGCACATATGGTCATCTCAGACATGACCCTTTTAGTGAGTTGATTCCTTCTGATTTTCCTGATGTAGCCCGACACTTGACTAAAATTAAAATTAAAACGACTAACTAATTTAAGACTTTAAACTAATTACATAAACAGACATATTTTTGGCTTTTTGTGAGAGATAAATCCAGAGATTGATATCTACGGGATTTGGTTCGGGAGTAGATAGCTTCAACTTAGATTGATCATATCTGGACCAATTCAATTTTTGGAATCATACAGGCAAGTCAAATCATTTGGGACTAGTTATTAAAACTTTTGATGCTCAATTCTCGGTGTTCATCCAGAGTCGTTAGCAACTTAAGGAAATCATACTGAAACTCTTAGATTTTCACATTGATTTGAACCTTTGAGAATGTAGCCACAATGATTGTCAGTATGTTTGTCCACTTAAATCCATACACAGACTTTTGACACAGACTGGTGACTTATTTAGGTTTAATTATTTCAACTAACATTTGTGGATCCCACACTTATATGGTAATCAACATTCCTCAGGAGCTTTTGAGCGGTCTACGGGTATTATTACAAGAAGAGACTATTCTTAGAGCTTTCAAAGAGAAGCCTGTCCTCAGGTCAGTGCCATCGCACAGCAGAGAGGCGGCAAACAACAATGAATTCTAGAATATCTAGGTTATGCTTATCCTCAGGTCAGTGCCATCGCACAGCAGAGAGGCACACAACCTATCTCCTTGTTAGAGCAGCTTATTTTATTTTGCACAAAATGCACCAACAACATAAGTCATTAGCTTTATTGCATTTGTCTTTCATTTTTTTCTTGCTTTGCTCTAATTATGGTCATCCGCACACATTTGTGGCGTTTAATTGCTCATTACCCCTTATTGGAATATTGTTGATTGTGTTAACCAGTGATAAGATGGAAGCCCACAGTCAGTTGAACAACTTAGTTTGATCTTGAGATCACCAATCAGGTCTAATTGTCTATTGTGTTGAATCTACCAACATATCATATATGGTCTAGCAGCCTCTAAGTCTACTTTCTTTGTGTCACCTTAGGAGTTGCCAGTTTTCTATCATCTTTCCTTTTTGTATTGCTTAGACTACACAGATTTATACTTTGAACTTTTGCATCTTTCCAAAACTTAAATTTTTAAAGTCCCTCTTGATTTGTTCCTGTGTACTATCATTTTCCAAAGGTATTGAATCGGTATCACAGACACAATCTACCTTATTTCAGCTAGTTACTCCTTCTCCCTCATTTCATTTTTTTTTTAATGTTAACTTGCTGACATATTCTCCCCCTAAAATACTAAAATCATTTCTGGTTTAATTATTTTAGGATTTTATAAACAGCAAAATAACATGAGTTTAAATAAAATAAAATCAAATAGACAAATAAATTAAATAAAATAAACTTTAACTAAACTACATCGGACTACACATTATCATCATCAGGAATTACCTCACTTTTCTTTTTAACGCCGTTGACCTCTAGCAAATATTGAAAACGTGGTTTATCAAAGGCTTTAGTATAGAGGTCAGCGCGTTGAAAATCAGTATTAATTTTAACCACATCAATTAAGTTCTTTTCAAAGCAATCTCTTATGAAATGGTATTTAATACCGATGTGTTTGGTCTTAGGATGTTGGACCGGATTTTTAGTTACTGCAATTGCAGCAGAGTTATCAACAAAAATAGGAGTAGATGAGAATTTTAAACCGTAATCCCGCATTTGCTGTTGAATCCAGATGATTTGAGAACAGCAACTTGCAGCAGCAACATATTCGGCTTCACAGGTTGACAATGCAACCGATGTCTGCTTCTTACACTGCCAGGTAACTAATCTTCTCCCAAAGAATTGACACCCTGCTGATGTAGACTTGTAGTTCATCTTGCAGCCCCCGTAATCCGAGTCACTATACGCGGTAAGCTCAAAGTCATCATCATGAGGATACCACAATCCAAGTGTGGGTGTACCCTTCAGATAACGAAAAATCCTCTTGACCCCGATCAGATGGTTGACCTTTGGTTTAGCCTGATATCTAGAACATAGACATGTAGCATACATAATATCAGGTCTTGAGGCAGTGAGATACATGAGGGATCCAATCATTCCTCGGTACATAGTGGCATCTACTAGATCTCCATTCTCATCAGGTGCTATATCATGATTCGTAGCAAGTGGAGTCCCAGCAGCAGAAGCATTCTCCATGTCAAAGCGACTGAGAATGTCTCCTACATACTTGGTCTGATGTAGAAAGATTCCATTAGGTGTTTGATCCACCTGTAACCCGAGAAAGAACTTCATCTCCCCCATAGCACTCATCTCAAACTCTTTCTTCATCACTGCTTCAAACTCTTTACATAACTCTTCGTTCTTTGACCCGAAGATTATGTCATCAACATATATCTGTACAAGCAGTAGGTCGCCATCCTTTTCTTTAATAAACAGTGTACAGTCAATGACTCCCCTGCGAAAGCCGTGTTTCACAAGATGAGTCGAGAGTTTCTCATACCAAGCTCGAGGAGCTTGATGAAGCCCATATAAAGCTTTGTCGAGCTTGTAAACTCTATCCCGATGATAAGGATCTTCAAATCCCTCGGGTTGACTTACATAGACTGTTTCCCTGATTTCCCCATGAAGGAATGCACTCTTCACATCTAATTGGTAGACTTTAATCTTCATGTACGATGCATAGGCAAGGAAGATACGAATAGCTTCCATCCTTGCCACGGGTGCAAACACCTCATTATAGTCAATTCCCTCGACTTGGCGAAAACCTTGAACCACCAGTCGAGCTTTGTTCCTGATAATGACTCCTTGGTCATCCTTCTTGCATTTTAGTACCCATTTGGTGCCAATGACTTTAGCACCTTTAGGTCTATCAACCAGAGTCCATACACCTAACTTCTTAAACTGCAGAAGTTCTTCTTGCATGGCACTCACCCACGCCTCATCATTTAGTGCCTCACTGACATATTTTGGCTCAACCTGCGAGACAAAACATCGATAAGCACCATCATGAATGTAACCTTTCTCCATAACCGAGGCGTAATCAGCTGAGTATAGCTGATTTCGGGTTTGTACTCCTGATCTGACATCCCCAATAACATTGTCAAGGGGATGATAGACGTTTAGTCGTGATCCTGGAGTAGTAGGAACAGCCACCTCAGAACCAAGATTATGAACATTTTGTTCTGCATCTGAGGTAGTTGGAGTTTGAGGTTCCGAAGTCGAAGGGGCATCACTCGTAGATGCTTGTGGACTTTCAGGAACTGGAACCTGTTCCTCCTGACTGTTCTGGTCATCTGCTTCAGTTTCATCTTCAGAGGAGGAGTCACTGTCATCGACTACTCCCCCTGACTGAGTAGATGATTCTCCCTGTGTGCTAGATGGTGTATTCAGAATATCATACATCATCCTAGTAGCTAACTCATCATCCGAGGGAGAGAGAGGAATGTTGAAGGACTTGAAGAATCCATCATAATCGAAGAAGTATGCAGGTCCTTTGCCTGTAGGTGGTGTGGTATATCTCTGAACGTCGACATTACACCACACTTCTACAAGACCCGTTGAGTTATTGTAAACTCGCTTATTCGGTATGTTGTATCCTAGAAAGATTCCTTCATCTGCCTTCTCGCTGAATTTTCCTTCTTGTGTCTTCTTCAGAAGTGTACACGGCGCGCCAAAAGGTTCAAGATACTCCAAATTCGGTTTGCGTCTTTGTAGTAGCTCATAACATGTCTTTCCGTGGCGCTTGACTATTAGGACTCGATTCAGTGTATAACATGCATTTGCTACTGCCTCATTCCAGAATTGGATAGGCAGTTTCGAGTCAGCCAGCATAGTCCGTGCAGTCTCTATCAAGCTTCTATTTTTCCTCTCAGCAACACCATTCATCTGAGGCGTGTAGGCTGAAGTGAATTGATGAACAATTCCCTTTTCCTTGCAGTATGCCTCCATCCATTGATTCTTGAATTCTGTCCCGTTGTCTGAGCGTACTTGTCTAACCTTTAGCTTGTAGAGAGATTCCAGAGTGGTTACTAATTCCTTGAATGACTCAAATGTTTCTGATTTGGATTTCAGAAACATTACCCAAGTGAACCTTGAGTAGTCATCAGTGACCACAAAACAGTACAAATCGCCTGCAATGCTCCTTGTACTGACTGGACCAAACAGATCCATGTGAAGAAGTTCAAGAGGAAGTTCTATTGAATGAACTTTCTTTTCCTTATGAGACTTCTTTGTCTGTTTGCCTTTCTTGCAAGCTACACAAAAGTCAGGAAGTTGGAAGTTCTTGACATTTACTCCTCTCACTAAATCCTTCTGAATCAAATGATTCATCTTCCTTTGACTAATGTGTCCCATTCTCCTATGCCAGGAGATTGAGTCCTTCTCAGTAGCTTTAGATAGAAAGCACTGAACCTCATGATCCGTTGTAGCAGCTGTTGACAGATCCAAGACATAAAGGCCTTTATATCTTGAAGCAGTCATCAGAACTTGGTCCTCCGGGATCATGTAGTCTTTCTTCAGCACGTAACACTTCTTGTTGTCGAAGATGACTTTAAATCCTTTATCGCAGATTTGGGAAACAGAAAGTAAGTTATTCTGAAGTTGTTGAACGTAGTTCACCTTATCAAACTTAACTTTCTGATTTCCCACTTCTCCCTGTGCTGTGATGTATCCTCCCTTGTTTCCTGCAAAGGAAACATGCCCTCCTTTTATTTGTTTGACGTTTGATAAAAGGGCTCTATTTCCTGTCATGTGCCTGGATGCTCCGCTGTCTATAATCCACGTGTTAGTCTCAGCGCTGTATCGAACACCCTGCACATATCAAGTAAATGTATTAGTTTAGGTTAGGAACCCAAGCCTTTACTGTCTTGGGTTTCCCAGAGGCATCACACATCATAAACTCTACCCATTGACCCTTAGAGGGTGAGGGTAGCTCAGATTCCTTCTTGTCATCAGTATCAGACACGCAGGATGACTTCTCTTTCCATAAGCCAGATTTGTGCAATGCCTGTTTATGATAAACAGTCGTCTGGCTTACAGGTTGGACTTTAGGTTCACTAGATCTTCTAGGTGGAGTTAGAGAACTCCTCTTAGAAGACCTAGGTCTAGAGTCCTGAAGATCAATCTTCTTCCTAGGTGTCTGATAGAAAGGACAATAGGAAGCAATGTGTCCACATTCTCCACAGTTGTAGCATGACCTGCTATCAACTTTATAAGTAGACTTTCTTTTGGAGAAGTGCGTGACACTCTAGTAACATCAATCACTTTAGGTTTTGACTCTTGTATGTTTGATGTTTTCTCTGGTTTAACAAACTTAACTGTTTTAACCTGTTTAACATGTTCCACTTTTTGGTTAACTGGTTTTTGACTTGAAGCATGTGAAAAATTAACGTTTGAAGTCCTTTTAGGTTCTGATTTGACTCTGTTTGACCCTGACTTTAAGTTAACTTTTTCAAATTCATTTTCCAGATTAACACAAGGCAATTTACCCTTTGCCTTTGAAGTGGCCTCCTTTTGTTTGTCCAGATTCAGTAGATGAACATGATGTGTCTGGATCAGTAACAAGAGGAGTAGTCACCACATGATCCTTGATGGGGTTGTTGTTTACTGGTTTAGACTTGGTGTTCATCAAGGTCTCAGGTGGAGGTGGAACCACTTTGTAACCTAAACCCTCCCCGTTATTCCTTTCTCTCACTAAGTGTTGAACTATGTGTGAAGAACTAGTCCAACTATGCAGTTTCTGTTTTAAGGAGTTAACTTCTACTTCTAGAACTGCCTTTTGCTTCTTAGTATCCTCTAGGGAGTTTAGATAGTACCTAATGTCATTTGCTTGGTTAAAGGCAACTACTTCGGTTTCCCTAAGCTGTTTAGTCAATAGGTCTATCTTTTCTTTATAACTATGCTCATTTTGTTTTAGAACTCTACTAGCCTCAGTGCACAGTTGTAAATCTTTTACTAAGTTATCATTGTGATCTAATAACCTAGCAAATTTTTCATCAATGCTATTCTAAACATATCACAATCAGAACAAGCATGATTATTAAACATTTGGTCAGTTGTACTTACCTGTGTTGGTTCAGAAGAGTTAGCCATCAATGCAGCATCCGACGTCTGTGGTTCTGGTGATTCTGACTTTTCTGTCTCTGACGTGGAAGTCTCCTCCTTTGGCTTGTAACTGACCTCAGCTGCAGTTGTTTCTTCACTATGTGACATTGCTATCTCAACTGCTAGATCACCTTCACTCGCAGAATCATCATCAATATCTTCAACACTGGCAATGTTAGATTCTGGTGAGACAAACCTAAAACTCCAATCCTGTCCTTCATCATCATGGGCAGTCAAGGCTTTTGGGTCCTTGTTTGATGAAGTAGAACTGGATGCTTGCTTGTCTTGGCGAGTAAAGGATGAGAACGGGTTCCCATTACCCGTCTTCTTCGGCTTGACACATTCTCTCTTGAAGTGCCCCTTCTCTCCACAGTTGAAGCATGTCACTTTGCTCTTGTCAAAACCAAATGTGGTATCCTTAGTAGCTATCAAGTTCTGTCCTGTCTTCTTAACAAACTTCTTAGCCCTTCGGACAGCGCTAGCTAAGGCCCACATTATATCCCCATTCTTTCAAGCTCCATTTCATCTACCTGCTCGTAGTCCTCATCTGCCAGATGACAGTTTCCAATCTTCCCAGCAACTAGTCCATCATATGAATGAACCACTGCGGCTAGAAGATCCATATGCTCTCGTGCTACTTCTAAAGTCACATTACCGAGGTTCTCGGTCTTCAATTTGGTAGCATTTGCTTCTGATCCAATATAGTGGGTACATGATGACCCTGACGTGTCTGATCCAGAAGGAGAAGAATGTGAAGGACCTAACGAGCTAGACACAAATGCTGTCTGGAGAGGTGCTCCAGATGTCTTAGCTTGAGGCGTGGCGTTGTATAAAGTTGGATTTTGTGTGTACGCAGACTTCTGAGCTCTATACTTCATCCTTAGTGCTTCTTCTCGCAACTTAAGAATGAAGTCATTTATATCCAGCTTTATAAGCATTTCATTCTGTCTAAGGTTAGACACGAATGAAGCCCACTTATCAGGCAATCCGTCTGCGAAGTTGCTTACTTTTTCTTCCATAGTCGTTTCCACTCCATGTGTATGCAATTCGCTCATCAAGTGGTAGAATCTGTCTATGACTTCGTCTAAACTCTCATTACCAATCGATGAGAAGTTATCGAATTCCTTCTTTAACTCCTTTTCCTTGATTGCCTTCAATGACGCATTCCCATCATATCTCTTCTCTAGCTCATCCCACAGTTTCTTGGACTGCTTGTTCTCTGAATACTGGTGGAATATGTCTTTGGGGATAGACTGAGTGATCAATGCATAAACCCTTTTTCTCTGCATTGTACTTTACTTTCTGTGCGTTGGTCATCCCACTTAACGTTAATTTAACTCCATCAGCTCCTACCGGTGTACTGTAACCGACCTCAATAGCTTCCCACAGATTTGGATCTACTCCATTGAGGTAGATCTCAAAACGTTGTTTCCAGTGGGGAAACTCATCTAAAGTCAAGAGCTTTGGTGGTTTATTGTGATTACCCACCTCACTCTCAAGCAACAGCAGGTTCTGAATCCTTGAGTCCTTCCCAGCAGTAAAGGCTGATATCTGATCTTCCATGGCTAATAAACTTAGAATCTAATCAAATAAACTTTAACTGATGCGACTGAAGGATGCGAATGGTCTAATCGTGCGTATGAACTCTGCGATTGGTTCAACCGTGCGACTGAACAGGGCGAATGGTTCAGTCGTGCGAATGAATCTGGTGTGAATGAGTTATGCGAACGAACGGTTCAGTCGGCCGAATGAGGGTGCGACTAGGTCCAATCGTGCGAATGAGCAGTGCGAATGGAGTCCAGTCGTGCGAATGGGTCACACGTGCGACTGAAGCTGCTGTTTTGCGAAAATTTCTAGGTTTGACGGGTTTCAGCCGTAAAAATTCGAAATTTCACAAGTCCTAATCGCCTAAGTCCGTAGAAACTGAACTTCGATGAGCAGGGAACGTCCAAGATCACTTTTGATGCCAAAGATTGCGTTTTTCGTGCAAAAACACAAACTTTTATGCAATCTTGATTGAATCAACACGTAATCAAGAGCCAAAGCTCTGATACCACTTGTTAGGACCTGGTATTTGAACGAAATACCTAGTGATTAGCGTGTTAAACCAACTCAAATAGTGCGGAATCCTATTTGATTGGTGATCCAATCAGTGAGAACACACGATGAATCAATCAAGAATTGAAATCAACGTCAGAAATCGATTAGCAATCGATCTGATGTGTTCTGTGAACTTGGAGAACGATGAATGCTTTTCGTCTAGGGTACGTCTAGGGTACGTCTGGAATCGTAATGGGATGGAATCGTAATGGGATGAATGCTTTTCGTTTTCCCACGAATTGGGTCTATTTATAGGTTAGTATTGTTCAATCGTGCGACTGGGCCATAAGTATGGTTCAGTCGTGCGATTGAACCATGCGGTTGATTCTTCCGCACGACTGAGTGTTCAGTCGTGCGATTGAGTCAATCTTATGTGTCAATCATACGACTGATCCAGTCTCCTGTTTCAGTCGTGCGATTGAGTCAATCGTATGAAGTTATTCATGCGTGTGGTCCATTCGCATGGGCCATTCGCATGAGAACTTCATTAAGTTAAGTTTGAATGTTTTATTTAATATAACATAATGTGCAATCATTCAAACAATCATAAACCCAATCAATTCAATCACAACTCATTAATGAAATATTAAACATCACAAGTAACAATCAATTCATATCATTTCATTAATCGATACTATTACATCATAATCAGACAGACAAGATTTATTACATTACAACTCATGATCTAGGGACATACATGCATCAACAGAGACTGAGAGTGAAGGCTTAAGGCAGTTGGGCTTGTGAGCTCATCAGGCTGAGCATGTGGAACCTCAACACTTATTCTTGAAGAGATAGGAGTGGTCTGCTCCTCAAGAGAAGTGGGAGCTCTAGTATCCACTTCCTCCTGTATGGGTGAGTGTATGGGGGCCTGCACAAGCTCAATAGCTTGAGCAGGGGTTTGTTTGGATTTTCTTTGGTAGGTGAGGGTGATTTGTGGTCTTTTTGGTGGTTGGGAGGTAGAAGGTGTGGGTTCAACACTAGCTTGTGTTGCTAGGTTGTCACCTTGAGCAATAATATCTAACATTTTTGGGACAAGGGCTGTTTCTACCCCTGAGAAGTCTACAGTTGGCTTCTTCATGATTTTAAAGATGCCGGGCTTCATCTGTTCCAATTTAAGAATATTACATGTTTCCTTTAACTGTGAGCCCAGTTCACAGTTGAGAATGTATTGAACATATCTAGGAATCATGTAATACTCTAAGGAGTCCAAGTTAGCAAGCAAATTTGTGTAAACAAACTGAGAGTACCTGAACTTGACCCCTTGAACCATTCCATGTACTATGAAGGAGAGATCCTCAGGAATCTGGTCTCACCCTCCATGCTTGTTTGACAAGCTGTGGATAACCACATGGAGCAGGTATTTCCACTGGGATGAGACCTTCCTTTTCCTGAAGGTTTTTATAAAGAAATCTCCCTCATAGCTCATCTACACAAAAGAATGATTAACAGATTCCAATGGGAAGGACAACTCACCTTCTTCATCATCCAGCTGTAAATGAGTGTTGATGATAGCCGGAGTGATAAAGATTGTCCTCCCCTGCACTGTGGCAGACAGTGCCTTTTCCCCATCCATAATGACCTCTTAGCAGGTCTTGTAAAATTCAAGCAGATGATCCTCATAGAGAGTAGGATCAATGGTTAGGGAGGTGAAATAGTTGGTTAGAGCCCGAATACGGCAAACCTCTGAGAAACTATCATTTTTCTCAGAGTTCAACAGAGCAACCTGGTTGTGTTACCTGTGAAGTTGCATGGAGAAGTCAGGGTTGTTTCTGCGGTTTAGATTAGCCATTTTAAGAAGCTTAAAGGTGAAGGAAGGTGAAGAACAAAGGCTGTTTTGGGAGAATTTAGGTGTAAGGAATAGTGTAAATGAAGAAGATAGTGAAAGAGGGGAGAACCGTTGGGTATTTATGTGAAAAGGATTTGAGACAAAGTTAATAAAAGAGGAAAAACTTTGAAATCCGGATGTCAGTCCCACCTCTGAAAAAGTAGTTACTTTTGCCCTAAAGTAGTTTTCTTGGAAGTCGAGAAATCTTCCGAAGATTATTTAGCTTCGGAAGTTCTGAAGAAAAAGCTTTCGAAGGCAAATTGACTTCGGAAGAAATTTCAAAGGTTTTTGAGAATTTTGCTTCGGAAGAGATTTAATACTCAGAGTTTTTATTCTAATAGGAAATGAAAACTTCCGAAGGTAAATCGCTTTCGGAAGAAAGTTGTTCTTATAAAACATAAAAGTACTTAAGTTGATTTTTAAGCTTCGGAAGATAATTTAGAAATTTCTTCCGAAGGTAAAATTAGTGAAGTAGTTATTTGTACACTAAGACATAAGTTTCTTCCGAAGGTAATATTAAATCTTTCAAAAAGTAAAGAGATCAAAATTTTAAAAAATCTAAGAAATGTCTTTTGAAAAGATTTTATTCCAAAGAATACAAGGGCTTATGAAGGTGATTAAATAGACAACTTAGGACACACAGGTTTTAGAAATAATATGATTAAGTTTTAAGAAAAGCTATTCAAAGTTAATCATCCCAATAGCTGGTACAAGATATTTAAAACTTTGTTCATCAAAAGCTTTGGTGAACAGATCAGCATATTGTTCATTTGTTTTAACTTTGACTAGTTTTATTAATTCTTTTTTAAAGTTATCTCTGATCAAATGATACCTGATATTGATACGCTTTGTCCTTGAGTGCTACACAGGATTTTCTATGATTGAGATAACACTGTTGTTGTCTATGTGAATGGGAGTCTCCTTGAAGTTGAATCCATAGTCCAGCATTTGATTTTGAATCCAAAGCACTTGAGCACAGTAGCTTGCAGCAGCAATGTATCCAGCCTCAGCAGTTGATGCAGACACACATGATTGTTTCTTACATTGCCAAGAGACTATCCTTCCACCAAGAAATTGACATCCCCCTGATGTAGACTTTGCAATAATGTTGCAACCACCATAGTCACAATCTGTATAAGCATACAAATTAAAGTCAGAATTCTTTGGATACCAAAGGCCAAGTGATGGGGCACCTTTGAGATATCTTAAAATTCTTTTGACAGTGATCAGGTGTGACATCTTGGGGTTGGCTTGATATCTTGCACAAATGCATGTAGAAAACATGATATCAGGCCTACTAGCTGAGAGGTACATAAGAGACCCAATCATTACCCTGTAGAGATGCTCATCAACACACTCCCCCTCAAGATCAGGTCCAAGGGAGTGGTTCCTGGCTATGGGTGTCTTAGTAACCTTACAATCAGTCATGTTGAACCTTTTAAGTATGTCTTGTACATATTTTGACTGACTTATGAAGATGCCATTGTCAACTTGCTTCACTTGAATTCCTAAAAAGAAATTGAGTTCCCCTATGGCACTCATTTCAAACGTGTCCTTCATCAGCTTTTGAAAGTCTTTGCAAAGCTTTGGATTAGTTGACCCAAAGATAATGTCATCTACATATACTTGAACTAGCATTATGTCATTTCCTGTTCCTTTGATGAAGAAAGTTCCATCAATAGTATCCCTTTTGTATCCATGCTGATAGAGATACTGAGATAGAGTCTCATACAACTTTCTTGGTGCTTGGTGCAGCCCATAAAGAGCTTTATCAAGCCTGCAGACATAATCAGGATGATCAGGATCTGCAAACCAAGGTGGTTGTCTGACATACACCTCTACATCAATCATCCCATAAAGAAAAGCATACTTGACATCAAGTTGATAGACCTTGAAGTTCTTGGATGCAACAAAAGCTGGGAATATCCTGACAGCTTCAAGTCTTGCTACAAGAACAAAAACATCTGTGTAGTCAATTCTTTCTTCTTGAGTATACCCTTGAACAACTATTCTTGCCTTGTTCTTGATGACAAGTCCTCTATCATCCTTCTTATTCCTAAACACCAATTTGGTTCCTATGGTAGTCTTCCCTTGAGGAAGAGGACATAGTTTCCAAACCTTTTTCCTTTTGAATTGAAGCAGCTCTTTTTGCATAGCTTCAACCCAACATCCATCCTTTAGAGCCTCATCAATTTTCTTTGGCTCTATCCGAGACAAGAAACAAGAGTGAAGACAAACATTTGCATCATGGGCTTGTCCTCTTGTTCTCACCCATGAATCAACATCTCCAATGATATTTGTGGTAGGATGAGACTTGTGGATCCTTAGCTGAGGGATCACAACAAGTTGCTTAGACAGATCTAAATTTGAGAAATTATGATCTGGCAAGGAGGATTCACCCTCCACATCAGCACACTTATCAAGATTGACTTGATCCAATGAGTGTGTGATATCATTGATGTTGTCTTCAATGGAGTGGTTATCAACATCAAAGAATTCATGATCACTTTCACCACCACCATTTTCTCCAACATTTGAAGCTCCTTCATCTGAGTTTTGTGTCTCTAAGTTGGAATTTGAAGGCACCCTAGAAGTATCAGCAGGATTTGTCATTAATGTGCTGGTAGAAGCTTCATTTGCAGGATTGGTTACCACTAGAGCTGAACATGTGTAGCTTGAAGGTCTTCTTAGCTCAAATCTTGGGTCAGGATCACCTGTAGGTAGTATATATGTGGACCCTGAAACATGCTCACAAGATTTGTTAAAATAGTTGGTAACTAAATCAAGATCAAATAGCCAATCCGGACCAGAACCTTTCACACTGGGAGTGTGCTCATTGAAAGTCACATTGGCTGACTCCTCAACTACTCTAGTTCTGAGATTGTATACTCTAGAAGAGTATCCAATAAAATGTCCAACATCTGGTTTCTCAGCAAACGTGGCAATTTGATCTTTAGTATTCAAGATGGTGCAACGACATCCAAATGACCTGAGAAAACAAATGAAAGGTTTTCTCTTGTGCCAAAGTTCATAAGGAGTCTTACCATGTGTCTTAACTACTAAAACTCTGTTTTGCGTATAGCAAGCAGTGTTCACTGCCTCTACCCAGAAGGTGATGGGCAGCTTAGAGTCAGACAACATACTTCTTGCAGCTTCAATTAGTGTCCTGTTTATTCTCTTAGCAACACCATTTTGCTGAGGAGTCCTGGGAGCATTTTATTGTCTTGTAATACCTTTTTCATCACAAAATGTATCAAGGATTTGATTCTTCAATTCAATTCCTTGATCACATCTTATGGTTTTAACCTGGTGATCATATTGATTCTCAATCTTTAAGATGAAATTCTTTAGAATCTCAGGGGTCTCATCCTTAGTTCTAAGAAAGAAGACCCAAGTGAATCTTGTAAAGTCATCTATGATCACCAAACAATAAGAGGTCCATCCTAGACTCATTACACTAGTGGGGCCAAAGAGATCCATATGTAATAAGTGTAGGGGATTAATGATGGAATTTCTTTCCTTTGGTTTGTGAGATACCTTGTGTTGCTTCCTCTTCAAGCATGCAACACAGTGGTCATCACTTGTAAACTCTTTCTTTGGTATTCCAGTTACCAAATCATTCTTAATTAATTTATTCATATTTTTAAAGTTTACATGGCATATTCTTTTATGCCAGAGGAAACACTCATCACTATTTGCTTTAGATAGAAAGCATGAAACTTAACCTGAGGGAGATGTTTCTTGCAAACCATCTTGTACATGTTCCCTTTCCTGGGGGCTCTAAGCAGGATGTACTCATGGGAAATGACCACCCCAGGCCTGAGAACAATGCACTCATGCTCAATAAAGAGCATGTTATGACTTTGATCACAAATTGGGATACACTCAAAAGATTGTACCCAAGCTCCTTGACAAAGTTTACCTTCTCAATGCTGAGCTTACCATTTGTGACCTTGCCCCTTCCTGTAATGTAACATCCTACATCTCCTCTAAAAGCAACTGGTCCTCCATCAATTCTTTCAAACTTTTGGAGTAGTGACCTATTGCCTGTCATGTGCGTGGAACAGCCACTGTCAATGATCGATACATTTCTGTTTGTCTTGAGTTGTTCCTGCATAAAAGAGATGGTTAGTTACATTTAGAAATCCAAGCCTCATTGGTCTTGGGCTCATCTAAGAAGTTAAAGACAATGCAACAGTAATTGATCCTATAGTCATGCTAGAAGGATCATTTGCTGATGTTGATGAAGAACTTTCAGCCACTTGGTCTTTCTTTGACTTCCACACCACCTTTGGAAGCTTATACTTGACCTCTAATACTTTGGAAGTTTTGTTGACTTTGAAAGTTTTGATGACTGGACCTTCGGAAGATCTTGCTTTCACTGCAGCAGGCTTTAGTGCTTCGGAAGTATTCCTTTCTTCCGAGACCAAATTGTTTTCCGAAGGCAAGTTTCCACTTGTCTTCTTCTTCATTTTGGAGCTACCGAAGGAAAGAGATTTTTCTTTTGAAGCTTGCTTCTTCTTCTCCAAACTCTTAAAAGTTTCTTTCTTGGTCATGTGCAGAGTACTCTTTGGATTGTAAACATAATCCTTAGCAAGATGAGAAGTACTCCCACACATAACACAATCTATTTTCTTCCTTCTAGGAGTTTTCTTTTGTAAACAAGGCTGAACTTGATCACTTTCCTTTTCCATCTTCAGCTTTGGAGATGCTGTGGCAATTCTTGTGGGGATAGAACTAACTTTGGAGCTAGATGGTTCAGGTTGTACAGCAGCGGTGTACAACTGATCAGCCTTTTTCTTGATGATGGGATGATTTGGATATGAACCAGAACTCTTGTTGATGGAGTTCAAGTTGGTGTCTTCACCCTTCACCACTTCTAATCCTAAAGAGATGGAGATTTATTTATGTGCAGAGTTAAAGGTGGCTTTGATCTCTTGAGCCTTCTTGGACTTTCTTTTGGCCTTCCTGATCAAGTTCTTTTTCTTGGATTTGGTCATCCCAACAACTTTACTCTCCCTAGAGGGATGGTGACCCTTCTTAGAATGCTCTTCTTCACTCTTCTCGGAACCATTTTTCACCATCTCGTCTTCATCCTCTTCAGTCAAAGGGTCTATGAGAGGAAGCTCATCTTCACAAGTTCCATACTTAGGAGATCTTATAGACAAGATTGTGTGTGGAGGATCTATCTCACAAGATCACAGTCCCTGCTTATTTTGATAACAAACTTTTGCATGCAAGGATGAGGATATTATGTTCTTGAAGGTCTTTTCTTCAAGAACATATTTTTCTGCCTTGGCTTTGCTGATCACAAGCTCAGCCTTGCATTCAGTTAACTTAGTAATGAGGTCTTTGATCCGAGTCTTGTAGTTTGTGTGCTCATGTTTAAGAGTTGAAATGGTTTTCTCTAAGTTCTCTATCTTTAGTTTGTAATCATTTTCAGCTCTCTTAAAATCAGCTTTTAAGATATTTAAGGACTCAAGATCATATCTCATTTCTAAGTTATAAGACCTGTATCTATTAACTTTAGAAATACATTCAGGAGTACAAAGATGTTCTAATACCTTGGCTTCATCATGGTCTGCCATGAGTGCTTGGTTTGGAGATGCATTTTCCACCTGAAAGCTCCAGTCAAAGCCTCCTTCTTTAACAGCAACTGCAGCTTGTTGCTTTGGCTTCTCATTCTGGGGAGCTCTTTCAGTGTAGTTTGGTCTGGCTTGTGTTTGGCCACCATTTGTTCTTGGTGCCTTACACTCCCTTGCAAAGTGTCCCATCTTGTTACAGTTGTAACACTTTACTTTGCTTTTATCCAGGCCAAACTTTCCACTAGCTGCATTGCTTGAAAACTTTCTCCCTATCCTCTTGTAGAACTTCTTGGCTCTGTGAGTGAGAAGAGCCATCTGGTAAACTATCTCCATGTACTCCAGATCATTTGGATGGATACAATCCAGGTATTCAAGGGTGAAGAGAAAGTTGCCTGTGGTTTCATCAGCAGAGACAAGGCATGAGAAGAACTTATCTCTTGGAAAGGACTTCCTTGATTGTAGTTTTCTCTTGGAGTCTGTGGGGAGGTGATGAAAGGGCCTTTTGTGAGTTGTCAGGGTAGCATATAAGATGATGTTGTGGTTCAATGCTTTCCCTTTCAACCACATGGAGGGCTGAACTCAGTTGATTGCTAGAGTTACCAGATGAGTTTTGCATATTCATCTCCATCTAGTAGCCACTAAGAATACCATACAACTCTGTGAGAGTAAGAGTCTTAAGGTTCTCAGTTCTCTTTATGACAACATAATAATGTGTCCATTGTCTAGGAAGAGAGGACATAAACTTCCTTACAATGTCCCTGCTCTCAAGAGTTACTCTAACATCCATTAGAGTATCCACAATCTCAGCATACATGACGTATTGTTAAGTCATGGTTTCACCTACCTTGAAGGTGAAGTTTTCAAACTGCTACTTCAGGAGATCCTTCTTGTTCTCCTTTGCTCCATTTGACCCCTCATACATTAGTTCCAGTGCTTCCCATAGTTGCTTGGCAGTTTTGCACTTCCTGAAGCCTCTGTAGATGGAGTTTGGAAGAGCAGTTTGAAGGGCTATCATGGCTTTCTGATCAATATCTATTCTCTTCCTGTCTTCTTCAGAGTAATCAACCACAGCCTTTGGAATCATACCACCACTAGTAGCAGAAGTGGTGCTTGGTATGTAAGGTCCTTCAACAACAGAGTCCCACATCCTGGAGTCTTGAGACTTGATGAAGCCTTCCATTCTTTGACACCAAGTATCAAAGTCTTCAGGAGTGATCAAAGGAGACTTTGTCATAGTCCCAGTTTCCATATCAGCTTTGGTAATAGCTGCCATTTAAGTTGTTAAGTATTTTGTGTGTGTGAGGGATCTTAAGATGGTGAGATCTTATATCAAGAGTCTGGAATGCTCTGATACCAAATGCAGGACCGGTGAAGGGTATACAATTACAACACAACAACACAATGAGGAGAGTTCCTTCGAACACTTAACATATCAAATAGGGAACTGGTAACTTCAGTGAAAGATTCTAAAAACACAAGTAAAATAAGAGACAGAACAAGATAGCTAACAACACAAGTATTTGGTTTTCAAGAATGTTGTATATTGCTTCTCAAGTTCTTTTACAAATGTTACAAATCATACAATTAAAGTTACAAGTACTTGAGATACTTTATACTACATCCTACAGCCGGCCATACGTTGAAGGCCAGCTGGATACATAAGACTAGACAACTACAAAATCAAATGTAGAGTCAAAAGGCAGATTGCCTTTTGACTAGTGACTATGACATGCCATAGCTCACATCCTAATATATTACAAAAAGGATAAAAGTACATAAAGTAGAAAGCACAAACTCAAGACCTCAATGTACAGTTACCAAAAGCATGGACTTTTTCACCAACTCATGTAAGTTGGTGACTAATCAGAGTTGCAGCGGAAAGGTGGTCCAGCTTTATGGTAAAGTACATCAGATAAAAGCATGTATCTAAAAGTCTTCGGAAGAAATCTATCTTCACTCTTTGGCTTCGGAAGACTTTTCTTTGAAGCTTTGGAAGACTTCACTTTTGGCTTCGAAAGATTTTACACTTAGAATATTTCTAATGCAAGGTGTAAAACTTCCGAAGCATTTCTACTTCTGTTCTTTAGTGCATGCATGCAGAAAGACTTTGGATATTTTAGCTGCATCAGACTTATAGGAATCCTTACAAATTCCTCTAATGTCCGATCAGAACCCGCATGGTTCTTTGACTCAAATACAATTTTCAACTCATTTAATCTTCTAGTTTTTGATGATGATGCGTCTATCTCCAATGTCCAAACAAACATCATTCCTCCAGATCCATTAGCTATCATTCCTCCTGTTCATTTGACATTCCACCCCCACCCGTTTCTCCATCTCTTCCCTCGACACCCACCTTTACCTCATCTCAACCTGTTCTATTAGTCTCACTAATTGAACCTAACCAACCATCTTCTTCTCCATCATCTACCCACATACAATCGATAAGCCCACCCCGTTCCAATCCACTACCCATAACCATTGATTTCAAGACCTTTAAAGACCACCCACATGATAACATTATTTGATCAATAACCGATGGAGTTCGAACGCGGAGTCAATCTGGTTTAAGCAATGTGTGCTTATTCTCTTGTTTTATATCCCAAATCATTCTAAAGAATGTTCATGCAGCTCTTCAGGATACTTGTTTATCGATGCAATTGGAGCTGCAAAAATTTAGGAAACTCAAGGTGTGGACACTGGTTGACCTTCCACCAAACAAATGCCCAATAAGCACGAAATGGGTGTTCAAGAACAAACCCGATGACCGTGGTATTATGGTAAGAAACAAGTCCAGGTTGGTGGTTCAAGGCTTTGCTCAATAATAAGGGATTGATTACACGGAAGTCTTCGCTCCCGTAGCCCGTCTTGAAGCACTACGGATCTTTCTAGCTCAGGCTGCAAACAAGCGATTCAAAGTCTATCAGATGGATGCCAAATGTGCCTTCCTCTACGAAGACATTGATGAAGAGATATATGTGTGTCAACCACCGGGGTTTGAGGATCCAGGCTTTTATAACAAAGTATACAAGCTTGATAAATCTCTCTATGGCCTTCATCAAGCTCCTCGCATCTGTTATGAGACTCTAACACAGTATCTTCTTAGCAATGGTTTCTTGTGTGGAACCATTGATATGACTTTATTCAAGAAGGAGGTGGATGGTGAGATGCTAATTGTGCAAGTCTACTGTGATGACATTATCTTTGGCTCCACCAATCCAAAGCTATGTTGGGAATTTGAGGAGGTTATGCGTAATCGTTTTGAAATGAGCATGATAGGGGAGATGTGCTTTTTCCTTGGGTTGCAAGTTGAACAAAATCCAGAAGGAATTCTCATTCATCAGGAGAAGTATATCAAAGATATTATGAAGAAATAAAAGGTGGATGATGCTTCTCCTGAACTGACTCCATTGACAGCTTAAACCTGCTCACTCCAGACGAGAACACAGTAAACATATGATGAGCCTAAACAAGAGATCCAGGAACACTTATACTGATCATGGCATAAACCATGCCTAGATACCCGAAGACCGGTTGACCTGTTGATCCTCACCTATACATATCCATGATCGGTTCCTTAATGTATCTTACAGCAAGCCGTCCTGACATTACCTTTGTTGTAGGATACTATGCTATATACCAATCTGCCCTGAAGGAGTCTCATGAGATGGTTGTAAAACGAATCTTTTGTTATCTTAAAGGCTCCTCTCGTTTAGGGCTTTGGTATCTTTATGGTGGAAATTTTGATTTTCATGCTTATTCTGATAGTGATTCTAATGGTTGTAGGTTAAACAGAAAATCTATCACTGGAGGCTGTCAATACCTAGCAAATTGTCTTGTCTCGTGACATAGCAAGAAACAGACTATTGTGTCTCTTTCCACGGGGGGAAGCAAAGTATATTGCTGCTTGAAGTTGTTGCTCACAAGTGCTGTGGATACAACATCAGATGATTGATCATGGAATCAAATTTCTCCATACACCATTATTCTATGACAACGAAGCAGCCATTGGAATCACCAAGAATCCAATTCACCATTCTCGAACCAAGCACATCGAGGCACGGATTCATGCAATCTGTGATGCTCAGGAGAAGGGTTTTATTGATATTATTCCTATTGACACTAAATGAAGATCATGTATAGGTTGGACTCACCTTAGATTAGATTATGTTTATATTACTTTGTAATAGGTTTAATGTTAGTTTACTTTTGAATGTTGTTCATTTTGTTTAGTTTTGCAGCGAGCGAAACTATGAGGGAAATTGCAGTTTCGCTCATAGTCAGCTGTTTAGTTCACCCGACGAAACTGTTGTTTCTGCCAGGCGAAACTATTGTTTTGGCAGCACAGTTTCGCTGTCAGCGAAACTGTCTGTGAAACTAGTTCTGCTATATAAAGTTTTGATCTTGCTCAATGTTGGGCATCCTTGCAAAACCCTAATCGATTATTATTGTTGCAAGAGACCTTTATAGCTGTCAATTCACTGAAATACATTTGAGCTTTGTTTACTTTGATTGTATTGATCCTTATTGTTCATATTTGAATACATTGTGGTTGTTATTAGTCTTCTTCATCTTTGATATTTTTTCTATTGTTTCTGATATTGAACAATTCAACATATCAGTTGTACTGCAAATCGATCATATGAACCAACAAAATGGTATCAGAGCCTTAGTGCTCTTGATTTGTTGAGGTTTTTGGTTGTTTTTGTTCAATATCAATTTTCCATCAATTCCAGATCAAATTTGAGTGTATTTGATATGGAGTTTGATTGAATTTTGCTTGTTTTGGTTGGGAAAGCTCTATCATCAGATCTCAAATCCATTAAGATTTAGGTGATTTCAGATTGATTTCGTGTTGAAAAAGCCTTTCAGCTTCATCCAGCGAAATTACATATTCATCCAGCGAAACTGTGATTTTCTTCCAGCGAAACTACAAGTGTTTTACACTTTGTAGTTGTTTTCAGCATCTCAGTGAAAGTGGTATCCTTGAACAAAAGTTCAATAGTGCTTGTGTGCATATTACAAGTGAAATTGCTGTCGAAAGTATCATTGAACGAAAGTTCAAGCCTATTTCGTGCGAAATTGTCGACGAAACTAGGCAGTTTCAAGCTTTTGGCGAGCAAAACTGCTACCGAAATTTCTAGCGAAACTACGGCCAGTTCAGCGAAACTATTCTTCACTGTGAAACTACCAGTTCTCTGCGAATCTAGCTTTGCGAAACTACCATTTTTCTCCGAAATTATTTCTTCTTCAGCGAAATTAGAATGTCAAAGATGACTTCCCTCACCCTTGCAGATTTGGAAAGTGTAGCTCCCAACAGACCTTCGAGACTCATAAACGGAGACAACTTTGAAGATTGGAAGCAATGTCTCAAAGCCTTTTTCTTCTACACCAACCACAACCAATGGGAATTCATCATCACTGGTCCGCATATACCAACTGTCACTGTTGGTGATGTCGTGTCTCAAAACAAGGACCCAGCCACATTCAACGAGAAGGATCTAAAGCTGATTGATCGAGACCAGAAAGCTTTTGGAGCATTAACTCTATGTCTTGCACCAGACATCTACAATCGATTCGCTAAACATAAGAATGCTAAGTCTCTCTTCGGTGCTCTATGTGAGTTCTATGATGGTAACGATGAGCTGGTGAAAGACAAGAGCATTCAAGCTAAGAAGGTGTTCAACTCTTTTGTGGGATACAAGAACGAGAATCTAATAGATCTTACAATTCGTTTTCTGACAGTCTCAAGCACACTGAAGAAGTATGATAAGAAACTTTCCAATAGTGAGCAAGTCAACAGGTTGCTAGACTCTCTCCTACCTCAGTGGAGCCTATAGGTGAGAATGTTAAAGCAGGAAAGAGGTTTCACTGACTACAAGCTTATGGACATCATCAATAAGGTTAAATCCTTCGAGTTAGACATGAAGAGAAGGGAATTCAATCAAACCATGATGCCTACATCTGGTTTCACTCAAAATGCTGCATTATTGTCTTTTGCTGCAAGCTTTTGCAGGCATCTCGTCAAGGTGGAGTGAATACTGGTGATTACTCTGGTGGTAGTGGTAGTGCTGGAAGAGATCAAGCCAAGTTGAAGGCAAATGTTGAAACTTCAGTTCCATCCGAAACAATGGCTCTTTTTTGGTATGTTTGTTCAGAGTTATGAAGCTTTAGTGGCCGGGGAGTTGAAAGGTAAAGGGATGACAATGGAGGATATGTTTCAGGTGGACCCTAATGATCTTGAAGAGACTGACATTTAATGGCAAATGGCAATGTTGACACTTAGAGCCCGAAGATTCATGGAGCGTACTGTAAGGAAGAATTTCAAAGGTCAAAGCTCTAACTCCAAACTAGGATTTGATAAGTCTAAGCTGAGGTGTTTTAATTGCAAACAGTTGGGACACTTCAAATATGAATGTCCATTGCCAATCGTCACTGATCCTAGTAATTCAAGAGTTCCACGACTGGTTTCAAGCGGGAGTAAAGAAGAAATGAATCACAAGAAAGAGACAACTTTGATTTCTAGTTTTGATTAGAGTGCTGAAGTTGAAGAGACGAGAGAAGAAATTAACCAAGCACTGGTGGCTGAGATTGTGGAAGGAAAGAAGAAGGTGAACAGTGAGGATGAATGTGATCCGTTCAAAGAACTTAGAGATGAAGCTGAAGTGTCTTTGAAGGTGAAGGAGGATGAGATGGTGAAAGCAAGTAAGGCTGAGAAGATGCAGAAGGAAGGAAGTCAACCCACTGAGCAAAGAAATGAAAAAGATGATGCTGCTACCACTGTCAAGGAAAACAAGTTGAGTACTATGGTGTGCCAATGTGAGAAAGCTTTAGCAGCAGAAAAAGTGGTGATGGGACTTCTTTATGAGGTAATTCAGGACATGTGCTCTTCAGCATGCAAAATTAGGTTATTTAGGGTATACAAAGCTAATCGCTTGTTAATTGATAATGAAAAAGATTTAAAACGAATTAATGAAGAACTTAAAATAAACGAGTCTAAATATTTTGTTAAATTAAACGAAGCTTTGAAAGAAAATGATCATTTAAAACGAATCGTTTTGGAAAGAAACGTTGAGATTAACACTTTGACTGAAAGGGTTGCACTTGCTGAATTTGAAGCAAGCAAACTTCAGTCAAAGCTCGATAAATGGACAATATCGGGAATGAAACATGATGATTTATGCAAATCTCAAAGGGGGGCTAGGATTAAAACAGGTTTGGGCTATGAAAATGATAAGGTTTATCCTCCTCCCAGTACTTACTGTTATTCTCCTATGCCTGTTCCTTCTAATGATTTGATCACAATAGATACTAACAATATGTCTATAGGTTTAGAAGGTGTGAACATTAAGCACGTTTGTGAGGACTACGATTATGGACCGACTAGCGGGCTTGGATGCACTAGTCTTAATACACCTGAATCTCAGCATTCTGTCTTAGATCATAAATCTAGTTTAAATTCTGTTTTTGTTTCTAGTCAATCTGTAATAGACACTGTCTCATCTTTTTCTAGTGATGTTTCTGTTTCATCTTTAACTGATGTGGATTCTAATAATGATATCTCTTCAGATTGCGTTAATATTGTGAATGATTCCACCGTGAAGAGTAATGAGAAAATTAAAAATAATTGTTTTGAAAAATTCTTTTCTCACCCTATACCATCTTTTATCCCAATGAATATTTCTTTATCAAATGAAAGGGTAACATCATCATCTGAAGCAAGTACAAGTGGTACAAGTACCACATGTATTTCAGATAAACACACATCTTCTTTTGTACATAATCATTTTTTTCAAATAAAAATAGACCTAGAGACATGCATGAGACTTACAATGATGTCGATTCTAGATTGTATGAATATGATGAGGAAATACACATTGATAAAGTCCCTACCTTGTTGCATAACATACCTAGATTAAAACCACACTGTTTTCGGTGTGGTGAAGATGATCTGGTAGTTAAGCATTGTCCTGAGCTACTTCATAGACATGTTAATAGGAATTCATTTGGGAGTAGATTGACTAAATTGGTTAATAATTTCTTTTGTAAGAAACCAATCTCTCCAAAACCCAAAGTTGTTCAAACTTAGGTTCCTGTTTCACCTGGTTAATCTGTTCTTTGATATTTTTGGGAGTCATCCACTAAAGTTGTAAACAGTGTTTGGCATGTTGATAGTGAATGCTCCAGACACATGACGGGGCTAAAAGATCTATTGACCAATTATCGAATAATCAATGGAGGTTATGTCGCATTTGCCGGCGACAAGAAAGGAGGGAAAATGATTGGTTAAGGAGAAGTTTCCAATGGCTCTCTTACTCTAGAGAAAGTCAACTATGTGCCTGAACTTGCATTTAATCTGTTGAGTGTCTCTCAGATTTGTGATAAAGATATTTTGGTCTTGTTCAAGTCTAATGAATGCTTCTTTCTGAAATCTAAGATTGATATTCCAGATGAGATGGTACTAATGCGGGCTCCAAGAAAGAATGACACATATCTTCTTGACATGGGCTCAAGGGAGTCAACGTCTACTGTCACTTATCTTTTCTCCAAAGCTTCCACTTCTGAGTCTTTCCTATGGTATCGCAGATTGGGCCACGTTAATTTCAAAAATATAAACAAATTAGTTAAAAACAATCTCGTTAGAGGACTACCTTTAAAAGATTTTTCTGTGGTTGAAAAATTTGTGGCATGTGCCAAGGGCAAACAACGTAAGAAACCACATAAGCTAAAACTTGAAAATAGCATATCTAATCCTCTCGAGTTGTTACATACTGATTTGTTTGGCCCAATAAGTGTTAAATCAATTGCTAAAAAATCTTTTTGTCTTGTGATAACGAATGATTTTTCAAGGTACTCCTGGGTGAGATTTCTTGCCCACAAAGGAGAGGCTACTGAGGAGCTACAGAAGATAATTCTTTCAATTGAGACGATGAGCAAGAGGAAGGTTATGGCGATTAGAAGTGATAACGGTACTGAATTCAGAAATCAGATCTTTGATTCGTTCTGTGCTGCTAAGGGAATTTTAAGACAGTTCAGTGCTGCGAGGACCCCTCAACAAAATAGTGTGGCTGAACGAAAGAATCGCACCCTCATTGAAGCTGCTCGTGCAATGTTGATTGAATCCTCCTTACCTATCATCTTTGGGGCTGAGGCGGTGAATTGTGCTTCATACATTCTGAACAGGGTGTCTATCATTTGGCTGCTCGTGCACTTTATTGAATACTCAGGCACAGAAGACGAAATTCAGTGCCGTGTCTGATGAATGTTACTTCGTCGGCTATTCTTCTTCTCAAACAGCTTATCGGGTATATAACAAGAGAAGACATATTGTGCAAGAGTCATTCTATGTTGATTGGCTGGAATCTAATTCCTCTGATGTTCGATCTGAACCAGCATAATTCTTTGACTCTGATACGATGTTTGCAGAACCGGAGAAGGGTATGCATTTACAACACAACAACACAATAAGGAGAGTTGCTTAGAACACTTAACAGATCAAATAGGGAACTGGTTAACTTTAGTGAAAGATGCTAAGAACACAAGTAAGAATGAGACAGAACAAGATGACAAACAACACAAGTAATTGGTTTTCAAGAATGTTGTATATTGCTTCTTAAGTTCTGTTACAAATGTTACAAAGCATACAATAAAAGTTACAAGTACTTGAGATACTTTAGACTACATCCTACAGCCGGCCATACTTTGAAAGCCAACTGGATACAATTGACTAGAAAACTACAAAATTAAATGTAGAGTCAAAAGGCAGATTTACCTTTTGACTAGTGACTATGACATGCCATATCTCACATCCTAATATATTACAAAAAGGATAAAAGTACATAAAGTAGAAAGCATGGACTCAAGACCTCAATGTACATTTACCAAAAGCATGGACCTTTCACCAACTCATGTAAGTTGGTGACTTTACAGAGTTGCAGCAGAAAGGTGGTCCAGCTTTATGGTAAAGTACATCATATAAAAGCATGTCTCTAAAAGTCTTCGGAAGAAATCTGTCTTCACTCTTTGGCTTCGGAAGACTTTGTCTTTGAAGCTTCAGAAGACTTCACTTTTGGCTTCGGAAGATGTTGGTCTTGGCTTCGGAAGATATTACACTTAGAATATTTCTAGTGCATGGTGTAAAACTTCCGAAGCATTTCTACTTCTGTTCTTCAATGCATGCATGCAGAGGGACTTTGGATGTTTTGGCTGCATCACACTTATAGAAATCCTTACAAACTCCCCCTAGGCTGATGTTACCAAAACATTTAGAAGATCTTCAGATGTTGACAGTCCTCAGGATGATGATGACCATACCCTTCTTCATCAGATGGTCAGGATCACTCAGACTCTCATAATATCTTCTCATCTCAAAGAGATCATGTAGAGGTAAGTTGATTAAGTCTTGCCATGTGTAGACATTCTCAACACTTTGATCTCTGATCACATGCCATCTTTCTGGATTAGTTGTGAAGGTCCAGGATAAGATGGGTCTCTCAGCTAAGAGAGGAGCCACTTGAATTGGAGTTGATTGAGTTGCCTCTTCATGCACTTCCTCAGTTTGATCTGACTCAGCCTAAGGTGTAGAGGTGGATGATTCAGGCTTCTTCTTCTTCTTTGACTTTGGTTTGGAAGCCATCCTCTTCTTCCTCTTAGAAGACTTCAACTGAGAAGACTGGTCTGCAGCACCTTGTTGATCAGTCTTGTCTTTCTCAGTTGGGTGTTCCTTCCTCACAGATCTAGAAGGAAAAGGAGTTTGACCCTGCTATGGATTAGAAGATGAAGCTTGTTGAGGCTCAGCAGGAGGTCCAGGTTATGTTGTCTCAGGTTGTTCAACCTTAACCTCCACTTCAGGTGGGACTTGACTTGGAGGGGAGTGTAAGTCAATCAGCTCTCCACTCTTGATCTTCTGCTTGATTACCCAGATATGCTCATCCATGTGGATAGAGACATAGGACCAAGTATCCTTCGGGAGAATCTATACAGCTTCAAGAAGCTCATCATCCTTTGTTTGTCAGCAGACTTCTTCATACTCTTTTGGATAATGGCTCTTGACTTTGCAGCATCTTCCCTCATCTTTTTCTTTGTTGCCTTTTGTTCTTTGAGCACTTAAAGTTCAAGCTGTTTGAGATACTCAAACTCAATGTACTCAAAGGATAAGGGAAGAAGTGCAGATGCCTGGTAGTGACCTGTGGCACTCAGGTAGTTGATCATGTTTTGCCTATCTGTTTCCTTGTCTACCTAAGGTTCTTGTGTAGCTGCCACATCCTCTTGCACAGGGCTTTCTTGAACTAGGGAGAGAGTTGGAACATGCTTGTATAACCTTTTCTGTCTCTTCTCCTCTTTGAATTGGAGAAGTAGTCTTGCATCCTCTGCTTCCTTCATCTCTCTTGACACTTCCATGTCAGCAAGTTCATTTAATTGCTCTAAGGGGAGAGATATTATCTCATCTATGTCATAGTTCCATGTTGCAGCTTGCATAAAGCCTGAAGACCGAGAGGAACTATCTCCACTTAGCTTCCTCTTCCTCTCTCTCTCCTCCTCAATCTCCTCAGGAGTTAGAATCCTTTCCCTTTGTCACCCACAAACCTTTGTGACACAGGGTGGAGAGAGCTTTGGCCTTCATTTCTTGGTGTAGCATCTAAGCCTTGGCCAGAGAGAGGTTGTGAGACATCTTCACCAGCAGGTGTTTCACTGAGGGAATGATTTTCTGAAGTAGTTGTTGGTGTGACAGAGCTCTCAGGCTCTATCACTGGGCCTTCAGCCAAGGTTTTCCCTTTGAAGCTAAGCTCAAGGTCTGCCTCAACATCTAGTTGACCAATGACATTATCTGATTGCCTTTGTCTCCTTCTAAGGCTGAACTCTTCAGAAATTCTGTCTTGAATTCTGAGTGCTAACCTGTCAGCTTGTCTTGATTGATTTGGGTTGACAAGTGGTATGTTGATCAAGTCAAGACCTTCATAGTAGTTCAAGGTCTGAAAATTAATTACTTCTTCCTGCCCTTGAACTCTGTGAAGAATGAGGGCTCTTCTATCAGCATCATACCTCCACCCAATAATGTAGTTTGAAGTTCCTTGAGGTGGGGATGACATAGCCCTTGGAATGCTTTCCTCCAAGAGACTCCTAATGATAGAGTTTATAATGTCCACATCAATGTGAACTTGAGAAAGTTGTTGAGTATGCACAATTGCAAGTGAGGATGGTGAGTCCTCAATGTCCATACTCCCTGAAGAACTCCTAGGTTCTGTGACTGGAATGACTTTCTCCCCCTTTTTGGTAGCATCACCCTCTTGCATAGGTGAGCTAAGAGTTAGGTCAATCACATTCACAGGTTCTTATGTTCCTGGTTGAGCTCCCCTTAAAGGTCTCTCAGCTAGTTTTTCCCTGAGATAAGATATCTCAAGTTGTTGATCATTGACCCTATTTTTTAGGGTACACACCTGAGATTCAAGGTGACTAACCTTAGAGACCAAATAGGAGCATGTTTTTGACAATTTTTGCACCTTTAGTCTAAGATTCCCCTCATCTTCATCAGAAGAATCATTAGGGGATGAGATGATTGGACCAAGGTTCTCTCTCACCACCAGCTTCATGTTCTTGGCTGCTGGATTTCCTCTGTACATTGACAGCCTCAGTTGAAGTGTCAATGGGCTGAGTTGCCATGGTTGAGGTCTTAATGATGTAATCACTTGTAGAAGTGAGAGCCTCTTCCATATGGACATCCTCAATAGGTTCAGAAGTATCCACCTCAGTGAGGGGTGACTGATGTGGGCTAGACAAAGGAGACTCAGGAGGACTTATCTCTCTTTGAATAGGGGAAGAGTAGAGAGACTCATGGTACCCACTGAAACCTAGGTCTTCATTAGTATAGAATGAGAGGTTGGGAATGGGTTGATTTAAGTCTAAAGGCTGGGGATTGTAACTGTCCCCTGAAGGTTGTTCACTTGAGTGTTGAGACTAAGAGTGAAGGCTTAAGTCAGTTGGGCTTGTGAGCTCATCAAGGTGAGCATGAGGAACCTCACCACTGATTTTTGAAGAGATGGGAGTGGTTTGTTCCTTAGGGGAAGTGGGAGCTCTAGTGTCCACTTCCTCCTGTATGGGTGAGTGTATGGGGGCCTGCAAAGACTCAATAGCTTGAGAAAGGGTTCGTTTGGATTTTCTTTGGTAGGTGAGGGTGATTTGTGGTCTTTTTGGTGGTTGGGAGGTAGAAGGTGTGGGTTCAACACTAGCTTGTGTTGCTAGGTTGTCACCTTGAGCAATGAGCTCTAACATTTTTGGGACAAGGGTTGTTTCTACCCCTGAGAAGCCTACAGTTGGCTTCTTCATAATTTTAAAGATGTCAGGCTTCATCTGTCTCAATTTAAGAATATTATCTGTTTCCCTCAACTGTGAGCCCAGTTCACAGTTGAGAATATGTTGAACATATCTAGGAAATATATAATACTCTAAGGAGTCCAAGTTAGCAAGCAAATTGGTATAAACAAACTGAGAGTACCAGAACTTGACCCCTTGAACCATTCCATGTACTATGAAGGAGAGATCCTTAGGAATCTGGTCCCACCCTCCATGCTTGTTAGACAAGTTGTGGATAACCACATGAAGCAGGTATTTCCACTGGGATGAGACCTTTCCTTTCCTAAAGGTCTTTACAAAGAAATCTCCCTCATAGCCTATCAGCTCAAAGGAATGATTTACAGCTTTCTTTGGGAAGGACAACTCACCTACATCATCATCTAGCTGCAAGTGAGTGTTAATGATAGCCGAAGTGATGAAGATTGTCCTCCCTTGCACTGTGGCAGACAGTGCCTTCTCCCCATCCATAATGACCTCTTGGCAGGTCTTCCAGAATTCAAGCAGATGATCATCATAGAGAGTAGGATCAATGGTAAGGGAGGTGAAGTAGTTGGATAGAGCTAAGAGACGGAAACTCTCTGTGAAACTTTCATTTTTCTCAAAGCTTAACAGAGCAACCTGGATGTGTTGCCTGCGAAGTTGCATGGAGAAATCTGGGTTGTTTCTGCGGTTTAGGTTGGCCATTTGAGAAGCTTAAGGATGAAGAAAGATGAAGAACAAAGATGGTTTGGGAGAATTTAGGTTTAAGGAATAGTGAAATTTAAAGAAGATAGTGAAAGAGGGGGGAACCGTTGGGTATTTATATGAAAAGGATTTGAGACAAAGTTAATGAAAGATGATAAACTTTGAAATCCGGATGTCGGTCCCACCTCTGAAAAGTAGTTTACTTTGCCCAAAAAGTAGTTTTCTTGGAATGAGAAATGTAACGAAGGTTATTTGCTTCGGAAGTTCTAAAGAAAAAGCTTCCGAAGGCAAATTGGCTTCGGAAGATATTTCAAAGGTTTTTGAGAATTTTGCTTCAGAAAAGAATTTACATTCAGAGATTTTTATTCTAAGGAGAACAAAAACTTTTCGAAGGTAAATTGGGTTCGGAAGAAACTTGTTCTTTGCAAACATACAAGGTACTTAAGTTGATTTTAAGCTTCGGAAGATATTTCAGAAATTTCTTCCAAAGGTTAAATTACTGAAACAGTTATTTGTTTACTAAGACATAAATTTCTTCCGAAGGTAATATTAAATCTTCCAAAGAGATCAAAATTTTCAAAAAGCTAAGAAAAGTCTTTTGAAAAGATTTTCTTCCAAAGAAAACAAGGGCTTATGAAGGTGATAAAATAGACAACTTAGGACACACATGTTTTAGAAATAAATATGATTAAGTTTTAAGAAAAGCTATTCAAATTTAATCATCCCAATAGCTGGTACAAGATAGTTAAATCTTTGCTCATCAAAAGATTTGGTGAACATATCAGCATATTGTTCATTTGTGTTAACTTTGACTAGTTTGATTAATCCCTTCACAAAGTTATCTCTAATCAAATGATACCTGATATTGATATGCTTTGTCCTTGAGTGTTGTACAGGATTTTCTGTGATGGAGATAGCACTGTTATTGTCTATGTGGATGGGAGTCTCCTTGAAGTTGAATCCATAGTCCAACATCTGATTTTGAATCCAAAGCACTTGAGCACAACAGCTTGCAGCAGCAATGTATTTAGCCTCAGCAGTTGATACAGACACACAGGATTGTTTCTTACATTGCCAAGAGACTACTCTTCCACCAAGAACTTGACATCTCCCTGATGTAGACTTTGCAGTCATGTTGCAACCACCATAGTCACTATCTGTATAAGCATACTGATTAAAGTCAGAATTCTTTGGATACCAAAGGCCAAGTGATGGAGCACCTTTGAGATATCTTAAAATTCTTTTAACAGTGACCAGGTGTGACATCTTGGGGTTGGCTTGATATCTTGCACAAATGCATGTAGCAAACATGATATCTGGCCTGCTAGCTGTGAGGTACATAAGAGACCCAACCATTGACCTATAGAGATGCTCATCAACACACTCCCCCTCAAGATCAGGTCCAAGGGAGTGATTTCTAGCTATGGGTGTCTTAGCAACCTTACAATCAGTCATGTTGAACCTTTTAAGGATGTCTTGTACATACTTTGACTGACTTATGAAGATGCCATTGTTAACTTGCTTCACTTGAATTCCTAGAAAGAAATTGAGTTCCCCCATGGCACTCACTTCAAACTTGTCTTTCATCAGCTTCTCAAAGTCGTTGCAGAGCTTTGGATTAGTTAACCCAAAGATAATGTCATCTACATATACTTGAACTAGCATTATGTCATTTCCTGTTCCTTTGATGAAGAGAGTTCCATCTATAGTACCCCTTTTGTAGCCATGTTGACAGAGATACTGAGATAGAGTCTCATACCACTTCCTTGGTTCTTGGTGCAGCCCATAAAGAGCTTTATCAAGCCTGTAGACATAATCAGGATGATCAGGATCTGCAAACCCAGGTGGTTGTCTGACATACACCTCTTCATCAATCACCCTATAAAGAAAAGCACACTTGACATCAAGTTGGTAGACCTTGAAGTTCTTGGATGCAGCAAAAGCTAGAAATATCCTAACAGCTTTAAGTCTTGCTACAGGAGCAAAAAAATCTGTGTAGTCAATTCCTTTTTTTTGAGTATACCCATGAACAACTAGTCTTGCCTTGTTCTTGATGACAAGTCCTCTATCATCCTTCTTATTCCTAAAAACCCATTTGGTTCCTATGGTAGTCTTCCCTTGAGGAAGAGGACATAGGTTCTAAACCTTTTGCCTTTTGAATTGAAGCAGCTCCTCTTGCATGGCTTCAACCCAACTTCCATCCTTTAGAGCCTCATCAATTTTCTTTGGCTCTATCTGGGACAAGAAACAAGAGTGAAGACAAACATTTGCTTCATGAGTTTGTCCTTTTGTTCTCACCCCTGAATCAACATCTCCAATGATGTTTGTGGTAGGATGAGACTTGTGGATCCTTAGCTAAGGGATCACAGCAAGTTTCTTAGACAGATCTAAATTTGAAAAATTCTGATCTGGCAAGGAAGATTCATTCTCCACTTATCAAGAGAGACTTGATCCAATGAGAGTGTGACATGATTGATGTTGTCTTAAATGGAGTGGTTATCAGCATCAAGAAATTCATGATCACTTTCACCACCACCATTTTCTCCAACATTTGAAGTTCCTTCCTCTTTGTTTTGTGCCTCTAAGCTAGAATTTGAAGGCACCTCAGAAGTATCAACAGGATTTGTCATTGATGTGCTGGTAGAAGCTTCATTTGCAGGATTAGTTACCACTGGAGCTGAAGATGTGTAACTTGAAGGTCTTCTTAGCTCAAATCTTGGGTCAGGATCACCTATAGGTAGTATATCTGTAGATCCTAAAACATTCTCACAAGATTTGTTAAAACAGTTGGTAACTAAACCAAGATCAAATATCCAATCCGGACAAGAACCTTTCACACTGGGAGTGTGCTCATTGAAAGTCACATTTGCTGACTCCTCAAATATTCTAGTTCTAAGATTGTATACTCTATAAGCTATAGCTTGAGAAGAGTATCCAATGAAGTTTCCATCATCTGATTTCTCAGCAAACTTGGCAATTTGATCTTTGGTATTCAAGATGGTGCAAGGACATCCAAATGACCTGAGAAAACAAATGAAAGGTTTTCTCTTATGCCAAAGTTCATAAGGAGTCTTACCATGTGTCTTAACCACTAAAACTCTATTTTGCACATAGCAAGTAGTGTTCACTGCCTCTGCCCAGAAGGTGATGGGCAGTTTAGAGTCAGACAACATAGTTCTTGCAGCTTTAATTAGTGTCCTATTTCTCCTCTTAGCAACACCATTTTGCTGAGGAGCCCTGGGAGCACTAAATTGTCTTGTAATACCCTTTTCATCACAAAATGTATCAAGGATTTGATTCTTGAATTCAGTTCCTTGATCACATCTTATGGTTTTGACCTTGTGATCACATTGATTCTCAATCTTTAAGATGAAATTCTTCAAAATCTCAGGGGTCTTATCCTTAGTTCTAAGAATGAAAACCAAGTGAATCTTGTAAAGTCATCTGTGATCACCAAACAGTAAGAGGTCCTTCCTAGACTCATTACACTGGTGGGGACAAAGAGATCCATATGTAAGTGTAGGGGATTAATGATGGAATTTCTTTCCTTTGGCTTGTGAGATACCATGTGTTGCTTCCCTTTTAGGCATGCAACACAATGGTCATCTCTTGTAAACTCTTTCTTTGGTATTCCAGTTACCAAATCATTCTTAATTAATTTATTCATGTTTTTAAAGTTTACATGGAACATTCTGTTATGACGGAGGAAAAATTCATCATTATTTGCTTTAGACAGAAAGCATGAAACTTCTCCCGAGGGAGATGTTTCTTGCAAGTCCATCTTGTACATGTTCCCTTTCCTGGGGGCTTTGAGCAGGATGTGCTCATGAGGAATGACCACCCCGGGCCTGAGAACAATCCACTCATGCTCAGTGAAGAGCATGTTATGACTCTGATCACAAAATTAGGATACACTCAGAAGATTGTACCTAAGATCCTTGACAAAGTTTACCTTCTCAATGCTAAGCTTACCATTTGTGACCTTGCCCCTTCCTGTAATGTAACCTCCTGCATCTCCTCCAAAAGCAACTGGTCCTCCATCAATTCTTTCAAACTTTTGGAGTAGTTACCTATTACCAGTTATGTGCCTGGAATAGCCACTATCAATGATCCATACGTTTTTGTTTGTCTTGAGTTGTTCCTGCATAAAAGGGATGGTTAGTTACATTTGGAAACCCAAGCCTCATTGGTCTTGGGCTCATCAAAAGAAGTTGAAGACAATGCAACAGTAATTGATTCTATAGTCATGCTAAAAGGATCATTTGCTGATGTTGATGAAGAACTTTCAGTCACTTGGTCTTTCTTTGACTTCCACACCACCTTTGGAAGCTTAGACTTGACCTTCAATACTTCAGAAGTTTTGATGACTGGACCTTCGGAAGATCTTGCTTTCACTGCAGCAAGATTCAGTGCTTCGGAAGTATTCCTTTCTTCCGAGACCAAATTTTCTTCCGAAGGCACGTTTCCACTTGTCTTCTTCTTCATTTTGGAGCTTCCGAAGGAAACAAATTTTCCATCGAAGCTTGCTTCTTCTTTTCCAGACTTTTAGAAGTTTCTTTCTTGGTCATGTGGAGAGTACTCTTTGGATTGTAAATGCAATCCTTAGCAAGATGAGAAGTACTCCCACACATAACACACTCTATTTTCTTCCTTCTAGGAGTTTTCCTTTGTGAACAAGACTGAACTTGATCACTTTCCTTCTCCATCTTCATCTTTGCAGATGCTGTGGCAGTTTTTGTGGGGGTAGAACTACCTTTGGAGCTGGATGGTTCAGGTTGTACAGAAGTGGTGCACAACTGATCAGCCTTCTTCTTGATGATGGGATGATTTGGACATGAACCAAAACTCTTGTTGATGGAATTCAAGTTGGTGTCTTCAGCCTTCACCACTTCTAATCCTGCAGAAATGAAGACTTGTTTCTGTGCAGTATTGAAGGTGGCCTTGATCTCTTGAGCCTTTCTGGACATTCTTTTGGCCTTCCTGATCAAGTTCTTTCTTCTTGACTTGGTCATCCCAACAGTTTTGCTCTCCTCAGAGGGATGGTGACCCTTCTTAGAATGCTCTTCTTCACTCTTCTCAGAGCCATTCTCCACCATCTCCTCTTCATCCTCTTTAGTCACAGGATCTATGAGGGGAAGCTCATTTTCACAAGTTCCACACCTAGGAGATCTTACAAACAATATTATGTGTGGAGGAGCTATCTCACAAGATCCTAGTCCTTGCTTATTTTGATAACAAACTTTTGCATGAAAGGATGAGGATATTATGTTCTTGAAGGTCTCTTCTTCAAGAACACATTTTTCTACCTTGGCTTTGCTGATCACAAGCTCAGCCTGGCATTTAGTTAACTTAGTAATGAGGTCTTTGATCTGAGTTCTATAGTTTGTATGCTCATGTTTAAGAGTTGAAATGGTTTTCTCTAAGTCCTCTATCTTTAGTTTATAATCATTTTCAGCTCTTTTAAAATCAGCTTTTAAGATATTTAAGGACTTAAGATCAGATCTCATTTCTAAGTTATAGGACCTGTATCTATTGACTTTAGCAATGCATTCAGGAGTACAAATATGTTCCAATACCTTGGCTTCATTGTGGTCTGCCATGAGTGCTTGGTTTGGAAATGCATCTTCTATCTGAAAGCTCCAGTCAAAGCCTCCTTCTTTAACAGCAACTGCAGCTTGCTACTTTGGCTTCTCATTGTGGGGGGCTTTCTCAGTGTATTTTGGTCTGGTTTGTGCTTGGCCACCATTTGTCCTTGGTGCCTTACACACTCTTGCAAAGTGTCCTATCTGGTTACAGTTGTAACACTTTACTTTGCTTTTATCCAGCCCAAACTTTCCACTGGCTGCATTGCTTGGAAACCTTCTCCCTGTCCTCTTGTAGAACTTATTGGCTCTGTGAGTGAGAAGAGCCATCTGCTAAACTATCTCTATGTACTCCAGATCATCTGGATGGATACAGTCCAAATCTTCAAGGGTGAAGAGAAAGTTGCCTGCGGTTTCATCAGCAGAGACAAATGCATGAGAAGAACTTGTCTCTTGGAAAGGACTTCCTTGAGTGTAGCTTTCCCTTGGAGTCTCTGGGAAGGTGATGAAAGGGCCCTTTTGTGAGTTGTCAGGGTAGCATTTAAGATGATGTTGTGGCTCAATGCTTTCCCTTTCAACCACATGGAGGGCTGAACTCAGTTGATTGCTGGAGTTACCGGATGAGTTTTGCATGTTCATCTCCATCTGGTAGCCACTAAGAATACCATACAACTCTGTAAGAGTAAGAGTCTTAAGGTTCTCAGTCCTCTTGATAACAACACAGTAATGTGTCCATTGTCTAGGAAGAGAGGACATAAACTTCCTTACAATGTCCCTGTTCTCAAGAGTTACTCCAACATCCATTAGAGTATCCACAATCTCAATATACCTAAAGTATTATTGAGTCATGGTTTCACTTACCTTAAAGCTGAAGTTTCAAAATACTGCTTCAGGAGATCCTTCTTGTTCTCCTTTGCTTTAGTAGACCCCTCATACATCAGCTTCAGTGCTTCCCATAGTTGCTTGGCAGTTTTGCACTTCTTGAAGTCTCTGTAGATGGAGTTTGGAAGATCAGTTTGAAGGGCTGTCATGGCTTTTTGATCAATCTCTATTCTCTTCCTGTCTTCTTCAGAGTAATCAGCCACAACCTTAGGAATCATACAACCCCCGGTAGCTGAGGTGGTGCTTGGTATGTAAGGTCCTTCAACAACAGAGTCCGACATCCCGGAGTCTTAAGACTTGATTAAGCCTTCCATTCTTTGACACCAAGTATCAAAGTCTTATGGAGTGATCTGTGGAGACTTTGTCATAGTTCCAGTTTCCATATCAGCTTTGGTAATAGCTGCCATTTGAGTTGTTAAGTATTTTGTGTGTGTAAGGGATCTTAAGATGGTGAGATCTTATATCAAGAGCCTGAAATGCTCTGATACCAAATGCAGGACCGGTGAAGTGTATGTACTTACAACACAACAACACAATGAGGAGAGTTGCTTAGAACACTTAACAGATCAAATAGGGAACTGGTTAACTTTAGTCAAGATGCTAAGAACACAAGTAAGAATGAGACAGAACAAGATGGCAAACAACACAAGTAATTGGTTTTCAAGAATGCTGTATATTGCTTCTCAAGTTCTATTACAAATGTTACAAAGCATACGATAAAAGTTACAAGTACTTGAGATACTTTATACTACATCCTACAGCCGGCCATACTTTGAAAGCCAACTGGATACAATTGACTAGACAACTACAAAATCCAATGTAGAGTCAAAAGGCAGATTTGCCTTTTGACTAGTGACTATGACATGCCATAGCTCACATCCTAATATATTACAAAAAGGATAAAACTACATAGTGTAGAAAGCAAGGACTCAAGACCTCAATGTACAGTTACCAAAAGCATGGACCTTTCACCAACTCATGTAAGTTGGTGACTTTACAAAGTTGCAGCAGAAAGGTGGTCCAGCTTTTTTGTAAAGTACATCAGATAAAAGCATGTCTCTAAATGTCTTCGGAAGAAATCAGTCTTCACTCTTTGGCTTCGGAAGACTTTGTCTTTGAAGCTTCGGAAGACTTCACTTTTTGCTTCGAAAAATGTTGGTCTTGGCTTCGAAAGATTTTACACTTAGAAAATTTCTAGTGCATGGTGTAAAACTTCTGAAGCATTTCTACTTCTGTTCTTCAGTGCATGCATGCAGAGAGACTTTGGATGTTTTGGTTGCATAAAACTTACAGGAATCCTTACAGTGTTTAACTCTTTTAATCTTCCAATTTTCGATGATGATGTGTCCCTCTCAAATGTTCAAACAAACATCATTCCTCCCGCTCCATTACCTGTCATTCCTCAAGCCCCTCCCACCACATCTGCAAACGATGCTATATCAGTTGATATTGCATCTTTTTCATCATCCTTTGACCTTCCACCTCTACCTGTTTCGGCATCCTTTCCCTCATCACCTACATCTACCTCATCTCAGCCTGTACCACCCATCTCTTCAATTGACTCTACCTTTCCATCTTCCTCACCTTCATCTACCCATCAACAACCCATCAGCCAACCGTCTTCAAATACCCTACCCATCCCCACTGATTTCAAAACTTCGAAAGATCATCATCATGATAACATCATTGGATCTATCACCAATGGAGTTCGGACGAAGAGTCAATCTAGTTTGATTAACGTATGTCTCTTTTGTTTTATATCCCAAATAGTCCTGAAAAATGTTCATGTAGCTCTTCAGGACCCTTGCTGGGCTGAATCGATGCAATTAGAGCTGCAACAGTTTAGGAAACTCAAAGTGTGGACCCTGGTTGATCTTCCACCAAACAAACGCCCAATTGGCACGAAATGGGTGTTCAAAAACAAGCCCGATGACCGTGGCATTATGGTAAGAAACAAGTCCAGATTGGTGGTCAAGGGCTTTGCTCAAGAAGAAGGGATAGACTACACGGATGTCTTTGCTCCCGTCGCCCGTCTTGAAGCCATTAGAATCTTTCTGGCTCATGCCGCCCACAAGCAATTCAAAGTCTATCAGATGGATGTCAAATGTGAATTCCTTTATGGAGACATTGACGAGGAGATATATGTGTGTCAACCACCGGGTTTTGAGGATCCCGACTTTCCTGACAAAGTTTACAAGCTTGATAAGTCCCTTTATGGTCTACATCAGGCACCTCAGATCTGGTACGAGACTTTAACACAGTATCTCTTAAGCAATGGTTTTTCTCGTGGCACCATCGATATGACATTATTCAAGAAGGAAGTGGATGGTGAGATACTGATTGTACAAGTCTATGTTGATGATATTATTTTTGGCTCCACCAATCCGAATTTATGTCGGGAGTTTGAGGAAGTCATGCGCGGTCGTTTTGAAATGAGCATGATGGGGGAGATGTGCTTTTTCCTTGGGCTACAGGTTGAACAAAAGCCAGAGGGAATTCTCATTCATCAGGAGAAGTATATTAAAGAAATTTTGAAGAAATTCAAGATGGATAACGCTTCTCCTGAAATGACTCCATTTACTGCTCAAACATGCCTCACTCTTGACGAGAACGGGAAACCTGTTGATCCTCATCTCTACAAATCCATGATCGTTTCCCTTATGTATCTTACAGCAAGTCGTCTTGACATCACCTTTGCTGTAGGATATTGTGCTCGATACCAATCTGTCCCGAAAGAGTCTCATGAAAAGGCTATAAAATGAATCTTTTGTTATCTTCAAGACTCTTCTTGTTTAGGGCTTTGGTATCCTTATGGTGAGAATTTTGACTTAGATGCTTATTCTGATAGTGATTCTAATGGCTGTAGGTTAAACAGAAAGTTGGTTACTGGAGGCTGTCAGTACTTAGGAAATTGTCTGGTATCATGGCAGAGCAAGAAACGGACAACTGTTTCTCTCTCTACAGGAGAAGCAGAATACATTGCTGCCTCCAGCTGTTGTTCACAAGTGCTCTTGATACTGCACCAGATGATTGACTATGGGATCAACTTTCTCCATACACCACAGTTCTATGGCAACGAAGCAGCTATTGGCATTGCAAAGAATCCTATTCATCATTCCCGGACCAAGCACATCGAGACACGGATTCATGCAATCCGTGATGCTCAGAAGAAGGGTTTTATTGATATTATTCCCATTGACACCAAAAATCAAAAAGCAGATCTTTTCACTAAAACATTTGATAAACCTCGTTTTTATGAATTGATCTCTATGTTATGATTAATATCATTTTAAAACCCTTTTTCCTTCAAACTATATCATGTACATATTGTTTATACTCTTTCTTTATTTTTCTTCTTTCCTTTTCGTTCTGTCCCCTCCATTGTCCTTCATCATTTTTCACATTAAAAAAACAAAAAGTAATAATAATAAAACAAAAATATATATAAAAAAAAAAACAAAAAAATGTATGCCGGTGACATTTAGTCAAATAAAGAAATTTCTATATGTTGCTTATTCGTAGAAATGTATGCCGGTGACATTTAGTCAAAAAAATGTATGCTGGTGACATTTAGTCAAAAAAATGTATGCTGGGGAGAATATATATTAAATGTTCTTCTTGTTTTCATTTGCAGAATAAAATGAGAAGCCTGAACGATGTAAAGGAGGTTAACAGCATTGTGTGGGATATGCTTGATAGGTTCAGCCATAATGCGAAGTAACTTGATGACTCAGATAATTCCCTTGACATTTTTGGCCTTCACAAAGTTTCAAGTCATTGTTCAAAAGGGTTGAGAACGTGATATCTATATTTTGGGTTATTCTTATCTAAAGTATCTTTGCATCAAAACATTCCACCCTATCTCAAAAGCTATATGCTTTCTTATCTTTGTATCTAAGAAGCTCCTTATTGTATTCTATCTGGTGCTTGTCTCCTCTACTATGTGTGAACATTGATACGGAGTGATAATCTCCTCTGATGTACGATAGTACTGACATGAAGCTCTCATCGGCACAATTTGATGATCTTCTCTGTTATACGTAAGTATAGACCTGAAGCTCTCATCTGTAAGACTCAATTGATCAACTCCTCTGTTATACGTAAGTATAGACCTGGAGCTCTCATCATTTGATGTCTATAAGGGCATTGCTTCTTTTGAAATAAGACCTATGTTGCTTCTGAGAGGAAGAGTCATGCAGAGTGTGTCATTTGTCTTCATTAAAAGAACCAAAACATGATAACTGTAGCTGAGGTGCACTTGTTGAAACGAAGAAGGCATGGACTTAAAAGGATAAGAATATCAGCAATTCCGCCAAACTTTGACTCTCCAGAAGATCTTTTTAGCTTCTCGTTCATATCCTTTTTCTTCTATTTGATTTTGTAGGGCAAATTCTTTTTGAATTCTTTCATTTTGTTTACTTTGTTTTAATTCTTTTCTAAATAAATTTACTTTACTTTATTTTTAAAAGATAAAAAAATTTAATTTTTTAGGTCTCTAGCGAAATTATACTTTCGCTGGTACTTTCGCAGGGTGAAATTGTAACTTTGCCAGCTCTTTCGCGCGTTGCAAGGTCAGTTTCGACCAGAGTTTCGTGTGGCGAAATAGTAGCTTCACAGGGCGAAACTATAGTTTCGCTGCCTGCGAAACTAAGTGCTATATAACTCAATTTGCGAAATTGTCTTCTGATTTTCGCACAATCGTGGTTTTAGACGTATTATGGTTTAACCGTTGCGATTTCTTGTGATTCTAAGTTTTTATGCTTATGATTCTCGATTGACCATTGATTTATCTTCACAAGTGAGTTTCGAACTCAGGATCGTAGTCTAATCTAGGTTTAATGGCAACATTGTGTGGTTATTCGATTGAGACTCTTTGGTACCTTCGCAGTTCTTACTGCGAAAGTACCGATAGTCCAGCGAAACTGAACGAAAGTTCAAGGTTTCTCAGCGAAACTGTGTAGTCATGCTGTCCGAGCGAACTTAACAGTTTCGCAGAACAAATTACAGTTTCTCTGTGCCGAAACTATAGTTTCGGCTTGTCGAATTTACTACACTGTCTTGCCGAATCTAATAAATTATTGCTGCCGAAATTACTTTTTCTCTTTCCGAAACTAATAATTCATCTTGCGAAACTATAATTTCGGCTAGCGAAATTATATTGTCTTTTGTTTAATTTTATTCTTTTTCTTATCTTTCTTTAATATTATTTTTTAATATACTGTACTAATGCATTTCATCTGCTTTTCAGATTAAATGGTCAATCTAAAGTTTGACGAGAGGAACAATATTATTGCTCTGCTAGACGACACTCATCCCAAAGCTGCCGGTTTTAGAGACTGCATACGCTGGTTACAGAGATCCCCAATCGCCTACGCGATCTCACATTCTACTACTATATATGATTGACATATCAGAGATTTTTGGCGGACGGCAGAGTATGACACGAGAGCCAATCCGCAGAGGATTGTGGCTAGGGTGATGGAGAATGAGCTGATTATTACTACAGAGGTTATATCGAGGGTGTTGAGACTCAATGAGGATGCTGGAGAGGAGGTTACACTATCTGATCAGGAGGTCTTTGATGTATTTAGATCTATGGGATATGAGGGACCTCCGTTTGGTACGAGAAAGGAAATCAAAAAGTCCTTTCTCTCCAAGGAGTGGAGATATATAGCCCACATGTTTATCATGTGCTTAGATCATCGAAAAGGTGGATCAGACGGGCTGAATCTAGACTGGGCCAAAGCCATGGTGATTTGTTGCAGAGGACGAAAGGCCAACATTGGACGTTTGATCTTTGATTGTATGGCAGAAATGTTATGGCACTGAAGAAGGACAAGTGGCTTCTATACCCTCGATTCCTTCAGATGATTATAGATGATCTCATTCCCAACATTCCTAGACATGGAGAGGTCAAGAGATTAGTACAGTTGAACACCCGTATCTTTGCTGATTGCCGTGCTATTCGACATGACTTCAGCGGGAAGATTACTCATCTTTGGGAAAACATGTATCCTCCGGAGCGATGGAATTATATCAGGTGGGTAAATGAGTCGGAGGAGAAAAGGGATGAAGAGACGAGGGTTAAACAGACTGATGCTGTTAAGAAGAGGAAGAGGTACGCAAAAGAGAAAGATTATGATTTTGAGGATGAAGTTCATGAGATGGCTGAGGAGGCTAGGGTTGAGAAACAGAAGAGATCTAAAAAGTGTAACACCCGCTTATTTATTATTTTGAAGCCAACGAAGGAAGAAAAAGAAATAAAGTCCAAAGTCGAGGGACCAAACTCGCCAACGAAAGAAAGTCGGGCGAGTGGGAGTATATAAGGGAGAGGGCAGCCCTTACCCCCTCCCCCATACTCACAAAATCAGCCATCTAGAGAGGAGAAGAGGAAAAGAAGAGGAAAAGAGGAAAAAGGGGTCGGTTCGGGTGATTCGGGTGGCCAAACTCGTTGTGTAGCAAGCCAAATCGAAGCCCTTGTCGTTGTGCTCGTTTGTGTGAGTTCTAGGACCCCACTTTTACTTGTTTTCAACTGATTTTGGGACTGGAAAGCATCAAAAACTCGTTTTTGTGTGTGTATGTGTTTGACCCATTTGGGTGTGATGTGTGTGATGCGTTTCGTGTATGTTTTCGGGCTTGTGCGTGCTTGTATGGTGTTGTGGTATGCATTCCTAAGGTCTAGGATGGTTGATTTAGACTTCGAATGGGTTTGGATAAGCTTGGAGGCCGAAAATGGCAGATTGGTTTCGGGATGAACTCCATTCTGCATCAGCTAGGGCTATGCGACCGAATGAAGGCCATACGGCCGATTGAGAGGCGATCGAGGGTCATTCGCACGATTGGGATTCATTCACACGACTAAGGTTTCATTCGCACGTCTGGGAGTCCAGTCGCATGGGGAGTCATGCGATTGAGGGTTCAGTCGCATAAGTGCTTAGTCGCATGAGTTCGTTCACATTAGATCAGTCGCATAGGTGCTCATTCGCATTAGTTCCATCCGCATGAGGTCCATACGCACGACCGGATGTCCATTCGCATAGATGTTCATCCGCTTGAGTTCAATCGCATGATGTTCAGTCGCATGAAGGCCATGCGACTGAAGGGTGTCCATACGCACGAATAGGGTTGTTGCACCCGAAAGAAAGTGTAGTTAGACTTCTGGCTTTCGGGGAAAAGTGCAGATGTAAGTTTTGACGTAAAGGTTCCCGTAAGAGCATGTAAGATAACTGTTATGGTCTTAGAAAGCATGTAGGGCATAGTGATGATGATGTTGCATGTTTATGCATGATGCATGTTATGCATGTATGATGTTGCCCTGTATGATGTGATGTTGATGCATGTAATGATCCTTAGTGTGATGTATGTTTATCTTTCCTATGGCTTTACGTATTATGCTATGAATGAAATGAAGTATTATGTAACGTAAAGTGGAAAGAAATGAAAAGTCTTGCATGCATCGGATAACGGGTCCTTCTTTGTGATTGACCATTAATGTAGAACCTCTACCGCTTACCCCTAGTACTGTGGCATACATTTAGCTGTTCATTTATTGACTTCGGCCCAGTAGCTAAGACTGATTGGGGTGTAGCACATGGTATTCGTACGTGTCAGGATCAGTGATCACAAGTTCGATGGATTAGAGTGTAATGCAGCGGAATAAGATCAAGAATTAGACAAATTGTAGCAAGAATTTGATATTTGTAAACAATACGAGGGAATATATTTCTGTGACAAGGAATGTTTCAATTATACCAAATATTTCTGCTCAATCATTCACGTATTACAATAAGGTTGACACTCCTTATATAGAGTGCAATCACTGTTGTTATCACGGGATAGTGACAACTGGCAGATCTATTACAAAAATAACTAACACTTAACAAACTACTGAAATGTTCACAACTACTGAGAACATATCAGAGTGCTAAGTAAAAAATATAAAACTACTGATAAGAAACTACTGAAACTACAACGACTGAAGAACAAGCTCTTCAGTCGTTTTACAAAACTACTGAAAACATAAAACTACTGAAAGTAAACCGTCACAACTACTGAAGAAGTCCTCTTCAGCTGTTATGACAACGTCTGATACTTGGTCTTCAGCACTTGTCTTCAGACTTTGTCTTCAGCACTTGTGTCTTCAGACTTTGTCTTCAGCACTTGTGTCTTCAGACTTTGTCTTCAGTACTTGTGTCTTCAGACTTTGTCTTCAGCACTTGTGTATTCAGACTTTGTCTTCAGCACTTGTGTCTTCAGACTTTGTCTTCAGCACTTGTGTCTTCAGACTTTGTAATCAGTTGTTGTCTTCAGCTGTTGTGGACTTCAGCGGTTGTTGTGACGTCTGTGGGACTTAAAGGTTTTTCTGATCCGGCTCATTGGTTCTTTTGGTCCAACAAACTCCCCCTGAACCAATGCAGCCAAAACCTTTAACTTTATTGAGGTCCCACTTATTGTTGGCAAAATGGTTGGTCTTTTTCCTTCTTGATCAGTTGAGAAGATGACCCATTATAAGCACTAGCCTGGGAATGAGTCTCTGATGATTTGGTTGGCAATGTATGGATGGGAGCTCTGTATTGGGGAATTGGACACTGAGCTGTTCCCCCATCCATGAGACTCACTTCCCATGTATAAGCCTGTAGGATTCTCTGGTGTATGCTCTGAGAAACATAATTTGTTCTTCCATGGTAAGAATTTCTATTTCACCATCAAACAATCCTTCACGCCCATACAACTCTGAAATGTACTTAGCCTGTTTGCCATTTTTAAGCTCAACTGTTGTAATCTGTCTGTATGCAAACTCATCTGGGTGAGTACCTTCAAGTAACAGACTGAGCTCATTTTGTTTGAAGTTCTCAAGCTTCTTGTAGACTAACCCCTTTTTAATTACTCTGTTCTCTAACATCTTTTGGGTGGCTGTTTAGTCTCATAAGCCTTCTTGAAATCTTCTACAATTTCCCAGGGTGATACTACCAGGACCACTGTGATCTCTTCATCTACGATCCTTTTTACTTGGCCCTTGTATCTCGCAGGAATGTCTTTCTTCACAATTCTGTGAGCCACCCTAGGATCAGGCCATATTCTCACCTTTTCCTTTTGATATTGAAATGTGTTAGCAAGGGTGTACAATCTCAGAGCTTCTTTCTTCATACTGATTATTGATGAAGAAGCAGCATAAGTTTTGTCTATGCTTTTCAGCATCTCATCATCATGAAGCCTTTGCTGCTGTTCTTCTTCTATCTTTACTCTCACCGTTTCCATCTGTGAGGTGGGAGTGATGGGCATAGGTTTGGCTTTAGGCAAAGTTAGGACTGCGGAAAGAGGCAGCCTATCTTCTTCCTCATCATCCTCTTCTTCTTCTTCTTCTAGCCTCAACATCCTTCTCTTCTTCTTCTTGGGTGCATCATCGGCTGTTGGTTTTGAGGGTAAAGGAGTTGGTTTAATGGGTTGTGGTAGTGGTGATTTTGAAGTGGGAAGTTTTGCAGGTTGTTCTAGCATTCTTGTAGTGAGTGAGGCTTTTGAGTGTTTTGCTAGTTCATTTATGTTCCCAGCACCTGCCTCATTTAGTGCTTCAATCACCAATCCCTTAGTGTATGCTTCAGACGTACAGATCTTGGTGGTTATTGCCAAGATACTGTCCCTGGTCCATGACTTAATCTCGATCAATGATCTCCCAAGGTACTTTGCAATGAATCTGATCATGATCTCTAGTCTTTCTCTTTGTAATGCATCATAACTTGCCCATCTTGAGTTAATTTCTTCAACTTCAAGTCTCCTAATCTCTGAGTCAAGCTGTGCAGTATCGAACCCTTGTCTATACAGTTGATCAATAATGGAGTCCATTGATTTACTATGTGTAGCATCCGCCATTTTGATCATCTCATAAAGTTGGAGTTCTTTTTCTTTTCCTTCAACCTTCCTCTTCTTATATGTGATATGAAAGTCTTTATGACTTTCACCCACTTGATCAATGTCAGCTCCCTTCACACACTCCTCTTCCTTCTCAGTCTCCTTCACAAACTCCTCTTCCTTCTCAGTCTCCTTCACAAACTCCTCTTCCTTCTCAGTCTCCTTTTCTTTCAGTATGCTCTTCCTCTTTGCTTTCAGTAACTGACTCTCCCCCTTTTTGGTTGCATTGGTTGCAAGGGTTTGAGTAGTAGAAAGCCTTGTGCTCACAATCTCCTCCACCAAGGGTTGTATGATTGAGGGAAGCCTCTCATCCATGGTTTTGATCACAATGTCTGTGATCATTGGGGTGATGAGAGGTAGGATTGCTGAAAGATAGCAGTGTTTGCTCAGAGGGGTTCTGTCCCTGAGAAGCAGTGCCAGAAATAGAGGCTGGTGGGTTGGAAGTTTGGAGTGGCTGAGTGTTTGGGAGACCTTCAGGTGAAGGTGCCATCTGTGGGTTTATGTTGGTGTCAGATGGACTTGCTTCTTGAGAGAATTGGTCAAGTAGGCTTTGTAGTCTACAGACTTCTTCCTCAAGAATTGTGTTCTGGGCCAGAACATCATAAAAGAAGCCCAGGTCATCATCAGCAGATGCTGAATCACCTGACCTCCTGCTTGTAGCAGGATGTACATGCACTGGGTGTAGACCAGTTTTAGCATGTGCCCCTTTTTCTTGGAACTGGGGACTTCCAGCCTCAGGACTTTGTCCTTCATCAGCTGTTGCCTCTGGTGAGGTCTTAGCAATGTTACCAGCCTCAGTCTGATCATGTGCTGATTCAGAAGAGGTGGCAGCCTCACCAGATATTCTGATCTCCATATCCACACCAGGAGACAGAACATTTAAACCCCGGTGCTGTGGGTTGTCAGAAGCATGTTGATCCTCTTCCTCAATGGCTGTGGTTTTCCCCTTTGTTGGTGGTTGGTGGGGAGGAGGAGAGGCATGCAGCTGAGTCAGCACGTTTGCAATTATAATGGTTGGACTTTGGGGGGCATTTGCATGGGGAGATAGGGTAAAATCAGTATGCACCTGGGGAGAATGGTGCTCATCAATGGCAATCTCCTCAAATGAGGAAGATTCCAGATTAGTGGGTACCCCTTCTTTGGTTGCTGCAGGCTCCTTTTGAGAGGAATCCTGAGCGGCTGTGGCTGGTAGAGTCTTTGATACTGCTGGGGGGTTTACACCAGCAAGTATATCTTGCCTTGGTGGTACAGGAGCATCTTCAGGGGACTCATCTCCCTGAATAGCTGTTTTGGGGCGTTTGGTTTTTGGTTTGGTGGGGACTCTGGATTTTGTGGTGGTGGCTGTGGGTTCCAGCTGCGTGGGTTTGCGCAGCTTGGCAGCCATTTTTAGTGATTGGTCAGAGTTGTGCCGGGAGTATACTTCAGGCAATACAGCCATAGCAGGGACTCCCAGGCCAACAAGTCCCTCAGCTTGAAGCTGGTTTTCAATTATGGCCATTATGAACCGAGGATATAATATCCAACGGTTAGCAAGTTGTTTTTGGGCCATATCCTTGAGCTCTAAAAATAGTATTTCAGAAAAATTTAAAGGTTGTTGCTCAAGGATGGAGTACATTACCTATTGCCACCTTGCCACCTTGTGGACATTTGATCCCATGATGAAGTCTTGGGGGCAAGGCAGACATTTACCATATGAAAGATGAGACGTTCGGCATCCTGGAAATGTTTCTTCAATATGGTAGAGGCACTCAGGTTACCTTGGTATCCATGGTGGGCAAATGATAGATCTGTTGTGCCCTTTGGATAACCAGTTGGGAAAGTGGCATCATCCAGATTGAGGGTTTGGCGAAGAGTGTCTGGAGTAATGACCACCTTTTGACGATGGACAAACGATTGAAGAGACTCTGTGTCATTCTCCTCAGAGACAAAGTGACGTTTGTCCAGAATTGGCTAAGAGATTCGGCATATATGGTGGGGTTTAACAGAAAAGCCGTTTGGTAAGGTGACTGAACCATTAAATCAATGGCGTTGTGAAACTTGGTCCAGTATGGCGATTTTGTGAGATGAGCGACACAGTTGTGTCGTGGTTTTAGTTGCATGGTCGCCATTGATGAAGAGAGGTTACAGAGTTTTTGAACGTTAGGTTTGAGAAGAGAGGTGAGAAAAACTCTGAAGGTGGGATAAGGTATTTAAAGGGTAGGGTTAGAAAACGACTGAAGGTTTTGGTGTTAGTCATCATTTGTTGAAACTACTGATGACATGGTATTAACTTTCAGAGGTTTGAAATGACTGACCGTATCGGTGTGATCATCATTTGTTATAAAAAACTGAAGACTTGGTTTTAACCGTCAGACGTTGAAACAACTGAAGTCTCTGATTTAGTCATCAGTAGTTATAAAACTACTGAAGACAGTTTTGACTTCAGGTGGTGAAACAACTGAGGACATGGTGTTTGTCATCAGTAGTTGTGAAACTACTGAAGACAGTGGTTTTGTCATCAGTTGTTGTAAACAGCTGAAGACTTGGTGTTAGTCTTCAGTAGTTGTAAACTACTGAAGACATAGGTTTGGCTTCAGTTGTTTAGAAACAGCAGTTGTAGAAACAACTGAAGAGATTACTCATCAGCTGTTTTCGTCAATTCATAGCTTTTCAGCTGTTTCAGTCTGACCTCCACACTTACTCATCAGACTTAAATCTGAGTTTCAGAGGTTTCATTGGTCATCAGTACTTATCTGCATTTCTGACATCAGTAGTTGTAGCTACATCAGCTGTTGTGATTTCATCATCTGTTGTAACTACATCAGCTGTTTTAACAAATAAAGTACTTCAGTACTTGTGAGGCATGTAGCCTTCAGTAGTTATAAAACTACTGAGGGTAAAGGAACTCATCAGTACTTATATGTGACATGGTTACCAATGATCATCAGTACTTATTACTGAGATCATCAGTAGTTGTCACTTATTCTAGCTGCAGCATACCAAGCCTTAACACCAGGTTGTGGAAAGTTGAACTATCCAAAGGCTTAGTAAAAATGTCTGCAAGCTCATCAGCACTAGGAACAAATTTTGATCAATCAGACCTTTTTCAAAACAATCTCTAATAAAATGGTGTCTGATTTCAATATGTTTAGTCCTAGAGTGCTGGACAGGATTCTTGACAATACAAAGAGCTGAAGAGCTGTCCATTAACAATGGAGTCTTAGTCTCTGTTATGCCATAATCCAATAATTGGTTTTGAAGTCAGAGTACCTGAGATGTACAGCTTGCAGCAGCAATGTACTCAGCTTCAGCAGTTGATGTAGCAACTGAGGTTTGTTTCTTACTCTGCCAAAAAATCAAACAGTTGCCTAGGAATTGACATCCACCAGAAGTTGATTTCCTGGTCAACTTACACCCTGCATAGTCACTGTCAGAAAAAGCAACTAATTTACCAGAATGTCTAGTAGAATACCATAAACCTAGAGATGGAGTGCCTTGCAGATATCTAAAGATCCTCTTGACTGCAATCAAATGAGACTCCTTAGGTGCAGCCTGAAATCTAGCACAAACACATGTAGCAAACATAATATCTGGTCTAGAAGCTGTTAAGTACATCAGGGACCCAATCATACATCTGTAAAGTGTTTCATCAACCACTTTACCTTTTTGATCTGTATCCAGTTGTGTGGTGTTGCACATGGGAGTAGAACATGGCTTACAGTTTTGTAAATCAAACTTTTCCAAAAGATCTTTTGTGTATTTGGACTGATGAATGAAAATTTCATCAGCCTTTTGTTTGATTTGCAAACCCAGAAAGAACTGTAATTCTCCCATGGCACTCATTTCAAACTTTTGTTGCATCAACTTTGTAAAGGCATCACACAACTGTGGATCAGAGGATGCAAAAATAATATCATCTACATAAATTTGAACAAGTAGATTATGCTGCTCAGCTTTCTTAATGAATAAAGTTTTATCTATGGAGCCTCTAGTGAAATTATTTTCCAGAAGAAAGTTTGATAATGTCTCATACCAGGCTCTAGGAGCTTGTTTCAACCCATAAAGAGCCTTATCAAGCTTATACACCCAATTAGGATGTTTATTGTCCTCAAAACCTGGTGGTTGACATACATAAACCTCTTCTTTAATTTTCCCATACAAAAATGCACTTTTGACATCCATTTGAAAAACTTTAAGATTTTGATAAGCAGCTTAAGCTAAAAACAATCGAATTGCTTCCAGTCTGGCTACAGGGGCAAAGGTTTCATCATAATCAATACCTTCTTCTTGTGCAAACCCCTAAACAACCAGTCTGGCCTTGTTCTTAACAATAAGCCCATTTTCATCAGTTTTGTTCCTAAACACCCATTTAGTGCCTATTGCACACTTACCTGGAGGTAGAGGAACCAGTTCCCACACTTGCTGTTTCTTGAACTGAAGAAGCTCAAGCTGCATGGCATCAACCCATCCATTGTCCTTTAAAGCAATGTGATAATTCTTTGGCTCTTGCTGGCTGATGAAGAGAGCATAGAAGCAGAAATTTGACAATTGACTTCTTGTTGATACGCCAGCAGTGATATCACCAATGATTTGAGACATAGGGTGATTCTTCAGATCTTGGTACACAATGAGATCAGTGCAAGTGTTTGTAGCAGGCTCAGCAGCAACAGATGGTGATGGTGAAGCATTTCCTTGAAACCAATCAGTAGATGGTAATTCAAAGGAAGTTGAAGTTGTAGAAATCTCATCAGCATTTGTTGTGGATTGTGCTGTTGGAGCTACAGGAACATCAGGTCTAGCTGAATCAGGCAGTTGATCACTAAACTTGAAGAGGTGAGTACTACTATCATCATCATCATCAGCACCAGCAGTACCACCAGGTGGTGAACTGTTGACAGGAGCAACAGCAGGAGTTTGATAAGGAACATATTGCAGTATGTCCAAATCAAATATCTCCACAGGGCTTTGTGGAATCTTGTCCTTTGGAGATTCATTAAACTTAACATGTAGAGTCTCTTCAACCATCTTTGTTCTACAGTTGAAGACTCTGTATGCTTTGCAAGTTGATGAATAACCAACAAAGTACCCTGCATCCACCTTAGAATCAAATTTTTGGTTGATCCCGTGTGTTGAGAATGAAACAAGGACATCCAAAAGCTCTGAAGAATGAAATTAGAGGGGCCAAATGATGAAGAACTTCATATGGAGTCTTCATCAACCTCTGATTTACTAGAGCTCTATTTTGTACATAGCAAGCTGTATTGAAAGCTTCAGCCCAAAAAGTCATTGGCAGTCCAGAATCAGCCAACATGGACCTTGCAGCTTCAATAAGGGTCCTGTTCTTTCTCTCCACTACTCCATTTTGTTCAGGAGTTCTTGGAATGCTAAAATGCCTCTTGATTCCCTTTGAGAGGTAGAACTCATCAAGTGTATTGTTTCTAAATTCTGTTCATTATCACTTCTAATACACTTGACTGAGAGGGAATACTGCTTCTCAACATACAACACAAAGTTGATAATCTTCTGAGCTGCCTCATCCTTTGAATGCAAGAAGAAAGTCCATACAAATCTGGAGTAATCATCCACAATTACCAGACAGTATTTCTTCTTAGCCATACTCATCACTCTCACAGGACCAAAGAGATCCATGTGAAGAAGCTGTAAGCAAGCAGTGGACTTAGGTTCTTCTATGGAGGGAAATGAAGCTTTGTGCTGTTTTCCTTTTAAACAAGCAGTGCAGTTATCTTCACATTTGAACTCCTTCATAGGCAATCCCCTTACTAAACCATGGTTTATCAGCTGATTTATGTTTTTGAGATTAACATGACCCAGCCTTCTATGCCATAGAGTAGATTCTTGAGGGGAAGCCTTGGAAAATAGGCAAGGATGGCCTTTGAGATCTATTTTCTTGGAAAGATCTAAGGCATACACTCTTCCTGTCCTGTTGGCCTTTAGGAGAGTGTATTCATCCAACACCTTATCAATCAAACTTAGAACTTTGGATGATAGAATCCGACAGTTCTGACTGGTGAAAAGAGCAACATGGCCTTTGTCACACATTTGACTGACACTCAAGAGGTTGTACTTGAGATTTTCCACATGGTAAACATCATCAAACTTTATTTCCCCATTGGAAATAAAGCCTTTGCCGATGATGTAACCCTTTGCATCATTGCCAAAAGACACAAACCCCTTCCTTCCTTGAGAGTAGTCATTAAGAAGTGATCTGTTTCCTGTCATATGCATGGATCCTCCACTGTCTACATACCAGATGCCTCTGTGGCATGTTGAAGAACCCTGCAAAACAAAACAAATTAGTTAGATTTTGAGACCCAAACCTTTTTGGTTTTGGGCCTGTTCACATCAACAGATGGTAAACTAACAGGTTTGTTGGAAACAACAGCCTGAGAGGAAGAAGATGGTGGAGAAGAGGAATCCTTTGGCTTGGACCTCCTTTTCTGTGGTTTCAACATAGGAACATCTAATTGGTTAACTCTTCCCAATAGATGTTGAACCATCATAACCAGCTGTGTCTGATTTTGTGATAAGGCTTTCAGCTCTTCAGACACATTCGCATTGGAGTTTGATAAGTTTTTATGTTGCACCTTCTTCTTTTGAGCAATCTCAGCTGTTACCTGTTTAACCCCTTCCTTTTTGGATTTCTTTTTGGACTTAAGGGTTACAGGATTTGATGTTGCTGGTACAAATGTGGCTTCAAACTCAGTTTTCATTTTAACCATTTTCTCTTTAATTTCCTCTTTATGTTTGAGTTTGGATCCTCTTTTGTACCAACAATCATCTGTAAGATGATTAAACAAACCACATACTTCACATGGTTTCTCCTTCATCTTATGTTGATCATCAACTAAAGAGAATGAAACTACTGAAGACTTGCTCTTCAGTACTTTGGAAGCATTATTTGCTTTCTTGACTTCCTCTTTAGTAGTCTTCAAACTCTTTCTACTGATAGTTTTCTTCTTTTCAGTGCTGATAGTAGTTGGAGTTTGAACTTCAGGTGTTAAATCTTGCTCTCCAGTCCTTTCAGGACTTCCAGAAATAACTCCTGAGTTGATCAACTCTTTGATCATGTGAGTGTCAGCAATGGAACCATCAACATCAGCTGATTGGTTCTGAGAGGGCTTAGTGCTGACTTCTACTTTTGATGATGCTCTATCAAAAAGTGAATCACATGATGAGGTGGATTGGTTATTGCTTTCTCCATCATATTTCACTTCAGCTCTTGAAGCAAAATCTGTAGGAGGAGCGGTGTGATTATAACCAATGCCAAACTTCACATTGGAAGCCGATTGCTTGCTAAGAAGCATTTCAAAACATTTGCATGATTGTACCCATCGATCACACTCTACTTGGGTGACTGCAAGGGTTTCTTTGAGACTTCTCTGGTCTTCCAGAATAACCTCTAGCTTGGCCTTTTCATCATTTAATTGGCATTTAAGCTTATAAATCTCATCACTTTTATTATTAAGAGCAGACTCATACTCAGCTTTTTTTTTTGGAAATGGTTTTCTCAAACTCAAGTTTTTGATTTATTAATGCTACATTTGCCTCTCTAATAGAGACAAAGGCAGCTATGCATGATTCAGAACATAACTTGGCTTTAGCCTCTGAAGATACCTGAGTTACCTGTGAAGATGATGTAGTTGAGCAGGAACCCTCAGTAGACTCCAGAGCCATAAGTGTTAGATTCCAAAAAGGACTGTCACCACCATGTTGATCAGCACCTGTGAACAGTTGTTCATGACCAGACATGTTATCTGGCAAACTGCTCCAGTCAACAACTTCAGGGGTGAAGAAGCTATGTTGTTGAGGTTGAGGAGGTTGATGAGATGGTTGAGGTTCTGGTAGTGCTTGAGGTTGTGATACCATAGGAGCTTGAACTTGACTGGTTTGTGGCATGTAATAACAAGGGAGGGTATGGCATTTGACCCTGAGGAACAAAATATGCAGGAGATTGTGGTTGAGAGTGATGACTAGAATTGATAGGATGTTGCCCTTTGTTTTGTTGACTATTGCCAGGGAAAGTCACAAAAGGTGCAGAGGAATTAGATCCAGATAATCTACATTCTCTAGCAAAGTGTCCAAGCCTTTGGCATTTGTGACACCTCAACTTACTCTTGTCAAAACCAACTTTGGTTTTGCCAGAGAGTCCTGGGAACTTTCTTCCAGTTCTTTTGTAGAACTTCTGAGATCTGATATTTATCAAGGCCATTTGGCTCAAAATATCCATCTCTTCTAAGTCATCATCAGCAATCCCCTTGAGATCATCCATGATGAAGCATAGATTGTCATTATTACACCCAGTAAACTGACTATCAACACTCACAAATGCAGAATCAGAAATGTTTGAAGAGAAATCAATATGCTCATCATACTGGCATTCAGATGAAGCATATTCTGACTCATGACTAACCAAGGCAGTGTTGCCTGGTACAAAGTCTTCAATGAGCTTACCAGAGAAGACAGTTTTCGTTTTTGTTCTATCTCTCTCTCAAATGTGAGCAATTTCCCATGGAGTTGGGTGAGAGATAGTTTTTCCAAATTTGCACTGGAGCGTAGGACAATAGTATATGTGTCCCATCTCTGAGGAAGTGATCTAAGAAATCTGTTATTCATCTGGATATTGGTGTACTCATGTTTAACCATTTTTAATTCAGAGATTAAACAAGAGAACCGCTCAAACTGTTGAGTCAGTGTCTCACCCTTCCTATGAGAGAATGTCTCATATTGTTGGGCAAGGATCTCTCTATTATTTGCCAAGACCTCATCTGTTCCTCCAAATTGTTCTTTCAAGGCATTCCAGAGGTCATGGGCAGATTCATAATGCATAAGCCCAGAATAGATTTCATTGGGTAGTGCCATGGCCAGAATTCCATGGGCTTTTGCATCAATCTCAAACAATTTCTTATCCTCATCTGAGTATTGATCCTTCCTCTTCGGAACCATTTGATTGGTTTCCAGGTTATTCACCATAGGCTTGTGTGGACCATGTACCACTGATGTCCAACAACCTGAGCTGTTAACAGACAGGTGATGGAGCATACGTCGTTGCCATATGTTGTACTCATTCCTAACCAGCATTGGAGGCTTGGTTGAGGAACCAGTATTGTGAGGATCATTGGAAGGAGTAGTCATTTTAGGTCCAAAAACGATTTAATTCAAGCTTTTAAAAGATTTTACACAGACCACAACAGACTCAATGAAAACCAAGAATAAATCTCAGGATGAATGACCAAAAACACAGAAAATTCAATCTCTATAACCGTTTCTTGCAAAAATGCTAATTCAATCAAACTTGGATCTTGAATAGCAGTTTCAATGATCAATTATTAGATCGATCAATGATTAACCTGCTCTGATACCATTTGTCAGGATCAGTGATCACAAGTTCGATGGATTAGAGTGTAATGCAGCGGAATAAGATCAAGAATTAGACAAATTGTAGCAAGAATTTGATATTTGTAAACAATACGAGAGAATATATTTCTGTGACAAGGAATGTTTCAATTATACCAAATATTTCTGCTCAATCATTCACGTATTACAATAAGGTTGACACTCCTTATATAGAGTGCAATCACTGCTGTTATCACGGGATAGTGACAACTGGCAGATCTATTACAAAAATAACTAACACTTAACAAACTACTGAAATGTTCACAACTACTGAGAACATATCAGAGTGCTAAGTAAAAATTATAAAACTACTGATAAGAAACCACTGAAACTACAACGACTGAAGAACAAGCTCTTCAGTCGTTTTACAAAACTACTGAAAACATAAAACTACTGAAAGTAAACCGTCACAACTACTGAAGAAGTCCTCTTCAGCTGTTATGACAACGTCTGATACTTGGTCTTCAGCACTTGTCTTCAGACTTTGTCTTCAGCACTTGTGTCTTCAGACTTTGTCTTCAGCACTTGTGTCTTCATACTTTGTCTTCAGCACTTTTGTCTTCAGACTTTGTCTTCAGCACTTGTGTCTTCAGACTTTGTCTTCAGCACTTGTGTCTTCAAACTTTGTCTTCAGCACTTGTGTCTTCAGACTTTGTAATCAGTTGTTGTCTTCAGTTGTTGTGGACTTCAGCGGTTGTTGTGACGTCTGTGGGACTTAAAGGTTTTTCTGATCCGGCTCATTGGTTCTTTTGGTCCAACAGTACGGATGATGTCCGATGCGCAAGTAAAGTTATATGGAATGAACGAACGAAGAAGATAATAATGATATTATCTATGCGTACGTATGATGTGTGATCGAACAAATGTAACGAATGGTTTTATATGAAAGTAAAGTATGTTTTACAATAAAACTAGAACTCACTCAGCAACGCTGACTTTTATATGTTTTCCAGTTGGCAGGTAATGATTGTTGAGGATGGCACGGCAAGGCTACTCGGCTCTTTTGGGATGGCATCCATTTATAAAGCTTTTGTGATATAATGCAAGCATGTATTTTGTAATCGGACAATGATGTATTATTTGGCAAAAGTGTTTATAATAAAATGAGATGTCATGTTTGAATGTTTCCGCTGCAATGTTTTCCTAAGGCAAATGTAATTATATGTTTTATGCGCGATGAATGACCAACTGTAAGCGTCCCAGGAACGGGGCCTTACAAAAAGAAAGCTTATGAGGGAGAAGCTGAGAGAAGAACCAAACACATACATCAATCTTTACTGAGTCCTCGAGGAGAGAGAAGAGAGCTGGTTTGGATGAGGACGTGATAAGAAACCTCAACTCATCTCTGGCTAATGAGTTGAGCATGATCAAGACAAAACTTACCAATCAAGAATTAAAGGAAAAGCAGAAGGATGAGGTGATTGATGGCATGACCAGGATGTTGGTCGATCAGCATAAATTGATTAAGAGATTGCTTGAAGAGGTGAATGATCAGAAGGTTGCAGCCGGCCTGCCCAATCAGCTAACTCAACCTAAGTTAGATGATTTGATTGATACTTCCAAGTACTCATTTCTAAATATGGGTACATCTTCTCGGGCAGGAGAGGGCACATCTGGTGTAGCGGCTGAGGAAGCAGGAGGTTTTGGAGCGAGGCAGGAGACTGAGAATGTGGAGAATGTTGAAGAGGTGTTTGAGGCTGGTTTTGTGAGCATGGGATTTGATATTAAGAGGGATTTGGTTGGAGAGGAGGTGGTGAGAGAGAATCCAGTTGAAAATGTTGAGAAGACTGTTGAGAAGGGATTGGTGGATGAAGAGGAAGATGATGAGTAGTTGGTGGACTATGATTCTGAACCCGAATATTATGAGGTTGATGAGAGACCTTTGACCTATGTTGCAAAGAAAGGTGATGATGATGGAGATGTATTTGAGATGGCTAAGGGAGAATGGTTTGTGAGAGAGAAAGAGACTAAGGAGTTAACTCCCCCATTCCAAAACATGGAATGGTTGAGTAAGACTGAGGCTGATAAGAGAATCATCAGTTGGAAGTATAACCCCGGCCTCAAAATGTTTATGATAAAGAGGAGAGGGGGAGGGATTACCTACTTGCATAAGAGGAAGGCATTCAACACCTTGCCAAAATGGGACTTGAGAAGGCTGGTGGTGCTGCCATTACTTGATGCTCATCTGAGTGAGAGAGCTACGTTGTTGGAAAAGGAGATCAAGAATGGTGTGAATGACAATTTTGAGTCATTCGGATTCATGAAGGCTGAAAGGAGAAGATCTAAAAAAGATAAAGGCTGGGAGACGGGTAAAGGGAAAATAGTGCTGAGGGTTAAACCCCCAAAGACGGTGAACAAGGTTAGACTATCAGATCCCCTCCCCTAGCAATTACAAAACTATAAGAAGTGGTTCCATGATAACAACAAGGGGGAGGCTGTGATCAGGGTGACGAACGGGGTTAAGCATAGATTGTTTGATCCGATGGAGTTGTTTGGATTTTGTGATGAAGACCTGCTAGTACATTGTGAGAATCACATTAAAGCAGGGGTAGGGGTGGAGACAAGAAAAGAAGCCAGTCTATTTATGACTGTGGCTAATAAGGTGAGAGGTGTGAGAGCAGAGGTGAAGGATATAGCTGAGAAGGTAAGAGCACAGGATGAGTTAAATATGCATGTGAGGGACATAACGAGACAATTTGAGCAAGCTAGTGCTCGTCCCAAGGAAGCTAATGAAGCAGGAGGTGACCAAAGTGAATCAGTTGCTGAAGCTCCCAAGGAAGATGCTGCAGGAGCTGATGAAGATATATCAGAGGCAGCGGGGGAGACTAAAGCTGACCAAGGAGAATCTATGCCTAAAGCCCCCGAGAAAGATGCTGCAGGAGCAGATAAAGATACATCAGATGCAGCAAGAAAGACTGGAGCCGACTAGACAAATCAAGACAAGTGAAGACGATGAGATCCAACCTAAGGGGAGTATTGAAGATCATGTATAGGTTGGACTCACTTTAGATTAGATTATGTTTATATTACTTTGTAATAGGTTTAATGTTAGTTTACTTTTGAATGTTGTTCATTTTGTTTAGTTTTGCAGCCCAATGAAACTATGAGCGAAACTGCAATTTCGCTCATAGTCAGTTGTTTAGTTCACCCGGCGAAACTGTTGTTTCTGCCGGGCGAAAGTATAGTTTCGGCAGCATAGTTTCGCTGTCAGCGAAACTGTCTGTGAAACTAGGTCTGCTATATATAGTTTTGATCTTTCTCATTGTTGGGCATCCTTGCAAAACCCTAATCGATTATTATTGTTACAAGAGACCTTTGTAAGTTGTCTATTCACTAAAATATATTTGAGCTTTGTTTACTTTGATTGTATTGATCCTTATTGTTCATATTTGAATACATTGTGGTTGTTCTTAGTCTTCTTCATCTTTGTTATTTCTCTATTGTTTCTGATATTGAACGATTCAACATATCATTTGTACTGCAAATCGATCATATGGACCAACACTAAAAATCAAAAAGCAAATCTTTTCACTATAACATTTGATAAACCTCCTTTTATTTTACTTAGAAATTTCTTCAATCTTGCTAATTTGTAGAAATTTCAGGGGAGATATTAATATATGTTCGTTTGTTTCTTGTCTTCATTGCAGAATTCTCTGAATTCTCTAAAATAAAAATGTTTGCTGCATGAAAGATCTGAAGGAGGTCAACAGTATTGTGTTGGGATATGCATGATAGGCTCAGTCAGAACGGGAAGTAAACAACGATCTTTTGGCTAAACTAAGAGAATAAGAAACTTATTGACCCGGATTATCCCCTTGACATTCTTGGCCTTCACAAAGTTTCAAGTCTTTATCCACAAAGGATTAAGAGCATGATATCTCTTCTTTGATGTGTCATTTTGACAATCTCTCTACCCAGTTATTCAATTTTAATCAAAAAATGCTCCTTTTGTATCAAAGAAGTTCCTTGCAATATTCTACGTGCTTATCTCCTCTGCTATGTGTGAACATTGACCTGGAGTGATGATCTTCTCTGTTATACGTAAGTATAGACCTGGAGCTCTTATCAGCATGATATGATGATCTTCTTTGTTATACGTGAGTATAGACCTGAAGCTCTCATCTGTCAAGCTCAATTGATCAACTCCTTTGTTATACATGAGTATAGACCTGGAGCTCTCATCATTTGACATCTAGGACTGTGCTTCTTTTGAAAAAGCTCTTTGTTGCTCTTTATGGGATAATCAAGAAGAGTGTGTCATTTGTTCAATTTATCATGAGGACATGATAAGTTTCTTTGCCAAATGTCTGTGGGGACTAAGTCATTTAAGTCTTCTTTAAATGAACCAAAAACATGATAACAAAGCTGTAGTTCACTCGTTGAAAAGAAGAAGTCATGGGTTTAAAAGGATAAGTATATCATCAATCCCGCCAAACTTTGACTCTCCAGAAAATCTCGTCAGCTTATCGTATCTCTAGATCCTTTTATTTTTCTTTACTTTCGTTTCTTTATTTTTCTCTAATTTTTGTAAATTTTGATTAGGTTTTGTGGGGTATTTTCTTTTTGATTCTTTGATTTTTGTCTATTTTTTAATTCTTTTCTAAATAATCATATAGTAAAAGGTAAATAGAAAATTTTAAGTTTTTTTTTAAGTTTCAGCGAAATTATACTTTCGCTAGTAGTTTCGCACAGCGAAACTATAGATTCGCCTGCAATTGCGCTCACTTCAGAGCTATTCTGATCAAAACATGTACCAGTGAAACTAAGTCCAATATATTGCACAATGCGAAATTGAGAGCTCATTTTCGCACCATCGACGAGTATTAGTTTCGGAACCCTTCTTGTGAACCTTCCGTACGATTTTGATTTATTGTGTGTTTTCTTAGTGATTGATGTCCATTTGATCATTAGGTGTGTGTTTCAAACCCTCGTTGGTAGTTTAATCTAGGTTTAAACATCATCTTATGGACCGATTGGACTGTGACTCTTCGGTACCTTCGCAGTTCATACTACGAAAGTACTGATGCTCCAGCGAAACTGAACGAAAGTTCAAAGGCTTTCAGCGAAACTGTGAAGTTATGCTGTCCGAGCGAACTTGATAGTTTCGATAGACAAAATTCAGTTTTGCATGCCCGAAATTATAGTTTCGGCTTGCCGAATCAACTTCTTTGGCTGGCCGAAACTACAGCTGATCTTATGCCGAAACTACACTTTCGCTTGCCAAAACTACTGTTTCGGCCAGCAAAACTATACTTTCGACCAGCGAAATTAATTTGTTTTTCCTTTAATTTTATTATTTTTAATTGTTATTCATTTTTATTTATTTTGGTATATCTTTCTGACTTAAATTTGACGAACGGAACAACATTACGACTATTCTGGATTATACGAGCCCAAAAGCCTTAGGATTCCGTGACTGCATACGTTGGCTCCAACGTTCACCTATTACTTATGCGGTTTCTCATTCTCCTACTATTTATGATCTACATATTTGAGGCTTGTGGAGAACCGCAGAGTATGACACGAGAGCCAATCCTCAGAGGATTGTTGCTAGAGTGCTAGAGAATGATGTCTCGATTACTGTGGAGATCATTGCTCGGGTGCTGAGGTTGCAGGAGGATTGTGGGGATGAGGTGGAGATGACTGATCAGGAGGTGTTTGTTGCCTTCAGGAGCATGGGATAGGTGGGACCTCCTTTTGGGACAAGGAAAGAGATCAAAAGTCTTTTTTGTCCAAGGAGTGGAGATACATTGCTCATGTTTTCATTATGTGCTTAGATCACCAAACGGATGGATCAGATGGGCTTAATCTGGACTGGGCCAAAGCCATGGTCATCTTTTGTAGAGGGCAGAAGGCTAATATTGCCAAACTTATTTTTGACTGCATGGCAGAGAATGTTATGGCCCTAAAGAAGGACAAGTGGTTGTTGTATCCAAGATTCCTGTAGATGCTGATAGACGATTTGATACAAAATGTGCCTAGACATGGAGAAATAAAGAGATTGGTTCAGATAAACAAAAGGATATTCACTGACTGCTCTACTATAAGGCACGACTTTAGTGGGAAGATCACACATCTGTGGGAAAATATGTATCCAGCCGAAACATGGAACTATATTAAGAGAGTGATTGAGGCTGAAGACAAGCATGTAGAGGAGTCGAGAGAGAAACGAGCCGAGTCTGTAAAGAAGAGAAAGAGATATGCCAAAGAGAAAGAGTATGACTTTAAGGAAGATATTCATGAGGCAGAGCAGGAGGTGAGGGTTGAAAAGGAGAAATGTTCCAAGAAAAAGGCTAACCAGGGGGAGACTGAGAGGAGAACTAAGCATAAACACCAAGCATTTACTAAGCCCCATATGAGAGATGAGAGGGGAGGATTGGATGAGGATATTATCAGGAACCTCAACTCTTCACTGGCCAATGATTTGAGCATGAAGAAGACAAAACTTACAAATCAAGAGTTGAGGGAGAAAAAGAAGGATGATATGTTAGAGGGTATGTTGAAGATGCTGGTGGATCAGCAAAATCTAATTAAGAGATTGTTAAAAGAGTTAAATGAGCTGAAGGTTGCCGCCGGCCTGCCCAATCAGCTAACTCAATCTAAGTTAGATGATCTGACTGACATGTCTAGGTACCCATTCCTGAATATGGGTACCTCTACTAGGGGAGGAGAGGGCACAAGTAGTGCAATTGATGAGACAGTTGGAGGATCTGGTGTAAGGAATGAGGAAGAAACAGAGAATGAGGTTGGAAGGAAGGAGAATGAAGAGAATGTGGAGGAGGTGATAGTAGTTGGATTTATTGATTTGGGCTTGGATATAGATAAAGATTTGGTAGGAGAGGAGATTGTGAGAGATACAGCTATGGAGGGTGCTCAAAAGTCTGTTGAAAAGAGGTTGATTGATGGGGATGAAGATGATGAAGAACCTGGTAGATTATAACTCAGAACCTATGAATTATGAGGTTGATGAACGAACGTTGACTTATGTGGCCAAGAAGGGCTCTACTGAGGATGATGTGTTTGAGTTGGCAAAGGAAGAATGGTTTGTTAGGGAGAAGGAGTCTGAGGAGATAACCCCTTTATTTCAAAATATGTCACGGCAAAGCAAGAAAGAAGCTGGCAAGAAGATAATTAGCTGGAAGTATAATACTGGGCTGAAAATGTTTATGATAAAGAGGAGAGGGGGAGGTATCACATATCTGCATAAAAGGAAGGCGTTTAAGACCTTGCCTAAGTGGGATCTTAGGAGTTGGTAGTGATTTCTATGATAGATTCCAATCTAAGTAAGCGAGCCAAGATGTTAGAAGAAGAGATCAAACAAGGGCTCAAAGATAATTTTGAGACATTCGAGTACATGAAGGCTGAGAGGAGGAGATCGAAGAAGGATAAGGATTGGGAGACCGGTAAGGGTCTGATTGTGCTGAGGGTGAAGCTCCCAAAGACTATAAGTAGAGTGAGATTACCTGATCCCCTCCCCCAAAAGTTGCAAAGTTTCGAGAAGTGGTTCTACGATAACAACACTGGGGAGGCAGTGATCAGGTTAAAGGATGGAACTGAATATAGACTCTTTGATCCAATGGAGTTATTTGCTTGTTGTGATGAGGATTTGCTTGTGCTATGTGAAAATCACATTAAAAACCGGGGCAGGAGCTGAAACGCGTAAAGAGGCAAGTCTGTTTATGATGGTTGCCAACAAAGTGCGAGGTATTAGGGCTGAAGTGAGAGAACTGTCCTAGAAGATTCGGGAGGATGATGAAGTAAGGATGGACGTGCGGGACTTGGCAAGACAATTTGAGCAGGCAAGCGCACGTGCCGAGGAAGCTACAACAGCAGGAACTAATCAAGGAGAATCATTGGCTAAAGTTTCTGAGGATGTTTATACAGCAGGAGCTGATACAGAAGGCAAATCTTTGGCTAATAAAGAAAGTGGAGTTGTGTTTGATCCCTTTGTGCGTGGTGTGAGTATGACGTGTGATGTTGAGGTAACTTTAACATAATAAGCCATTGTTCGGCTACAAATATTAAAGTCAACGCGAAGAAGGGCACACATACTATTTTAAACAAATTGAACTAACGCTTTACAACGATCAACTGACTTATAACTATTGACACTTATTTAATGCTTCTTCAATAACAATGAGACTTTTACTCAAATATCATCATTAATGGCGACAATGTCTTGTACTTGGATCTACATAAGATCTAGTACGTGTGTCAGTCTGTGTGTGTTATACGCGACCCAGCCGATACGACCCGAACCGACCCATCATTATTGCGCGCTTATATATATCATGTCATATCATTAATGCTATACAATAACTGTCAATAGGTGTTTGACTGTTTATTTGCATTCAACATTTAGGATACATTGCTCATACATACTTACCACCTAACAAGTGAGTTTCGTGGCCCCTTTTTACGCTTATACAATATTTCAATCATTTACAACTTGGGGGAAAAGTATGCTTACTCATTTTCAATGTTGTACAACTTACATACATTTTACATACAAGGAATCAACGTGATACTGTGTTGCAAGTACTACTTGATACATGCTTGGGTCTGCTGTGTGGTTCTATCTTTGCAACTATTTAATTCCAGTGTGGGAACCGACGGTTAGGTATTGGTAGTACTACTGGGTTGACACCCCCCACCCTCGTTCGATGGTATACTAGTTGGTACCATCAGTGGCCAGGACGGGCCCTTGGGTGAATATATGCCGACAATTTCTTTGTGTACGTCGCTAGGTTTGGTTGCAAAGCTCATGTCATGTGATATTTACTTGTATATATAACTGTATTCACGGTATTCCATACGCTTACATTATACAACATCACTTACATTTTTATTACATAAACCTGCGAGCTCACCAACAATTATATTGACCGTTTTAAGCATATCTTTTCAGGTGATCATGCAAGTCTAGGAATCTAGGTGTGCTGCCTTAGTGGAGACCCTAGGATGCATTTTTGGGACTTAGCTCTTTTTGATAAACAATCTTTTGAACAATGTTATCATGTGTAAACAAATATCATCTTTTAAAACTTGTTCCTGGGTTGTGGGAATTAACATTTACAATTTCATCTTATGTGATTATGTGTATCATTATCATGTTGCTTATGGCTATGTTGTCGTGAACATTGACTAAACACGACAAAAGTCCCCTTGTTGTCGGGTGTCGTCATGACACGCTTGTCATCATTTATTTATATTGCTCTCTATCATTTACCATGTGTTATGACGATCCCGTCTCGTTACATCCCCGTGTTTCCGCTTTTAGCGGGGTGTGACAGATTGGTATCAGAGCCATTGGTTATAGAGAATCAGGCAATACGCTTGACGTAGACTATAACCTAGGAACCTTCATGTAGATTTGCATGCTAGGACTCTGTATGCATATTATATCTCGTGTATGTGTTCCTCGCTGCTTGATTTGTTCACATATTTGTTATGTGATCTTTCTGCCCTATGAGAGAGCCCTTGTGCTCACTCTTTTATGGGATGCTTCTATTGGATCTTCAGTTCCCTTTGCGCGCCGAGTTAGTTTATCAGATCCGGGTATTAAACCCAAAGAGATCTTCACAGATCATGCTATTGCGCTTGACCTTGGACATTGAGATTAGACCTGAGGAGGCCTTGTCTGAAACCTCAAAAGAGGAAGGAAATAGACAACCTCCACTAGACTAAACGTGATTGTATACATGGACGTACAACTGTTGTGATGGATTTCATTGAAACATTATCAATTCATGGTGTGAGAACTGCACGAATTGCATGCGATGTGTGGTGACAATAAGTGTGATATTGACATGAAATACTGGACATGATGAGTGTTATGGATATACACTTTCAATTGATTGAAGCTTATGTGTTTACTTTTCTATGATTAGAACATGCCGCCTCGAAGAGTTACCCGTAGCAATAGTGGCGGGAGTGAAGCCCCAAGGGGCAGAGGCCGAGGCAGAGGCAGAGCACCAAGAGCAAACGATGCTCCTGCCAGTAACAGACAAGGTACAGGGAACGCCGACATGGCAGCCCTGATCGCTCAGCAATTGGCCGCATTGATTCCTACTATCGTAGCCCAAGTGAGCGACGCACTCCAACAACACCACCCTCACGGGGATGGTGGCAATGATGATGGAGCCCAAGGTGGGATCAAAACTGAGACGGGAAACGGAAACCCGACCGGAAACGAGAGCAACCAGGAAACCGGAAATGGTGGTACAACCGGTGTGGAAACTGGGGTGGTTAATGCTCGTCAGGGATGTTCGTACAAGGAGTTCGTGGCTTGTAAGCCGAGGGAATTTGATGGGAAAGGTGGGGCGATAGCCCTAACCAGGTGGTTGGAAAAGATGGAGGCAGTGATCGACATTAGTGAATGCCTCGACAGTCAAAGGATCAAGTATGCCACTTGTTCACTACAGGGTAAGGCCCTAACCTGGTGGAACACCCAGGTTCAAGCACGAGGAAGAGAATCTGCGATGCAGATGTCATGGGATGAATTTAAAGCTTTGATTACTGAGGAATACTGCCCTCTCAACGAGATGCAGAAACTAGAGCATGAATTCTGGAATCATGCCATGGTGGGGGCAGGGCATGCAGCTTATACCGGTCGTTTTCATGAGCTTGCAAGATTGTTCCGCATCTAGTCACGCCGGAATCAAAGAGGATCGAGAGGTACATTTGGGGACTCGCGCCTCAAATTAGAGCGATGGTTACAGCAGCCGCTCCTCCTACTATTCAGAGCGCAATTCTGAAAGCTGGCGCTTTGACTAATGAGATGGTTAGAACAGAGGTTTTGGGCAGAGGAGCCGAGAAGAGAAAGGATGTTGGGGAGTCGAGCCGGTCGAGTGCCGGAAAATTTGACAAGAGGTCTAAGCCGACCAGGAGTTTTGTGGCCGTGACTCAGGCCAGGAAAGAGTATGTGGGGCCGCACCCCAAATGTGACAGGTGCAATTATCATCATCCCCCAGGGACGCAGTGCCGGGTGTGAGTGAACTATAGGCGCCCGGGTCATTTGGCAAGAGATTGCAGAACTGCGCCGAATCTGGTAGCACCCGTCAACGCGGCCAACCCTGCCGGGAATGCAAGGGCTTGCTTTGACTGTGGGAGCCCCGATCACTATAGGAATATGTGCCCCAGGCTGAATCGGGCACCGGGTCCGCAGGGAAACAACCAGCAGCAGGTGATGGCTATCGCTGGGAATCAAGGCCCGACTACTCAGGGGAATGCAGCTCGGGGACGTGCATTCGTCATTGGAGCCAATGATGCCCGTCAGGACCCGAATGTTGTCACGGGTACGCACTTACTCAATCATCACTTCGCATCTATATTATTGGATACAGGAGCAGACAATAGTTTTATATCTTCCGAGTTTGTGAAATTGCTTGATTTGAGTCCTAGTAGGCTAGAAACTAGCTACTCTGTAGAAATGGCCAATGGTAGAGTTGTTCAGGCCGATGAGATTATTAGGAAATGCTCGTTAACGCTGGAGGATCATGCCTTCGATATAGATTTGATACCCTTTGAGTTAGGAAGCTTCGATGTGATTGTGGGTATGGATTGGTTGTCGCAGAATGGAGCAGAAATTGTCTGTCGAGACAAAGTAGTACGTATCCCTATGCCAAACGGGGAAGTACTCAAGGTTCAGGGAGAACGACTGGGTAAGAACTTGAAGCTTATTTCCTGCATGAAAGCATGCCAGAGTTTACGAAAGTAGTGCTACGCTTTTCTGGCTCATGTGGTTGAAAAGAAAGACGAAGAAAGGAAACTGGTGGATATTCCAGTGGTACGGGATTACCCAGAAGTATTTCCAGATGACTTGTCTGGTTTACCTCCTCCACGACAGGTGGAATTCCGTAAAGAGTTGGTTCCTGGAGCTACACCGGTAGCAAAAACGCCATATCGACTAGCGCCATCCGAGATGCAAGAGTTGTCTAGTCAGTTACAGGAACTACTGGAGAAGGGTTTTATTCGACCGAGTCATTCGCCGTGGGGAGCACCGGTACTATTTGTCAAGAAGAAGGATGGATCGTTCCGTATATGCATCGATTAACGTGAACTGAACAAGTTGACGGTGAAGAACCGATATCCTCTCCCCAGGATCGTCGATTTATTTGATTAGCTTCAAGGAGCTTCGTATTTTTCAAAGATCGATCTTCATTCTGGTTATCATCAGCTAAGGGTTTTCGAGGACGACATACCGAAGACTGCGTTCAGGACTCGTTGTGGGCACTATGAGTTCTTGGTCATGTCGTTCGGGTTGACTAACGCACCAGCTGTGTTCATGGATCTAATGAATCGGGTGTGCAAACCTTACTTGAATAAGTTTGTGATCGTGTTCATAGATGATATACTTATCTACTCCCGATCAAAAGAGGATCATGTAGAACATCTTCGGGCAATTCTGGAGCTGCTACGCGAAGAGAAACTTTTCGCCAAATTCTCAAAGTGCGAGTTTTGGTTGCGGGAAGTGAAGTTTTTGGGCCATGTGGTTAATGAGGACGGGATTCATGTAGATCCCGGCAAGATCGAAGCGGTGAAGAAGTGGGATACGCCCCAGACACCATCAGAGATACGACAATTCTTGGGATTGGCCGGTTATTATCATCGCTTCATCGCGAATTTCTCAAAGATTGCGCAACCGTTGACCCTGCTTACTCAGAAAGACAAGAAGTTTGACTGGGGATATGCACAAGAACAAGCGTTCCAAACGTTGAAAGAGAAGTTGTGCAACGCGCCAATATTGTCTCTCCCAGACGGAACAGATGATTTTGTGGTATACTGCGATGCGTCACATCAAGGATTGGGATGTGTGCTAATGTAGAAGGATAAGGTGATTGCCTACGCTTCGCGACAGCTTAAAGTGCACGAAAAGAACTACACCACTCATGATCTTGAGTTGGGCGTTGTAGTATTTGCACTCAAGATTTGGAGGCATTACTTGTATGGAACCAAATGCATCATCTTCACTGATCATAAGAGCCTTAAACATATTCTGGATCAGAAGGAACTTAATATGCGCCAACGACGTTAGGTAGAGCTTCTTAGCAACTACGATTGTGAAATCCGGTATCATCCCGGGAAAGCTAACGTGGTGACTGATGCCTTAAGCCGTAAAGAACGTGTGAAACCACTACGTGCACGAGCGTTGGGATTGACCATTCAAACCAACTTGAAAGCTCAGATCCAAATTGCACAGAGCGAGGCAGTAAAAGAAGAAAACCTTGCGGGAGAAGAGTTTCGGGGGTTGGATAAACAGATGATACGCAAGGATGACGGTATTCAGTACTTCATGGATCGCATATGGGTACCCAAATAGGGAGGTGTTCATACCTTAGTCATGAATGAAGCCCACAAGACGCGATATTCTATTCATCCTGGTGCAGACAAGATGTATCACGATCTTAAGGATCTGTACTGGTGGCCAGGCATGAAGAAAGACGTTGCCTTATACGTCAGCAGATGTTTGACGTGTTCGAAAGTCAAAGCCGAACATCAGAAGCCATCGCGATTATTACAGCAACCTGAAATTCCCGAGTGGAAATGGGAGAACATAGCTATGGATTTCATTACCAAACTCCCTAAAACAAGCAGCTGTCATGACTCGATATAGGTCATTGTTGATCGAATGACAAAGTCAGCACATTTCTTGCCTATCCGAGAAGACTACAAGATGGATAAGTTGGCGAGATTGTACATCAAAGAGGTCGTGACACGGCACGGGGTGCCGGTGTCAATCATATCCGACCGTGATAGCTGATTCACTTCACGATTTTGGCAGACACTACAGAAAGCGATGGGCACTCGGTTAGACATGAGTACAGCCTATCACCCACAACAGATGGCCAAAGTGAACGAACTATACAGACGCAGAAGACATGTTGAGAGCGTGTGTAATCGATTTTGGTGGTAGTTGGGATGCTCATCTACCGTTGATTGAGTTCTCCTACAACAACAGCTACCATACAAGCATTGGATGTGCTCCATTTGAAGCGTTGTATGGAAGGAAATGCAGATCTCCCGTTTGTTGGGCTGAGATTGGTGAAAGTCAACTGACAGGGCCCGAGATCATCTAGGAAACAACAGACAAGATTTTCCAAATCAAAGATCGACTTAAAGCCGCGCGAGATCGTCAAAAGAGCTATGCCGACAATCGTCGGAAGCCTCTAGAATTCAATGTTGGGGATCGTGTGTTACTCAAAGTTTCCCCTTGGAAAGGAGTCGTTCGATTCGGAAAGAAAGGGAAGTTAGCCCCAAGATACGTTGGACCATTTGAGATCACTGAAAGGATCGGTCTAGTGGCATACCGGTTAAGGTTGCCACAAGAGCTTAGCGGTGTGAATGATACTTTTCACGTGTCCAACCTCAAGAAGTGTTTGGCCGATGATTCCCTTCACGTGCCAATCGAGGAAATCAAGATTGACGACAAGCTTCATTTTGTTGAGGAACCCATTGAGATCATGGATCGAAAGGTCAAGCAACTGAAGCGCAGTAGGATACCTATTGTTCGCGTAAGGTGGAATTCAAAACGAGGGCCAGAGTTTACATGGGAACGTGAAGATCAGATGAAACTCAAATATCCACATCTTTTAGAGGATGACTCTCTTGGATCCAACTCCAGCTGAATTTCGAGACGAAATTCTCTCAACTGGGGGATACTGTGACATCCGTCACCTTAAGGTCCGTCAATTAACATGATTGTCCGTTATCTATTCTTGATCGATCATTCCTCATCTTTATTTGACTCTTTATGTGGATATCATGTGTGCATTATTATCGTTGTGTGTGCATTCGTTATAATCCTGTGTTAACCTTAAAAAGACTTTTAAAACTTTCATTTTGAAAACGTCAAAAATATCATTTTTTTATATATTAAATATTTTAACATAACCATTTCTTAAGTCATAACAACATTAAATATACTTTTACAATTATAATAAAACATCTAATAAAGTCGTCTTTCAACCGAACCAAATTTGGGAAAACTCGGGGGTTAAGTGCAGGGACTAAATTTGTAATTTTGCAAACTTGGGCTGGGTATAAATACCCTCTTATCAGCCCTAATCTTCATTCTTCACCATCTTCTTCATCTTCATCCTCTACACACACAAAATCACCATTCTTGCACCAAATCCAACCCGAGAGGTCTTGTTTTCTTCGTCTAGATACCGTCTACTGCTTAGACTACTCATTTCTAGCAGGTAGTCGTCTTTGGTTGTCCGTTTTCTAGCCTTTTCACGGCTATCCAAAGCTAGGGTTTCGGGTGTTCGGGTTCAACCCGAACACACAAGGTCGTATGGGTGCGTGTGAGGTCTTTTTGCTTGTGTTTCATGTTTGTGTATGTTTGTTGAGTGTTTATGGAGGTCCTTGTGGTGTAAAACCCGTGTTTAGAGCAGCTCGGGGGCTGCTCACCCCAACCACAGTCGCGGTTCTGCAGATCAGGCGACTTGGTCAACCATGCGATTGAGCCGTGCGACTGAGTGGGTCGTGCGACTGGATCATGCGTTTGAGTCAATCGCGCGACTGAGTTGTGCGACTAGGCATGTCGTGCGACTGAGTTGTGCGACTGAGTGTCTGTGTGCGATTGAGTCATGCGTGCGAATGAGTTTATGTGATTGAGTGATTGTGTGCGATTGAGTTAGGTGTCCGACTGAATGTGTGCGATTGTGCGTGATTCGCACGACTGGAGTCCAATCGCACGAATGAAGGTTCAATCGTACGAAAGTAGCTGATTCGCACGATTGAAGGTTGATTCGTGCGTATGGAAGTTGAGTCGTGCGATTGGGTGTTGTGTGGTACGACTGAAGGCCAGTCATACGAATGAAGGATCAATCGTACGAATGAAGCTGATTCGCACGATTGAGGGTTGATTCGTACGAATGGAGGTTGAGTCGTGCGTCTGGCCTTGTTATGTGACTGAAATTGTTGTGTTTGATCCCCTTGTGCGTGGTGTGAGTATGACGTGTGATGTTGAGGTAACATTAACATAATAAGCCATTGTTCGGCCACAAATATTAAAGTCAACGCGAAGAAGGGCACACATACTATTTTAAACAAATTGAACTAACGCTTTACAACGATCAACTGACTTATAACTATTGACACTTATTTAATGCTTCTTCAATAACAATGAGACTTTTACTCAAATATCATCATTAATGGCCACAATGTCTTGTACTTGGATCTACATAAGATCTAGTACGTGTGTCAGTCTGTGTGTGTTATACACGACCCAGCCAATACGACCCAAACCGACCCATCATTATTGCGCGCTTATATATATCATGTCATATCATTAATGCTATAAAATAACTGTCAATAGGTGATTGACTGTTTATTTGCATTTAACATTTGAGATACATTGCTCATACATACTTACCACCTAACAAGTGAGTTTCGTGGCCCCTTTTTACGTTTATACAATATTTTCAATCATTTACAACTTGGGGGAAAAGTATGCTTACTCATTTTCAATGCTGTACAACTTACATACATTTTACATACAAGGAATCAACGTGATACTGTGTTGCAAGTACTATTTGATACATGCTTGGGTCTGCTGTGTGGTTCTATCTTTGCAACTATTTAATTCCAGTGTGGGAACCGACGGTTAGGTATTGGTAGTACTACTGGGTTGACACCCCCACCCTCGTTCGATGGTATACTAGTTGGTACCATCAGTGGCCAGGAACGGGCCCTTGGGTGAATATATGCCGACAATTTCTTTGTGTACGTCGCTAGGTTTGGTTGCAAAGCTCATGTCATGTGATATTTACTTGTGTATATAACTGTATTCACGGTATTCCATACGCTTACATTATACAGCATCACTTACATTTTTATTACATAAACCTGCGAGCTCACCAACAATTATGTTGACCGTTTTAAGCATATCTTTTCAGGTGATCATGCAAGTCCAGGAATCTAGGTGTGCTGCCTTAGTGGAGACCCTAGGATGCATTTTGGGGACTTAGCTCTTTTTGATAAACAATCTTTTGAACAATGTTATCATGTGTAAACAAATATCATCTTTTAAAACTTGTTCCCGGGTTGTGGGAATTAACATTTACAATTTCATCTTATGTGATTATGTGTATCATTATCATGTTGCTTATGGCTATGTTGTCGTGAACATTGACTAAACACGACACAAGTCCCCTTGTTGTCGGGTGTCGTCATGACACGCTTGTCATCATTTATTTATATTGCTCTCTATCATTTACCATGTGTTATGACGATCCCGGTCTCGTTACATCCCCGTGTTTCCGCTTTTAGGGGGGGTGTGACAGTGGGGTTTGAGCATTGCAAGTCTGCCAAAGAACTGTTTGATGCGCTTGCTCAAATGTACTCAAGCTCAAATGACTCCAAGAAGGACTCACTAAAGCAGCAGTTCGAGAACTTCACCTATGTTGCTAGAGAGACTCTTAGCCAGCAATATTTCAGTTACATGGATCTCATTTCTTCCCTTTAATCTGTGGGAATTGCTCATGAACTCAGAGACCTTACAAGAATGTTCATGAGTGCATTACCCAGTTAGTGGACATTCTACTGTGTCTCTATCAAGAGAACAAAGAATCTGAATACACTTACCATGACCGAACTTTATGGGATCCTTGATGGATACCGTATGGAAATGGAAAGTAAAAGGGGTCATCAGACAAGAAGACCCTTGAGTCTTCCTGCTAGCAACGCTTTAATGGTTGCCGAAGGCTCAGGAATCTCCCAGCCTCAACAATACCTGACTTACACCCAGCAGCCTCTTGTTCTTCTCGGCCATACATCACATTTCCTGAGACTCCAAGGTCTCAACAAGCTCAGCAAAGCTCCTTTCAGGATAGCTATGCTTTTGTCTCTGGAAGTGGACACTCAAATGATTATCAATACCGCTTTGATGATCTAGAGTGTTTCAGCCCGGATGACGTGGAATTCGTGGACATAGTCCAACAAATGGCTCTTCTAACCTACAGAGCAAAGAAGTTCATTAAGAGAACTGGAAGACAATTTCCCTAGAACCCAATCAACAGCAAATTTTGGTTTGACAAAACCAAGGCCAAATGTTACAACTGTAACCAACTTGGTCATTTTGCAAGGGAATGCAAGGCTCCCAAGTCCAACCCGGGAACCCCACAGGCCTCCACAAATCCCTCTACACCAAAGCCCACCGAAAAGTAAACAGAAACAGCTGCTATGGCTCAAGAAGTTGACTGGAGCTTCATGGTACAGGATGTGACTCCTGCTCAAGCACTCATGGGCGGAACAGATGAAAATAAGGTATATGAACATCTCTGTACTCCTGCCTGTATTGCTAAGGTTAAATTTTATCAGGAGTACAATATGGAGATTAAATATGATATTGAGTCTTTAAATGTTTTAAAATCTGACCTTAAAAGGGCTGAATCTGACTACCAAAGAAAAACTAAGGAGTTAGAGAAAACTGTGTCCATATTAAAACATGAACACACAAACTATAAGACTCAGATAAAGGATTTAATATCCAAATTGACCGAGGCTCAAGCCCATCTTGTCACACCTGAGGCTCAAGCACGGAAGTATGCTATTTCTGAGCAAAACTTCCAAGCCATTCTTGCATCATCCTCTCACTCAAAACCTTGTTACCAAAACAAAGGTGGGTTGGGAACTAATGAAATTGCTCCACCACACTCTTATGAGTCCATAAGACAACCAAGGTGTGGTACCGAAGAGCAAGAGGTTCCATCTGCTGACCCACCTTCTCATGAGTCAAAGAATGATGCAACTTTGGAGACCATCACAGGGAAGAACCAGGTAATCATGCCCTCCCCTGCCAATGATGATCAAACCCTTACCACCAAAGCCAGACGAAGCAGAGCTAAGGCAGCCAGAAAAACTGCCAAGAAAGTGGCTGAGTCCAAGCTAAAGATAGACCTAAAGCAAAAGGGTGTATTCATCTCAGCTGGATTCGAGGTGGTTGGAAACTCTGATTCAGGAAAGGGGTGTAGTACCAGCACTCCTGTCCTACCAAAGGATCAGAAGTTAAAGGGAAAGGTTGCTAATGAAGAGAAAAAGAACAAGAAACAGCAATCCTCAAGTTCCTAAAAGATTAACATTGCATGCATAATATGTGGTCTACAAAACCATATGGCCAAAGATTGTACTACAATCCTGCTAGCACACATTATGTAAATAATGTTAAAAAGAAAGGAGTCAGGGAAGGCTTCTCATTTGGACCATATCAAATGGTTCAAGTGATGAAAAAGGGAAAGCTTGTTTCCGAAGCAAGGCTGCTTTCGGAAGAAGATTCTTCTTCCGAAAGGAAAAAGGCTTCGGAAGTTAAAGCTGTCAAGACTCAGAAGAATAAAAGAGTCCCCTTGAAACCATCCCAGAAGAAGACTGCTTCGGAAGAAAAGGTGGTGAAGGCTTCTTCCGAAAAGAAAGAAGCTTCAGAACAATGCCAAGCTACAAAAGCTTCAACAAGCTCATCCTCTACGATCAACCAAGGGATGGAATGGAAGATCAAGGAAGATGCTGTAGCCCAAACCTCTTCTTCAAAGACATCCATTGAACCCCCATGAATAAATTTTGGTTCAATTATGTCATTATCATTGGAAGAACCCGAGACCAATAAGGCTTGGGTTTCCAATCAAAACTAACCATCTCATCTTATATGCAGGGACATCCATATGACAAAAATAACAATATTTGGATTGTGGATAGTGGATGCTCCAGGCACATGACAGGGAACAGATCTTTCCTCAACAATTTCAACATTATGATGGAGGTCCTGTCCAGTTTGGAGGTGAGACCGGAGGATATATTTCTGGCAGAGGAAGTATATCCAACGGAAAGTTAAAGGTTGACAAAGTTAATTTTGTCAAACAGCCTGAACACAACCTATTAAGTGTTTCTCAATTCTGTGATCAAAAGCATCAAATGCTCTTCACAGAACATGAGTGCCTAATCCTCAAACCCGGGATGACAATTCCTCTGGAATTGGTGCTTCTTAGATCTCCCAGGAAAGGGGATATGTACAAGCTGGATATGAACAATGCTTCCCCAATGGGAGAAGTATCATGCTTTCTTTCCAAAGCTGATGGTGATGAGTCAACACTATGGCATAAACGAATGTGTCATGTAAATTTTAAGACAATGAATAAATTGGCTAAAAATAACTTGGTACATGGTTTTCCTAAAAAGAAATTTTTCTGCAAAGATAACTGTGTCGTATGCCTGAAAGGGAAGCAACACAGGGCATCTCATAAATCCAAAGTTGTTAACTCCATCACCACCCCATTACACTTATTGCACATGGATCTATTTGGTCCCACACGTATAATGAGCATTGGAAGGAAATCATATTGCCTTGTGATTGTTGATGATTTTACCAGATTTACATGGGTATTCTTTTTAAGAACCAAAGATGAAACTGCTGAAACTTTGAAATTTTTTATTCTTAAAATAGAAAATCAAGTTGATCACAAGGTTAAAATAATTAGAAGTGATCAAGGGACTGAGTTTAAGAAACAAGTTCTTGACTTATTTTGTAACTCAAAAGGGATTGCCAACTTCTCAACAAAATGGTGTTGCTGAGAAGAGGAATAGCACACTTATTGAGGCTGCTCGGACTATGTTAGCTGATTCAAAGCTACCTCTAACATTCTGGGCAAAGGCAGTCAGCACTGCATGCTATGTGCAGAATGGAGTTCTTGTAGTAAAGCCACATGGAAAACCCCTTATGAGTTATGGAACAAGAGGCCACCGTTCATTGGCTTTCTAAGGTCCTTTGGCAGCAGGTGTACCATACTTAACACAAAAGACAATTTGGCAAAATTTGCTGAAAAGTAGGATGATGCTATCTTTGTTGGATATTCCTCTTACTCTAAAGCTTATAGAGTTTATAATATAAAAAATCAACAATTTGAGGAATCTTCCAACATTGTAGTCAATTAGCACACTCCTTGTGTTATGGGGAATGGCCCTGATCATATCTTTGATTTAGATTTGTTTCCAAACTATTCTAAACCATCTTGTGAGAATGTTTCAGCTGGAACAGGTGCTCAAAGTGACTATGATGAAGATCAACTGTTTGAGCTTCCCAGACCTATTCCAAGTTCTCCAAGAGCTGCAGTAAATCAAGTTCCCACTATTGAAAGATCTGACAGTATAACCATCTTAAGAGATAGTGAACCTGTTGACTTTCAAATCTCTTCAGGTGACCCTGCACAACACCAAGCTGATGAAAGCAACATCTTGAAGGAACATGCAACTGTTGATGATGTTTCACAGCAAACAAATGATGATGTTTCTCCTTCATTCAATCAGTCCTCATTGAATGAGCTTGAAACAACAGTTGGACCAAGTATTCAAGCTCCTGAGCAAAATATGTCCAATTTGGATTTCTCTTTGCAACTGGAGGTGATTCCTCGACTTAGGATTCATAACACTCATCCAGCTGAGAACATCATAGGGGAAGTCTCTGAAGGCGTGAGAACAAGAGGACAAACTCACAATGGGAATGTCTGTTTGTACTCATGCTTTTTATCCCAAATGGAACCCAAGAAGGTGGAAGATGCCTTGAAAGATAGTAGCTGGGTTGAATAAATGCAAGAGAAGCTGCTTCAATTCAAAAGACGAAAGGTTTGGAACCTGTGTCCGCTACCATTTGGTCAAGTACCTATAGGCACTAAATGGGTTTTCAGAAACAAGAGAGATGATAGAGGCTTGATTTTCAAGAATAAGGCAAGACTTGTGGTTCAAGGGTACACTCAAGAGGAGGGAATCGATTATACTAATGTCTTTGCACCTGTTGCAAGACTTGAGGCAGTTAGGATCATCTTTGCTTATGGTGCATCCAAAAATTTCACTGTCTACCAGCTTGATGTCAAGTGTGCCTTTCTTTATGGGGATATAGATAGGGAAGTCTATGTATGCCAACCTCTGGGATTTGAAGATCCACAGCATCCCAACTATGTGTGTAAATTGGTTAAATTTCTATACCTAGGCTGTGGTATGAGACATTGTCTCAGTTTCTCCTGAAGAACGGTTACACTAGAGGTACCATTGATGAGACTCTTTTCATAAGGAAGTCTGGAAAGGACATCTTGCTCGTTCAAGTCTATGTTGATGACATCATATTTGGTTCTTCAAATGACCAAATGTGTAAAGACTTTGAGAGCATTATGAAGAAGAAGTTTGAGATGAGTTCCATGGGAAAAATGGACTTTTTCCTTGGTATTCAGGTAAAGCAAATGAAGGAAGGGTTCTTTATCAATCAATCTAAGTATGTCAATGATATCTTAGAAAGATTTGATATGAAAGATTGTAAAGCAGCAAAAACACCTATACCCAGAAACCATAATCTCTGCCCTGACTCTGAGGGGGAGGATACTGATCAACATCAGTATAGAGCGATTATTGGTTCTATGATGTATCTCACAGCAAGTAGACCTGATATCATGTTTGCAACTTGCATTTGTGCAAGATATCAGGCTGCTCCAAAGGTGTCTCACCTAATAGCTGCCAAGAGAATTCTTATATACCTCAAAGGAGCACCTAAACTAGGTCTCTGGTATCCAAGAAATAGTGATTTCAATCTCTATGGTTACTCTGATAGTGATTATGGTGGCTGCAATATCAACAAGAAATCAACATCCGGTGGATGTCAATTTCTTAGTGGAAGGATCATCTCATGGCAATGCAAGAAGCAATCCTATGTCTCTACATCAACTGCTGAAGCTGAATACATTGCTGCTGCTAGTTGTTGTGCTCAGCTGCTGTGGATTCAAAACCAGATGATAGACTACGGATTCAACTTTATGAGCACTCCTATCCACATTGACAACAACAGTGCTATATCCATTACTGAAAATCCAGTGAAGCACTCCAAGACTAAGCACATTGATATCAGGTATCATTTCATTAGAGATATTCATGAGAAAAATCTTATCAAGCTAATCAAAGTTGACTCAAATGAACAATATGCTAACTTGTTCACCAAAGCCTTTGATGAACAAAGATTTAAATATCTCATTACAGCTATTGGGATGATAAACCTTGATTAGTTGATCTCATTTGAAAACCTTTTAATGTGTAAAGTCTTATGTCAAAACAATCTAAGCCCTGTTACAAAAGATCTTTTTATCTAAGTATGAATTCTTCCGAAGAGAAATTAACCCTCGAAAGATATTTCACATATCTTCCAAAGCAAATTTCTCCCAGGATAATTTTTTTTTCGGAAGAGTGTTAAGTCTCAGAAGAAGCGTTTGATTTCATATCAGATCTACTTCCGAAGCTTATGACACTCTCCATATGAAAAGCAACATATACTCTCGGAAGTAATCACTTTACCTTCGGAAGTAAATTTGCCTTCGGAAGAACATTACCTTCGTAAATGCTTTATACTCGGAAGAAAGATTTTACTGTGTAACGGAAATCTTTTGGGCCCCACTCTGTAAAAAGTAAAGATTTTGTTAATGATGTCAGATTATTTAAATGGACTAACCTTACCACCCATGTCACATCATCCACTAAAACCTCACATCGTCTTATCCAAACCCCCTTTAAACCGCCATTCCACCCACTTAAATACCTCCAGCTAATCACTTACATCCTTTTTACCAAAATTACTGCCCTAAAAGCTTTCTTCATCTTCAATTTACCCTATTCCGTACTATCTTCCTGTAACTTTCTTCAATGGCACTTAACCCTCAGCACAATCAAGTCGCACTCCTTGACTCTTCAAGGGATGTTGACTTCTCAGTCATCATCTCCTTTCTAACCCAATCTTCTTACTACACCGCTCTAACTGTAAACCCCACGATTTACTGAAACCATATGTCTGAATTTTGGGCAAATGGTCAGATTGAAACCCTAAATGGGGTTCGTGTCATTCGATCGAGCATTTGTGGCCAGGAGTGGGTCATTTCTGAACAAATCATCAGGGAGCATCTAGAGCTTTGATGGAGTGCAGATAGTATATATTTTGATAAAGATTTATTACACAGATTCAGTTTTGATTGGTTTTTACTAATACTAAACCAGACACACAAAAGGCAGTGTACCTGTCGTGAGGTAATATAGTGTTGGTAAGAACCGAGTATCAATCCATGGACACACCTAGCCTACTCAACAAACTTGATGTTTGACTATTAGATTTGGTTTTTGTTAAAGAAAGTGATATTTTGTATTGGAAAAATTTTTAGGGTTTAAAAGTAAACAATAATAAAAAGAAAGTAAACTAAGAATTGAAGCGTTTGGATTTAAAATCAGGGAATAAAAGTTATCATCCTAATTAGACTCCACTTATGTAATTGTGATGTATTGGTGATGTGATTTAAAGATATTGATTAATGTATTATGTTAATGTTTATAAAGATGAGCCGGCGTGGTTTTTCGTCTATCCTGCTGCCGTAGTGACTTGATCCTGTCAGGCTGAGTATACTGCTCAGATCAAAGCCCTAGTAATGTAGGTGAATCTCTTGTGTCCTATTTGACATACGATTTCCGAAAACATAATTTAATGTTAAAAAGAGAGTTGATCAGGTTCCTTCCTAACATACCATTAATTTTAGAAAACCATAACAATTACTGAAGTTTCCGAACTAATAAAAGGGAACCCGCAAATGATCAGAAAGTTAAAGTGATATGATTTCTAATAACCATTTCTAGTTCATTAGCCATGGATTTATTATGAAGACCAGTTTCGTGAATGAAAGTTAATCATACGGTTTTCAACCTTGTATGACAATCACAATCACAAACCATAAAGTTATAACTTCCCGTTCAAATGTAGATGCTACCCATCAATAGTTTTCCCAAGACCACCATAACATTAACATAATATTTATCACACCATTAGTTCATCACAAATTACATAAGTTTCATCCGATTAGGATGATAAATATAGTTTAGCTCATAATGAGCTTTAACATAACAACAGAAAACAAAGAAGATAGATAAGTGATCATCGGTGAAATGGAACAATCAAACCGATAATCCACAATGGATGACGTTTAGGTGATCCCAAGCTTCTTCCAAGTGTTGTATGCACCTCCCGAGCCTCCGAATGATCTTGAAGTCTTGATTCCCGAGAGAATTCAGCAGAGTAACTCTCCCACCAAAGCTTGCCAAAAATGGTGAGTTTAGGCTTCTATTTATAGGCTTTCCGGAGTGTTTAAGCACGGCCCCGTGCCTAAAAGGCACGGTCCCGTGCTAGTACAATGCTTACGAAAGTTGGTCGGCTCGTACATGCAGGTTGTGTCGGGCACGACCCCGTGCTAAATGGGGCACGGCCCCGTGTTGGAGGTGGGGCACGGCCCCGTGCCTTATGGGCACGGCCCCGTGTCTACTTTTAGGGGACAGTACTTTTTGTCCTGTCAGATGTCCAAGCACGGGGGTGTGTTAATTTAGCACGGGGGTGTGTTTCTGGCAAGGCATGGGGGCGTGCTTAATGAGGCACGACCCCATGCTTGGAGTCCAAAGCTCGGATCGCTTCAATTTCTTGTTAAATATACTCCTTTTGTCCATCTTGCCATTTTAAACACCTGAAAACACAATTTAACACTTTTAATTACATTTTCATCATTTTAAGGAAGATATTAAGGAATAATTGATGTGCTTTTGATAGGATTTTTATGTATAATTTGGAGGACATCAAACATCCCCACACTCGAACTTTTCTTGTCCTCAAGCAAAAATCACTTAAAATGACAATTCCACCAAAACCAAATAAATCAAATTATAAACATGTCTTACGAGAATATGCAAGTAAATACTATTTTCATCCAAATATAAATATTCTAAGCTCATGTAAATGATATCCTAGCAAGCAATAGGTTGGTTAGTAAAGATTATTATCATGTAAAAATCCACACTTCTCACAAAAAATGCACTCACCACTCGGCTAAAATATGGAGTCATAATCGAGATTAAGTATGACTAATACACTCAATGCCTAGTATGAATACGTGTGAAATCATATGCTTGTTAAGGGATCAAATCTCCACCTACTTAGATATTTATTTGCATAAATCATTAGGTCTTTGATGGGTTGTAACTTGGCTCGGGCTCGGGTATGGAATATTTGGAAAAAGTGGCTAATTGCTAAAGACGACGGTCTTGGCTTATTTTTCTAACATAAACTACAAGGAAAGCAATAAAGGTTCCCTATACAATACTTCAAGCTAGAAGGGACATGCTAGCTTGAGGACTCGTTTAAGGTCAGATTGTCAAGACCGTATTTTGCTTTCAAGAATCGTACTTCATCTTTTACCCGAAGATACACAAAACTTTCCTTTCTCAAGGATCGTTCGGCTTGAAGCCTAATAGCACCCAATCGGATTATTCTGTGTATTCGTATTGAGATTCAGTTTGATTCTTTTTGCATTTTCCATTATGGGACCAATTTCCACAATTCGGGCATCTTTCATATCTTTTTGCCCGTCTCTTTATAGCACTTTTTGAAATCCCACAAAATGGCGGAACTTGTTCCTTTTTTCGCCATTTCTTTCTTGCGTCAAACGTGAGATTGAAAATTTGTTCGCGGATTTCCGGGGGAAGTCCCGGTTTTGCGTGATGAAGGCAACAAAGCAAATTGAAATCAAAAGAATGCATTCCAGTTCTTTAAGGTCTGCCGGTAAAAGAACAAATATAATTTTTTTTTTCATAAGCCAAAAACGTGTCTTTAACGAAAACAGGTTTTGTTGAAGGCTTTTTGGTTAAGTGACTTGGTGACCCGGGTGATTGAAAGATAAAAACGTTTAAGCTCAACGGGGCTAACTAGGGTTGACGTTCGGGTAAGGAAAATTAAAGACAATGGTTGGGGCTTGAATGGTTAAGGTTTCCTAGTGCCTAACTCATTTTTATGCAACAAATACTAATTAAGGTCTTGAAATGTATACCCAAAGCAAGTTCTAATCACACGTATCATATGACACCCTCAATTAATCCAGAATGAAAGTAAATTGCAATTGCAAAAGCTTGTTTAAGGCTCAAAAATAAACTCACATACGGATGGAATTGGGTAAAAGTGTTTCATTTTACATAATTAATATTTTACTAGATTATTGCTTTTAAGGATATCATAAAAAAACATTTTCAATTTTTATTTGGACGTCATGGATTTACTTCTTTATTTCCCGAAAACGTATATTTATAATTTGGTTTATCAAAAATTATATTAAATTTTGGTTTCTTGTCACAAAAATTATTTGGTAAGTGATCTTTTCTTAAAAATTTTAATTTGGACCTTTTTAGCAAAGTCAAATGCATTACTCCCATCCCCACACTTAAAATTCACATTGTCCTCAATGTGATTAACATATTCAGGATCGAGAAAGGGTAATGAAATAACTCCCCTAAAAATGATGAATTTTTCACTTGTGTTTGGTTGCCCTCGCGTTGTTAGAATCCTCGGTATCACCTGAAATGTCACCAATTTATTGAAAGCATTAAAATCCTAAACACACAAAATAAAAACAAAACGACATAAATTAAAGATAGATTGGCACAAAACAACTGTGTCGGGCCCCGAAAATGATACGGTTTTCAAGGGCTTTGTGGTGGATATCCCCCCACTCGTGGTACATTCGGTTTCTGATGTACGTGACATCTTTGCTCAGTCATCGACTCGGGAATGCAGATTTTCGACTCGGTTGAAGGCTCGTTGGGCATATTCAAATGATCGCCTTGCATGGTCGCTGGTGGTTTGGATTGACTCATAAAGGTCTAACATGGTTGGGAATTCCCTTGTACGTGAACTTGAAGATCCAGCTCCGGCTCCTTCCGGCTGTATCGGCATGTCGAGGTCCATGATAATTTCTTCGGGATCCGCCGGATCCTAGATTTGTCCTTCTTCTTATCCATGAATCTCGGCTGCCCATTTGGTAAGCTTGTCACCATGTACATACTTGTACAAATGCTCAAGTCTAACAGTCCCGCATCACTCCTACGGTTCCCTCAGTGTTATAACCATAGCTTTCATATAAGTTCAAAATCCAGCTTCCTCCAAACATGGGTGTTGGAGCACCTGCAATCGCATTCCTGGCAAAAAGATTACAAAAAAATACCCAATATTACATGGCAACTGATTAACCATACAATATAAAATAACAAGTCCCTCAAATTTACAACTCCCTCGCTTTGACCACGAGCTGTTATGGAATGACTGAGAACCGATGAATGTATCGCAGCAGCGGGTCTCGTATCTGACTGCTTTTTGTTTTGCTCGAGTTGAACCCTCCGGTTCCAATCCGCTCCCAAAATGCTTTCCTCATTGCACCACTTTCCGCGTCTTTACTTTCCTCGTCCGGGAAGGTATGATACGCCGGCATTCCAGATATTGCCTCCTCCTCCATTTCTTGTTCCGTGTATATTCCAAGATAGACACCGAACAAGGCAATGGATGTTTTATGCCAATTCCCAGCTAGTCTGAATGAAACTGCACTTTCATCCCAAGGATCAGAGTCTTTCATGCTAAATTTAAAAGATGCTAAAAATTCAAGAGTTAGTTCATAAACGGAAGGTCTATTTTGTGAGAATAAACGTTTCCACTGAACACTTAATAAATTATTATATCTTTCTAGCTGTCCGACTGCCGCTAGTGTTTCTTCATCTGCTTGTAAGTGGGATCTTTCGACCCTTTGTAGCAATCTTTGAAGTCTATCATGACACCATCTCTCGCGGCTCCCTTCAAAATGTAAGTAGGGATGATCCATGATCCTGAAATTTAAAAATAAGTTAATCTAGACAAGACAAATTTCTTAAGCAGTTTCATGATGTTAGTGAAAGTTTTATGTTTTTCAAGACATAACATCATAATGATTCAATTCATGTTCAAAAATAGTTAAGAATTTATCATCCAAGGAAAAAATTTTTGAACATGGGGGTGCGCTTTGTAAAACGTGGGGGTGCGGTTAACATGTTTAGGCATGAAATCTTGACTCGAGCAATCGTGGTTTTGTTTGTAAATCATTGATTAAGCATGGGTTTAACATTTTCTTGCTTTAAAAATCAAAGATTATACGTGTAACATTTTAATCATTTGTTAATAATTCAAGATACTCAAAATATATATATTGTTTACACCACTTGAGAATTCTTGTAACTTGAACATGATTAACAAAGGTTTCACCACGAATTATGAAGATAGTCTTGTTAACAATAAAAGAAAACAACTAACTAACTAACTAAACATACTAATATCTAACTAAACACACTAATTAACACTAATCTACTACAAGAATAAACATGAACAAGTAGGTTAAAAGCATTCATCATTCCATAACACGTTTAAGAACAAGTGTTTACACATAATTGCTAGGATTTCGGTTGTTTAGAGACCTAATCACCTAACTACATGTAAATGACTTTCATAATCAAGGAATTAGTATACTAACCTCTTGGCCAATTACTCTTGCAAGAACACTTGAAAAGATGAAAGAAAAATGGAAAACAAGATGGAATTGAAAGTGGATACGACTTTGCAGGCAAATTAGTTCGGTTTTATCATGCAAAATTGATGGGAAACAAGACAAAAGGCTGAAAAATGTCAGGTGGTGTCATTTTTGTCGAACACGGGGGCGTGCCTCTTTAAGCACGGGGCCGTGTTCATGTGTATTGTTCGGTTTCAGTCTTTTGTTGTTCCGTTTTTCAGTTTCGCGCGTTATGTAATTTTCCCGGTTAAGTTTTATCACTTCCAAATCATCAGAAAAGATACGAAAATAGTCCTATAGTTAAATAACACAAGCCAAATTGAAAATTACATTTCCTAGGGTCCTACGGTACACGATACGTTAAAAGCCGAGAATCTGAAACAGCAAAACTAGACTCTTTAACGCACAACAGCGCACTTAACACATCACGGAATGCTTCTAAAAGAAACCTCCACACATTTCGTGTTGAAGGTTGGCATGGGATAGTGAGAAGTGCGGTTGCTCAATTCCGCAAGCTGCGGTTAATGGAAATGAGTTCCTCGCTCATCTGTTGAACTTTTTGGATAAGTTCAGCTAAGCGTTGGGAAGCAACGAGGTTCATTTCTGTCAATTGCTTGATTAGTTCATGCATTTTGAAGAAATATCTTGAGTCGTCGGTTCTCGCAATTCAGAACGCGGTTTCTTTGCAGGATTCCAGTTTGAGCTTCCGTGACTTGATTCTTTCATTTCTTTCAGATGTTTTTGAGCAGGAATAAGTGTGATGAAAGAATGGAACAAATGTGGTATTTATACATAGGTCGTGAAAAGTGAACACGGGGGCGTGCTTGGCTAGGCACGGCCCTGTGCTTGTCAGAATTCGTCTTAAATTCGACCTGCAACGTTCTAGAGTCGTCAGCGGAGATCGTGGAAAAATTTTGTCAGAGACACGGAGGCGTGCTTGATGAGGCATGGCCCCGTGCTTGTGCTTGTGAAGTCCTAAAAATTGCTAAAAAGTGAGAAAATTTATGTACAGGTGCCGCGTTTAAGTTTCGGGTCTTCGACATGACCCTTCCCCACACTTAGTTTTCGTTGGGGTGGAGGTTTAATTCCTCCGAAGGAATCTTGGTTGGTCCATCGTTATACGGTTTCAAACGATGACCATTTACTTTGAAACTTAAACCTGCGTGGTTGTAAATTTCAATGGCACCATTCAGAAACACGTTTTTGATCGTATAAGGTCCAGACCAACGTGATTTCAGTTTTCGGGAAATAAACGTAAACGAGAGTTATACAGTAAGACACGTTCTCCCACATGAAATTGTTTTGTGCTCTTTAATCGAGCGTCGTGGAATTTCCTTGTCTTTTCTTTTAAACCCTAGCGTTTTCGTACGCTTGTTCCCTCAATTCCTCTAATTCGTGAATTTGTAGGAATCGATTCTTTCCTGCAAGGTCTTGGTCCAGGTTTGCTGCTTTAAGTGCCCAAAAGGCCTTGTGCTCTAGTTCTACAGGTAGATGACACAACTTCCCATAAACTAGTTTAAACGGTGTTGTTCCGATGGGAGTCTTATAGGCTGTTCGAAAAGCCCATAATGCATCATCTAACTTGGTAGACCAGTCCTTGTGATTTTGACCTACAGTTTTCTCAAGGATTCGTTTGATACCTCGGTTAGTGACTTCGGCTTGCCCATTCGCTTTGGATGGTAAGCAGTTGTAAAGCGATGGTGAACTCCATAACGTGCCATTGCTCTTTCAAGCTGATTGTTACAGAAATGAGTTCCTCGGTCACTAATCAGAGCTTTGGGGGCACCAAAACGAGAAAATAGTTTCTTAAGGAATTTGACAACGTTCCTGGCATCATTAGTAGGCAGGGCTTGAGCTTCAGTTTTGAAACGTAATCAACTGCTACCAAGATGTAACGATTGCCAAATGACACCGGAATGGCCCCATGAAATCAATACCCCATATATCAAATATCTCGCATACTTGAACTGGTTTCTGAGGCATCTCATCCCGTGTTGAGATATTGGTTGCTCTTTGACATGCATCACAAGTGCGTACCATGTTATGAGCATCTTTGAAGATCGTGGGCCAGTAAAATCCAGAGTCGAATACTTTCTTGGCTGTTAAGGTTGCTCCATGGTGTCCTCCTGTGGGTCCTTCATGACAGTGCCTTAGAATTTGTTCTGCTTCACTTCCGTATACGCATCTTCGAATGAGTTGGTCTGCACCGATTCTGAACAGATACGGTCCTCCCAATAGTAATGTTTGATATCAGTAAAGAACTTCTTCTTTTGCTGATAAGTCATTCCTTTGAGAAGGATTCCGCTTGCTAAGTAATTTGCAAAATCGGCGAACCAAGGATGTTCATCGATTGAGGATTGAATGTGCATAAGGAATTGAGGAAAATTGTCGTTTATTTTGGCTTCCTCAGTTTGTGAAGGACTTGAATCCTCAAGACGCGAGAGATGATCAGCCGCTAGATTTTCCGCTCCTTTCTTATCACGAATTTCGATATCAAATTCTTGAAGCAGAAGAATCCAACGAATCAATCTCGGCTTTGCATCTTGTTTGTTGAACAAATAACGAAGGGCTGCATGATCGGTGTAAACAATTGTCTTTGAAAGGATGAGATACGAGCGGAATTTGTCGAATGCGAAAACTACCGCAAGAAGTTCTTTTTCGGTGGTAGTGTAGTTTTCTTGTGCGTCGTTTAGGGTTTTGCTCGCATAATGAATTGGGTGAAATTGCTTGTCTTTCCTCTGTCCTAATACAGCTCCTACCGCGAAATCGCTTGCGTCGCACATGAGTTCAAATGGTAGTGTCCAATCTGGGGAAACCATGATTGGAGCAGTTACCAGTCTCTCCTTAAGCAATTTGAATGCACTAATGCATTCATCAGAAAATACGAATTGCGCGTCTTTCTCCAGAAGTTGAGTCATTGGTCGAGCGATTTTTGAGAAATCTTTAATGAAACGACGGTAGAATCCTGCATGTCCTAGGAAACTTCTGATGTCTTTCACGGTTGTGGGATGCGGAAGTTTAGAAATAGTGTCGACTTTGGCTTGATCGACTTCAAGCCCTGCTCGAGAGATTTTGTGTCCTAACACTATTCCTTTAAAACAAGGTTAGAGTCTTCACATCTAACCAGCATCTTTTCCAGGTTTTCAAGACATTGCTCAAATGAGTTTCCAAAGATGGAGAAATCATCCATGAAAACTTCCATTGAGTGTTCAATCATGTCATGAAAAATTGCTACCATGCATCTTTGAAATGTAGCAGGAGCATTACACAATCCAAAAGGCATTCGCCGATAAGCAAATATGCCATATGGACAGGTGAATGTTGTCTTCTCTTGATCTTCGGGAGCAATAGGAATTTGGAAATAACCTGAGAAACCATCCAGGAAACAATAGAACATTTTTCCAGACAATCTCTCAAGCATTTGATCGATGAAAGGAAGAGGGAAGTGATCTTTCCTTGTGGCGTCATTGAGTTTGCGATAGTCTATGCAAACTCTATCCTGTAACCGTACGAGTGGGAATAAGCTCATTCTTCTCGTTAGTTACAACAGTCATTCCTCCTTTCTTTGGAACAACTTGGACGGGACTGACCCAAGGCGAATCAGAAATAGGGTAAATCAAACCGGCATCTAGCAGTTTGATTACTTCTTTCTTCACCACCTCTTGCATGCTCGGGTTTAAACTTCTTTGAGGTTGAATGACGGATTTGAAGTTCTCCTCCATCAATATTTTATGAGTGCAAAAGGATGGATTGATTCCCTTGATATCCATGATTTTCCATGCAATTGCTCGTTTGTGTGCCTTAAGCACATTGAGCAACTTGTTCTTCTCATCAATTGATAAGGCGGATGAGATTATGACAGGAAGTTGAGATGTGTTTTCAAGAAAAGCGTATTCGAGATGAGATGGAAGTTCTTTGAGCTCTAAGACTGGAGGGTCTTGATAGAAGGTTTGGCTTTTTGTTCTAAGTCTTGCTCAATGATCTCAAATGCTTCTTGATGAAATGATGTTTCATCAACTTCAAGTTCTGGAATGGTTTGGTTTTCACAGATGGGTTCGGTGATTTGGACTTCTATTAATTGAGTGTTGCAAGCTTCATTTTGAAGGGTTCCTTCAAATGACGGCTTATGATCGAATCGCAAGCATCAACGTAATAGAGTGAGTCATCATGATGTTGAGGGTGTTTCATGGATTGGCCTATATCGAAAGTTACTTCCTCCTCGTCTACTCTAAGCGTGAGTTTGCCTGTACAAACATCAATGAGGGCTCGAGCAGTCGCTAAGAAAGGTCGACCAGGATAAGAGGAACATTTTTGTCCTCATCCATGTCTAGGATCACAAAATCAACGGGAAATACGAATTTGTCAATTTTAACTAAGAGTTTTCAACGATGCCCCTCGGATATTTGACAGAACGGTCAGCTAACTGGATGCTCATACGGGTAGGTCTAGGTTCACCTAGGTTTAATTTTTCAAAAACCGCATAAGGCATAAGGTTAATGCTTGCACCTAAATCAGCTAACGCATTACTGACAGAAAGATTTCCTATTAGGCAAGGTATGGTGAAACTTCCTGGATCAGTCATCTTTTGAGGTAGTTTGTTTTGAAGAACTGCAGAGCATTCCTCATTCAAAACTACGTGTGATAACTCTTCCAGCTTCTTTTTGTTTGACAAGACACCTTTTAGAAACTTAGCGTAGTTTGGCATTTGTGCTAAGGCCTCCACCAAGGGCAGATTGATGTGGAGTTGCTTGAACAACCCAAGGAATTTGCCATATTGTGCCTCCATTCTTTGTTGTCTCAAACGACCTGGATATGGAGGTGGTGGAACATAAGGTGGTGGTGGAACGTATTTCTTTCTGGTTCTTCATAACAACAGGTTGCTTTTGCTTATCACTCGCATTACTTGGAGTTTTAGTTTCTACTTCTTCAAGGATGGGTTGTAATGCGGGTGCATCACCTTGAGTGGTTTTGCCACTCCTGGTGGTGATGGCTTTGACTTGAGCATTAGGGTTTGTCACAGTGTTGCTGGGCAATGCTCCTTGAGGTCTTTCAGAGAGTTGTTGTGCTATTTGACCTACTTGGTGCTCTATGGTCTGTAATGATGCTTTGTTACTTTTGATGTCAGCTTCGTTTCTTTGGAACCTCTCCTCATTTCTTCGATCAGATTTCCGGATGTACTCATCTGTGGCTTGTGTGGTTAACAACAATTGCTGCAATAAGTCTTTCCATTGATGATGCTCCACGGTCTTGGTTACTACTGCTTGGACCTTGGTATGGTGGGTTCTGTTGTTGGTAAGGTGGCCTTCGGTTGAATCCAGATGATTGTTGGTTATTACCAGCATCTCTGTAATTCGAGTTGTTTCTCCAATTTGAATTGTATGAGTTGTTTGGGCCTCCTACGTAGTCAACATCTTCAACCATCATAATGCCTTGGGGGCACTCGTTTGTCTTGTGTGAATTTCCACATGTGTTGCATCGTGTTGGAGTTTTCTTTAGCTCGCTTTGCAATTGTTCAAATCTTTTGGTTAGAGCTTCTAATTGGGCTGCAATTAGGGTTTCAAAGTCTACTTGATGAATACCTTTAGAACTGGGTTTGGTTCTTAAGGGATTATAAGCAAAGCTCTTCTTAGCTGCTCTTTCTAAGGCTTGATATGCTTCTGTTGGTGTGACACTTCCGAAATCTCCCCCCCCCCCACTTTGGTCTACCGCTTGCTTGTGAGCTCCGCTGATTCCATCGTAAAAGGTTTGACACTGCAGCCACAGATCAAGTCCGTGATGTGGGCATCTCCGAAGGAGACTTTTATATCTCTCCCATGCTGCGTGTAATGATTCATCGTCGTCTTGGCGGAAACTTGTGATGCTGCTTCTTAGTTTGGCAGTGCGATCGGGTGGAAAGCATTTCAAAAGGAATTGTTCAGCCATTCCCGCCCATGTGGTGATGGAACCAGGCGGAAGTGAATCAAGCCAATCGATGGCTCGACCTCGAAGAAAAAATCTTAGTCGAATGGCGTCGTCTGAACAGTTATTGATTTTGAAGGTCGCACAGATACGAAGGAATCGTGAGATGTGAGCATTAGGATCTTCGTCTTGTAACCCATGGAACTGAACAGAGTTTTCTACAAGTTGGATAATACTAGACTTAATCTCGAAATTGTTGGCCGCTATTGCTGGTTGGACAACACTAGACTCATAACCATCTATTGACGGTGTGGCATAGTGTGTCATCTTCATTTCCTCGTCTTGGTTAGCCATGTCTTCTTCGGATGGTGTATCTTCCAAAATGTCTTCTTCAATGACTGGTGCTTCTTGTTGTGATCTTTTGCGCAATCTTTGACGGAAAAGTCGTTCGGGTTCCGGAAGAGGCGGAACAAGTTCAGAACTAGACGAGTCGGACATACACTAACTTAAGGAAGATAAACTAACTAAGGCTTAAAATGAATCAGGCCAAAATAACTAAACTAACTAAGGCAAACTACCTAAAAATAAAAATGAAGTTTAAACAAAAATATATTAACAGGTTATATGCAAGATAGTCAAAAATTTAGTTTGTCTTTCAAACTGCCGTGTGTCCCCGGCAACGGCGCCAAAAACTTGATGGGTGCAGATAGTATATATTTTGATAAAGATTTATTGCACAGATTCAGTTTTAATTGGTTGTTACTAATACTAAACCACACACACAAAAGGCAGTGTACCTGTCGTGAGGTAATATAGTTTGGTAAGAACCGAGTATCAATCCGTGGACACACCTAGCCTACTCAACAAACTTGATGTTTGACTATCATATTTGGTTTTTGTTAAAGAAAGTGATATTATGTATTGGAAAGATTTTTAGGGTTTAAAAGTAAACAATAAAAAAGAAAGTAAACTAAGAATTGAAGCGTTTGGATTTAAAATCAGGGAATAAAAGTTATCATCCTAATTAGACTCCACTTATGTAATTGTGATGTATTGGTGATGTGATTTAAAGATATTGATTAATGTATTATGTTAATGTTTATAAAGATGAGCCGGCGCGATTTCTCGTCTATCCTGCTGCCGTAGTGACTTGATCCTGTCAGGCTGAGTTTACTGCTCAGATCAAAGCCCTAGTAATGTAGGTGAATCTTTGTGTCCTATTTGACATACGATTTCTGAAAACATAATTTAATGTTAAAAAGAGAGTTGATCAGGTTCCTTCCTAACATACCATTAATTTTAGAAAACCGTAACAATTACTGAAGTTTCCAAACTAATAAAAGGGAACCCGCAAATGATCAGAAAGTTAAAGTGATATGATTTCTAATAACCATTTCTAGTTCATTAGCCATGGATTTATTATGAAGACCGGTTTCGCGAATGAAAGTTAATCATACGGTTTTCAACCTTGTATGACAATCACAATCACAAACCATAAAGTTATAACTTCCCGTTCAAATGTAGATGCTACCCATCAATAGTTTTCCCAAGACCACCATAACATTAACATAATATTTATCACACCATTAGTTCATCACAAATTACATAAGTTTCATCCGATTAGGATGATAAATAGAGTTTAGCTCATAATGAGCTTTAACATAACAACAGATAACAAAGAAGATAGATAAGTGATCATCGGTGAAATGGAACAATCAAACTGATAATCCACAATGGATGACGTTTAGGTGATCCCAAGCTTCTTCCAAGTGTTGTATGCACCTCCCGAGCCTCCGAATGATCTTGAAGTCTTGATTCCCGAGAGAATTCAGCAGAGTAACTCTCCCACCAAAGCTTGCCAAAAATGGTGAGCTTAGGCTTCTATTTATAGGCTTTCCGGAGTGTTTAAGCACGGCCCCGTGCCTAAAAGGCACGGCCCCGTGCTAGTACAATGCTTACGAAAGTTGGTCGGCTCGTACATGCAGGTTGTGTCGGGCACGGCCCCGTGCTAAATAGGGCACGACCCCGTGTTGGAGGTGGGGCACGTCCCGTGCCTTATGGGGCACGGCCTCGTGTCTACTTTTAGGGGACAGTAATTTTTGTCCTGTCAGATGTCCAAGCACGGGGATGTGTTAATTTAGCACGGGGGCGTGTTTCTGGCAAGGCATGGGGGCGTGCTTAATGAGGCACAGCCCCATGCTTGGAGTCCAAAGCTCGGATCGCTTCAAATTCTTGTTAAATATACTCCTTTTGTCCATCTTGCCCTTTTAAACACCTGAAAACACAATTTAACACTTTTAAGTACATTTTCATCATTTTAAGGAAGATATTAAGGAATAATTGATGTGCTTTTGATAGGATTTTTATGTATAATTTGGAGCACATCAACCTTCATGATGAAGGCGCCCCAACGGAATTCCCCAAAGCAGATTTGGACAACTCTTATATCCAAATGGGATATGGTGGAGATGTTAGCAGGTCCACTGTCTATAAATTTAACTTCTCTTACAAATGAAGTTCCTGTGCATTGGTTCTTATGCTTGTCCAATAAATCTGGGGAATGGGATCAAATCCCATATGGTTCTTCACTAATTGTCAGTGTAGGAGCTGCAAATGAAGATGTACTCCTGCTACCATTAGAGGAGTTAGTTGAGCTGGAAAAGGCAACCCTGCTGCAAAAAGAAGAGGTGGCAAGGTTGGCCTTAGAAGAAGAAAGGAAGAGGAAGAAAGAGAGCTAATCTGCAGCTCAGAGGGAAAGGATAACTTTCCTAACCTCTAGAGGTTTCTCTCAAGAAGAATTATCTCCACATAACAATGATACGATATTATGGCTCTTCAACAAAGAGCAAGATCAAATGGAGAAAGAGAGAAAGAAAGCTGCAAGGGAAAAGCTGATGCAGAAGGAGAAGAAGGAAGAAGAAGCAGGACTGACTGCTGCCAAGAAGATAAGTGAGAAGGATTGGATGAAGAGCTATCTCAAGGCTCATGGTTTCTTTGGCAGGCAGGTGGGTCCTATGTCAGAAAAGACTCTCCAGCGACATGTCAGTGACATAAAGGCTGACATTCGCGCGGGGAAGAGGAAGGAGATGTACAGAAAGGGACAGGGGATGATCTTCAAAGAACACTCAACCAAACTCCAAACCCAACCACAACCTGGACCAATACCCTTTCCGTTCCACATCAAAACCAAACCAACCACTGAACCATACACCCCTGAACCTACACCATCACCCCTACCAATCTGTTCACCTCAACCACCTAAACTACCCATCCTCCAACCTAAAACTCTAGCCAGAACCCAAAACACCCAACCTACCCATCAACCCATCAAACCATCCCATAGCCTTCTAAACATCTCTCCTTAGAAGAATTCAAGGCAGTCAAGACAAAGCTCATCAATTGCACAACTCTGAGCGACATCTCCTGTGAGGAGGATTCAATCAATTTGACTTATGTTGATGGATCCTCAAGTTCCCTCACTAGAGATCAATTTCTTGATCTGCCTAGAGGAACATTAGACCAAGCTACAAATCTCCTTGGCCTCAATTCAGACACTTTGAATGAGGAAGAAAAGAAGTTAAGGAGAAGGCTGGTGACTCTATTGGATACCAAGAAAGGCGATCGGGTGCCAAGACAACCTCTTGCACCTAGGAAGAAGATCATCCAGTGGAGGTTTGAAAACTCTTCTCACAACTTTGTTGTTGAAAGAGAGAATGGAGAGCTCAACAGGCTAAGTGACTCATCTCTGCTACACTTGAGCAGATTTGACATTGCTGAGTTAGCAGAGAAGCCATTCTCCAACCGTTCAAACTCGGATGTAGCTGCCCATATCAGAAATCATCTAGGCAGCCTTCATATGGCCGAGCTGACTGCTAGAAGCAAGGTTGAAGAAGAGTTGAAACTGAGAGAGGAGGAGAAAAGGAAGGGATCAGCAACCAAAGGCAAAGCCTTTCTACAAATGGTTGAAGGTCCTGAACTTGAATCCATAGTTAGATGGTGTTGGACCAAAAGAACCAATGAGCCGGATCAAAAAAACCTTTAAGTCCCACAGACGTCACAACAACTACTGAAGTCCACAACAGCTGAAGACAACAACTGATTACAAAGTCTGAAGACAACAACTGAAGACAAAGTCTGAAGACAAGTGCTGAAGACAAAGTCTGAAGACAAGTGCTGAAGACAAAGTATCAGACGTTGTCACAACAGCTGAAGAGGACTTCTTCAGTAGTTGTGACGGTTTACTTTCAGTAGTTTTATGTTCTTTCTTTTCAGTAGTTCTGTAAAACGACTGAAGAGCTTGTTCTTCAGTGTTGTAGTATCAGTAGTTCCTTTCAGTAGTTTTATGTTTTATACTTAGCACTCTGACATGTTCTCAGTAGTTGTGAACATTTCAGTAGTTTATTAAGTATTAGTTATTTTGTAAATCTGCTAGTAATCACCATCCCGTGATTACAGCAGTGATTGCACTCTATATAAGGAGTGCCAACCTTATTGTAACTGTGAATGATTAGCAAAATATTGGGCATTATTGAAACATTCCTAATACAGAAAAATATTCTCTCGAATTTGTTTACAAGTAACAAACTTTGCTATAATTTGACCAATTCCTCTCTTCATTCCGCTGCATTACACTCTAATACTTCAAACTTGTGATCGTTGATCCTGTCAAATGGTATCAGAGCAGGTTTTTCATTGATCGATCTAATAATTGATCATTGAAACTGCTCTTCAAGATCCAAGTTTGAGTGAATTAGCATTTTTGCAAGAAACTGTTATAGAGATTGAATTTTCTGTGCTTTTAATCATTCATCCTGAGACTTATTCTTGGTTTTCATTGAGTTTGTTGTGGTGTGTCTAAATTTTTGCTTGAATAAAATTGTTTTTGGTTCCAAAATGACTACTCCTTCCAATGATCCTCACAATACTGGTTCCTCAACCAAGCCTCCAATGCTGGTTAGGAATGAGTATAACATATGGCAACGTCGTATGCTCCATCACCTGTCTGTTAACAGCTCAGGTTGTTGGACATCAGTGGTACATGGTCCACACAAGCCTATGGTGAATAACCCGGAAACCAATCAAATGGTTCCGAAGAGGAAGGATCAATACTCAGATGAGGATAAGAAATTGTTTGAGATAGATGCAAAAGCTCATGGAATTCTAGGCCATGGCACTACCCAATGAAATTTATTCTGGGTTAATGCATTATGAATCTGCCCATGACCTCTGGAATGCCTTGAAAGAACAATTTGGAGGAACAGATGAGGTCTTGGCAAATAATAGAGAGATCCTTGCCCAACAATATGAGACATTCTCTCATAGGAAGGGTGAGACACTGACTCAACAGTTTGAGCGGTTCTCTTGTTTGATCTCTGAATTGAAAATGGTCAAACATGAGTATACTAATATTCAGATGAATAACAGATTTCTCAGATCACTGCCTGAGAGATGGGATACATATACCATTGTCCTACGCTCCAGTGCAAATTTGGACAAACTATCTCTCACCCAACTCATGGGAAATTGCTCACATTTGAGAGAGAGATAGAACAAAGAGAAAACTGTCTTCATCTGGTAAGCTCACTGAGGACTTTGTACCAGGCAACACTGCTCTGGTTAGTCATGAGTCAGAATATGCTCCATCTGAATGCCAGTATGATGAGCATATTGATTTCTCTTCAAACATTTCTGATTCAGCATTTGTGAGTGTTGATAGTCAATTTTCTGGGTGTAATAATGACAATCTATGCTTCATCATGGATGATCTTAAGGGGATTGCTGATGATGACTTAGAAGAGATGGATATTTTGAGCCAAATGGCCTTGATAAATATCAGATCTCAGAAGTTCTACAAAAGAACTGGAAGAAAGTTCCCAGGACTCTCTGGCAAAACCAAAGTTGGTTTTGACAAGAGCAAGTTGAGGTGTCACAGATGCCAAAGGCTTGGACACTTTGCTAGAGAATGTAGATCATCTGGATCAAATTCCTCTGCACCTTTTGTGACTTTTCCTAGCAATAGTCAACAAAACAAAGGGCAACATCCTGTCAATTCTAGTCATCAGTCTCAACTACAATCTCCTGCATATTTTGTTCCTCAGGGTCAAATGCCTTACCCTTACCCGTGTTATTACATGCCACAAACCAGTCAAGTTCAAGCTCCTATAGTACCACAACCTCATGCACTCCAGAACCTCAACCATCTCATCAACCCCCTCAACCTCAACAACATAGCTTCTTCACCCCAGAAGTTGTTGATTGGAGCAGCTTGCCAGATGACATGTCTGGTCATGAACAACTGTTCACAAGCGCTTATCAACATGGTGGTGATAGTCCTTTTGGAAATCTGGCACTTATGGCTCTGGAATCAACTGAGGGTTCCTGCTCAACTGCATCATCTTCACAGGTAACTCAGGTATCTTCAGAGGCTAAAGCCAAGTTATGTTCTGAATCTGCATTGCTGCCTTTGTCTCTATTAGAGAGGCAAATGTAGCATTAATAAATGAAAAACTTGAGTTTGAGAAAACAATTTCCAAAAGACAAGCTGAGTATGAGTCTGCTCTTAATAGCAAAATGATGAGATTTATAAGCTTAAATGCCAATTAAATGATGAAAAGGCTAAGCTAGAGGTTATTCTGGAAGACCAGAAGAGTCTTAAAGAAACCCTTGCAGTCACCCAAGTAGAGTGTGATCGATGGGTGCAATCATGCAAAGGTTTTGAGATGCTTCTTAGTAAGCAATCAGCTTCCAATGTGAAGTTTGGCATTGGTTATAATCACACTGCTCCTCCTACAGATTTTGCTCCAAGAGTAGGGTGAAATCTGATGGAGAAAGCAATAACCAATCCACCTCATCATGTGATTCACTTTTGATTAAAGCATCATCAAAAGTTGAAGTCAGCACTAAGCCCTCTCAGAACCTACAGCTAATGTTGATGGTTCAATTGCTGACACTCACATGATCAAAGAGTTGGTCAACTCAGGAGTTATGTCTGAAAGTCCTGAAAGGACTGGAGAGCAAGATTTAACTCCGGAAGTTCAAGCTCCAACTACTGACAGCACTGAAAAGAAGAAAATTGTCAGTAGAAAGAGTTGAAGACTACTAAAGAGGAAGTCAAGAAAGCAAATAGTGCTTCCAAGGTACTAAAGAGCAAGTCTTCAGTAGTTTCATCATCTTTAGTTGATGATCAACATAAGATGAAAAAGAAACCATGTGAAGTATGTGGTTTGTTTAATCATCTCACTGATGATTGTTGGTACAAAAGAGGATCCAAACTCAAACATAAAGATGAAATTAAAGAGAAAATGGTTAAAATGAAAAATGAGTTTAATGCCACATTTGTACCAGCAACATCAAATCCTGTAATCCTTAAGTCCAAAAAGAAATCCAAAAAGGAAGGGGTTAAACAGGTAACAGCTGAGGTTGCTCAAAAGAAGAAGGTGCAACATAAGAACTTATCAAACTCCAGTGCTAATGTGTCTGAAGAGCTGAAAGCTTTATCACAAAATCAGACACAGCTGGTTATGATGGTTCAACATCTATTGGGAAGAGTCAACCAATTAGATGTTCCTATGTTGAATCCACAGAAAAGGAGGTCCAAGCCAAAGGATTCCTCTTCTCCACCATCTTCTCCCTCTCAAGCTGTTATTTCTAGCAAACTTGTTAGTCCACATCTGTTGATGTGAATAGGCCCAAAACCAAAAAGGTTTGGGTCTCAAAATCTAACTAATTTGCTTTGTTCTGCAGGGTTCTTCAACATGCCACAGAGGCATCTGGTATGTAGACAGTGGAGGATCCATGCATATGACAGGAAACAGATCACTTCTTAATGACTACTCTCAAGGAAGGAAGGGATTTGTATCTTTTGGCAATGATGCAAAGGGTTACATCATCGGCAAAGGCTTTGTTTCCAATGGGGAAATAAAGTTTGATGATGTTAACCATGTGGAAAATCTCAAGTACAACCTCTTGAGTGTCAGTCAAATGTGTGACAAAGGTCATGTTGCTCTTTTCACAAGTCAGAACTGCCGGATTCTGTCATCCAAAGTTCTGAATTTGATTGACAAGGTGTTGGATAAACACACTCTCCTTAAGGCCAACAGGACAGGAAGAGTGTATGCCTTAGATCTTTCTAAGAAAATAGATCTCAAAGGCCATCCTTGCCTATTTTCCAAGGCTTCCCCTCAAGAATCTACACTATGGCATAGAAGGCTGGGTCATGTTAATCTCAAAAACATAAATCAGCTGATTAACCATGGTTTAGTAAGGGGATTGCCTATGAAGGTGTTTAAATGTGAAGATGACTGCACTGCCTGTCTAAAAGGAAAACAGCACAAAGTTTCATTTCCTTCCATAGAAGAACCTAAGTCCACAGCCTGCTTACAGCTTCTTCACATGGATCTCTTTGGTCCTGTGAGAGTGATGAGTATGGCTAAGAAGAAATACTGTCTAGTAATTGTGGATGATTACTCCAGATTTGTATGGACTTTCTTTTTGCATTCAAAGGATGAAGCACCTCAGAAGATTATCAACTTTGTGTTGTATGTTGAGAAGCAGTATTCCCTCTCAGTCAAGTGTATTAGAAGTGATAATGGAACTGAATTTAGAAACAATACACTTGATGAGTTCTACCTCTCAAAGGGAATCAAGAGGCATTTTAGCATTCCAAGAACTCCTGAACAAAATGGAGTAGTGGAGAGAAAGAACAGGACCCTTATTGAAGCTGCAAGGTCCATGTTGGCTGACTCTGGATTGCCAATGACTTTTGGGCTGAAGCTATCAATACTGCTTGTTATGTACAAAATAGAGCTCTAGTGAATAAGAGGTTGATGAAAACTCCATATGAAGTTCTTCATCATTTGGCCCCTCTAATTTCATTCTTTAGAGCTTTTGGATGTCCCTGTTTCATTCTCAACACAAGGGATCAACTCCAAAAATTTGATTCTAAGGTGGATGCAGGTTATTTTGTTGGTTATTCATCAACTTGCAAAGCATACAGAGTCTTCAACTGTAGGACAAAGATGGTTGAAGAGACTCTACATGTTAAGTTTATTGAATCTCCAAAGGACAAGATTCCACAAAATCCTGCGGAGAAATTTGATTTGGACATACTACAATATGCTCCTCATCAAACTCCTGCTGTTGCTCCTGTCAACAGTTCTCCACCTGGTGGTACTGCTGGTGATGATGATGATAGTAGTACTCACCTCTTCAGATTTACTGATCAACTGCCTGATTCAGCTAGACCTGATGTTCCTGCAGCTCCAGCAGCACAATCCACAACAAATGCTGATGAGATTTCTACAACTTCAACTTCCTTTGAATTACCATCAACTGATTGGTTTCAAGGAAATTCTTCACCATCACCATCTGTTGCTGCTGAGCCTGCTACAAACACTTGCACTGATCTCATTGGTACCAAGATCTGAAGAATCACCCTATGTCTCAAATCATTGGTGATATCACAGCTGGAGTATCAACAAGAAGTCAATTGTCAAATTTCTGCTTCTATGCTCTCTTCATTAGTCAGCAAGAGCCAAAGAATTATCACATTGCCTTAAAGGACAATGGATGGGTTGATGCCATGTAGCTTGAGCTTCTTCAGTTCAAGAAACAACAAGTGTGGGAACTGGTTCCTCTACCTCCAGGTAAGTGTGCAATAGGCACTAAATGGGTGTTTAGGAATAAGACTGATGAAAATGGGCTTATTGTTAAGAACAAGGCCAGACTGGTTGTTCAGGGGTTTGCACAAGAAGAAGGTATTGATTATGATGAAACCTTTGCTCCTGTAGCCAGACTGGAAGCAATTCGATTGTTTTTAGCTTATGCTGCTTATCAAAATCTTAAAGTTTTCAAATGGATGTCAAAAGTGCTTTTCTGTATGGGAAAATTAAAGAAGAGGTTTATGTATCTCAACCACCAGGTTTTGAGGACAACAAACATCCTAATTGGGTGTATAAGCTTGATAAGGCTCTTTATGGGTTGAAACAAGCTCCTAGGGCATGGTATGAGACATTATCAAACTTTCTTCTTGAAAATAATTTTACTAGAGGCATCATAGATAAAACTTTATTCATTAAGAAAGCAGGGCAGCATAATTTACTTGTTCAAATTTATGTAGATGATATTATTTTTGCATCTTCTGATCCACAGTTGTGTGATGACTTTACAAAGCTGATGCAACAAAAGTTTGAAATGAGTGCAATGGGGGAATTACAATTCTTTCTGGGTTTGCAAATCAAACAAAAGGCTGATGGAATTTTCATTCATCAGTCCAAATATACAAAAAATCTTTTGGCAAAATTTGATTTACAAAATTGTAAACCTTGTTCTACTCCCATGTGCAACACCACACAACTGGATACAGATCAGAAAAGTAAAATGGTTGATGAAACACTTTACAGATGTATGATTGGGTCCTTGATGTACTTAACAGCTTCTAGACCAGATATTATGTTTGCTACATGTGTTTGTGCTAGATTTCAGGCTGCACCTAAGGAGTCTCATCTGATTGCAGTCAAGAGGATCTTTAGATATTTGCAAGGCACTCCATCTCTAGGTTTATGGTATTCTACTAGACATTCTGGTAAATTAGTTGCTTTTTCTGACAGTGACTATGCAGGGTGTAAGTTGACCAGGAAATCAACTTCTGGTGGATGCCAATTCCTAGGCAACTGTTTGATTTCTTGGCAGAGTAAGAAACAAACCTCAGTTGCTACATCAACTGCTGAAGCCGAGTACATTGCTGCTGCAAGTTGTACATCTCAGGTATTATGGCTTCAAAACCAATTATTGGATTATGGCATAACTGATACTAAGACTCCATTGTTAATGGACAGTTCTTCAGCTCTTTGTATTGTCAAGAATCCTGTCCAGCACTCTAGGACTAAGCATATTGAAATCAGACACCACTTTATTAGAGATTGTTTTGAAAAAGGTCTGATTGATCCAAAATTTGTTCCTAGTGCTGATGAGCTTGCAGACATTTTTACTAAGCCTTTGGATAGTTCAACTTTCCACAACCTGGTGTTAAGGCTTGGTATGCTGCAGCTAGAATAAGTGACAACTACCGATAATCTTAGTAATAAATACTGATGATCATTGGTAACCATGTCATATATAAGTACTTCATTTGTTAAAACAGCTGATGTAGTTATAACAGCTGATGAAATCACAATAGCTGATGTAACTACAACTGCTGATGTCAGAAATGCAGATAAAGTACTGATGACCAATGAAACAACTGATGACAAAACCACTGTCTTCAGTAGTTTCATAACTACTGATGACAAACACCATGTCCTCAGTTGTTTCACCACCTGAAGTCGGAATTGTACTCAGTAGTTTTATAACTACTGAAGACTAAATCAAAGACTTCAGCTGTTTCAATGTCTGACGGTTAAACCCAAGTCTTCAGCTGTTTTATAACAATTGATGATCAGACCAATACGGTCAGTCATTTCAAACCTCTGAAAGTTAATGCCACGTCATCACCGGTTTCACCAAATGATAACACCAAAACCTTCAGTCGGTTCATAACCCTACCCTATAAATCCCTTATCTCACCAGAGTTTTTCTCACCTTTCCTCTCAAACCTAACGTTCAAAAACTCTGTACCCTCTCTTCATCCATGGCGACCATGCAACTAAAACCACGACACAACTGTGTCGCTCACCTTACTAAATCACCATTCTGGACCAAGTTTCACAATGCCATTGATTTAATGGTCAAGTCACCTTACCAAACAGCCTTTCTGATAAACCCCACCATATATGCCGAATCCCTTAGCCAATTCTGGACAAACGTCACTCTTGTCTCTGAGGAGAATGACACAGAGTCACTTCATTCGTTTGTCCATAGTCAAAAGGTGGTCATCAATCCAGAGATTCTTCGCCAAACCCTCAATCTGGATGATGCCACTTTCCCGACTAGCTATCCAAAGGGCACCACTGATCTATCATTTGCCCACCATGGATACGAAGGCAACCTGAGTGCCTCTACCATATTGAAGAAACATTTCCAGGATGCTGAACGGCTTATCTTTCATATGGTAAATGTCTGCCTGGCTCCAAAGACTTCATCATGGGATCAAATGTCCACAAGGTGGCAACAGGTATTGTACTCTATCCTTGAGCAACAACCTTTAAATTTTTCTGAAATACTATTCTTAGAGCTCAAGGATATGGCCCAAAAACAACTTTCTAACCGTTGGATATTATATCCTCGGTTTATAATGGCCATAATTGAAAACCAGCTTCAAGCTGAGGGACTTGTTGGCTTGGGAGTCCCTGCTATGGATGTATTGCCTGAAGTATACTCCCGGCACAACTCTGACCAATCACTCAAAATGGCTGCCAAGCTGCGCAAACCCACGCAGCTGGAACCCATAGCCACCACCACAAAATCCAAAGTCCCCACCAAACCAAAAACAAAACGAACCAAAACAGCTATTCAGGAAGATGAGTCCCCTGAAGATGCTCCTGTACCACCAAGACAGGATATACTTACTGGTGTAAACCCCCCAGTAGTATCAGAGACTCACCCAGCCACAGCCGCTCAGGTTTCCTCTCAAAAGGAACCTGAAGTAACCAAAGAAGGGGTACCCACAAATCTGGAATCTTCCTCATTTGAGGAGATTGCCATTGAAACACACCATTCTCCCCAGGTGCATAATACCCTATCTCCTCATGAAAATGCCCCCCAAAGTCCAACACTTATAATTGCAAATGTGCTGACTCAGCTGCATGCCTCTCCTCCTCCCCAACAACTACCTAAAGGGAAAACCACAGATATTGAGGTAGAGGATCAACATGCTTCTGACAACCCACAGCATAGGGGTTTAAATGTTCAATCTCCTAGTGTAGATACTGAGACACGAACATCTGGTGAGGCTGCCACCTCTTCTGCATCAGCACATGATCAGACTGAGGCTGGTAACATGGCTAAGACCTCATCAGAGGCAACAGCTGATGAAGGACATCGTCCTGAGGCTGGAAGTCCCCAGTTCCAAGAAAAAGGGGCACATGCTACATCTGGTCTACACCCAGAGCATGTACATCTTGCTACTAGCAGGAGGTCAGGTGATTCAGCATCTGCTGATGATGACCTGGGCTTCTTTTATGATGTTCTAGCCCAGAACACAATTCTTGCGGAAGAAGTCAGTAGACTACAAAGACTACTTGACCAATTATCTCAAGAAGCAAGTCCATCTGATACCACCATACACCCACAGATGACACCTTCACCTGAAGGTCTCCTAAACACTCAGCCACAAAACACATTCAATCCACCAGCCTCTACTTCTGGCACTGCTTCTCAGGGACAGAACCCCTCTGAGCAAACAGCTGCTATATTCCACAAATCTCTACCTCTCATCACCCCAATGATCACCGACATTGTGATCAAAACCTTGGATGACAAACTTCCCTCAATCATACAGCCACTGGTGGACGAGATTGTGAGCACAAGGCTTTCTACTACTCAAACCCTTGCAACCAATGCAACCAAAAAGGGGGAGAGTCAGTTAGTGAAAGGGAAGAGTATATTGATAGAGAGAGAACAGGAGGAAGAAGAGGTTGTGAAAGAGACTGAGAAGGAGGAAGAGTATGTGAAGGGAGCTGACACTGATCAAGTGAGTGAAAGTCACAAAGACTTTCACATCACATATAAGAAGAGGAAGATTGAAAGAAAAGAAAAAGAACTCCAACTTGATGAGATGGTCAAAATGGCGGATGCTACACATAGTAAATCTATGGACTCCATTATTGATCAACTATACAGACAAGGGTTCGATACTGCACAGCTTGACTCAGAGATTAGAAGACTTGAAGTTGAAGAAATTAACTCAAGATGGGCAAGTTATGATGTGCTAGAAAGAGAAAGACTGGAGATCATGATCAGATTCATTGCAAAGTATCTTGGAAGATCATTGATAGAGATTAAGTCATGGACCAGGGACAGTATATTGGCAATAACCACCAAGATCTGTATGTCTGAAGCATACACAAAGGGATTAGTGATTGAAGCACTAAATGAAGCAGGTGCTGGAAACAGAAACGAACTAGCAAAATACTCCAAAGCCTCACTCATTACAAGAATGCTAGAACAACCTGCAAAACCTACCACTTCAAAATCACCACTACCACAACCCATTAAACCAACTCCTTTACCCTCAAAACCAACAGCCGATGATGCATCCAAGAAGAAGAAGAGAAGGATGTTGAGGCTAGAAGAAGAAGATGAAGAGGATGATGAGGAAGAAGATAGGTTGCCTCTGTCTGCAGTCCTAACTTTGCCTAAAGCCAAATCTATGCCCATCACTCCCACCTCACAGATGGAAACTGTGAGAGTAAAGATCGAAGAAGAGCAACTACAAAGGCTTCATGATGAGGAGATGCTGAAGAGTATAGACAAAACTTATGCTGCTTCTTCATCAATCATAAGTATGAAGAAAGAAGCTCTGAGACTGTACACCCTTGCCAACACATTTCAATATCAAAAGGAAAAGGTGATGATATGGCATGATCCTAGGGTGGCTCACAGAATTGTGAAGAAGGACATTCCTGCAAGATACAAGGGCCAGATAAAAAGGATCGTAGATGAAGAGATCACAGTGGTCCTTGTAGTATCACCCTGGGAGATTGTAGAAGACTTCAAGAAGGCTTATGAGACTAAACAGCCTCCCCAAAAGATGTTAGAAAACAGAGTAATCAAGAAGGGGTTAGTCTACAAGAAGCTTGAGAACTTCAAACAAAATGAGCTCAGTCTGTTACTTGAAGGTAATCACCCAGATGAGTTTGCCTACAGACAGATCACAACAGTTGAGCTCAAAAATGCCAAACAGGCCAAATATATCTCAGAGCTGTATGGGCGTGAAGGATTGTTCGATGGTGAACCAGAGAATCTTACTATGGAAGAACAAATCATGTTTCTCAGAGCATACACCAGAGAATCCTACAGGCTTATACATGGGAAGTGAGTTTCATGGATGGGGGAACAGCTCAGTGTCCAATTCCCCAATACAGAGCTCCCATCCATACTTTGCCAACCAAATCATCAGAGACTTACTTCCAGGCCGGTGTTTATATGGGTCATCTTCTCAACTGATCAAGAAGGAAAAAGACCAACCATTTTGCCAACAATAAGTGGGACCTCAATAAAGTTAAAGGTTTTGGCTGCATTGGTTCAGGGGGAGTTTGTTGGACCAAAAGAACCAATGAGCCGGATCAGAAAAACCTTTAAGTCCCACAGACGTCACAACAACTACTGAAGTCCACAACAACTGAAGACAACAACTGATTACAAAGTCTGAAGACAACAACTGAAGACAAAGTCTGAAGACAAGTGCTGAAGACAAAGTCTGAAGACAAGTGCTGAAGACAAAGTATCAGACGTTGTCACAACAGCTGAAGAGGACTTCTTCAGTAGTTGTGACGGTTTACTTTCTGTAGTTTTATGTTCTTTCTTTTCAGTAGTTCTGTAAAACGACTGAAGAGCTTGTTCTTCAGTTGTTGTAGTATCAGTAGTTTCCTTTCAGTAGTTTTATGTTTTATACTTAGCACACTGACATGTTCTCAGTAGTTGTGAACATTTCAGTAGTTTATTAAGTATTAGTTATTTTTGTACTAAATCTGCTAGTAATCACCATCCCGTGATTACAGCAGTGATTGCACTCTATATAAGGAGTGCCAACCTTATTGTAACTGTGAATGATTTAGCAATAATATTGGGCATTATTGAAACATTCCTAATTACAGAAAAATATTCTCTCGAATTTGTTTACAAGTAACAAACTTTTGCTATAATTTGACCAATTCCTCTCTTCATTCCGCTGCATTACACTCTAATACTTCAAACTTGTGATCGTTGATCCTGTCAGATGGGAGTATGACTATAACTCCTGTCAACTAACTCTTTTCAGGGGAACGCAACAAAGGGTACATGTCATTCAGAATGATAGGCTGGATCTCCTATCCACCAATGACTTGTACAAGCTTCTCAGCACCACTTCAGGGAAGAATAAAGAGACATACAAATATCTTTTGTCCCTAGTGCTGAAAGCTTTGAGAAGCAGAAAAAAGTGAGGTTTTGGTAACATCAGCCTAGGGGGAGTTTGTTGGATCTAGAAAGGCTAGTGCAACCAAAACCAAATCACTTAGAAGATTTTATTACAACAAATAAAGGACTTCCGAAGCTAAGTGTGGAACTTCTGAAGGAAAAAGGAGCTCTTCCGAAGACAAAGTGTAAAGCTTACTTCCGAAGGAAAACTCCAACTTCCAAAGACAAAGAACCTACTTCCGAAGATCAAGACTTAGAATGAAAGATTGGAAGTCAACTTCCGAAGTACAGAAGTCCTCAAGCCTCAGAAGTATAGAAGCCTCTTCCGAAGTATAAGTGGCTTCGGAAGAACTTGTTCTTCCGAAGCCAACTTACCTTCAGAAGACACTGCTATTATCCAGTGGACATAAGTATGGTCTCCCTGACACTCCGCTGCAGACCTATGAGATACTGCATGGCGTTTTCTCTAAAGCCATGTAGTTGACCATACTTTAATCCACTGTTTACCTTTTTATGTTAGTACAGTTGCCATCTTTAGTTGGTGACAAAAGGTAAGTCATGGACATGTCATGACTACCATATCTTAGATAATACTTTATCTAAGATACCTTAACTTTAGCATTGTAGTATATGCTTTAGTCTTAGGTTTCCAGCTGGTATCAAAGTATATCCGGCTGTAGGATCTACTATATATAGTTTCTCATTGTAACACATGTATTATGCTTGTAAGAGTCTTGTAATATCTTGAGTTGAGAAGTAATATATACAAGTGCCTTGAAAAATTATTTCTGTGTGTTCCTTGCTACTTATTATATTATTATCAACTCTTGTAAAAGACTTTACTTCATCTGATTTGAGTGTTTCTGTAAGCGAGTTTGAGAGAAATCCAAGTGTTTAAGTGACAAACCCGATCCTGCAATATGAGACAGAACAAGATGGAAAACAACACAAGTAATTGGTTTTCAAGAATGTTGTATATTGCTTCTCAAGTTCTATTAAAAATGTTACAAAAGCATAAAGGAAAGTTACAAGTACTTGAGATACGTATACTACATCCTACAGCCGGCCATACTTTGAAAGCCAGCAGGATACAATTGACTAGACAACTACAAAATCAATGTAGGATTCGATGTGCCCAAGACACTTAGAATATTGATGTGGTTAGTACGTTATGATCCAAGTCGGGTTATACCCAATAACAAGCTTAGCAAACACCAAATAATATTTATTGATGATATGATCATGCAATAAAATATTAACACCAATTTAGAAAATGGGTTTTCTAAATAAGTTGCATATGACATGGAACAATTTATTAGGATATATTGTTCAATGATATTATTTGTAATGTTATTTAGATGACATTACAAATTAATAATGGCTATATATGTTATACAATTAATGGGTTAGTTGTATACATTTTCTAAGAGGGACAAATTATAAGACCATTTTAACATGTGATTGTGTCTAACAAAAAAAAAGGGGGAAACCTATTTCAAACCCCATATTTTGGCCGCCCCCCCCCCCTTGTTGGTCATTGGACCAATTTTGTTGATTAGATACAACAATTAAAGGTCTTTGAATGCTTCCTTGGACCAGCCATCTTGACACACACACATGCAACTAAACTCCAAGAAAAACTCTCTCAACCATCTTCTCCAAACTCACGGTTTTGAAGGTGATTTAGCAGCTTCTTCTTGAAGTTTTTGGTGACCAAAATCCTAGCAACTAAGGTGTTTGCTTGAAGGCTTGTGGGTATAGACGTTTGAGGACTTCTAGCTTGAAGTCTTGGCCATTAATCAGCCCTCATTCAGCACTTTGTTGGACGTTTTTGAAGCTTCCAACAGCCCTCTCCTTGGTCGTTTCTTGCTGCTCAAAGAGGTAGAATCACAGCTCATTGTGGCTGTGATTTTATGTAGTTTTAGTACATTTTCATAGCTTGATCATTCACATATTATGATCCTTTTCTTTGGGTTTGTTTTTCATCTAAAATGGTCACTAAGGAACATTATTTTCAGCTTATAAAATGGGTTTTATTAAGTTGTAACTCCGCTGCGTTTTTCAGAAAGTTTAAGTGGTTAAACATTGATTTTATGTTCTAGCAAACCCAACAATGGCATCAAGAGCCGGTTATGTGGATGACTTGCTTGATTTATCTTTTGAAATTGGTTTTAAAAGATGATATTAGACATGTTATAGGCTGATTTTGGGCTGTTATAGTTTATATGAATGATTCCCCAAACTTTCAAGGTCATATCACACATGCTAGTGATTAGACCTTGAAAGAAACATATTATGAATGTTGGTTGTTTGGACAAGGATTAAAACCCAAAATTTCAGTTTATGTTGGCTGAAATTTGGGGTTTTAAATGGGGTCTTCATTATATGAATAGATGATATGATCATTGGTTGTTTAGTGCATAACCTAGCTTGTGGCCTTGTGTTGTTTGGATGATTCAAGTGGTTGTTTTATTCATTCAATTTGGTTGTAATATTTGTGTTTATTCATTTGGGTTGTAATTATTCATTCATTTGGTTATGTAATAATAGATTAGGTTCATTTCCTTTACTAGAAAAATGTATTAGGATACAATTTTGTAAAAGGAAGATGTACAAGATCAAGACCCAAAGATGGACACAAAGACACAAGAAACATGGAGCATTTGGATGCGGTTTCTAGTGGGAGGTTCTTGGAACTTTTATGATATGTTTGACCCTTAGAAAGACCATAGACAACACTTGTGATGGCAAACAAGTGTTGTCAACATAAGGGCTATGGTTATGCACATATGATTGTTAATGTTTTATGCTTGGTTGATTGTTTGTTGTCTTGATTGTTTGGTTGATATTTGGATATTCAAAGCAAACTAATTAACAAACTTAACAAGCTGAAAATTGATGGTTCTTAAAGATTAATAAAAGGTTATTAAAATTATTTAATGATTTTAAGGATTAAAATAGGTTTTAATCAAAGAACCATAAGGTACCTTGTATTTGAAAGCATGCAAATACAAGTACATAGAGTTTTCTAAACTTGTATTTTGAAACCTCTAAAACTTTTTTTCCAAACAAGATCAACACCGTCCTTTTACACAACACTTGAGTCACTTGGGAACTCTTAATGGGATAAAGGTCACCTAACCATTTTGAGGGAACTTGTGACTTGAGGTGAGAATGCCTTATTTGTGGGATAAAGGTCACCTAACCACTTGTTTTGGCAAACTCACACGTGGGTGTAAGTAGGGTGTCTTGATTTGCAAATCATGTCAAATGGATCACCTACGATGTGGTTTCCAAATGGTGTTGATGGGATTAACATGCCGACTTTACATATGATGTTTTAAGTCGATCCCATATTTCTAGAAGTTGCAAATGGTTGCAATCGTCAAACGTTGACCACCTTATTAATTTAAAACGTGGGATAAAGGTCACCTAACCACGATTTAAATGTAATGTTGGGTTCTAGATTTTAATATGAAAAGACCTTAAAAGGCATTAAATATTAAAATTAGCAATATCGAAAATACTAAAATTGATCTTTGTTAAATTTTGTAGATGGCCACCAATAATGAAAATCACGATAACTCGTCCGCGTCAAACCAATCACTACGAGCGATCCTCCAAAAGGAACGTCTAAATCATAACAACTTTATTGATTGGTATCGAAACTTGAGAATTGTTCTCAAGCAAGAGAGAAGATCATATGTTTTAGACGACCCTATCCCCGATCAACCTAACGAGGATGATGAGGAGGCCTTTAACGATTGGCTGAAATACACTGAGGACTCCGTCCAAGTGTCTTGTCTCATGCTAGCGAGCATGACTCCGGATCTCCAAAAGGAGTATGAACATCACGGAGCTTACGACATGATAACCCAGCTGAAGGAAACGTTCCAACAGCAAGCAAGGGTTGAGCGGTTCGAAACGGTTCGAGCGCTCCATGCATGTCGTATGGACGACAACCAATCTGTTTCATCTTATGTACTTAAGATGAAAAGTCATATTGACCGCCTCGAGAGGCTAAACTGCCCCGTCTCGAAGGAGTTGGCCACGGATTTGATCCTAAATGGCCTAACCAAGAAGTTCGAGACATTCGTGTTGAACTACAACATGAATGCATGGGACAAAAGCATTGGTGAACTTCACTCAATGCTCAAAACGGCCGAGGCGGCCATGGGTAAAAGGGATTTACCCGTTCTCACCATCAATGAAGGTGGGAACAACAAAAGGCCTCATCCCGCACCCAAGGCAAAGGTTGCCAAGGGTAAGGGACATGTGTGGGGAAAGGGGAAAGGGGTGGTAAGGGTACCACCCAAACCACAAGAGAAGAAGCAAAAGGTTGCTACAAATGACCCATGCTTCAAGTGTGGGGAGATAGGGCATTGGGCAAGGAATTGTCCTGTCCATCTCCAAGAGTTGAACGCAAAGAGGGATGCCGGGCAGACCTCAGGTACAATATACATGATACATATTGATCTTAATGTTACATCTTCAAACACATGGGTCTTGGATACCGGATGTGGAACTCATATTTGCAATTTGTTGCAGGGGTTCACAAGAAGTAGGGACTTCAAGAAAGGGGATGTTAGCCTCTTCATGGGCAATGGAACTAAAGTCTTAGTTGAAGCTCGTGGGGACTACATCCTAAGACTTCCAAGTGGCTTGGAAGTTATTTTGAAGAATGTTTTGTATGCTCCTAGTTTGACTAGGAACATTATTTCTGTATCTCAATTAAGACATTATGATTATGTATTATCCTTTATTGAAAATGATATTCATGTTTCTTTAAATGGTATGTTCTATTTTAAAGCTATACCAATTAATGGTATTTATGAATTGGTTCATGAAAATACTTTAAATAGTTCATTGTACCAAACAAACACCAAGAAACTCAAGTTGGACTTGAGTGATACCTATCTTTGGCATTGTCGTCTTGGTCATATAAACAAGAAACGTTTACAAACACTTCAAAAGAATGGTCTTTTAAAAACAAATGAATGTGATTCATTTGATGTTTGTGAATCTTGTTTACAAGGTAAGATGACTAAGGCACCCTTTAGTGGAACTACCGAAAGGGCAAAAGATTTATTAGGAATCATAAATTCGGATGTATGTGGTCCTTTTAAGCCAATGACTAGGAATGGTGAAAGATACTTCATTACCTTTACCGACGATTATAGTCGCTATGGGTATGTGTACTTATTAAGGCACAAAGATGAAGCTTTTGAAATGTTCAAAATCTTCAAGAATGAAGTTGAAAATCAACTCAACAAGTCAATTAAAGTTCTCCGTACCGATAGAGGAGGTGAATACCTAAGTGATGTTTTTCAAGATCATCTTAGGAGTTGTGGGATTGTCTCACAACTCACTCCACCTGGAACACCACAACATAATGGTGTGTCTGAGAGGAGGAATCGAACCTTATTGGATATGGTCCGATCTATGATGGCTAGAAGCACATTACCTCTATCATTTTGGGGTTTCGCTTTGCTCTCCGCGGCCCGTATTTTAAATATGGCCCTAACCAAAAAGGTGGAAAAGACACCTTTTGAGATATGGCATGGAAGAGTTCCATCCCTATCATACTTAAGGGTTTGGGGATGTGAGGCTTATGTTAAGACTCCCACCCCAAACAAATTGGAAGTCCGATCCACCAAGTGTATCTTTATTGGATATCCTAGAGATTCTATGGGATATTATTTCTATGATCCACTGGAACAAAAGGTGTTTGTTGCCAGAAAGGGTGAGTTCTTAGAAGCAAAGTTCCTTATGGAAGGAGCTAGCAGTAGAACAGTGGATCTTGAGGAAGATCAAGAACCACAACCCGATGCACGTTTGGTTGAAACTAGCACTCAACATGAGGATGTTGAAGATGATCAAATGGTTTATCAATACACACAAAACGTTCGCAGAAGTGGTAGAACTAGTAATCCACCTGAAAGATACGGATTTTTCATGGATGGATGCTATATGGTAGATTCAGATGAACCAACCACATACCATGATGCAGTGTCCAATTTGGATTGTGACAAATGGCTTGAGGCCATGAACGTTGAGATGCAATCCATGTATGACAATCAAGTTTGGGAACTTGTTGTACCACCTCTTAATTCCAAAGTAGTTGGAAGTAAGTGGGTTTTCAAGAAGAAAACCGATATGCATGGAAACTTGGATACTTATAAAGCTAGACTTGTAGCAAAGGGTTTCACTCAAACTCAAGGGGTTGATTATGATGAAACCTTCTCACCTGTAGCGATGCTAAAGTCTATAAGGATATTATTTGCCATAGCTGCTCATTATGATTATGAGATTTGGCAAATGGATGTCAAAACTGCTTTCCTAAATGGATATCTTGAGGAAGATGTCTATATGGTTCAGCCTGAAGGTTTTGTCGATCCAAAACATCCTAATAAAGTATGCAAGTTAAAGAAATCAATCTATGGATTGAAACAAGCATCGAGAAGCTGGAATCACCGTTTTGATGAGGAAGTAAAGAAATTTGGCTTCATCAAAAACGCTGATGAGGCTTGTGTGTATAAGAAGGCTAGTGGGAGCACAGTAACTTTCCTAGTATTGTATGTTGATGACATACTACTATTTGGAAATGACATTCCAACCTTGGAAGGTGTAAAAACCTGGCTTGGAAGTTGTTTTTCCATCAAGGATCTTGGTGAAGCCGCCTATATTCTAGGAATAAAGATCTATAGGGATAGATCAAGGCGGTTGATTGGTTTGAATCAAAGTGCATACATTGATAAAATCTTGAAAAGGTTCAAGATGGAGAACTCTAAGAAAGGTACCGTACCTATTCAAAGAGGAACGATATTGAGTACGACTCAATGTCCAAGCTCAAAGGAAGAGCAAGATAAAATGAAGGCAATCCCATACGCATCTGCTATAGGATCTATCATGTATGCAATGATATGCACTCGACCGGACGTGTCATGCGCCTTAAGCATGACAAGTCGTTACCAGCAGAATCCTGGAAACAGTCATTGGATGGCTGTTAAGAACATACTTAAGTACCTAAGGAGGACAAGAGATATGTTCCTGATCTATGGATCTGGTGACGAGGAACTCGTTGTAAAAGGTTACACGGATGCAAGTTTCTAAACCGATCGTGACGATTCACGATCACAATCGGGATACATTTTCATTCTGAATGGAGGAGCGGTCTCTTGGAAGAGCTCCAAGCAGGATGTGGTGGCTCTATCAACTACAGAATCAGAATATGTCGCCGCCTCATTGGCAGCTCAAGAAGCTGCATGGTTGAAGAAATTCATTGCCGATCTAGGGGTAGTCCCTTCCATTCAGGACCCCCTAGAGATCTTTTGTGATAACGAGGGTGCGATTGCTCAAATCAAGGAACCCCGTGCTCATCAAAAGACTAGGCACATTGAGCGGAGATTCAACTACATACGAGATGAAGTTGAAAAGGGAAAGATATGTATTCGCAAAGTTCACACGGATCAAAACGTTGCTGATCCTCTCACGAAGCTCCTTGAAAAGGCAAAGCATGAATGTCATACTTGTGCCATGGGACTTCGATATTCTAGTGATTGGATTTGATCTGTACATTTTGTATTTGGATATGTGGAACTCTTTATTATTTGAATAAAATTATTTGGTTATAATGTTTCAATTAATGTTCCAATTTAGCATGTTTAATCCATGAGTAAATTGTTTACTCTAAAATGTCCGTAGTCGCTCATACTTGTGGGAACAAGTGTGAAAGTAAGATTATTATGAACTTGGATTGGTTGATATTCATAAGGATGAATATAGAGCAATGGGTTGCTACCAAGGTTCATAGATATTTGTGGGATACAAATATTGGACTAACCCGCATCTCAAATTTTACTACATGGAATCTTATTGATTGATCATAAGTAAATTTGAGTAAAGGCGAATATCATTTGGTATCCTCCGACCTGAGATACATATTGGGTTTTGATGTTCACCAAGTATTATACCTTGAGCATATTCTTCACTGTCCTGAAATAGTGGACAGTACATAAGGATATGTCCAGGTATAACACGAGGTGTTTGTGAGAAACGTATGTAGTCAAGATGGAATTTGTTCCTCTTATTCGTTGAGAGTTAGATGTCTAAGGCCTGATTAAGTTAAATCAACAAGGAATGATCATTCTGTGTCCTTGGATTTAACATGACATCTGTAACAAAAGGATAGATGATTAATTCACCTAAATCATTTCAAGTAGGGCACTTGAAAGGGATGATGTTATTGAATGGCTATAAGTCATGCGTATTAAGGGTAGTAAACCGTTGTTAGGCGGTATTTACTGCTTGCATCAATCTTCTATGAATCTTGGGCAAGTGGGAGATTGTAGGATTCGATGTGCCCAAGACACTTAGAATATTGATGTGGTTAGTACGTTATGATCCAAGTCGGGTTATACCCAATAACAAGCTTAGCAAACACCAAATAATATTTATTGATGATATGATCATGCAATAAAATATTAACACCAATTTAGAAAATGGGTTTTCTAAATAAGTTGCATATGACATGGAACAATTTATTAGGATATATTGTTCAATGATATTATTTGTAATGTTATTTAGATGACATTACAAATTAATAATGGCTATATATGTTATACAATTAATGGGTTAGTTGTATACATTTTCTAAGAGGGACAAATTATAAGACCATTTTAACATGTGATTGTGTCTAACAAAAAAAAAGGGGGGAAACCTATTTCAAACCCCATATTTCGGCCGCCCCCCCCCCCTTGTTGGTCATTGGACCAATTTTGTTGATTAGATACAACAATTAAAGGTCTTTGAATGCTTCCTTGGACCAGCCATCTTGACACACACACATGCAACTAAACTCCAAGAAAAACTCTCTCAACCATCTTCTCCAAACTCACGGTTTTGAAGGTGATTTAGCAGCTTCTTCTTGAAGTTTTTGGTGACCAAAATCCTAGCAACTAAGGTGTTTGCTTGAAGGCTTGTGGGTATAGACGTTTGAGGACTTCTAGCTTGAAGTCTTGGCCATTAATCAGCCCTCATTCAGCACTTTGTTGGACGTTTTTGAAGCTTCCAACAGCCCTCTCCTTGGTCGTTTCTTGCTGCTCAAAGAGGTAGAATCACAGCTCATTGTGGCTGTGATTTTATGTAGTTTTAGTACATTTTCATAGCTTGATCATTCACATATTATGATCCTTTTCTTTGGGTTTGTTTTTCATCTAAAATGGTCACTAAGGAACATTATTTTCAGCTTATAAAATGGGTTTTATTAAGTTGTAACTCCGCTGCGTTTTTCAGAAAGTTTAAGTGGTTAAACATTGATTTTATGTTCTAGCAAACCCAACAATCAAATGTAGAGTCAAAAGGCAGATTTACCTTTTGACTAGTGACTATGATATGCCATAGCTCACATCCTAATATATTACAAAAAGGATAAAAGTACATAAAGTAGAAAGCATAGACTCAAGACCTCAGTGTACATTTATCAAAAGCATGGATCTTTTCACCAACTCATGTAAGTTGGTGACTTTACAGAGTTGCAGCGGAAAGGTGGTGCAGCTTTATGGTAAAGTACATCAGATAAAGGCATATCCTCAAAAGTCTTCTGAAGAAATCAGTCTTCATTCTTTGGCCTTGGAAGACTTTGTCTTTGAAGCTTCGAAAGACTTCACTTTTGGATTCGGAAGATGTTGGTCTTGTCTTCAGAAGATTTACACTTAGAATATTTCTAGTGCATTGTGTAAAACTTCCGAAGCATTTCTACTTCTGTCCTTCAGTGCATGCATGTAGAGAGACTTTGGATGTTTTGGCTGCATCAGACTTATAGGAATCCTTACAAACTCCCCCTTGGCTGATGCTACCAAAACATTTGAAGATCTTTAGCTGTTGACAGTCCTCAGAATGATGATGACCATGCCCTTCTTCATTAGATGGTCAGGATCACTCAGACTCTCATAATATCTTCTCATTTCAAATAGGTCATGCAGAGGTAGGTTGAATAAGTCTTGCCATGTGTAGACATTTTCAACACCTTGATCTCTGATCACATGCCATCTCTCTGGATTAGTTGTGAAGGTCCAGGATAAGATGGGTCTCTCAGCTGCAAGAGGAGCCACTTAAATAGGAGTTGATTGGGCTGCCTCTACATGCACTTCCTCAGGTTGATCTGACTCAGCTTGAGGTGTAGAGGTGGATGATTCAGGCTTCTTCTTCTTCTTTGACTTTGGTTTGGAAGCCATCCTCTTCTTCCTCTTAGATGACTTTAACTGAGAAGACTGGTCTGCAGCACCTTGTTGATCAGTCTTTGTCTTGCTCAGTTGTGTGTTCCTCCCTCACAGATTCAGAAGGAGAGGGAGTTTGACCCTGCTGTGGATTAAAAGATGAAGCTTGTTGAGGCTCAGCAGGAGTTCTAGGTTGTGTTGTCTCAGGTTGTTCAACTTTAACCTCCACTTCAGGTGGAGCTTTACTTGGAGGGGAGTGTAAGTCCATTAGCTCTCCACTCTTGATCTTCTGCTTGATTACCCTAATATGCTCATCCATTGTGGATAGAGACACAGGGCCAAGTCTCCTTCCGGAGAATCCATACAGCTTCAAGAAGCTCATCATCCTTTGTGCAGGATCGGGTTTGTCACTTAAACACTTGTATTTCTCTCAAACTCACTTATAGAAACACTCAAATCAGATGAAGTAATGTCTCTTACAAGAGTTAATAATAATATAATAAGTAGCAAAGGAACAAGCAGAAATATAATTTTCAAGGCACTTTTATATATTACTTCTCAACTCAAGATATTACAAGACTCTTACAAGTATGAAACAAGAGTTACAATGAGAAACTATATATACTAGATCCTACAGCCGGATATACTTTGATACCAGCCGGAAACGTAAGACTAAAGCATATACTACAATGCTAAAGTTAAGGTATCTTAGATAAAGTATTATCTAAGATATGATAGTCATGACATGTCCATGGCTTACCTTTTGTCACCAACTAAAGATGGCAACTGTACTAACATAAAAGGTAAACAGTGGATTAAAGTATGGTCAACTACATGGCTTTTGAGAAAACACCATGCAGTATCTCAGAGATTTGCAGCGGAGTGTCAGAGAGGCCATACTTATGTCCACTGGATAATAGGAGTGTCTTCCGAAGGTTAATTGGCTTCGGAAGAACAAGTTCTTCCGAAGCCACTTATACTTCGGAAGAGGCTTCTATGCTTCCGAGGCTTTGAGGACTTCTGTACTTCGGAAGTTGACTTCAGATCTTTCTCTCTAAGTCTTGATCTTCGGAAGTAGGTTCTTTGTCTTCGGAAGTTGGAGTTTTCCTTCGGAAGCGTGTTTTACACTTTGTCTTCGGAAGAGCTCCTTCTTCCTTCGGAAGTTCCATACTTAACTTCGGAAGTCCTTTGTTTGTTGTACCAAAATCTTCTAAGTGACTTGGTTTAGGTTGCAACAGCCTTTCTAGATCCAACAAACTCCCCCTAGGCTGATGCTACAAAAACTTCACTTATTTCTGCTTCTCAAAGCCTTCAGCACCAAGGACAAAAGGTATTTGTCTGTCTCTTTGTTCTTCCCTGAAGTAGTGCTGAGAAGCTTGTACAAGTCATTGGTGGATAGGAGATCCAGTCTATCGCTCTGAATGACATGTACCCTTTGTTGTGTCCCCTGAAGAGAGTTAGTTGACGGGAGTTATAGTCATACTCCCCTCTAACTATGGACTCAAGTTCAGGACCTTCAACCATTTGTAGAAAGGCTTTGCCTTTGGTTGCTGATCCCTTCATTTCCTCCTCCTCTCTCAGTTTCAACTCCACCTCAACCTTGCTTCTAGCAGTAACCTCGGCCATATGAAGGCTGCCAAGATGATTTCTGATATGGGCAGCTACATCAGAGTTTGAAGGGTTGGAGAATGGCTTCTCTGCTAACTCAGCAATGTCAAATCTGCTCAAGTGTAGCAGAGATGAGGCACTCAGCTTGTTGAGCTCTCCATTCTTTCTTTCAACAACAAAGTTATGAGAAGAGTCTTCAAACCTTCACTGGATGATCTTCTTTCTGGGTGCAAGAGGTTGTCTTGGTACCCTGTTTCCTTTGTAGAGTCACTAGCTTTCTCCTTAGCTTCTTTTCTTCCTCATTCAAAGTGTCTGAATTGAGGCCAAGGAGGTTTGCAGCTTGGTCCAAAGTTCCTCTAGGCAAATCAAGAAATTGATCTCTTGTGAGGGAACTTGAGGATCCGTCAACATAGGTCAAATTGACTGAATCCTCCTCACAGGAGATGTCGCTCAGTGTTATGCAGTTTATGAGCTTTGTCTTGACTGCCTTGAATTCTTCCATGGAGAAATGTTTAGAAGGCTGAGTGGATGGTTTGATGGGTTGATGGGTAGGTTGAGGTGTTTGGGTTCTGGCTATGGTTTTGGGTTGGAGGATAGGTAGTTTAGGTGGTTAAGGTGAAGAGGTTGGTAGGTGTGATGTTGTAGGTTCAGGGGTGAATGGTTCAGAAGTTGGTTCGGTTTTGATTGGGAAGGAAAAGGGTATAGGTCAGGTTGAGGTTGGGTTTGGAGTTTGGGTTGAGTGGTTGCTTTGAAGGTCATCCCCTGTCCCCTTCTATACATCTCCTTCCTCTTCCCCGCGCGAATGTCAGCCTTAATGTCACTGACATGTCGCTGGAGAGTCTTTTCCGACATGGGACCCACCTGCCTACTAGAGAAGCCATGAGCTTTGAGATAACTCTTCATCCAAGCCTTCTCACCTATCTTCTTGGCAGCAGTCAGTCCTGCTTCCTCTTCCTTCTTCTTCTGCAAAAGCTTTTCCCTTGCAGCTCTCTTTCTCTCTTTCTCCATTTGATCTTGCTCTTTGTTGAAGAGCTATAAGATCGTATCATTGTTATGTGGAGACAACTCTTCTTGAGAGAAATCTCTGGAGAGTAGGAAGGTTATCCTTTCCCTCCTGAGCTGTAGATCAGCTTCTCTTTGCTTTCTCTCCCTTTCTTCTTCTAAGGCCAACCTTGCAGCTTCTTCTTTTTGCTGTTTTAACAGCAAGGTTGCCTTTTCCAGCTCTATTAACTCCTCTAATGGTAGCAGGAGTACATCTTTAGTTGCAGCCCCTAGACCAACAAGTCTATCTATGACCTCTACTCTTTTTTGGTTGTTGATTGCCTCCTGGTTGGCTGCAGCTGCTTTGGTACTTGCAGCTAACAGTTTCCCAGTTGGAAGCCTACCTTTTCTTTTAAGCTTCTCCAACCTTTCTTCCTCCTGAAGCTCTTCCGAAGTCATCTTCCTCTTTCCTTTGATGTCTTCGGAAGTACTAGACTTTGGGGGTTCTTGGATAGAAGATCCAGGTTGGGTAGTAGAGATGGGAGCTGGAGTTAATGCAGATGTCAGAGCTAATGGTTGGGTGAGAAAATCCTCCCTATTAACCTCAGATGCAAGTTCCAGAATTGCATCTGTGACTATTAAATCATCGGATAATGAGAATAGTCCTTCCGCAGCAGCAATCTTAGCTTTGGAAGTTTGAGTTTGTTCTTTTGAGGCTTTGAATTGTGCTTCGGAAGTCTGTGAAAATACACTTTATGTCCCAACTGTTTCAGTTGCTGGGCCATCAGTCCTTGTTTCCCCTTCGAAGTTAATCTCAGGTTCCACTTGGACCTTAGGTTGACCAACTTCCTCGATATTGGTAGAAGGTGCATTCAACCTCTGAAGCTCTTGAGCTCCGAAGTAGATCACAGACATATCAGGGCTGGGCTGTTCTATAAGGGATTCCAATAGGAACTTGTTAAAGAACCTATTGAGATCTTGGAGCATCCTTTGATCCTCTTGAAAAACAACTGGAGGAGGCTCAGGGAAAATTGCAGCTTGTTGCATAAGATACTTTGAGCTCAAGGAAGTGAGAGCTTGACTTTGGGTTTCCTCCTGTCTTTGACTTTGTCTCTGAACACTCTCCCCCTTTTTGGTAGCATCATCCTGAGAGCTTGATGAGCTAGAGGAAGAGGTCAAGGAGACCTGAATTGGTACATGCCTAACAGACCTCTCAATCTGTTTCTTAGCTAGTTTGGCCTTGAGAGTTTCAATCTCAAGTTGCTGAGTGGCAGACCTATCCTTTAAAGTCCTAACCTTTGATTCAAGGTTTGAGACTTTAGAAAGTAGGTCTTGAATGGTGAGTTGCATACTTCCCTCATCTTCTTTTGAAGAATCATGGGGAGATGAGGTAACATACCTGGTATGTTCATCCTCACCACCAGATGTGGTTTCTTGGCGCCCTGGTTTCCCTTGCACAATGATGTCTCTTTCAGAGTCATCAAAGGGCATGGTTGCCGTAGATTCAGTCTCAGTTTCGTTACCACTGTCTTGTGGATCCATTGAGGCTCCTTCAGTAGTGGCGGCTGAATCTACATGAGTCCCCTCCACATCAGTGGGACTCACCTCAGTAAGGCTTTGATGATGGGGGCTAGGGATAAGGGGTCTCTCTAGGCTCTTTTGATCCTTGAGAGGGTGTTGTGGATCAACTTCATTGCCTTTAAGAGACATAATCTCTTCACCAGCTCCAGTCAAAAGGTCAGTAAAGGATATGGAATTGAAACCTAATGACCCGGGACTTTGATCAATGTCTAGAGGCATTGAGCCTGTGATAGGGCTGTCCCTTTTTGGCTGCTCAGGGGAGTATAGAGACTCTCCCTGAGGGCTATCAGCTTGGGTTTCGGGCTCATGGGTCTGAGACTGAGGAGACTCAAGACCCATATTGAGGTCAATTATGAAGGATGGTTGGACCTCAAGCTGAGTGGGAGCCCTTTGTTCCACTCTAGCCTTTCTGGATTGAACATGAGGAGCTTGTTCAATCAGAGTAGATTGAACAAGAGTTCGTTTGTGACGTCTCTGATAGGTAAATGTAATGGGTGGAGAAGGTAGATTTGGCAGGGTGAGGGTAGTTGCTGGTGTGGGTTCATCACCTGCGGGGTTAACAGGGATGTCACCAGGAGCCATTGGCTCAATCATACCTAGAAGAACTGCAGTATCTCTTCCAGTGAAGTTGGTGGACACTCTCTTAAAGTCTTGAAGATGGTCGGCCTCATTTGAGGAGCAGTCAGAGCAGCTGCATAGACAAGCTTGCCCTGGTCCAGCTCACAGTTGATTATGTGCTGGAGAAACCTGGGATACATGAAGAATGTGTCCCTTTGAAGATTTCCCATTAGGTTAGTCAGCACAAACCTTGAATAGTTGAAACGGAGGCTTTATACCAACCCATGAACTAGGCACCCAAGTTCATATGGGATTTGATCCCATCCCCTAGATTTATTAGACAGGCAGTGAAGAACCACATGCAGCAGGAACTTCCATTTGTAGGAGAAATTGAATTTGTAGACAGTTGACCTGCTGACATCTCCACCGTATCCCATTCAGAGATAAGAATTGTCCAAATCTGTTTTGGGGAATTCCGTTGGAGCGCCCTCATCATGAAGCTCGAGATGCTCCCTGATGATCTGTTCAGATATGACCAACTCCTGGCCACAAATGCTCGACCGAATAACACGGACCCCATTTAGGGTTTCAATCCGACCATTTGCCCAAAATTCAGACATTTGGTTTGAGTAAATCGTGGGGTTTACAGTCAGAGCTGAGTAGTACGAAGATTGGGTCAGAAAAGAAATGATGTCTGAGAAGTCAACATCCCTTGAAGAATCAAGGAGTGCGACTTGGTTATGCTGAGGGTTTAGTGCCATTGAAGAAGATGACAGAAAGATAGTTCGGAATAAGGTAAATTGGAGAAGAATAAAGCTTTTAGGGCAGTAATTTGGGTAAAAAGGATGTAAGTGATTAACCGGAAGTATTTAAATGGGTGGAATGGCGGTTTAAAGGGGGTTTTGGATAAGACGATGTGAGGTTTCAGTGGATGATGTGACATGGGCGGTAAGGTTAGACCATTTAAATAATCCGACATCATTAACAAAATCTTTACTTTTTACAGAGTGGGGCCCAAAAGATTTCCGTTACACAGTAAAATCTTTCTTCCGAGTATAAAGCATTTCCGAAGGTAATATTCTTCCGAAGGCAAATTTACTTCCGAAGGTAAATTAATTACATCCGAGAGCATATGTTGCTTTTCAAGTGGAGTGTGTTAAATGCTTTGAAAGTAGATCTGATATAAAATCAATCGCTTCTTCCGAGACTTAACACTCTTCCGAGAAGAAAATTATCCTGGGAGAAATTTGCTTTGGAAGATATGCAAGATATCTTTCGAGGGTTAATTTCTCTTCGGAAGAATTCATACTTAAATAAAATTTAGAAAAAGATCTTTTGTAACAGGGCTCTGATTGTTTTGACATGAGACTTTACACATTAAAAGGTTTTCAAATGAGATTAACTAATCAATGTTTATCATCCCAATAGCTGTAATGAGATATTTAAATCTTTGTTCATCAAAGGCTTTGGTGAACAAATCAGCATATTGTTCATTTGAGTCAACTTTGATTAGTTTGATAATATTTTTCTCATGAATATCTCTAATGAAATGATACCTGATATCAATGTGCTTAGTCTTGGAGTGCTTCACTGGATTTTCAGTAATGGATATAGCACTGTTGTTGTCAATGTGGATAGGAGTGCTCATGAAGTTGAATCCATAGTCTATCATCTGGTTTTGAATCCACAACAGCTGAGCACAGCAACTAGTAATAGCAATGTATTCAGCTTCAGCAGTTGATGTAGAGACACAGGATTGCTTCTTGCATTGCCATGAGATGATCCTTCCACCAAGAAATTGACATCCACCAGATGTTGATTTCTTGTTGATATTGCAGCCACCATAATCACTGTTAGAGTAACCATATAGATTGAAATCACTATTTCTTGGATACCAGAGATATAGTTTAGGTGCTCCTTTGAGGTATCTGAGAATTCTCTTGGCAGCTATTAGGTGAGACACCTTTGGAGCAGCCTGATATCTTGCACAAATGCAAGTTGCAAACATGATATCAGGTCTACTTGCTGTGAGATACATCAGAGAACCAATAGATGCTCTGTACTGATGTTGATCAGTATCCTCCCCCTCAGAATCAGGGCAGAGATTGTGGTTTCTGGGTATAAGTTTTTTTGTTGCTTTACAATCCTTCATATCAAATCGTTCTAAGATATCATTGACATACTTAGATTGATTGATGAAGAACCCTTCCTTCAATTGCTTTACCTGAATTCCAAGGAAAAAGTCCATTTTTCCCATGGAACTCATCTCGAACTTCTTCTTCATAATGCTCTCAAAGTCCTTACACATTTGGTCATTTGAGTCTTATCAATGGTACCTCTAGTGTAACCATTCTTTCAGGAGAAATTGAGACAATGTCTCATACCACAGCCTAGGTGCTTGGTGCAGCCCATATAGAGCTTTATCCGACTTGCAAACATACTTTGGATGTTGTGGATCTTCAAATCCTGGAGGTTGGCATACATAGACTTCCCTATCTATATCCCCATATAGAAAGGCACACTTGACATCAAGCTGGTAGACAGTGAAATTCTTGGATGCAGCATAAGCAAGGAAGATCCTAACTGCCTCAAGTCTTGCAACAGGTGCAAAGACATCAGTATAATAGATTCCCTCCTCTTGAGTGTATCCTTGAACCACCAGTCTTGACTTGTTCTTGATAATCAAGCCTCTATCATCTCCCTTGTTTCTGAATACCCATTTAGTGCCTATAGGTACTTGACCAGATGGTAGCGGACATAGGTTCCAAACCTTTTGTCTTTTGAATTGAAGCAGGTACTCTTGCATTGATTCAACCCAGCTACAATCTTTCAAGGCATCTTCCACCTTCTTGGGTTCCATTTGGGATAAAAAGCATGAGTACAAGCAAGCATTCCCATTATGAGTTTGTCCTCTTGTTCTCACACCTTTAGAGACTTCCCCTATGATGTTTTCAGCTGGATGAGTGTTATGAATCCTGAGTCTAGGAATCACCTCCAGTTGCAAAGATAAGTCCAAATTGGACATATTTTGCTCAGGAGCTTGAATACTCGGTCCAGCTGTTGTTTCAAACTCATTCAATGAGGATTGATTGAATGAAAGAGAAACATCATCATTTCTTTGCTATGAAGCATCATTAACAGTTGCCTGTTCCTTCAAGATGGTGCTTTCATCAGCTTGGTGTTGTGTAGGGTCACCTGAAGAGATTTGTAAATCAATAGGTGAATCCCTTGTTGAAGTACCACTATCTCTTGAAATGGTTATACTGTCAGATCTTTCAATAGTGGGAACTTGATTGCTGCAACTCTAGGAGAACATGGAAGAGGTCTGGGAAGCTCAAACAGTTGATCTTCATCAGAATCACTTTGAGCACCTGTTCCAGCTGAAACATTCTCACAAGATGGTTTAGAATAGTTTGGAAACAATTTTAAATCAAAGATATGATCAGAGCCATTCCCCTAACACAAGGAGTGTGCTCATTGACTACAATGTTGGAAGATTCCTCAAATTGTTGGTTTTTAATATTATAAACTCTATAAGCTTTAGAGTAGGAGGAATATCCAACAAAGATAGCATCATCCGACTTTTCAGCAAATTTTGCCAACTTGTCTTTTGTGTTAAGTATGGTACACCTACTGCCAAAGGACCTTAGAAAGCCAATGAACGGTGGCCTCTTGTTCCATAACTCATAAGGGGTTTTTCCATGTGGCTTTACTACAAGAACTCTGTTCTGCACATAGCATGCAGTGCTGACTGCCTCTGCCCAGAATGTTAGAGGCAGCTTTGATTCAGCTAACATAGTCCGAGCAGCCTCAATAAGTGTCCTATTTCTCCTCTCAGCAACACCATTTTGTTGAGGAGTTCTAGGAGCACTATATTGTCTGGCAATCCCTTTTGAGTTACAAAATGAGTCAAGAACTAGGTTCTTAAACTCAGTCCCTTGATCACTTCTAATTATTTTAACCTTGTGATCAACTTGATTTTCTATTTTAAGAATAAAAGATTTTAAGGTTTCAGTAGTTTCATCTTTTGTTCTTAAAAAGAATACCCATGTAAATCTAGTAACATCATCAACAATCACAAGGCAATATGATTTCCTTCCAATGCTCATTATACTTGTAGGACCAAATAGATCCATGTGCAATAAGTGTAATGTAGTGGTGATGGAGTTAACGACTTTGGATTTATGAGAAGCCCTGTGTTGTTTCCCTTTCAGGCAAGCAACATAGTTATCTTTGCAGAAAAATTCCTTTTTAGGCAAACCATGTACCAAGTTATTTTTAGCCAATTTATTCATTGTCTTAAAATTGACATGACACATTCGTTTATGCCATAGTGTTGACTCATCACCATTAGCTTTGGAAAGAAAGCATGATACTTCTTCCATTGGGGAAGCATTGTTCATATATAGCTTGTACATATCCCCTTTCCTGGGAGATCTAAGAAGCACCAATTCCTGAGGAATTGTCATCGCGGGTTTGAGGATAATGCACTTATGTTCTGTGAAGAGCATTTGATGCTTTTGATCACAGAATTGAGAAACACTTAAGAGGTTGTGTTCAAGCTGTTTGACAAAATTAACTTTGTCAACTTTTAACTTTCCATTGGATATACTTCCTCTGCCAGAAATATATCCTCCGGACTCACCTCCAAACAGGACAGGACCTCCATCATAATGTTGACATTGTTGAAGGAGAGATCTGTTCCCTGTCATGTGCCTGGAGCATCCACTATCTACAATCCAAATGTTGTTATTCTTGTCATATGGATGTCCCTGCACATAAGGTGAGATAATTAGTTTTGATTGGAAACCCAAGCCTTATTGGTCTTGGGTTCTTCCAATGATAATGACATAATTGAACCAAAATTTATGCATAGGGGTTCAATGGATGTCTTTGAAGAAGAGGTTTGGGCTACAGCATCTTCCTTGATCTTCCATTCCATCCCGTGGTGGATCATATAGGATGAGCTTGTTGAAGCTTTTGTAGCTTGGCATTCATCCGAAGCTTCTTTCTTTTCGGAAGAAACCTTTACCACCTTTTCTTTCGAAGCAGTCTTCTTCTGGGATGGTTTCAAGGGGACTCTTTTGCTTTTCTGAGTCTTAACAGCTTTAGCTTCCGAAGCCTTTTTCCTTTCGGAAGAAGAATTTTCTTCTGAAAGAAGCCTTGCTTCGGAAACAAGCTCTCCCTTTTTCATCACTTGAACGATTTGATATGATCCAAATGAGAAACCATCCCTGACTCCTTCCTTTTTAACATTATTTGCATAATGTGTGCTAGCAGGATTGTAGTAACAATCTTTGGCCATGTGGTTTTGCAGACCACACATTATGCATGCAATGTTAACTTTTTTGGAATGAGAGGATTGCTGTTTCTTGTTCTTTTTCTCTTCATCAGTAACCTTTCCCTTTAATTTCTGATCCTTTGATAGGATAGGAGTACTGGTACTGCACTCCTTTCCTGAATCAAAATTTCCAACCACCTGGAATCCAGCTGAGATGAATACACCCTTTTGCTTTGGGTCTATCTTTAGCTTGGACTCAGCCACTTTCTTGGCAGTTTTTCTGGCTGCCTTAGCTCTGCTTCTTCTAGCTTTGGTGGTCAGGGTTTGATCATCATTGGCTGGGGAGGGCATAATTACCTGTTCCTTCCCTGTGATGGTCTCCATAGGTTCATCATTCTTTGACTCATAAGAAGGTGGGTCAGCAGATGGAACCTCTTGCTCTTCAGTACCACACCTTGGTTGTCTTATACACTCATAGGAGTGTGGTGGAGCAATTTCATTGGTTCCCAACCCACCTTTGTTTTGATAACAAAGTTTTGAGAGAGAGGATGATGCAAGAATGGCTTGGAAGTTTTGCTCGGAAATAGCATACTTCCTGGCTTGAGCCTCAGCAGTGACAAGCTGGGCTTGAGCCTCAGTCAATTTGGATATTAAATCCTTGATTTGAGTCTTGTAGTTTGTATGTTTATGTTTTAAGAGGGACACAGTTTTCTCTAACTCGTCAATTTTTCTTTGATAGTCAGATTCAGCCCTTTTAAAGTCAGATTTTAAAACATTTAAAGACTCAATATCAGATTTAATTTCCATATTGTAGTCCTGATACAGTTTAACCTTAGCAATACAGGCAGGAGTACAGAGATGTTCATATACCTTGTTTTCATCTGTTCCAGCCATGACTGCTTGAGCAGGAGTCACATCCTGAACCATAAAGCTCCAGTCAACTTATTTAGCCATTGCAGCAGTCTCTGTTGACTTTCCGGTGGGCTTTGATGTAGAGGGATGTGTGGAGGCCTGTGGGTTTCCCGAGTTGGACTTGGGAGCCTTGCATTCCGTTGCAAAATGACCAAGTTGGTTACAGTTGTAATATTTGGCCTTGCTTTTGTCAAACCCAAATTTGCTGTTGATTGGGTTCTGAGGGAATTGCCTTCCAGTTCTCTTAAAGAACTTCTTTGCTCTGTAGGTTAGGAGAGCCATTTGTTGGACTATGTCCACGTATTCCACGTCATCCGGGCTAAAACACTCTAGATCATCAAAGCAGTATTGATTGTCATTTGAGTGTCCACTTCCTGAGACAAAAGCACAGCTGTCCTGAAAGGAGCTTTGCTGAGCTTGTTGAGACCTTGGACTCCCAGGAAATGTGATGTAAGGCCCAAAAGAACAAGATGGCTGCTGGGAGTAAGTGAGGTATTGCTGAGACTGGGATATTCCTGAGCCTTCAGCAACCATTAAAGCGTTGCTAGCAGGAAGACTCAAGGGTCTGCTTGTCTGATGACCCCTCTTACTTTCCATTTCCAAACGGTATCCATCAAGAATCCCATAGAGTTCGGTCATGGTGAGTGTATTCAGATTCTCTGTTCTCTTGATAGAGACACAGTAGAATGTCCACTCATTGGGTAGAGCACTCATGAACTTTCTTGTAAGGTCTCTGAGTTCATGAGTAATTCCCACGGATTGAAGGGAAGAAATGAGGTCCATGAAATTTATGCTTTGTTATTCCCATCATCCTGTGGTTTCAGGATGATCCACAAGAAAGGTGGCAGGATTCGAACTACACTCTGACCATGCCTCACCGCCTTCAACCCATTAGTCTTCGTTACAAGGTAGGGTGGGGGTGAGGAAAGGCAGAAATGTACCTGAAATATTGCTGGCTAAGAGTCTCTCCAGCAACATAGGTGAAGTTCTCAAACTGCTGCTTTAGTGAGTCCTTCTTGGAATCATTTGAGCTTGAGTACATTTGAGCAAGCGCATCAAAGAGTTCTTTGGCAGACTTACAATACTCAAACCCCACCATGATAGAGTTTGGAATTGCAGTCATAAGAACAGTCATAGCATTGCTGTCTATGTCAAGCTTCTTCCTGTCTTCATCAGAATAATCTTCAACGGCTTTCTCAATCATGGCACCGTTTCCACCAGCTACTTTTGGCTTATACGGGCCATTGACAATGGATTGCCACATCTTGCTGTCTTGATACATGATGAAGCCTTCCATTCTTCTGCTCCAAGACCTGAAGTTTTCAGGGTGATGATGGGAGCTTTGGTCATCGTCCCCATCTCTACTTTAGATTTGTTGAGGGCCATTTTAATTGAGGTATAAGGAGGAGTGAAAAACTGGTTGATTAGGATGGTAAGATCTCACAATCAAGAGCCTAAAAAGCTCTGATACCAATTGCAGGATCGGGTTTGTCACTTAAACACTTGTATTTCTCTCAAACTCACTTATAAAAGAAACACTCAAATCAGATGAAGTAATGTCTCTTACAAGAGTTGATAATAATATAATAAGTAGCAAAGGAACATGCAGAAATATAATTTTCAAGGCACTTGTATATATTACTTCTCAACTCAAGATATTAATAGACTCTTACAAGCATGAAACAAGAGTTACAATGAGAAACTATATATACTAGATCCTACAGCCGGATATACTTTGATACCAGCTGGAAACCTAATACTAAAGCATGTACTACAATGCTAAAGTTAAGGTATCTTAGATAAAGTATTATCTAGGATATGGTAGTCATGACATGTCCATGACTTACCTTTTGTCACCAACTAAAGATGGCAACTGTACTAACATAAAAAGATAAACTGTGGATTAAAGTATGGTCAACTACATGGCTTTTGAGAAAACGCCATGAAGTATCTCAGAGATTTACAGCAGAGTGTCAGAGAGGCCATACTTATGTCCACTGGATAATAGGAGTGTCTTCCAAAGGTTAATTGGCTTCGGAAGAACAAGTTCTTCCGAAGCCACTTATACTTCGGAAGAGGCTTCTATGCTTCTGAGGCTTTGAGGACTTCTGTACTTCGGAAGTTGACTTCAGATCTTTCTCTCTAAGTCTTGATCTTCGGAAGTAGGTTCTTTGTCTTCGAAAGTTGGAGTTTTCCTTCGGAAGTGTGTTTTACACTTTGTCTTCGGAAGAGCTCCTTCTTCCTTCGGAAGTTCCATACTTAGCTTCGAAAGTCCTTTGTTTGTTGTACCAAAATCTTCTAAGTGACTTGGTTTTGGTTGCAACAGCCTTTCTAGATCCAACACTTTGTCTGTCAGCAGACTTCTTCATACTCTTTTGGATGATGGCTCTTGACTTTGCAGCATCATCCCTCATCTTTCTCTTTGTTGCTTTTTGTTCTTTGAGCACTTGAAGTTCAAGCTGTTTGAGATACTCAAACTCAATATACTCAAAGAACAAAGGAAGAAGTGCAGATGCCTGGTAGAGACATGTGGCACTCAGGTAGTTGATCATGTTTTGCCTATATGTTCCTTGTCTACATGAGGTTCTTGTGTAGCTGCCACAGCCTTTTGCACAGGGCTTTCTTGAACTGGAGAGAGAGTTGGAACATGCTTGTATAACCTTTTCTGTCTCTTCTTCTCTTTGAATTGGAGAAGTAGCATTGCATCCTCTGCTTCCTTCATATCTCTTGACACTTCCATGTCAGCCAGTTCATTTAGTACCTCTAAGGGGATAGATATAATCTCATCTATGTCATAGTTCCTGGTCTGCAGGTAAGTAATCCTGGCTGCCCTCAACTCATCATTTTGAGTGTTTGGTCTGGTTGCAGCCCTGATTGCAGCTTGCATAAAGCCTGAAGACCCAGAGGAACTTTCTCCCCTTAGGTTCCTCTTCCTCTCTCTCTCTCCTCCTCCTCAATCTCCTCAGGATTTAGAATCCTTTTCCTTTTGTCACCCACAGACCTTTGTGACACAGGGTGGAGAGACCTTTGGCCTTCATTGCTTGGTGTAGCATCCAAGCTCTGGCTAGAGAGAGGTTGTGAGACACCTTCACCAGTAGGTGTTTCACTGAGGGAATGAATTATTGAAGCAGATGTTGGTGTGACAGGGCTCTCATGCTCTATTACTGGGCCTTCAGCCAAGGTTTTCCCTTTGAAGCTAATCTCAGGGTCTGCCTCAACATCCAGTTGACCAATGACATTACCTGATTGCCTTTGTCTTCTTCTAAGACTAAACTCTTCAGTAATTCTGTCTTGAATCCTGAGTGCTAACCTGTCAGCTTGTCTAGATTGACTTGGGTTGACAAGTGGCATGTTGATCAAGTCAAGACCTTCATAGTAGTTCAAGGTCTGAAAATTGAATACTTCGTGCTGCCCTTGAACTCATTAAAGAATGAGGGCTCTTCTATCAGCATCATACCTCCACCCAATATGGTAGTTTGAAGTTCCTTGAGGTGGGGATGACATAGCCCTTGGAATGCCTTCCTTAAAGAGACTCCTAATGACAGAGTCTATAATGTCCACATCAATATGAACTTTAGGATGTTGCTGAGTATGCATAATTGCAAGTGAGGATGATGAGTCCTCAATGTCCATACTCTCTGAAGAACTCCAAGGTTTTATGACTGTAATGACTTTCTTTTCTTTTTTGGTAGCATCACCCTCTTGCATAGGTGAGCTAGGAGTTAGGTCAATCACATTCACAGGTTCTTATGTTCCTGGTTGAGCTTTTCTTAAAGGTCTCCCAACTAGTTTTTCCCTGAGATAAGATATCTTAAGTTGCTGATCATTGACCCTATTTTGCAGGGTAGTCACCTGAGATTCAAGGTGACTAACCTTAGAGACTAAATAGGAGCATGTTTGACAGTTTTCGCACCTTTAGTCTCAGATTCCCCTCATCTTCATCAGAAGAATCATTGTGAGATGAGATGATTGGACCAAAGTCCTCTCTCTCACCACCAGCTTCAGGTTCTTGGCTTGGGATGGTAACTATCCCCTGAAGGTTGTTCACTTGAGTGTTAAGACTCAGAGTGAAGGCTTAAGGCAGTTGGGCTTGTGAGCTCATCAGGGTGAGCATGAGGAACCTCACCACTGATTCTTGAAGAGATGGGAGTGGTTTGCTCCTCAGGGGAAGTGGGAGTTCCAGTGTCCACTTCCTCCTGTATGGGTGAGTGTATGGGGGCCTGCACAGACTCAATAGCTTGAGCAGGGGTTCGTTTGGATTTTCTTTGGTAGGTGAGGGTGATTTGTGGTCTTTTTGGTGGTTGGGAGGTAGAAGGTGTGGGTTTAACACTAGCTTGTGTTGCTAGGTTGTCACCTTGAGCAATGAGCTCTAACATTTTTGGGACAAGGGCTGTTTCTACCCCTGAGAAACTTTCATCTTTCTCAGAGCTTAATAGAGCAACCTGGTTGTGTTGTCTGTGAAGTTGCATGGAGAAATCTAGGTTGTTTCTGCGGTTTAGGTTGGCAATTTGAGAAGCTTAAGGGTGAAGGAAGATGAAGAACAAAGGCGGGTTGGGAGAATTTAGGTTTAAGAAATAGTGTAATTGAAGAAGATAGTAAAAAAGGGGGGAACCATTGGGTATTTATGTGAAAAGGATTTGAGGCACAGTTAATGAAAGAGGATAAACTTTGAAATCCGGATGTCGGGCCAACCTCTGAATAGTAGTTTACTTTTGCCCAAAAAGTAGTTTTCTTGAAAGTCGAGAAATCTTCCGAAGGTTATTTGCTTCGGAAGTTCTGAAGAAAAAGCTTCCGAAGGCAAATTGGCGTCGGAAGATATTTCAAAGGTTTTTGAAAATTTTGCTTCCGAAGAGAATTAACACTTAGAGATTTTTCATTCTAAGGAGAATAAGAACTTCCGAAGGTAAATTGCTTTCGGAAGAAACTTTTTCTTTAAAAACATAAAAATACTTAAGTGGATTTTAAGCTTCGGAAGATATTTCAAAAATTTCTTCCGAAGGTAAGATTACTAAAGTAGTAATTTGTTTACTAAGACATAAATTTCTTCCGAATGTAATTTTAGATCTTCCGAAAAAAAAGAGATCAAAATTTTCAAAAATCTAGGAAAAGTGTTTTGAAAAGATTTTCTTCCAAAGAAAACAAGGGCTTATGAAGGTGATAAAATAAACAACTTAGGACACACAGGTTTTAGAAATAAATATGATTAAGTTTTAAGAAAAGCTATTCAAAGTTAATCATCCCAATAGCTGATACAAGATATTTAAATCTCTGCTCATCAAAAGCTTTGGTGAACAGATCAGCATATTGTTGATTTGTGTTAACTCTGACTAGTTTTATTGATCCCTTTTAAAAGTTATCTCTAATCAAATGATACCTGATATTGATATGCTTTGTCCTTGAGTGCTGCACAGGATTTTCTGTGAATGATTGAGATAGAACTGTTGTTGTCTATGTGGATGGGAGTCTCTTTAAAGTTGAATCCATAGTCCAGCATTTGGTTTTGAATCCAAAGCACTTGAGCACAGCAGCTTGCAGCAGCAACGTATTCAGCCTCAGCAATTGATGCAGACACACAGGATTGTTTCTTACATTGCCAAGAGACTACTCTTCCACCAGGAAATTGATATCCCCCTGATGTAGACTTTGCAGTCATGTTGCAGCCACCATAGTCACTATCTGTATAAGCATACAGATTAAAGTCAAAATTCTTTGGATACCAAAGGCCAAGTGATGGAGCACCTTTAAGATATCTTAAAATTCTTTTGACAGTGACCAGGTGTAACATCTTGGGGTTGGCTTGATATCTTGCACAAATGCATGTAGCAAACATGATATATGGCTTGCTAGTTGTGAGGTACATAAGAGACCCAATCATTGCCCTGTAAAGATGCTCATCAACACACTCCCCCTCAAAATCAGGTCCAAGAGAGTGATTTCTGGCTATGGGTGTCTTAGCAACCTTACAATCAGTCATGTTGAACCTTTTAAGTATGTCTTGTACATATTTTGACTGACTTATGAAGATGCCATTGTCAACTTGCTTCACTTGAATTCCTAGAAAGAAATTGAGTTCCCCCATGGCACTCATTTTAAACCTGTCCTTCATCAGCTTCTCAAAGTCTTTGCAAAGCTTTGGATTAGTTGACCCAAAGATAATGTCATCTACATATACTTGAACTAGCATTATGTCATTTCCTGTTCCTTTGATGAAGCGAGTTCTATCTATAGTACCCCTCTTGTAGCCATGCTGACAGAGATACTGAGATAGAGTCTCATACCAGTTCCTTGGTGCTTAGTGCAGCCCATAAAGAGCTTTATCAAGCCTGCAGACATAATCAGGATGATCAGGATCTGCAAACCAAGGTGGTTGTCTGACATACACTTCTTTATCAATCACCCCATAAAGAAAAGCACACTTGACATCAAGTTGGTAGACCTTGAAGTTCTTGGATGCAGCAAAAGCTAGGAATATCCTAACAGCTTCAAGTCTTGCTACATGAGCAAAACATCTGTATAGTCAATTCCTTCTTCTTGAGTATGCCCGTGAACTACTAGTCTGGCCTTGTTCTTGATGACAAGTCCTCTCTCATCCTTCGTATTCCTGAAAACCCATTTGGTTTGTATGGTAGTCTTCCTTTGAGGAAGAGGACATAGGTTCCAAACCTTTTGCCTTTTGAATTGAAGCAGCTCCTCTTGCATAGCTTCAACCCAACTTCCATCGTTTAGAGCCTCATAAATTTTTCTTTGGCTCTATTTGGGACAAGAAACAAGAGTGAAGACAAACATTTGATTCATGGGTTTTTCCTCTTGTTCTCACCCCTGAATCAACATCTCCAATGATGTTTGTGGTAGGATGAGACTTGTGGATCCTTAGCTGAGGGATCACAGCAAGTTGCTTAGACAGATCTAAATTTGAGAAATTATAATCTGGCAAGGAAGATTCACCCTCCACATCAACACACTTATCAAGATTGACTTGATCCAATAAGTGTGTGACATCATTGATGTTGTCTTCAATGGAGTGGTTATCAGCATCAAGAAATTCCTGATCACTTTCACCACCACCATTTCCAACATTTGAAGCTACTTCCTCTGAGTTTTGTGCCACTAAGCTGGAATTTGAAGGCACCCCAGGAGTATCAGCAGGATTTGTCATTGATGTGCTGGTAGAAGCTTCATTTGCAGGATTACTTACCACTGGAGCTGAAGATGTGTAGCTTGATGGTCTTCTTAGCTCAAATCTTGGGTCAGGATCACCTGTAGGTAGTATATTTGTGGACCCTGAAACATTCTCACAAGATTTGTTAAAACAATTGGTAACTAAATCAAGATCAAATAGCCAATTCGGACCAGAACCTTTCACACTGGGAGTATGCTCATTGAAAGTCACATTGGCAGACTCCTCAACTACTCTAGTTCTGAGACTGTATACTCTATAAGCTTTAGCTTGAGAAGAGTATCCAATAAAGTGTCCATCATCTGATTTCTCAGCAAACTTGGCAATTTGATCTTTGGTATTCAAGATGGTGCAAGGACATCCAAATGACCTGAGAAAACCAATGAAAGGTTTTCTCTCGTGCCAAAGTTCATAAGGAGTCTTACCATGTGTCTTAACCACTAAAACTCTGTTTTGCACATAGCAAGTAGTGTTCACTACCTCTGCCCAGAAGGTGATGGGCAGTTTAGAGTCAGACAACAGAGTTTTTGCAGCTTCAATTAGTGTCCTGTTTCTCCTCTCAGCAACACCATTTTGCTGAGGAGTCCTGGGAGCATTATAATGTCTTGTAATACCTTTTTCATCATAAAACGTATCAAGGATTTGATTCTTGAATTCAGTTCCTTGATCACATCTTATGGTTTTGACCTTGTGATCACATTGATTCTCAATTTTTAAGATGAAATTCTTTAGAATCTCAGGGGTCTCATCCTTAGTTCTAAAAAGAAGACCCAAGTGAATCTTGTAAAGTCATCTGTGATCACCAGACAGTAAAAGGTCCTTCCTAGACTCATTACACTGGTGGGGCCAAAGAGATCCATATGTAATAAGTGTAGGGGATTAATGATGGAATTTCTTTCCTTTGGCTTGTGAGATACCTTGTGTTGCTTTCCCTTCAAGCATGCAACACAGTGGTCATCACTTGTAAACTCTTTCTTTGGTATTTCACATGGCACATTCTTTTATGCCAGAGGAAAAATTCATCATTATTTGCTTTAGACAGAAAGCATGAAACTTCTCCTGAGGGAGATGTTTCTTGCAAGTCCATCTTGTACATGTTCCCCTTTTTGGGGGCTCTGAGCAAGATGTGCTCATGAGGAATGACCACCCCGGGCCTAAAAACAATGCACTCATGCTCAGTGAAGAACATATTATGACTCTGATCACAAAATTAGGATACACTTAGAAGATTGTATCCAAGCTCCTTGACAAAGTTTACCTTCTCAACGCTAAGCTTACCATTTGTGACCTTGCCTCTTCTTGTAATGTGACCTCCTGTATCTCCTACAAAAGCAACTAGTCCTCTATCAATACTTTAAAACTTTTAGAGTAGTGACCTATTGCCTGTCATGTGCCTAGAACAGCCGCTGTCAATGATCCATACATTTCTGTTTGTCTTAAGCTGATCCTGCACAAAAGAGATGGTTAGTTACATTTGGAAACCCAAATCTCATTGGTCTTGGGCTCATCAAAAGAAGTTGAAGAAAATGCAACGGTAATTGATCCTATAGTCATGCTAGAAGGATCATTTGCTGATGTTGATGAAGAACTTTCAGCCACTTGGTCTTTCTTTGACTTCCACACCACCTTTGGAAGCTTAGACTTGACCTTCAATACTTCGGAGATTTTGATGACTTCGGAAGTTTTGATGACTGGACCTTCGGAAGATCTTGCTTTCACTGCAGCAGGCTTCAGTGCTTTGGAAGTATTCCTTTCTTTCAAGACCAAATTTTCTTCCGTAGGCAAGTTTCCACTTGTCTTCTTCTTCATTTTAGAGCTTCCGAAGGAAACAGATTTTCCTTCCGAAGCTTTCTTCTTCTTTTCCAAACTCTTAGTAGTTTCTTTCTTGGTCATGTGGAGAGTACTCTTTGGATTGTAAAGACAATCCTTAGCAAGATGAGAAGTACTCCCACACATAACACAATCCATTTTCTTCCTTCTAGGAGTTTTCCTTTGTGAACAAGGCTGAACTTGATCACTTTCCTTCTCCATCTTCATCTTTGCAGATGTTGTGGCAGTTCTTGTGGGGATAGAACTACCTTTGGAGCTGGATGGTTTAGGTTGTACAGTAGTGGTGCACAACTGATCAGCCTTCTTCTTGATGATGGGATGATTTGGACATGAACCAGAACTCTTGTTGATAGAGTTCAAGTTGGTGTCTTCAGCCTTCACCACTTCAAATCCTGTAGAGATGAACACTTGTTTCTGTGCAGAATTGAAGGTGGCCTTGATCTCTTTAGACTTTTTGGACTTTCTTTTGGCCTTTCTGATCAAGTTCTTTCTCCTTGACTTGGTCATCCCAACAACTTTGCTCTCCTCAGAGGGATGGTGACCCTTCTTAGAATGCTCTTCTTCACTCTTCTCAGAGCCATTCTCCATCATCTCCTCCTCATCCTCTTCAGCCACAGGATCTATGAGGGGAAGCTCATCTTCACAAGTTCCACACCTAGGAGATCTTACAGACAAGATTGTGTGTGGAGGAGCAATCTCACAAGATCCCAGTCCCTGCTTATTTTGAAAACAAACTTTTGAATGCAAGGATGAGGATATTATGTTCTTGAAGGTCTCTACTTCAAGAACACATTTTTCTGCCTTGGCTTTGATGATCACAAGCTCAGCCTGGCATTCAGTTAACTTAGTAATGAGGTCTTTGATTTGAGTCCTGTAGTTTGTATGCTCATGTTTAAGAGTTGAAATAGTTTTCTCTAAGTCCTCTATCTTTAGTTTATAATCATTTTCAGCTCTTTTAAATCAGCTTTTAAGATATTTAAGGACTCAAGATCATATCTCATTTCTATGTTATGGGACCTGTATCTATTGACTTTAGCAATGCATACAAAGATGTTCCAATACCTTGGCTTCATCGTGGTCTGCCATGAGTGCTTGGTTTGGATATGCATCTTCTACCTGAAAGCTCCAGTCAAAGCCTCCTTCTTCAACAGCAACTGCAGTTTGCTGCTTTGGCTTCTCATTCTGAGGAGCTTTCTCAGTGTAGTTTGGTCTGGTTTGTGCTTGGCCACCATTTGTCCTTGGTGCCTTGCACTCCCTTGCAAAGTGTCCCATCTGGTTACAGTTGTAACACTTTGGCTCTGTGAGTGGAAACTTTATCCTTGTCCTTTTGTAGAACTTTTTGGCTCTCTGAGTGAGAAGAGCCATTTGCTGGACTATCTCCATGTACTCCAGATCATCTGGATGGATACAGTCCAAATCTTCAAGAGTAAAGAGAAAGTTGCCTGAGGTTTCATCAGCAGAGACAAAGGCATGAGAAGAACTTGTCTCTTGGAAAGGACTTCCTTGAGTGTAGCTTTCCCTTGGAGTGTCTGGGAAGGTGATGAAAGGGCCCTTTTGTGAGTTGTCAGGGTAGCATATAAGGTGATGTTGTGGCTCAATGCTTTCCCTTTCAACCACATGGTGGGCTGAACTCAGTTGATTGCTGGAGTTACCAGATGAGTTTTGCATGTTCATCTACATCTAGTAGCCGCTAAGAATACCATACAACTCTGTAAGAGTAAGAGTCATAAGGTTCTCAGTCCTCTTGATAACAACACAGTAATGTGTCCATTGTCTAGGAAGAGAGGACATAAACTTCGTTACAATGTCCCTGTTCTCAAGAGTTACTCCAACATCCATTATAGTATCCATAATCTCAACATACCTAAAGTATTGTTGAGTCATGGTTTCACCTACCTTGAAGGTGAAGTTTTCAAACTGTTGCTTTAGGAGATCCTTCTTGTTCTCCTTTGCTTCAGTAGACCCCTCATACATCAGCTTTAGTGCTTCCCATAGTTGCTTGGCAGCTTTGCACTTCTTGAAGCATCTGCAGATGGAGTTTGGAAGAGCAGTTTAAAGGGCTGTCATGGCTTTCTGATCAATCTCTATTCTCTTCCTATCTTCTTCAGAGTAATCAGCCACAGCCTTAGGAATCATACCACCACTGGTAGCAGAAGTGGTGCTAGGTATATAAGGTCCTTCAAAGACAGAGTCCCACATCCTGGAGTCTTGAGACTTGATGAAGCATTCCATTCTTTGACACCAAGTATCAAAGTCTTCAGGAGTGATCAGTGGAGACTTTGCCATAGTTCCAGTTTCCATATCAGCTTTGGTGATAGCTGCCATTTGAGTTATTAAGTATTTTGTGTGTGTGAGGGATCTTAAGATGGTGAGATCTTATATCAAGAGCCTGAAATCTCTGATACCAAATGCAGGACCGGCGAAGGGTATGCACTTACAACACAACAACACAAAGAGGAGAGTTGCTTAGAACACTTAACAGATCAAATAGGGAACTGGTTAACTTTTAGAGAAAGATGCTAAGAATACAAGTAAATATGAGACAGAACAAGATGGCAAACAACACAACTAATTAGTTTTCAAGAATGCTGTATATTGCTTCTAAAGTTCTATTACAAATGTTACAAAAGCATAAAGGAAAGTCACAAGTACTTGAGATACATATACTACATCCTACAGCCGACCATACTTTAAAAGCCATCTGGATACAATTGACTAGACAACTACAAAATCAAATGTAGAGTCAAAAGACAGATTTTCCTTTTGACTAGTGACTATGACATGCCATAGCTCACATCCTAATATATTACAAAAAGGATAAAAGTACATAAAGTAGAAAGCACAGACTCAAGACCTCAATGTACAGTTACCAAAAGCATGGACCATTTCACCAACTCATGTAAGTTAGTGACTTTACACAGTTGCAGCAGAAAGGTGGTCCAGCTTTATGGTAAAGTACATTAGATAAAAGCATATCCTCAAAAGTCTTCGGAAGAAATATGTCTTCATTTTTTGGCCTCGGAAGACTTCGTCTTTGAAGCTTCGGAAGACCTCACTTTTGGCTTCGGAAGATGTTGGTCTTGGCTTCGGAAGATTTTACACTTAGAATATTTCTAGTGCATGGTGTAAAACTTTCGAAGCATTCCTACTTTTGTTCTTTAGTGCATGCATGCAGATAGACTTTGGATGTTTTGGCTGCATCAGACTTATAGGAATCCTTACAGAAATACATAAAAATACATAGAAAGATCACAAAACAAGTTAAATTCTTTTTTTTCACACAAATAAAACAAAATGTAGTCCTCCATTCGTTGCGTGTTTAGATGTTTTTATTTTTCGCCCCCCGAACCCGAGCTAATTTGGAGGTAATCATCATATGCCGCTTCATCATCGGCCATTCCGGGTGTCAATCCACCGTCTAATTCGTCTTCGTATAGTTCAGCTTCATATTCCAATTCTTTTTCAAGTGAGCATTTGTCTTGTATTCTTTCAGTTGCATCCAAATAATCATTCAAGTAGATAGATATTTCAACCGCTTGAGGTGTGAGTCGAGTTCTTCGTATTGATATAATCCAGATACTAATAGAAAAAGCAGATTCCGAAGCTACCGTGAAAGCTTGGATGGTTAGTAAATCTCAAACTACAGTGGATAGGACTGGAAATCGGTCTTCCTTACGTTTCCACCAAGCCAACAAGTAAAAACTTTTAAAATCTTGTGGAGTCATAGATATTAAAAAGGTTTGTCCCACCATACCTCCCAAGTTTACTACTCGAAGTGTTACCACATTGACGATTATTACATTCATTCCTTAATGTATTATACAAAGCAAACATTAGATCATTTGAACTTTCTGCATGTACCGGATGCCTCGTTGACTCATGAATGTTTGATGTTTCATCATATTTTGCTAAATAAACATTAAACATGTTTGATAAGTGTTGGTTAAAATTAGCTTTTAAATTTTGACCATAAATAGGTTTTTCTTCATCTAAACTCAAATCAAGAGTAATTTTATCAAGTAACGTTTCAACTCCAAAACAAGGCAGCGGCACAGGTAATAACCGGAGGTATTTTTTTAAAAATACATTTTAAGTTTTTCTTTCATTGGTGGTATCATATCCTAATAATGTCTATCCCTAAACAACAACTTATTTAATTTTGAAGTCATTAAGTAAATTTAGTAAAGTACTAATGAAATCGTTGGATAATAAACTCTAGAAAGACAAGTAGTTGCGGTTTTAAAAACTTGAAACATTTTGCTTATTTCTTCGATAGTAGCCAACCCCGATGGATGGTGAGTCAAAGCCTTTCCATGACTCACCAAAATATTATGAAAGGCTATTAAAATTTCTTTTTGCTCAATTTTCTTAAAATGAGATCTACACCATTTAAAGTTGACGGTTCTTTCATATGCAAAGTGTTTTTCAGTGGTTGTTAGTGCTTCATATCGTTGAATCTGCTTTTGTTCTTGAAAATATGATTATTTCTAAAACTGATATGAATTATGGACCAACTATTCTATTCTTTTGTTGGCGATATACATTGATCGTTTTCTACATATTTTAGATTAATTCTTAGTTCAGCCAGAATCAAATCTTTTAACATGGTTTTAGTTGCATTTATTGATTCTAACTGTGTTCTTCCTGTAAGGTTGATTGTTTCAATTGCTTGGGATGCACACATTGTGATATATTTGTTGATTGACCCTCCACTTTCTCCGTTCTTAAGTGAGGTTTTCATAAATGCCCAGCCACCGCTCGAGGGTACCTCCGCTCCCCAACTGAGCAAAATGTAGAAAAGGGAAAGGAGAGATAAAAAAAGGGAAGGCCTTGACAGGGCGGTGCTCTAACCGATTGAACTACAATCCCAGGAAAATGAGGTGTACAGCCTCCACTTTTTTCTCTTCATTCGAACTATTGACTTTCGCCGTGTTGTAACAGAAACACGAATGGGTAATCATATCCTAAAAGGCCATATTCTATAAAGCACGGGTATTTACTAGGACTGCTACGTGGGGTAAGCTAGCGAAGTATTCGACTATTATCTTTTTTTCTTTTTATATGTATTTTACTTTGAGGAAACACATTTACACTGGTCAAACACTACTTCACCAGGTCTTCTGGGTACCACAGCCTTTGCATTCTTTTGCTTCTACCTTCTGTTTGCAGTAATTGTTGGGGCAATGATGCTTGGTTTGAGACTAGTGTTTATAACCATCCATCCAATGAAGTAATCCCATTTATATTCTTAATAACATCTTTGTTATGTTATATTTGTTATTTGGTATCCAGTTGAATATCTTGCGGTTTTTGTAACCTGTGAAATGATGTTATTTGGTATCCAATTTTATATGATTTTATTTTTTCTAATTTTCAGGTTGGAGGAAGAAAAGATGAGTACAGTAATGCTAATATTGATGAAATCCATGCAGAGTGTTGCAAACTATAATTTTCGTTAACATTTTGTATCAAACTTAGAATTAAATGTTTTAAACTAGGAAATGTTACTTATTTGTTATAATATATTGTATGGAACAATTTGTCTTACAATATATGTAGTTTATTTTGTATTATGTTATAAGTAGTTATGACATGCACTCGAATATGTAATTGTAGTTTTAAAATCATCGCAGGTGAAAATTTCAAAACAATGACATGCATTTACGACACACAAATGACACACAAATGTGTGTGCTTCCGATTCGAACGGGATTGATGAGCTTGAATCTTAAAATTCAAATTGATAAGAACAAAATTCGATGATTAGATGCTAAATTTTAATAATGATGAACACAAAAATGTTTAATGTTTGTTGTTTATTGATTTGATAATGAATTCATCATCCATGAAGGATGATGATGAATTCATCATCCATGAAGGATGATGATGAATTCATCATCCGTGAAGGATGATGATATGATGATGTTATTGATGGAGTATGATTCCCACCTTAGGTGGTGAACCATCCATACATTACAATAATGATATATGTTGCTATTTATACTAGTCTAGCATTTACAATATTTACAAAATAAACCCTAGACTAATATTTTTTTGCTTTTGTTCTTCAAGTCTTCATCTTCAATAATTATTGGAAATCTTCAATTTCTTCAAAGGTAGAATACCCAACAATACTCCCCCTAAATTATAGATTCCGATGTGAAAATGAAACTTGATCGGTTGAATAATTGTCCAAAGCTAAGAGTATTTGTTGTTGTGGAAGCTAGGTATTCAAAACTTTGAAACAACTAATTGTGTTTTGTTCTGTTTTGATCCGTAGATGTAGAATTGATAAACTAATGTACATCCGTAGATACTAAACATCCGCAGAAGTGAGCTCCATGAAATTTGACTAAGGTAAACAGTCTGCGCATGTTCTCTATCTGCAGATCTTCTACGGAAGAACAAAACTTTTCTTTGTCCGTAAATCATCTACGGAAGAACAAAGTTAATTTTCTGTCCGTATCTCATCTACGGAACAAGAAAGTGTTTTGTATGCTCTATCCGCAGATCTTCTATGGAAGAACAAAAAGTTAATGTTCTGTTTTCGTAGATCATCTATGGAATAACAAAGTTTGGTTGCTGATTTTCAGCTAACATGCCATTGAAATTCAGCCTTGTTGCTTCAAAATGGTTAAGTGTGTTTCAAGTCAACCTCATGCACCTGAACAGTTCTAATGTGCCTAAACAGATGTCATGTGCCTGAACAGTTGTCATGTTACTGAAAATGGTTAAGTGTGGGTGTTTCAAGTCAACCTCCTGCGCATGAACAGTTCTCATGTGCCTGAACAGTTCTCATGCACCTGAACAGTTCTCATGCACCTGAACAGTACTCATGCGTGTTAACAATGCTCATGCGCCTGAACAGTGCTCATGCTCTTAAACGGCACTCATGCGCCTGAACAGTGCTCATGCTCCTGAACATAGTGCTCATGCTCCTAAACGGTGCTCATGCTTCTAAACATGCTCAAGCTTCTAAACAGTCTCATACCCCCAAATCTCTTCGTTTTAGCTCTAACTTGTTGATTATGATGATTTTTTCATGTTTTATTGATGTCATAGATCATTTTTCATCAATCAAACATGAAATTAGAGCTTAAATACACATCTAAATCTAGAGATTAATGAAGAACATGAAGAACATTCAAAAACCCACTTACTAGTGATTTTGATCCAAACATGATGTTGATGTTGATTTGTTGATAAAATTGATGTTGTAGCATCATGTTGATGAATCCAAATCAATCCAAACTCCATTTCCATGATCCAGATTCGAGAATTTCTGAAGAACACCAAGAACACACACACACTAGTGTGTGAAAATGACGAACATGAATCTGAAAATCCCAAATCTCATGGATTCTGCTCCAAACTTCGATTTCTTGCTTCCAATTTTGATTTGATCATATATGATGATCAAGCAACATTAGATTCGTGCTGAATCCATCAGATTCACCTTAAATCCTTGGATTTCTCATGAAGAACACACTAACTTTTTCTTCAAGTTTTCTTCAAATCTCTACTAATTTTAGCAATCTAACCATGAAATCTGATCAAAATCAATATGAATCTGTGACAACCGGCCTCTAGGTTGTTATCCTAACCCTAATTTACTTGCATCATTATCCATCTTATGAGTGCTAATAATTGAAACAATCCAACCCTATCATGAAATTAGAAGCATTTCTTGCTACTTGATTCAATTTATGGTTTCATATGATTTTATTGACTTTTGATTAGTTTAGGTTTTACCTTTTTAAAAATTAGTTGCAGGACCGTTTAAGGGCTTAACTACAATTACAACACAACAACACAATGAGGAGAATAACTAATCTCTAATCAAACAGTGAACTGGATAACCAAGGTGAAGCTAAGAACACCAGTAAGTAAATAGACAGAACAAGAGAGTTGGGTTTCAAGGAGGCAGTATATTGCTTTCTCAAGTTCTCTTACAAGTGTTACAAAGCATTAAGAAAAGATACAAGAACTTGAAATACTTATACTACAACCTACAGCCGGCCATACTTTGAAGGCCAGCTGGATACAATTGACTAGACACTAACAAAATCAATTGTAGGATCAAAAGGCATATCTGCCTTTTGACCTTGTGACTATGACATGCCATAGCTCACATCCTTTTACAATACAAAAAGGATAAAGTACATAAAGTGGAAAGTTACAGACTCAAGACCTCAATGTACAGTTACCAAAAGCATGACCCTTTTCACCAACTCATGTAAGTTGGTGACTTTACAGAGATGCAGCGGAAAAGGTGCTTTATGGAACAGTACATCAGATAAAGCATGTGTACTAAAAGTCTTCGGAAGAAATCTGTCTTCATAGGATGAGGCTTCGGAAGACTTTGTCTCTGAAGCTTCGGAAGACTTCATGTTTGGCTTCGGAAGATATTGGTCTTGGCTTCGGAAGATTTTACACTTAGAGTATTTTCTAATGCTTTGTGTAAAACTTCCAAAGCATTCTTCACTTCAGTACTTAGTGCATGTTTGCTGAGACACTTAAGCTGTTTTGGGTTGCATCAGACTTCAGGAATCCTTACATTAGTGTTCCGGGAATGTCAACTAGTCACCCTTACAAAATTTAATCTCAAGTGAAACAATTAAAATGTGAGCATACACACTCACACTTGTATATTTTCGGTCCATGCATGCATGGGCATGCACTAGATACCACAATTAACATCATCCACTAAATAATATATTATACCTAATACTACAAAACTACACTACCTAATAATTATTAACAATTAAAATTTAAATTTAAACACTCACACTAGGAGCCAAGATCGGGCGCCCCCTCTCCCTCCACTCACCTCTTCTCTACACCACCAACACCCTCACCACTCACACTTCATGCAATCCTTACACATTTCACCTCCACACTCTCTCCCTCTCCTCTCATATTCGAATTACCAGCTGAATTCTCTCCTCCTCCCCTTGCAAACTCTCTCAAAACACTCTCTACTCCAGCCCCAAAAATCGCAACAACAACATCAACAAGCATCGGCCAACCGAAGACCCGCAAGAAGGTGGCCATATCCGCGAGTTTGAACACACCTCTACCCATTGTTCGACTCTTCCAGCTTTTTTAGAAGATTCTCCAGCCTTGTCCAAGGAGATTCGAGCCTTCCAAGACCATCTACCCTCTCCAAAACGTGAACAACATCAAGTGTAAGCTTCATGTCACCCGAAAATGGTCTTTTCATGTGTTCTTTCATTTCTCTTTAAAAAACACCTCCTCTCTTTGTTATAGCAGAAACCCAACACCACTACCTTATTCTTGAGGAGCTTTCAACTTCACAAGAGGTATCTCACTCGTTATACTTGTCATTCCTAAGGTGGAAACCGATTTCCACCATGAAAATCCTATTTTTGGGACTTTTGCACCATCTAACTTGTAGATCTTGTAACTCTTGAAGGCAAAACTTATAATCTGCTTGTTAAAGGTTTAATGAACTCCTAATAACCTGTTTTAAAATTTATAAAAGAAGATACATCGTGGATATATGGTTTTAACACAAGTTACATCTTAAAAACCTTGTCTTTACAAGATATATTCTAATCTAAGCACTTGTTTGAAAACCCTCTTAACCAAGACTTACAACCTGCTCATAAACGACTTTGTAACACCTTAATAATCTGGATTTAAAGTTAAATGGGGTTTTTGGTAAGGTTTAACTACAAGTTGTAATGATTTACACATGTGTTATGGTAAGTTATGGCTAAATCACTAAGTTGATGGTTCATTGTTGTGAGGGGTAACCTAACCGTAAGTTTGGACTTAATTTCAGAATGTTTTGATGAATATTAAGGTTGTGACAAGTGGTTAATCTCTGGAAATTATGGACATGTTAAGATAGACCTATATTGGTTAATTTCGGGACCCGAAACATGGTAAAACGACCTTAAAAATAGTAAAAACATGGATTTAACACTCTTGAAAAGTATTCCAGGCTTAAAAATGATAAATAAAGTGTTCTGGAGTCAATGGGTAATTTAAATGGTCAAAAGAACAAATAAATGGCGTTTTAACTAAAAACGGGTACCAACCGAGCATCGTTTTTGAGGAAAATCTATGAAAAAGGAGTTTAAAGCTAAGATTTATAAAAAATCATGAAATTTCAGTAAGTTAAGTATTAAAAGACCTAAAGGTTTTGAAAAATTGGTCAAACAAGCTTTAAATGGTCAAATACGGTCAAAACCGCGTTTTAACGGGTCAAACGTAAAAACGAGATTTTCAACTATTAGAGGCAAAATTTCACAATTTAAGGACTTAAGACTTATAAAAATATCTTTTAGATGATACCTACTGGTCCAAGAATCAAATTTATGAAAACCCTAAATTCACTGTTAAAACTCTCCGGTTTTGCCGCAACCGGGAGCGTTAAACGCATAGTGTTTTAAACCGGACCCGTAAACTGAAAATTTTGGAACACTTACTCTATATTGAGTAAAATTTTACTCTAAGAACCTGATTTTTGGTCTTAAGTGTCATAAAGGACAATAAACCAAACTTAAGGGTAGAAACTGCCAATTTTGAAACTTGAGGGACTAATCTGTAAAATTTTACCAAACTTTATAACCGACTTCTATGAAGCTAATAATCACTTGAACAACAAAATTTCCTAATGTCCTTAACCTAATGAGGTAAAAATCCCAAATTTCATGAAGAAACCTTGACCTGCCATAAAAGGAAACTTTTTATAATAACCTTCACGAAATCAAAGCCTTACCCAATAGATAAACGTTTGAAACTATTGTTGCACCTTAAATGAGTTTAGAGCAGTAGCTTATTACTTAATATGTACATGTTAGGGTGCTAGACTTGAGACACTCCCGACACACCAAGAGATATTTTGACTTGAAACCTAAGGTGAGTTCTAGTGACTTCCCCTTTTTACTACTGTTTTGGGGTGAAACATGCTTTGTATTTATGAACTATATTTGTGCTTTACTTGATGATTGTATGTGGGATTTATGGATACCTGCTGAGACTTATATCATGATCATTAATTCTTTCGTGAAGCGCTTGTTTTATATGGATAGATCTATTTGGGGAATCCCCCACACACAGTGGCTTCCGTTCCAGGAAGGGTACCCCACTGAGATCCTAAGGGGTTGTTTGTGGCATGTAATAGGTTTTGTTAAGAAACTATGGTGAACCATCCGGGCAGGTATGGTTCACTGGTTTGGGGCTCAGTTCTTCCTTCGGGAATATCCGGTTAAACACAACCTTAGAAGAGGCTAACCGGGACTGAGTGCAGGGTTGATTATGATTTTCCCCACGATGTTGAAACAATGACTATTTCCTTTTTAATCAAAGAAGGATTTGTTAAGTCCTTTTGTTTTTAAACTTTAAGCACTTGAATTCACCAACTTTTTAGTTGACACAAATTTCTTTTGAGCATGTTTCAGGTAATGTATGAAGAGATCCTAGCTGTTGTGAAGACCTAGACTTATCCCGTGACCATGGCATTGGCATATTTTCCTTAATGAATCATTTGAACAATTTTATATTTGTGTTGAACAAGTACGATTTATTTTTATGGATGATTGTAAAACTCATTTGGGGGCTTGATTTGTTTCTAGCCCCGGTATCTTTTTAAATACATTAATGCCATGTGATATTCTCTCCTTTGAGCTCTTGTAATGGTTTGTTTCCGCTGCCATATGTTGTTGCTAGTCTGTGACGTCCCACCCTACCTGGGCCCGGGGTGTGACAGATTGGTATCAGAGCCAAAGGTTGTAGAGAAGTCAGGAATACCATAGTAGACCCTAGGCTACAACCCTGATACCCTAGGACTGTCCTTGTGGGAAGTGTTGGGATGATCGGGTTGGGTAAATTGATGATTACACTTGATCAACGTAATCATGAATTTACCGGACGCGTAATTTCCATCACGGATCTTTAGGTTATGGTTGGACTTTTTCTGATTTATATTGGTGATTTTGAAACTAATTTCAAAAAGGGGATTTAAATGATTTTTATGATGAACTATGTTATCCGATACTATTTGAAGAGACTATTGATTTGGGCAACACGGACAACTATATGTTGGAATAACGGATACTATTGCCATCACTACTATTACTAGGACTATTATTATAATCATGAGTGATGAGAAAGCAAATTACTCATGATGTATTTCTTACAGGACGCAGCGATTATGGCTGATAAAGGTAAGGCGCCTGCTCACCCCGACACTGAGATCACTCCTACCGGAACCTTGAGAAGGGCGAAGCCTCAGACTGAGTATGAAGCGTACTTCCGGAGATGCGGACATCCAGGGTGGATATCCGTCACGTCAGATGACACTGAAGCTTCTGAGGACACTTCCTCCACATCACCTTCCAGAAGCCGAACGCGTTCCCACTCTCCTCAAGTAGCTGCTCCTACCCTCTCACCCATCCCACCTATTGGGAATAGGGGTGCGCGTACTGTCACCCGACCTCGCAAAAGTGTTAGGCCAGGATCCTCCGTATCCTTTAGGATGCCTCCTCCTCCTCCCCCGCCTGTTAGGATTCCGACTTCGGTACCTCCGCTGTTTGACCCACGTGATGAGCACCTGATGCCGCCAAGGCATAGTATGTATGACGGCCCCAGCGTACTGGCTGGTGATAGGTACTCCCAGTCGAGTCGCCGAGCAAGTGACGTAGGACCCTCTGATGCGACATTGGATAAAATTTGAGGACCGTACGTCATCATGAGTTGTTTGTTCAGCACGCCACTCGAACCTCCCAGTCTGCTCAATTCCAGGCTATGATGGCTACGCAAGGAGTGCAGCGTTTGGTGCAGGAGCAGAGAAAGAAGATTTCAGGATGGGTTGGATGGCTGAAGAAAAAATGGATGTGAGAGTAGGGGTACTCAGCAGGATTATCTGTCTCTAGACAGTAGAAGGAAACTATTTGAATTATTATTCGATACTATTATTATTATTATCATGGGGGTGATGGCACCTTCCAATTTGTAAGAGCTTGACTCTGATTCAACTTTGCTGGATGATACTACTATCTCTATTTATCTATGAATTGTTTGCTTGGATGCTAGATTTAATGGACTATTTGTATTGAATTTCAATATGTTGTGTTGTACCTTGATATTGGTCTGTGCCCTTTCTAACTGGTTGTCTAACTGTTATGTCATGTTTTGTTTTGGACTTTATAAGATTCTCTTAGTGGGTTGTAAATATATATGTGCGCGCCATGATCCCTCTTCCCGAGGCATGGTATATTAGGGTAATGATGCATAAGCTATTTGAAACAAATTTTGAGATGCTAAACGAATCTATTTGTGATACTATCAGAATGCCGACTCGCAGAGGAACACGATTTGGACGGCGAGGAGCCACTAGGGGCCACCGTGAGGAAGCCAGGCAGACCGGAAACTAACCTACTCCACCAGGAACTCCCCACAGGGAAAATGCTAATCAAGAGAGCGATGAAAGAATTGCTAACCTCGTAGCTCAGCAACTAGCTAACGCCATCCCGACCATTATCGCCCAGATAAATGCTGATCGGGGTAACACTAATGATCGGCCAGCGAACAACGAGGGCCACGACGAGGAAGCCGAGGCGTTAAAGAATGGATGCTCCTATAAGACCTTCATGGCATGTAAGCCTAAGGACTTCTATGGCACCAAGGGTGCTATAGAGACTTACAGATGGATTGACGAAATAGAAGCTGTCTTGGACATTAGCGAGTGCAAGATGGATCATATGGTGAGGTTTGCATCACAATCCCTCAAGGGATCAGCTCTTGAATGGTGGAAGTCAATTACTCAAACCCGTGGAAGAACCGTGGCTAATCGAATGAGTTGGACTGAATTCAGAGAGCTAATGACCAGTAAGTATTGCCCCATCAATCAACTCGAGAAGCTGGAGACAAAATTCCTAAGTTTGGAAATGAAAGGTCCCAACTGCACAGAATATATCAATCGTTTCTTAGCCCTATCCAGACTTGTTCCCCATCTGGTAACGCCTGAAGCTAAAGGTGTAGCACGATTCATCTGGGGGCTACACCCAAGAGTTAGGGGAATGGTCCGTTCCTCCCAGCCTTCAACCCTACAAGCTGTTGTTGACCTTACCAGCAGTTTGACTGATGACTTAATTAGGGCTGGATGGACTGAACAAGCAAGGGCTGATGAGAAGAGGAAGTTTGTTGGTAAGAAAATAAAATGGTTTGAAGTGAAGAGAGCGGTTGGAAGTAGCAGCGGGTCAGGTAGAAAGAGTTCTGAAGGTGCGAGGCGTGATGATCAGGGAAGCAAGACCCAGAGACTGTATTCGGGGACAAGCCCATTTTGCAACAAGTGCAAGTTACATCATCAAGGGGAATGTAACCCGATGCCCTGTTTTAGGTGCAAGAGAACAGACCATCTAATCAAAGACTGCACTTACGCACCAGGAAAACAATGCTATGAATGCGGAGATCCAGGGCACATGAGGAACAAGTGTCCTAAGCTGGGTAGAGACAAGGATGCCAAGCACAACAAGCCTAAAGGAAGAGCTTTCGTAATGGACCCAGCAGGAGCTTGTAGGGAACCTGACGTGGTTAACGGTACGTTCCTTGTAAACAATCATCCTGCTACTGTACTGTTCGATACTGGAGCGACTGCTAGTTTTGTCTCTAGTACTTTTAGGCCTTTGATTGACTTAGACGCGTGTGCCTTGACCGATACGTTTACCGTAGAATTATCTGACGGTAACATTTTAGAAACTAACGAAGTCATCAGGGATTGCCTGTTGAATCTAAAGGGGAATACGTTTAGGATAAACTTGATGCCCATTAAGTTAGGAGGATTTGATGTGGTTATTGGTATGGATTGGCTAGCTAAGCATAGAGTCGAAATCGTATGTGATGAGCGTCTACTCAAGATACCGTTGAGCGACAAAGAAGTGTTAGTGGTAGAAGATGAGATGAGGAAGAATTATCCACACCTCTTCAAACCCACCCATTCAGACTCTAATCGAAGCTAAAATTTCGGGATGAAATTTCCTAAATGGTGGGAGAATGTGACAACCGGCCTCTCAGTTGTTATCCTAACCCTAATTTACTTGCATCATTATCCATCTTATGAGTGCTAATAATTGAAACAATCCAACCCTATCATGAAATTAGAAGCATTTCTTGCTACTTGATTCAATTTATGGTTTCATATGATTTTATTGACTTTTAGTTAGTTTAGGTTTTACCTTTTTAAAAATTAGTGTTCCGGGAATGTTAACTAGTCACCCTTACAAAATTTAATCTCAAGTGAAACAATTAAAATGTGAGCATACACACTCACACTTGTATATTTTCGGTCCATGCATGCATGGGCATGCACTAGATACCACAATTAACATCATCCACTAAATAATATATTATACCCAATACTACAAAACTACACTACCTAATAATTATTAACAATTAAAATTAAAATTTAAACACTCACACTAGGAGCCAAGATCGGTCGCCCCCTCTCCCTCCACTCACCTCTTCTCTACACCACCAACACCCTCACCACTCACACTTCATGCAATCCTTACACATTTCACCTCCACACTCTCTCCCTCTCCTCTCATATTCGAATTACCAGCTGAATTCTCTCCTCCTCCCCTTGCAAACTCTTTCAAAACACTCTCTACTCCAGCCCCAAAAATCGCAACAACAACATCAACAAGCATCGGCCAACCGAAGACCCGCAAGAAGGTGGCCATATCCACGAGTTTGAACACACCTCTACCCATTGTTCGACTCTTCCAGCTTTGTTAGAAGATTCTCCAGCCTTGTCCAAGGAGATTCGAGCCATCCAAGATCATCTACCCTCTCCAAAACGTGAACAACATCAAGTGTAAGCTTCATGTCACCCGAAAATGGTCTTTTCATGTGTTCTTTCATTTCTCTTTTAAAAAACACCTCCTCTCTTTGTTATAGCAGAAACCCGACACCACTACCTTGTTCTTGAGGAGCTTTCAACTTCACAAGAGGTATCTCACTCGTTATACTTGTCATTCCTAAGGTGGAAACCGATTTCCACCATGAAAACCCTATTTTTGGGACTTTTGCACCATCTAACTTGTAGATCTTGTAACTCTTGAGGGCAAAACTTATAACCTGCTTTTTAAAGGTTTAATGAACTCCTAATAACCTGTTTTAAAAGTTATAAAAGAAGATACATCGTGGATATATGGTTTTAACACAAGTTACACCTTAAAAACCTTGTCTTTACAAGATATATTCTAGTCTAAGCACTTGTTTGAAAACCCTCTTAACCGAGACTTACAACCTGCTCATAAACGACTTTCTAACACCTTAATAATCTGGATTTAAAGTTAAATGGGGTTTTTGGTAAGGTTTAACTACAAGTTGCAATGATTTACACATGTGTTATGGTTAGTTATGGCTAAATCACTAAGTTGATGGTTCATTGTTGTGAGGGGTAACCTAACCGTGAGTTTGGACTTAATTTCAAAATTTTTTTATGAATATTAAGTTTTTGACAAGTGGTTAATCTCTGGAAATTATGGACATGTTAAGATAGACCTATTTTGGTTAATTTCGTGACCCGAAACATGGTAAAACGACCTTAAAAATAGTAAAAACATGGATTTAACACTCTTGAAAAGTATTTCAGGCTTAAAAATGATAAATAAAGTGTTCTGGAATCAATGGGTAATTTAAATGGTCAAAAGAACAAATAAATGGCGTTTTAACTAAAAACGGGTACCAACCGGGCATCGTTTTTGAGGAAAATCTATGAAAAAGGAGTTTAAAGCTAAGATTTATAAAAATCATGAAATTTCAGTAAGTTAAGTAATAAAAGACCTAAAAGATTTGAAAAATTGGTCAAACAAGCTTTAAATGGTCAAATACGGTCAAAACCGCGTTTTAACGGGTCAAACGTAAAAACGAGATCTTCAACTATTAGAGGCAAAATTTCACAATTTAAGGACTTAAGACTTATAAAAATATCATTTAGATGATACCTACTGGTCCAAGACTCAAATTTATGAAAACCCTAAATTAACTGTTAAAACACTCCGGTTTTGCCGCAACCGGGAGCTTTAAACGCATAGTTTTTTAAACCGGACCCGTAAACTGAAAATTTTGTAACACTTACTCTATAATGAGTACAATTTTACTCTAAGAACCTTATTTTTGGTCTTAAGTGTCATAAAGGACAATAAACCAAACTCAAGGGTAGAAACTATCAATTTTGAAACTTGAGGGACTAAACTGTAAAATTTTACCAAACTTTATAACCGACTTCTATGAAGCTAATAATCACTTGAACAACAAAATTTCCTAATGTCCTTAACCTAATGAGGTAAAAATCCCAAATTTCATGAAGAAACCTTGACCTGCCATAAAAGGAAACTTTTTATACAAACCTTCGCGAAATCAAAGCCTTACCCAATAGCTAAACGTTTGACACTATTGTTGCACCTTAAATGAGTTTAGAGCAGTAGCTTATTACTTAATATATACATGTTAGGGTGCTAGACTTGAGACACTCCCGGCACACCAAGAGATATTTTGACTTGAAACCTAAGGTGAGTTCTAGTGACTTCCCCTTTTCACTACTGTTTTGGGGTGAAACATGCTCTGTATTTATGAACTATATTTGTGCTTTACTTGATTATTGTATGTGGGATTTATGGATACCTGCTGATACTTATATCATGATCATTAATTCTTTCGTGAACCGCTTGTTTTATATGGATAGATCTATTTGGGGAATCCCCCACACACAGTGGCTTCTGTTCCAGGAAGGGTACCCCACTAAGATCCTAAGGGGTCGTTTGTGGCATGTAACAGGTTTTGTTAAGAAACTATGGCGAACCATCCGGGCAGGTATGGTTCACTGGTTTGGGGCTCAGTTCTTCCTTCGGGAATATCCGGTTAAACACAACTTTAGAAGAGGCCAACCGGGACTGAGTGCAGGGTTGATTATGATTTTCCCCACGATGTTGAAACAATGATTATTTCCTTTTTAATCAAAGAAGGATTTGTTAAGTCCTTTTGTTTTTAAACTTTAAGCACTTGAATTCACCAACTTTTTAGTTGACACAAATTTCTTTTGAGCATGTTTCAGGTAATGTATGAAGAGATCCTAGCTGTTGTGAAGACCTAGACTTATCCCGTGACCATGGCATTGGCATATTTTCCTTAATGAATCATTTGAACAATTTTATATTTGTGTTGAACAAGTACGATTTATTTTTGGATGATTGTAAAAACTCATTTGGGGGCTTGATTTGTTTCTAGCCCCGGTATCTTTTAAAAAACATTAATGCCATGTGATATTCTCTCCTTTGAGCTCTTGTAATGGTTTGTTTCCGCTGCCATATGTTGTTGCTAGTCTGTGATGTCCCACCCTACCTGGGCCCGGGGTGTGACAGAATCCAACAACTCCAGCTCTGATACCAATCGTGTGCTCCCGATTCGAACGGGATTGATGGGCTTGGATCTTAGAATTCAAATTGATAAGAACAAAATTTGATGATTAGATGCTAAAATTCAATAATGATGAACACAAAAGTGTTTAATGCATGTTGTTTATTGATTTGATGATGAATTCATCATCTATAAAGGATGATGCTGAATTCATCATCCATGAAGGATGATGATATGATGATGTTGTTGATGGAGTATGATTCCCACCTTAGGTGGTGAACCATCCATACTTTACAATAATAATATATGTTGATATTTATACTAGTCTAGCATTTATAATATTTATAAAATAAACCCTAGACTAATAATTTTTTTGCTTTTGTTCTTCAAGTCTTCATCTTCAATAATTATTGGAAATCTTCAATTTCTTCAAAGGTAGAATACCCAACAAAATGAGTGTCATCTTTATTTATGACAGGGGTTTCCTTGACACGCTTTTGCGTGTTATCTATACCATTTTATGACACACAATGCGTGTTATTAAAGGTATATTATCTAGTAGTGTCAACTGGAAGTGGATACTAAAACCAAGGTAAAATCCAAAGTGGATGTTGCAACGAAAGGCCCAACAACCCCTAGTAAAGTAAACTTCAAAAACAGTACTCTAAAAATCAGTCATGTATTATTATGAACTGTGAACACCTTCAAGATCTCCCTCTTTACTAATATCGTGTATCACACATGGTTGAATAAATGTAAAATTACTCATTTTTTACTTATTACTATAAATAGGACCAAGAATTAATGCAAAAAAATGCACAAGTGGCCAAACTTGAAACAAAAAACATTAAACTAAAATATTTATAATACTAGGTTATGACCCGTGTACTACAATGAAAATAATATATTACATGGTAAGATATAAATATACATCGACTCTATAAATTACATATTGTTAGTGTAAGAAATTTTAAAAATAATATAATTATTATAATTTGAGATTAGAAAACAAACTAATTTTAGATTTTGAGAAATGAAACGATCTAAAATAGATTGAAAGATATTAAAGTCAAAACCATATCTGAAGCCTAGAAATTTAACACGTTTTGTAATTTTTTTTAAAAACTTTAAGCATAGTATATGTTCATTATCAAAATGCTTAAATTTTTAAACATTTTTCATTAAGCAATGACTTATGAATAAACAAATATTTATTTTCATGTAGATCATTTTTAAACATTATAAAATTTACGTTCCATACGTTGGGTTGTATTTTGATATCTTCGAATTACAACAAAAATATTTTAAGTACAAAGTTAAGTATTAAAACTTTTAAGAATAGATATAATAAATAATTAAATTAAAATGTACATGTTTATCAATAAATATATTTCACCTTACTTGTGAACATTAACTTTTTTTAAAGTCTAATTATACTATAATTGTGCAATCATTTTTTTTCATGTCAAGATCAGTCAAAAAGTAAATGTTTTTAGTTTTACTTTTTGTCAAATAATTTCATAAAACAATAAGAGTAAACAAAAAACATTTTTTTATCTTTAAGTCCATAAATCACCTTTTTAAATTATTCATTCAAAAATACTAACATGTTTTTAATCATATTTATATCAATTCTTTTAAATAATGTCTAAATTCGAAAATTACTATAGTATCAATTTTTTAATATCTTTTATTCATAGATCATTGAATGTTGTTTCTAAAACAATTTGCCATTTTATGACATAAATTGTTTATAATGAATGATAATTTATCATATATATTTTTATTATAAATTGTCTTTAACTTAAATATTGATATTAGTTTTTAGTTTTAATTTAAAAGAATGACAATTTATTGTATTTTTATTACAATAAGGTGTTATTTTTTAAATAGTTACTTCTTTAATACATATAAAAATTTGAAGACAATTTAAACATTAAGAAGTTCACGTATAATCAGTAATTCGATACACTTTATGTGATAACAAATTTTAATATGTAACTAATTTAAAACTTAAAATTATATTAATTTCTAATATGAAAACTATTTAAAATGTTAATTATGGTAAGCGTTTATTGTTTTTTTAATTATAAAATCATTTTTTCACTCACTAAGTCAAAAGTGTCGCTAAATAATATATAAATCAGGGTTCTATTTGAACTTACAACTTCAATTTGATTCAGTTATTGAACTAATGGGTTGAGTCAGAATATGTAGAACTCAATTTCAGCACTGTTGGGTAGAGTTATCATAACAATTTCAAATTTTGTTTCCAGGTAATCGGAGCATGTCTATATAATTCTCTTTGATTTTGATTACGAAGAAGAAAACAGAGTTGTTGGAGATCCAACCTCAAGTACTTCGAATTATATCTAAGTCATTTGTTCTTTTTGATTTGTTTGATTGCATTGTAATTGTAGATACATGATGTTCCTAGTTTATGCACTTAAATGTAAAAGTCTTTCATGTCTTATATATGTGTAATATGATGGTGAAATGAAATATTTTATATGTCTTGATGTTTAATTATCTTTGAATATTTCATATTATTAATGTTATATATATAAACATCATATATAGGTTTGAGGATGTTGTACATAGTTCTTAGTCAATAATGATTAAGTAATGTGTTCAACTTAGTCGGGTGATTATTCATGCTAATGGACCATACTTATGGACCATATGCATGAATATATCATGCTTATGGACCAGTCGCACGACTGAACCAGGAGACTAATTCAGTCGTATGATTGAGACATAAGATTGACTCAGTCGCACGACTGAACCTTCATTCGTGCGTATGAATCAACCACATGATTCAGTCGCACGACTGAACCATGCTAATGGTTCGGTCGTACGAATGAAAACTACAAACCTTTAAATACCACTTAATTCGTGGAAAAACATAACACTTTGAGAGAAACTTCGAATATTCGTAAACCCTAGCCGTCCAGAGCGTCCTAAACAGCCAATCCACCTTCATAGTTTAATCTTGATCGATTCCTACTCATTCTTAATGTTGAGTTCATTGTTATATCAATCGGGTTATCGTTCTCACTGATTGGATCACCAGTAAAATAGGATTCCACACTATTTGATCTGGTTAACGAAGAATCCGTTAGTACTCCGTACGTACACGGTCCTATCAAGTGGTATCAGAGCTTTGGCTCGTGATTTTGCATGCAATAAAGTCTCAGTTTTTCATTATATGGTAGATTAGGGTTTCTGGAAAACTCATATTTTGTGTCAAAGTGTCAAAATATTCGATTTTACAAACTCAGCAGCCTTCAGTCGCACGATTGGTCCATTCGTACGATTGAACTCATTCGTATACTCTATTCGCACGACTGAACTTAGTCGCATCTCCCATCCGCACTATTTGATTTGGTTCACGCAGAATCCGTTAGTACTCCAGTCAGTTGATTTCAATCACCTTGTTCATATGCACGACTGAATCCAATCGCACGATTGAATTCATTCACATCCTTTATTCGCACAAGTGATCCATACTCACAGCCCATTCGCACGAGTGAAACTGTCCTGTTCTAAAAGTACCAAGTTTAAAGCAATGGAAGACCAATTTGCTGCATTTACTGCCAAAAAGGACTCCCGCATCCAGAACCTTCTACTTCTGGAGAATGAGATTGGAAATCATAATAAACCACCAAAGCTGTTAACATTAAATGAATATCCACAGTGAAAATAACGGTTTGAAATCTATTTGAATGGAGTGGACCCAAATCTTTGGACATCCATTGAGACGTGTTATATGGTACCAGTCAGTGCTAATGGAGTCAAGTTGACTTTGGGAGGAATGAGTGAAGCTCAGAAGATTCTGTTCAATGTTGAAAAGAAAGTATATGCCTTGTTGACTCCAGTTGTTTCAGGAGCACCGTTACAAACAACGTTCGTGTCTAGTTCTTCTGCTCCTTCACAAAATAGTGCTTCAGGAACCGAAACGTCAGGGTCATCTGGAACCCAATACATAGTTCCTGAGGCAAATACTACAAAGTTGAAGACTGAGAATCTCGGTAATGTCACAGTGGAAGTTGCTAAGAAGCACATGGATCTTCTAGCGGCTGTTGTACAATCTTATGATGGTTTAGTTGTCGGTAAGAATGGAAATTGTCATCTTGCAGATGAGGATTACGAGCATGTTTATGAAAATGAGCTAGAAAGAATGGACATAATGTGGGCCTTGGCTAGTGCAGTCAGAAGAGCGAAGAAGTTTGTCAAAAAGACGGGGCAAAATCTAGTTGGCACTAAAGATACGAGTTTTGGTTTTGACAAAACCAAATTCACATGTTTCAGTTGTGGTGAAAAAGGTCATTTTAAACGTGAATGTGTAAAGCCCAAGAAAACCGGAAATGGAAACCCATTTCCTATATTCAACCGTCAAGACAAAGACATGATTGGAACTACTTATTCTAGTAAAGAGACAAAGGATCCGACTGCTCAAGGTGATGAAGGGCAAGACTGGTCCTTCCGCTTTGTCTCTCCGGGTGAATCAAATATTGCCTTTGTCGATGCACTGGATGATGGATCTGCTAGTGAAGGTGAGATCATAGCTGAGCAAGCGATGTCACATACCGAAGAAGCTTTGAATGTTGTAAATCACTTGGTTGAGGAAGAGCTCAGAGCAACAAACTCAGAATCTCCAATCAACGAAGAATCTGATATAGCTTTGATGGCTAATTCGTCTTATTCCTCACAGGTAAGATCTAAAGACCAATTATTTGAAAAACATGCTTGTACTGAATGTGACAAATTTAGGAAAAGCATTGATCTAAAATTTGCAAGGTTATTAGAACACAATGATAATTTGGTACATGATTTACAACTCTGCACTGAAGCAAATCGTATTTTAAAATAAAATGAGTGCAGCTTCAAAGAAAAGATAGAACTTTTGGGGAAAAAACTAAGGGAAACCAAGGTTGTTGCCTTAAATCAATCAAATGACATAAAGTTTTATTTAAACTCTTTGGAAGAAACTAAAAAGGAAAAAGCAGTTTTGGAAGTTGAGGTTGAATCTTTAAAACAAAAACTGCACAGTTTGGCTAGTTCTTCTCACATAGTTCAAAACTTGGTGAAAGAAAGAAATAACGGGAATGGTTTGGGTTATAAAGTAGTACTGCCACCACATGCAATCCTTTTGAACACAAAATATAGACCAATCAATAATAACCCTGTAAAGGATTATGTGGTGTCTACTCCTCTGGTTAGTGAACCCGATTCTACAAGTAAACCCGTGGAATCTGTCACTAAACAGAAGGAGTCTACTTTGAAATTAAACCAGAAGATGCCTGTTGGATATTTGGATGATGAAATTAAAAAGGTTAATTTAGGGTCAGGTTCACAAAAATTTATTTTAGAACCCAAATCGACTAATCCAATTAACCATAAACGTGTTAATCTTCAAAGTCCAAATAAAATGAAAGTGAAACATGTTCAAAATGTTAAAACAATTCATTTTGTTGTAGAAGGTGGAACATCTAAAAGAGAAGTGAAACGACCCAACCAGACACATCTAAAACTGTAACATCTCGTATTTCCGTTAATTAAAGGTTAATTTTGTTAATCCTTATATGGTTTATTTATGCAATTTATGAAACTTGGTGGGCTATTATTGTATGATTTTTGTTTAAGTTTCTAAACTAAGTAAATAATAATAATGGTAACAATTATAATAATAACAATAATAATAATAATATTGATAATAATAATACTAATAATAATAATAATAATAATAATAATAATAATAATAATAGTAATAATAATAATATTGATAATAAAATTAATAATAATAATATTATTAATAATCATGAGAATTTTATTAACCTAGGGGGCTAAGTTGTATTTTTAAAACTTTAAATTAAAGTTTTATGCATGAAATAACAAAACCAAATCCTAAGGGGCTAAATGTGTAAATTGTTGAAAACCCAAACCCCCTTCCCCTTGTTTCCCGTATTTCCGGCCACCGCCGGCAAGGCCACCGGCCGGCTCCGGCCACCTTAAAAACACCCGATATGGGTCGATTCTTATACCAAAAACCGTCTTGAACTCTTCTGGAACATGATTCGAACCTTAACGCAACAATTAATCTCATTTAAACGTCGGTTACTGAGTTCAATCGAGTGTATAACCGATGTCTTTAATTCCATAGCCGTTCGAGCATTGAAACGAAATAATAATCAAATTAAACGAATATACACAATCATCTAACTAATCCTAATCGAACTCAACCTTCAATTTCACCTGGAATCAACATAAACATTCCATTCGATTTCCACCTTTCGCCGTCAACCTGCAACACCCGTAGACCACATTCCGAGCTTGTTAACTTGCAATTATCAGAGGGCTTTTCATCGTTGGGGTCACTAGAAGCTTACTGTAAAAGGAATTTGATTTTCATCGACGATTTCATCTTGAATCAGTTTCTCCACAGTCGCGACCTAGGTTCATAACGCGAGCATCGAATACCAAACGAATCAAGTAAGTTAAATACATACATGTACTCGAATTCTCATAGGGAACAAAAGCCCCATGATTCCAATCATTTACATAAACGAATTGCATGTCAATTTGGGGGAAAATCGTTCTAGGGTTCTTGGTGAAAAGGGGGAGTTTTTCATATGGGCTTAAAAGAGTTGGAAACCAAAATGAACCAAGGCCAAGGCCCTGGTTCACTTGTTAAGTTACTGTCCTCCTATCCTTGAGGTCCCGGGTTCGAACCCGGGCTCCCTCAACTATTATTTTTATGGCTTTTTGAGCCTTAATTTAATTATGGGCAATTTGTAATAATTATAAAAATAGCTTTTATAACTTTAAATATTTTAAAAAAAACACCAAATAATTTTCTGGAATTTTTGAAAATATAGGAAATAAAATAAATTGTAATAAAACCTTTTTACGAAGATTACTCTAAGTTTTATTTCTATTAAAATGGTTTTCAAATCTTAATTAGCAAAATGATTTTTGGTTTAAATATTACCTTTAAATTATTATCGTTTAAATCATGTTGTTCCAAGTGTTTATTTAAGTTTTATATGCAAACCTTATTAGTTATTTTAAATGGATTAATTACATATTTTCTAGTAAAAGACTTGAAATACTATATTTTCTTATTATTTAGCGTATTTTACTAAAACCCCAAATTCGACTTAGAACCTAGCCCATCTCTAATTCGTTAAACTTATTAAACTTAAATCTTGTAATATTTATATATTTAGGTGTCTTGTGACGTTTATCTTGGAACGACGTTTACTATTCTTAAATAATCTCCATTATATACTTATTGCCATGTGAGTTTCCTTGTCCCTTTTTCATAGTTTCACACTATTTTGGGGTGAAACATGATAGCTTATACATGATACACTTATACACATTTGAGACTTGTAAATCACTTGCAATTCAACTTATTATTTTGTCATGGTTATTTGTGTATTGTAAGTGATTATATGAGATACATAGTTTGTTTACAATCATTAACTATTGCTAGCCTGGCGACGTCTTAGTTCTTTGGGCGTGACAAACCTATTTGGTGCTAAAGCCGAGGTATTGCCGGCTCCTGATGACGTATGCTTGTTCATCATGGGAACCAAATACACTTAGCCAATCTTTTATACTTGTAATCAAGTCGAGGTTTGGTTGTAACGATATGTGTTCTATAACCTTACTTGCTTATGACCTATGACATGAATTGCTACTTGTAACCTTTTTCATATTATGTATGAAAACCTTGGAAACTCACAACTATTTTTAGTTGACTCTTATTTTTATCATGTTTCAGGTCAACCTCAAGTTTAAAGTGATCTTTTGAAGCATGCAATAATCTAGGACTTGGACCTAGTTAATGAAATAAAAAGTATACATTATGTTATGTTATGTTTGAACTTATTTCTTGTTTGAGACTTATGATTGTATTTCATTTTAAGACTTATGATAATAATATTTACAATTTAATATAGCGTTATGTGGCTGTGAACAATCTTAACCCTCACATCTCGACGATTCCGCCGTCAAGGTTGGGGTGTGACAGATTGGTATCAGAGCCCATAACTATAGGGATTTAGGTTATTAGAAATGCTGACCTAGACTATAGCTTATGCATGAACCTCATAGAATAATATTTATATTCTTGGAAATATATATATTGTTACATGCTACATAATGCTATGCCTTACTTTTGTGCAACATGATGCCTTAGCATAGGTTTGCCTTGTAATTGTTTAAACTTTGTTACTCGTCTCCCTAAACTTACCTTTGACACTTTGACTCTCCCCGACAAATGAAACTTCTTAATCTTATTCTCGACGACACGTGGAATTGTATACTTATGCTTATGACTTGGATCCTTAGACTTATGTCTAATCTATGTAAAATCTCATCAAGGTTTTGATTTCATGAACCTAAGAAATTTGTGTGACACATAGACACCTGTATTCTAGATTTCCTGGCAAAAGGCCCTCGGGCTAAGGCAAGCATATCGCATAAATCCTATGGGACTAGTTATGCTTACCTGGGGATTTCTAGGATGAGTGATAAACTATGGTCAACATACACAAATTTCTAAGGCGAGTGAGTCAACTTACCTTGACGTGTCAACGTTTCCAAATGGTAATGCGTTACCAAATGGAACCATTCCATGTGCCTTACAACTTTTGCCTTATCCTTGTTGAACTATAATCCTTGTTATTCCAATTTTCATATATAACTCGTTTTGTATATTCCAGCATGTCTCGTCATCATGGAAAGCGTGGAAGTTCCGATCGTAAGTTAGCCGCCATGATTGCTCGACAAATGGCTGTTGTCATCCCGACCATGGTTGCTGAACTTAATAGCACCTTAATGACCAACGCTAGCAACAATGGAAATGGTCATGGAGAGAATAGAAACAACCAAAACGGGAACAATCAACACGGGAACAATCAAACTTGCACTTTCAAACACTTTGCTCTTGCAAGCCCACTAGTTTTAGTGGCAAGGAAGGAGCCACTGGTCTTCTTGAGTGGTTCGAAAGCATGGAGAATACCTTTATCAATTGTGAGTGTCCCGAGACGCTCAAAGTTCGTTATGCCACTAGTATGCTCCAACAAAGGGCACTTACCTGGTGGAATAGCGAGAAGAGAAATCGTGGTCCTGAAGCCGTGCTAGCACTTACCTGGGAAGAGTTCAAGAACATCGCCATCGCGAAGTTCTGCCCAAGAAGTGAATTGCAAAAGTTGGAAGAAGAGTTTTGGAACTTGAAGCAAAATGATGGTGATCATTTGGCCTACTCAACTAGGCATCATGAGTTGAGTATACTGCTGCCTCACATGGTCGACACTGTCCCCCGCAACATCGAGAAGTTCATTAAGGGTGTACCACCCCAAATTCAAGATGCTGTGGTGGGTAGCTGACCCACAACCTTGGAAGAAGCCATTACTATCACCGCTCAACTCACCGAGAACCATATACGAGCGGGCACCATGTCTGTGAAGGGTGCAAAGAAGGTAGAGAAGACGGCTACCGAGGCTGTTAAGGAGACCAAAGCTGAACCGTCTTACAACAACAACAACAACAAGAAGCGCAAGTTCACACCGGCGCGTAACTATGTGTGGCTGCAACCAAAACAACCCCAAAGACAACTTGTACCTGCGGCTGCACCTGTGGCACAAGTGCCTGGGGCTAGGGCTTATGCTGGTCCTCAGCCTATGTGCAACATTTGTAGGTACCATCACCCGGGAAATCAACCATGTCGTATCTGTACTTTATGCGGTAATATGGTCACTTGGTGGCGACTTGTCACCGTGTGCACCTAACACGCCGTCGTGGTCACAAACCGTGTTTGCTACAATTGTGGGGAACCTGGTCATTTCCGCCCCACAATGCCCCCGTCTTGTGGGTAACGTTCCACAAGCCCGAGGACGTGCTTTCAACATCAACGCTAACCAAGCACAAGCAAACAACGATGTGGTGAATGGTATGTTAATTTACCTTAACTTTGTGACCTAATTCTTTTCATGTGTTACCTATGTCGTTAAATACCTTTAAAATTGACAGGTATGTTCCTTATTAATAAAACTTATGCCTATGTCCTATTTGATTCTGGGAGCCTATAAGAGTTTTGTTTCGTTAGAGTTTGAACCCATACTTGCTAAGCCACATACGAAACTAGAAAGACCTCTTACCATTGAAGTTGCCAATGGAGAATCGATCACCGTTGACGTCATTATTCGTGATTGCATCTTAAGTCTTGACACGCATGATTTTCTTATCGATCTTATCCCTATGAAACTTGGAAGCTTCGACGTCATCATTGGTATGGATTGGTTAGCCAAAACACCATGCCGAGATCATTTGTTCGAGAAGTGCATTCGTATACCGTTACCCTCTGGAGATACTTTGAAAGTGTTCGGTGAAAAATCTTCCAAAGGGCTTAAACTCATGTCTTGCACTCAAGCCCGAAAGTGCTTAAGCAAGAAGTATATGGCCTTCTTGGCTTACTGGTCAACACGAAAGTCAAAGGGAAAGAACTTAAGGATGTCCCTATTGTACGAGACTTTCCTGAAGTATTTCCCGATGACCTTAGTGGTCTACCTCCCGTGCGTGAAGTCGAGTTCAAAATTGACTTGATACCGGGAGCAAACCCCGTGGCTAAGTCGCCATATCGGCTTGCACCATCGGAAATGCAAGAACTCTCTAGTCAAACTCAAGAGCTATCCGAGAAGGGTTTCATCCGTCCTCCTAGTTCTTCGCCTTGGGGTGCACCTGTTCTATTCGTGAAGAAGAAACATGGATCGTTTCGTATGTGCATCGATTATCGTGAGCTTAATAAGCTTACCATCAAGAACCATTATCCTCTTCCTCGTATCGATGATTTGTTTGACCAACTTCAAGGAGCTGCTATTTTCTCGAAGATCGATTTATGTTCTGGCTATCATCAATTGCGAGTCCATGATGATGATATCCCAAAGACCGCTTCCGTACTCGTTATGGGCACTATGAGTTTATGGTGATGCCTTTTGGTTTTAACCAATGCTCCTGCTGTCTTCATGGATCTCAGAACCGAGTATGCAAGCCTTATCTAGACAAGTTTGTGATCGTCTTCATTGATGACATACTTATCTATTCCAAGTCCAACACCGATCATGAACTGCATTTGAGATTGGTTCTTGAATTGTTTAAGAAAGAGCAATTGTACGCGAAGTTCTCGAAGTGTGATTTCTGGCTCGAGGAAGTTCAATTTCTAGGACACGTGGTGAATAGCCAAGGAATTCACATTGATCCTGCAAAGGTGGAAGCTGTGAAAAATTGGTGTGTTCCTACAACTCCTACCGAAGTTCGTTCTTTTCTTGGCCTTGCTGGTTATTATCGGCGATTCATTGCCAATCTCGAGAATCGCGAAACCGCTCACTACTTTGACCAAAAGAATAAACCATTCGAGTGGGGTTCCGAGCAAGAAGAAGCTTTTGAAGCGTTAAAGCATAAGTTGTGCAATGCTCCTATCTTGACCCTACCCGATGGAAACGACGATTTCACCGTGTATTGTGATGCATCTAAACAAGGCCTTTTGTGTTCTCATGCAACGGGAAGGTCATAGCTTATGCATGTTGGACCAAAGAACCAATGAGCGGATCAGAAAAACCTTTAAGTCCCACAGACGTCACAACAACTGCTGAAGTCACAACAGCTGAAGACAACACCTGAAGACAAAGTCTGAAGACACAAGTGCTGAAGACAAAAGTCTGAACACAAGTGCTGAAGACAAAGTCTTAAGACAAGTGCTGAAGACAAAGTCTGAAGACAAGTGCTGAAGACAAAGTCTGAAGATAAGTACTGAAGACAAAGTCTGAAGACAAGTACTGAAGACAAAGTCTGAAGACAAGTACTGAAGACAAAGTCTGAAGACACAAGTGCTGAAGACCAAGTATCAGACGTTGTCATAACAGCTGAAGAGGACTTCTTCAGTAGTTGTGACGGTTTTTTCTTTATTTTTAGTAGTCTATGTTTTCAGTAGTTTTGTAAAACGACTGAAGAGCTTGTTCTTCAGTCGTTGTAGTTTCAGTAGTCTTCAGTAGTTTTAGTTTTATTTTGTACTTAGCACTCTGATATGTTCTCAGTAGTTGTGAACATTTCAGTAGTTTGTTAAGTATTAGTTATTTTTGTAATAGATCTGCCAGTTGTCACTATCCCGTGATAACAACAGTGATTGCACTCTATATAAGGAGTGTCAACCTTATTGTAATTGTGAATGATTGAGCAGAAATATTTGGTATAATTGAAAACATTCCTTGTCACAGAAATATATTCTCTCGTATTGTTTACAAATATCAAATTCTTGCTACAATTTGTCTAATTCTTGATCTTATTCCGCTGCATTACACTCTAATCCATCGAACTTGTGATCACTGATCCTGACAAATGGTATCAGAGCAGGTTAATCATTGATCGATCCAATAATTGATCATTGAAACTGCTATTCAAGATCCAAGTTCGATTGAATTAGCATTTTGCAAGAAACGGTTATAGAGATTGAATTTTCTGTGTTTTTGGTCATTCATCCTGAGATTTATTCTTGGGTTTTCATTGAGTCTGTTGTGGTCTGTGTAAAATCTTTTAAAAGCTTGAATTAAATTGTTTTTGGACTAAAATGACTACTCCTTCCAATGATCCTCACAATACTGGTTCCTCAACCAAGCCTCCAATGCTGGTTAGGAATGAATATAACATATGGCAACGACGTATGCTTCATCACCTGTCTGTTAACAGCTCAGGTTGTTGGACATCAGTGGTACATGGCCACACAAGCCTATGGTGAATAACCCGGAAACCAATCAAATGGTTCCAAAGAGAGGAGGATCAATACTCAGATGAGGATAAGAAATTGTTTGAGATTGATGCAAAAGCCCATGGAATTCTGGCCATGGCACTACCCAATGAAATCTATTCTGGGCTAATGCATTATGAATCTGCCCATGACCTCTGGAATGCCTTGAAAGAACAATTGTCGGAACAGATGAGGTCTTGGCAAATAATAGAGAGATCCTTGCCCAACAATATGAGACATTCTCTCATAGGAAGGGTGAGACAATGACTCAACAGTTTGAGCGGTTCTCTTGTTTGATCTCTGAATAAAAATGGTCAAACATGAGTACACCAATATCCAGATGAATAACAGATTTCTCAGATCACTGCCTGAGAGATGGGACATATACTATTGTCCTACGCTCCAGTGCAAATTTGGACAAACTATCTCTCACCCAACTCCATGGGAAATTGCTCACATTTGAGAGAGAGATAGAACACAAAACGAAAACTGTCTTCATCTGGTAAGCTCACTGAAGACTTTGTACCAGGCAACACTGCCTTGGTTAGTCATGAGTCAGAATATGCTTCATCTGAATGCCAGTATGATGAGCATATTGATTTCTCTTCAAACATTTCTGATTCTGCATTTGTGAGTGTTGATAGTCAGTTTTTGGGTGTAATAATGACAATCTATGCTTCATCATGGATGATCTCAAGGGATTGCTGATGATGACTTAGAAGAGATGGATATTTTGAGCCAAATGGCCTTGATAAATATCAGATCTCAGAAGTTCTACAAAAGAACTGGAAGAAAGTTCTCAGGACTCTCTGGCAAAACCAAAGTTGGTTTTGACAAGAGTAAGTTGAGGTGTCACAAATGCCAAAGGCTTGGACACTTTGCTAGAGAATGTAGATTATCTGGATCTAATTCCTCTGCACCTTTTGTGACTTTCCCTGGCAATAGTCAACAAAACAAAGGGCAACATCCTGTCAATTCTAGTCATCATTCTCAACCACTATCTCCTGCATATTTTGTTCCTCAGGGTCAAATGCCATACCCTTACCCTTGTTATTACATGCCACAAACCAGTCAAGTTCAAGCTCCTATGGTACCACAACCTCATGCACTACCAGAACCTCAACCATCTCATCAACCTCCTCAACCTCAAACCATAGCTTCTTCACCCCTGAAGTTGTTGACTGGAGCAGTTTGCCAGATGACATGTCTGGTCATGAACAAATGTTCACAGGTGCTGATCAACATGGTGGTGATAGTCCTTTTGGGAATCTAGCACTTATGGCTCTGGAGTCTACTGAGGGTTCCTGCTCAAATGCATCATCTTCACAGGTAACTCAGGTATCTTCAGAGGCTAAAGCCAAGTTATGTTCTGAATCATGCATAGCTGCCTTTTTCTCTATTAGAGAGGCAAATGTAGCATTAATAAATCAAAAACTTGAGTTTGAGAAAACCATTTCCAAAAGAAAAGCTGAGTATGAGTCTGCTCTTAATAGTAAAAGTGATGAGATTTATAAGCTTAAATGCCAATTAAATGATGAAAAGGCTAAGCTAGAGGTTATTCTGGAAGACCAGAGAAGTCTCAAAGAAACCCTTGCAGTCACCCAAGTAGAGTGTGATCGATGGGTACAATCATGCAAAGGTTTTGAAATGCTTCTTAGTAAGCAATCTGCTTCCAATGTGAAGTTTGGCATTGGTTATAATCACACTGCTCCTCCTACAGATTTTGCTTCAAGAGCAGAAGTGAAATCTGATGGAGAAAGCAAAACCAATCCACCTCATCATGTGATTCATTTTTGATAGAGCATCATCAAAAGTGAAGTCAGCACTAAGCCCTCTCAGAACCAATCAGCTGATGTTGATGGTTCCATTGCTGACACTCACATGATCAAAGAGTTGATCAACTCAGGAGTTATTCTGGAAGTCCTGAAAGGACTGGAGAGCAAGATTTAACACCTGAAGTTCAAACTCCAACTAGTGTCAGCACTGAAGAGAAGAAAACTGTCAGTAGAAAAAGAGTTTGAAGACTACTAAAGAGGAAGTCAAGAAAGCAAATAATGCTTTCAAAGTACTGAAGAGCAAGTCTTCAGTAGTTTCATCCTCTTTAATTGATGATCAACATAAGATGAAGAAGAAACCATGTGAAATATGTGGTTTGTTCAATCATCCTACAGATGACTGTTGGTACAAAAGAGGATCCAAACTCAAACATAAAGAGGAAATTAAAGAGAAAATGGTTAAAATGAAAACTGAGTTTGAAGCCACATTTGTACCAGCAACATCAAATACTTTAACCCTTAAGTCCAAAAAGAAATCCAAAAAGGAAGGGGGTAAACAAGTAACAGCTGAGATTGCTCAAAAGAAGAAGGTGCAACATAAGAACTTATCAAACTCCAATGCAAATGTGTCTGAAGAGCTGAAAGCTTTATCACAAAATCAGACACAGCTGGTTATGATGGTTCAACATCTATTGGGAAGAGTTAACCAATTAGATGTTCCTATGTTGAAACCACAGAAAAGGAGGTCCAAGCCAAAGGATTCCTCTTCTTCACCATCTTCTTCTTCTCAGGCTGTTGTTTCCAACAAACCTGTTAGTCTACCATCTGTTGATGTGAATAGGCCCAAAGCCAAAAAGGTTTGGGTCTCAAAATCTAACTAATTTGTTTTGTTTTGCGGGTTCTTCAACATGCCACAGAGGCATCTGGTATGTAGACAGTGGAGGATCCATGCATATGACAGGAAACAGATCACTTCTTAATGACTACTCTCAAGGAAGGAAGGGATTTGTGTCATTTGGCAATGATGCAAAGGGTTACATCATCGGCAAAGGCTTTGTTTCCAATGGGGAAATAAAGTTTGATGATGTTAACCATGTGGAAAATCTCAAGTACAACCTCTTGAGTGTCAGTCAAATGTGTGACAAAGGCCATGTTGCTCTTTTCACCAGTCAGAACTGTCGGATTCTGTCATCCAAAGTTCTAAGTTTGATTGATAAGGTGTTGGATGAATACACTCTCCTAAAAGCCAAAAGGACAGGATGAGTGTATGCCTTAGATCTTTCCAAGAAAATAGATCTCAAAGGCCATCCTTGCCTATTTTCCAAGGCTTCCCCTCAAGAATCTACTCTATGGCATAGAAGGCTGGGTCATGTTAATCTCAAAAACATAAATCAGCTGATAAACCATGGTCTAGTAAGGGGACTGCCTATGAAGGAGTTCAAATGTGAAGATAACTGCACTGCTTGTTTAAAAGGAAAACAGCACAAAGCTTTATTTCCCTCCATAGAAGAACCTAAGTCCACTGCCTGCTTACAGCTTCTTCACATGGATCTCTTTGGTCCTGTGAGAGTGATGAGTATGGCTAAGAAGAAATACTGTCTGGTAATTATGGATGATTACTCCAGATTTGTATGGACTTTCTTCTTGCATTCAAAGGATGAGGCAGCTTAGAAGATTATCAACTTTGTGTTGTATGTTGAGAAGCAGTATTCCTCTCAGTCAGGTGTATTAGAAGTGATAATGGAACAGAATTTAGAAACAATACACTTGATGAGTTCTACCTCTCAAACGGAATCAAGAGGCATTTTAGCATTCCAAGAACTCCTGAACAAAATGGAGTAGTGGAGAGAAAGAACAGGACCCTTATTGAAGCTGCAAGGTCCATGTTGGCTGATTCTGGACTGCCAATGACTTTTTGGGCTGAAGCTGTCAATACAGCTTGCTATGTACAAAAAGAGCTCTAGTAAATAAGAGGTTGATGAAAACTCCATATGAAGTTCTTCATCATTTGGCCCCTCTAATTTCATTCTTCAGAGCTTTTGGATGTCCTTGTTTCATTCTCAACACACGGGATCAACTCCAAAAATTTGATTCTAAGGTGGATGCAGGGTACTTTGTTGGTTATTCATCAACTTGCAAAGCATACAGAGTCTTCAACTGTAGAACAAAGATGGTTGAAGAGACTCTACATGTTAAGTTTAATGAATCTCCAAAGGACAAGATTCCACAAAGCCCTGTGGATATATTTGATTTGGACATATTGCAATACGTTCCTTATCAAACTCCTGCTGTTGCTCCTATCAACAGTTCACCACCTGGTGGTACTGCTGGTGCTGATGATGATGATGATAGTAGTACTCACCTCTTCAAGTTTAGTGATCAACTGCCTGATTCAGCTAGACCTGATGTTCCTGTAGCTCCAGCAGCACAATCCACAACAAATGCTGATGAGATTTCTACAACTTCAACTTCCTTTGAATTACCATCTACTGATTGGTTTCAAGGAAATGCTTCACCATCACCATCTGTTGATGCTGAGCCTGCTACAAACACTTGCACTGATCTCATTGTGTACCAAGATCTGAATAATCACCCTATGTCTGAAATCATTGGTGATATCATTGCTGGAGTATCAACAAGAAGTCAATTGTCAAATTTCTGCTTCTATGCTCTCTTCATCAGTCAGCAAGAGCCAAAGAATTATCACATTGCTTTAAAGGACAAGATGGGTTGATGCCATGCAGCTTGAGCTTCTTCAGTTCAAGAAACAACAAGTGTGGGAACTGGTTCCTCTACCTCCAGGTAAGTGTGCAATAGGCACTAAATGGGTGTTTAGGAACAAAACTGATGAAAATGGACTTATTGTTAAGAACAAGGCCAGACTGGTTGTTCAGGGGTTTGCACAAGAAGAAGTATTGATTATGATGAAACCTTTGCCCCTGTAGCCAGACTGGAAGCAATTAGATTGTTTTTAGCTTATGCTGCTTATCAAAATCTTAAAGTTTTTCAAATGGATGTCAAAAGTGCATTTTTGTATGGGAAAATTAAAGAAGAGGTTTATGTATGTCAACCACCAGGTTTGAGGACAATAAACATCCTAATTGGGTATATAAGCTTGATAAGGCTCTTTATGGGTTGAAACAAGCTCCTAGAGCCTGGTATGAGACATTATCAAACTTTCTTCTGGAAAATAATTTCACTAGAGGCTCCATAGATAAAACTTTATTCATTAAGAAAGCTGGGCAGCATAATCTACTTGTTCAAATTTATGTAGATGATATTATTTTTGCATCCTCTGATCCACAGTTGTGTGATACCTTTACAAAGTTGATGCAACAAAGTTTGAAATGAGTGCCATGGGAGAATTACAATTCTTTCTTGGTTTGCAAATCAAACAAAAGGCTGATGGAATTTTCATTCGTCAGTCCAAATACACAAAAAATCTTTTGGAAAAATTTGATTTACAAAACTGTAAGCCCTGTTCTACTCCCATGTGCAACACCACACAACTGGATACAGATCAGAAAGGTAAAGTGGTTGATGAAACACTTTACAGATGTATGATTGGGTCCTTGATGTACTTAACAGCTTCTAGACCAGATATTATGTTTGCTACATGTGTTTGTGCTAGATTTCAGGCTGCACCTAAGGAGTCTCATTTGATTGCAGTCAAGAGGATCTTTAGATATCTGCAAGGCACTCCATCTCTAGGTTTATGGTATTCTACTAGACATTCTGGTAAATTAGTTTCTTTTTCTGACAGTGACTATGCAGGGTGTAAGTTGACCAGGAAATCAACTTCTGGTGGATGTCAATTCCTAGGCAACTGTTTGATTTCTTGGCAGAGTAAGAAACAAACCTCAGTTGCTACATCAACTGCTGAAGCCGAGTACATTGCTGCTGCAAGCTGTACATCTCAGGTACTCTGGCTTCAAAACCAATTATTGGATTATGGCATAACAGAGACTAAGACCCCATTGTTAATGGACAGCTCTTCAGCTCTTTGTATTGTCAAGAATCCTGTCCAGCACTCTAGGACTAAACATATTGAAATCAGACACCATTTTATTAGAGATTGTTTTGAAAAAGGTCTGATTGATCCAAAATTTGTTCCTAGTGCTGATGAGCTTGCAGACATTTTTACTAAGCCTTTGGATAGTTCAACTTTCCACAACCTGGTGTTAAGGCTTGGTATGCTGCAGCTAGAATAAGTGACAACTACTGATGATCTCAGTAATAAGTACTGATGATCATTAGTAACCATGTCACATATAAGTACTGATGAGTTCCTTTACCCTCAGTAGTTTTTATAACTACTGAAGGCTACATGCCTCACAAGTACTGAAGTACTTTATTTGTTAAAACAACTGATGTAGTTCCAACAGCTGATGAAATCACAACAGCTGATGTAGCTACAACTACTGATGTCAGAAATGCAGATAAGTACTGATGACCAATGACACCTCTGAAACTCAAATTTAAGTCTGATGAGTAAGTGTGGAGGTCAGACTGAAACAGTTGAAAAGCTATGAATTGACGAAAACAGCTGATGAGAAATTTCTCTTCAGTTATTTCTACAACTGCTATTTCTAAACAACTGAAGCCAAACCTATGTCCTCAGTAGTTTACAACTACAGAAGACTAACACCAAGTCTTCAGTTGTTTTACAACAACTGATGACAAAACCACTGTCTTCAGTAGTTTCACAACTACTGATGACAAACACCATGTCCTCAGTTGTTTCACCACCTGAAGTCACAACTGTTCAGTAGTTTTATAACTACTGATGACTAAATCAGAGACTTCAGCTGTTTCAACGTCTGCCGGTTAAAACCAAGTCTTCAGTTGTTTTATAACAACTGCTGATCACACCAATACGGTCAGTCATTTCAAACCTCTGAAAGTTAATACCACGTCATCAGTAGTTTCAACAAATGATGACTAACACCAACATCTTCAGTCGTTTTCTAACCCTACCCTTTAAATACCTTATCCCACCTTCAGAGTTTTTCTCCCTCTCTTTCTCAAACCTAACGTTCAAAAAAAAACTCTGTACCCTCTCTTCATCAATGGCGACCATGCAACTAAAACCACGACACAACTGTGTCGCCCATCTCACAAAATCGCCATACTGGACCAAGTTTCACAACGCCATTGATTTAATGGTCCAGTCACCTTACCAAACGGCTTTTCTGTTAAACCCCACCATATATGCCGAATCTCTTAGCCAATTCTGGACAAACGTCACTCTTGTCTCTGAGGAGAATGACACAGAGTCTCTTCAATCGTTTGTCCATAGCCAAAAAGTGGTCATTACTCCAGACATTCTTCGCCAAACCCTCAATCTGGATGATGCCGCTTTCCCAACTGGTTATCCAAAGGCACAACAGATCTATCATTTGCCCACCATGGATACCAGGTAACCTGCGTGCATCTACCATATTGAAGAAACATTTCCAGGATGCCGAACGTCTCATCTTTCATATGGTAAATGTCTGCCTTGCCCCCAAGACTTCATCATGGGATTAAATGTCCACAAGGTGGCAACAGGTAATGTACTCCATCCTTGAGCAACAACCTTTAAATTTTTCTGAAATACTATTTTTAGAGCTCAAGGACATGGCCCAAAAACAACTTGCTAACCGTTGGATATTATATCCTCGGTTCATAATGGCCATAATTGAAAACCAGCTTCAAGCTGAGGGACTTGTTGGCCTGGGAGTCCCTGCTATGGTTGTATTGCCTGAAGTATACTCCCGGCACAACTCTGACCAATCACTAAAAATGGCTGCCAAGCTGCGCAAACCCACGCAGCTGGAACCCACAGCCACCACCACAAGATCCAGAGTCCCAACCAAACCAAAAACCAAACGCCCCAAAATAGCTATTCAGGGAGATGAGTCCCCTGAAGATGCTCCTGTACCATCAAGGCAGGATATACTTGCTGGTGTAAACCCCCCCAGCAGTATCAAAGACTCTACCAGCCACAGCCGCTCAGGATTCCTCTCAAAAGGAGCCTGCAGCAACCAAAGAAGGGTACCCACTAATCTGGAATCTTCCTCATTTGAGGAGATTTCATTGATGAGCACCATTCTCCCCAGGTGCATACTGATTTTACCCTATCTCCCCATGCAAATGCCCCCCAAAGTCCAACCATTATAATTACAAACGTGCTGACTCAGCTGCATACCTCTCCTCCTCCCCAACAACCACCAACAAAGGGGAAAACCACAGCCATTGAGGAAGAGGATCAACATGCTTCTGACAACCCACAGCACCGGGGTTTAAATGTTCTGTCTCCTGGTGTGGATATGGAGATCAGAATATCTGGTGAGGCTGCCACCTCTTCTGAATCAGCACATGATCAGACTGAGGCTGGTAACATTGCTAAGACCTCATCAGAGGCAACAGCTAATGAAGGACATCGTCCTGAGGCTGGAAGTCCCCAGTTCCAAGAAAAAGGGGCACATGCTAAAACTGGTCTACACCCAGTGCATGTACATCCTGCTACAAGCAGGAGGAGGTCAGGTGATTCAGCATATGCTGATGATGACCTGGGCTTCTTTTATGATGTTGTGGCCCAGAACACAATTCTTGAGGAAGAAGTCCGTAGACTACAAAGACTACTTGACCAATTCTCTCAAGAAGAAAGTCCATCTGCCACCAACATAAACCCACAGATGGCACCTTCACCTGAAGGTCTCCCAAACACTCAGCCAATCAAAACTTTCAACCCACCAGCCTTTATTTCTGGCACTGCTTCTCAGGGATAGAACCCCTCTGAGCAAACAGCTGCTATCTTTCAGCAATCCCTACCTCTCATCACCCCAATGATCACAGACATTATGATCAAAACCATGGATGAGAGGCTTCCCTCAATCATAAAACCCCTGGTGGAGGAGACTGTGAGCACAAGGCTTTCTGCTACTCAAACCCTTGCAACCAATGCAACCAAAAAGGGGGAGAGTCAGTCAGTGAAAGCAAAGAAGAAGAACATAGAGGGGAAGAAAGAAAAGGAGACTGAGAAGGAAGAGGAGTTTGTGAAGGAGACTGAGAAGGAAGAGGAGTTTGTGAAGGGAGCTGACATTGATCAAGTGGGAGAAAGTCACAAAGACTTTCATATCACATATAAGAAAGGAAGGTTGAAGGAAAAGAAAAAAGAACTCCAACTTGATGAGATGATCAAAATGGCGGATGCTACACATAGTAAATCAATGGACTCCATTATTGATCAACTGTATAAACAAGGGTTCGATACTGCACAGCTTGACTCAGAGATTAGAAGACTTGAAGTTGAAGAAATTAACTCAAGATGGGCAAGTTATGATGCATTAGAAAGGGAAAGACTAGAGATCATGATCAGATTCATTGCAAAGTACCTTGGGAGATCATTGATCGAGATTAAGTCATGGACCAGGGACAGTATCTTGGCAATAACCACCAAGATCTGTACGTTTGAAGCATACACTAAGGAGGGATTGGTGATTGAAGCACTAAATGAGGCGGGTGCTGGGAACAGAAATGAACTAGCAAAACACTCAAAAGCCTCACTCACTACAAGAATGCTAGAACAACCTGCAAAACTTCCAACTTCAAAATCACCACTACCACAACCCATTAAACCAACTCCTTTACCCTCAAAACCAACAGCCGATGATGCACCCAAGAAGAAGAAGAGAAGGATGTTGAGGCTAGAAGAAGAAGAGAGGAGGAGATGATGAGGAGAAGATAGACTGCCTCTTTCCGCAGTCCTAACTTTGCCTAAAGCCAAACCTATGCCTATCGCTCCCACCTCACAGATGGAAACTGTGAGAGTAAAGATAGAAGAAGAACAGCAGCAAAGGCTTCATGATGAGGAGATGCTGAAAAGCATAGACAAAACTTATGCTGCTTCTTCATCAATAATCAGTATAAAGAAAGAAGCTCTGTGATTGTACACCCTAGCTAACACATTTCAATATCAAAAGGAAAAGGTGAGAATATGGCCTGATCCTAGGGTGGCTCACAGAATTGTGAAGAAAGACATTCCTGCGAGATACAAGGGCCAAGTAAAAAGGATCGTAGATGAAGAGATCACAGTGGTCCTGGTAGTATCACCCTAGGAAATTGTAGAAGATTTCAAGAAGGCCTATGAGGCTAAACAGCCACCCCAAAAGATGTTAGAGAACAGAATAATTAAAAAGGGGTTAGTCTACAGAGGCTTGAGAACTTCAAACAAAATGAGCTCAGTTTGTTACTTGAAGGTACTCACCCAGATGAGTTTGCATACAGACAGATTACAACAGTTGAGCTCAAAAATGGCAAACAGGCTAAGTACATCTCAGAGCTGTATGGGCGTGAAGGATTGTTTGATGGTGAACCAGAAAATCTTACCATGGAAGAACAAATTATGTTTCTCAGAGCATATACCAGAGAATCCTACAGGCTTATACATGGAAAGTGAGTCTCATGGATGGGGGAACAGCTCAGTGTCCAATTCCCCAATACAGAGCTCCCATCCATACATTGCCAACCAAATCATCAGAGACTCATTTCCAGGCCAGTGCTTATATGGGTCATCTTCTCAACTGATCAAGAAGGAAAAAGACCAACCAATTTGCCAACAATAAGTGGGACCTCAATAAAGTTAAAGGTTTTGGCTGCATTGGTTCAGGGGGAGTTTATTGGACCAAAAGAACCAATGAGCCGGATCAGAAAAACCTTTAAGTCCCACAGACGTCACAACAACTGCTGAAGTCCATAACAGCTGAACGCAACACCTGAAGACAAAGTCTGAAGACACAAGTGCTGAAGACAAAGTCTGAACACAAGTGCTGAAGACAAACTCTGAAGACAAGTGCTGAAGACAAAGTCTGAAGACAAGTGCTGAAGACAAAGTCTGAAGACAAGTGCTGAAGACAAAGTCTGAAGACAAGTACTGAAGACAAAGTCTGAAGACAAGTACTGAAGACAAAGTCTGAAGACAAGTACTGAAGACAAAGTCTGAAGACACAAGTGCTGAAGACCAAGTATCAGACGTTGTCATAACAGCTGAAGAGGACTTCTTCAGTAGTTGTGACAGTTTACTTTCAGTAGTTTTATGTTTTCAGTAGTTTTGTAAAACGACTGAAGAGCTTGTTCTTCAGTCGTTGTAGTTTCAGTAGTTTCTTATCAGTAGTTTTATATTTTGTACTTAGCACTCTTGATATGTTCTCAGTAGTTGTGAACATTTCAGTAGTTTGTTAAGTATTAGTTATTTTTGTAATAGATCTGCCAGTTGTCACTATCCCGTGATAACTGCAGTGATTGCACTCTATATAAGGAGTGTCAACCTTATTGTAATTTGTGAATGATTGAGCAGAAATATTTGGTATAATTGAAACATTCCTTGTAACAGAAATATATTCTCTCGTATTTGTTTACAAATATCAAATTCTTGCTACAATTTGTCTAATTCTTGATCTTATTCCACTGCATTACACTCTAATCCATCAAACTTGTGATCACTGATCCTGACATGCATCGAGACAATTGAAGGTTCACGAGGTGAATTATACAACACACGATCTCGAGCTTGGTGCTGTTGTCTTTGCTTTGAAGAGTTGGAGACACTACCTGTATGGTACGCAATGTATAGTCTACACCGATCACAAAAGACTTCAACACGTTTTCAATCAAAAAGATCTCAACATGAGACAACGTCGTTGGGTGGAGTTGATTAGTGATTACGATTGTGACATTCGTTACCATCCTGGTAAAGCAAATGTTGTAGCCAATGCACTAAGACGAAAGATTCATAATAAGATGATCTCATTCCAAGAAATTCGCGATCGACGTCAATGGTTTGACACTTTGAGTGAGTTCGATACTGAGATCCGACTTGATGTCAACGAGACCACCGTACTGCTACAAAACCTGAGGATAGATAGTGACATCGAGTCTAGTATCCTGGAGGCTCAACAAATGGTACAACAAGAAGGAAGAATGAAGGATGAATTGGAGCATAATCTTCTAACCCAATTGGAAACGAAACCTAATGGATTGATGTACTTCGCAAATCGAATTTGGGTTCCAAATCGCGATAACCTCCGTACCTTCATCATGAACGAAGCTCATCAAACTCGTTATTCTATTCATCCTGGCTCCGATAAGATGTATATGGACCTACGTGGTCAATATTGGTGGCCTGGAATGAAGAAAGACATAGCGACTTATGTAGCTAAGTGTCTCACGTGTACGAAGGTTAAAGCCGAACATCAACGTCCAAGTGGATTACTTGAGCAACCCGAGATCCCTATGTGAAAAAGGGAACACATATCCATGGACTTCATAACTAAGCTACCCCGAACCTCCCGAGGACATGATAGCATATGGGTGATCGTTGACTGATTGACCAAATCGGCGCATTTTATACCCATACGTGACACCTACAAGACATCAAAGTTAGCTCGTATATACGTTGATGAGATTGTAAGTCCTCTTGGGGTACCTCTGCACATCATATCCGACCGAGATGCTCGTTTCACTTCACATTTTTGGTCGCCTATGCAAGAACTCTTGGGTACACAACTAGATCTAAGCACGGCTTACCATCCTCAAACTGATGGTCAAACTGAGCGAACGATCCAAACTTTGGAGGATTTGCTACGCCTGTGTGTTCTTGACTTTGGTGGTGATTGGGATACGCATTTACCGCTCGCGGAATTTTCGTATAACAATAGTTACCACTCGAGTATCAAGATGGCACCGTTCGAAGCACTTTATGGTCGTAAATGTCGTTCACCGATCTGTTGGACCGACATTGGTGAAAACTTCATCACTGGTCCTGAACTTATACAAGAGACGACCGATAAAGTTTTTATCATTCGCAAGAACCTTGAAGTGGCGAGAAGTCGTCAAAAGAGCTATGCTGACAAGCAACGTAAGCCATTGGAATTCCAAGTTGGGGAGATGGTTCTCCTCAAGGTTTCGCCGTGGAAAGGTGTGGTTCGCTTTGGAAAGAAGGGCAACACTGGCTCTAAGATTTGTAGGACCTTTCAAATCCTGAAAAGGATTGGGAAAGTGGCTTATAAACTGGAGTTACCTTCCGACCTTAGTGGAGTTCACCCTGTATTTCACATCTCAAACTTGAGGAAGTGCTTGGCTGACGAAAGTCTGCATGTTCCGTTGAAAGACATCCAGATTGACGCGTCATTGCATTTCGTCGAGAAACCTGTAGAAATCATGGATCGCATAATGAAGAAGACTAGAACCACAACAACCCCAATCGTCAAGGTTCGTTGGGAAAACAAACGTGGCGCTGAATTTACTTGGGAACGTGAGGAGCACATGAAGAAGAAATACCCGTTCTTATTTGTATAGTTTCATTTCTTTAAATTTCAGGACGAAATTCTTTCAAGTTGGGGAGACTGTAACATCTCGTATTTCCGTTAATTAAAGGTTAATTTTGTTAATCCTTATATGATTTATTTATGCAATTTATGAAACTTGGTGGGCTATTATTGTATGATTTTTGTTTAAGTTTCTAAACTAAGTAAAAAATAATAATGGTAACAATTATAATAATAACAATAATAATAATAATATTGATAATAATACTAATAATAATAATAATAAAAAAATAATAATAATAATAATAATAGTAATAATAATAATATTGATAATAAAATTAATAATATAATATTATTAATAATCATGAGAATTTTATTAACCTAGGGGCTAAGTTGTATTTTTAAACATTAAATTAAAGTTTTATGCATGAAATAACAAAACCAAATCCTAAGGGGCTAAATGTGTAAATTGTTGAAAACCCAAACCCCCTTCCCCTTGTTTCCCGTATTTCCGGCCACCGCCCGGCTCCGGCCACCTTAAAAACAGCCGATATGGGTCGATTCTTATACCAAAAACCGTCTTGAACTCTTCTGGAACATGATTCGAACCTTAACGCAACAGTTAATCTCATTTAAACGTCGCTTACTGAGTTCAATCGAGTGTATAACCGATGTCTTTAATTCCATAGCCGTTTGAGCATTGAAACGAAATAATAATCAAATTAAACGAATATACACAATCATCTAACTAATCCTAATCGAACTCAACCCTCAATTTCACCTGGAATCAACATAAACATTCCATTCGATTTCCACCTTTCGCCGTCAACCTGCAACACCCATAGACCACATTCCGAGCTTGTTAACTTGCAATTATCAGAGGGCTTTTCATCGTTGGGGTCACTAGAAGCTTACTGTAAAAGGAATTTGATTTTCATCGACGATTTCATCTTAAATCAGTTTCTCCACAGTCGCGACCTAGGTTCATAACGCGAGCATCGAATACCAAACGAATCAAGTAAGTTAAATACATACATGTACTCGAATTCTCATGGGGAACAAAATCCCCATGATTCCAATCATTTACATAAACGAATTGCATGTCAATTTGGGGGAAAATCGTTCTAGGGTTCTTGGTCAAAAGGGGGAGTTTTTCATATGGGCTTAAAAGAGTTGGAAACCAAAATGAACCAAGGCGAAGGCCCTGGTTCACTGGTTAAGTTACTGTCCTCCTATCCTTGAGGTCCCGGGTTTGAACCCGGGCTCCCTCAACTATTATTTTTAAGGCTTTTTGAGCATTAATTTAATTATGGGCAATTTTTAATAATTATAAAAATAGCTTTTATAACTTTAAATATTTTAAAAAAAACACCAAATAATTTTCTGGAATTTTTTTAAAATATAGGAAATAAAATAAATTGTAATAAAACCTTTTTACGAAGATTATTCTAAGTTTTATTTTTATTAAAATGGTTTTCAAATCTTAATTAGCAAAATGATTTTTGGTTTAAATACTGCAGGACCGTTTAAGGGCTTTAACACAATTACAACACAACAACACAATGAGGAGATTAACTAAACTTTAATCAAACAGTGAACTGGATTAACCAAGGTGATACAAAGAACACAAGTAAAGAAAAGAGACAGAACAAGAGAGTATGGGTTTCAAGGAGGTAGTATATTGCTTTCTCAAGTTCTTTTACAAGTGTTACAAAGCATAAAGAAAGATACAAGAACTTGAAATACTTATACTACAACCTACAGCCGGCTAGCCAGCTAGATACAATTGACTAGACACTAACAAAATCAATTGTAGGATCAAAAGGCATATCTACCTTTTGACCTTGTGACTATGACATGCCATAGCTCACATCCTTATACATTACAAAAAGGATAAGGTACATAAAGTGGAAAGTTACAGACTCAAGACCTCAATGTACAGTTACCAAAAGCATGGACCTTTTCACCAACTCATGTAAGTTGGTGACTTTACAGAGATGCAGCGGAAAAGATGCTTTATGGAACAGTACATCAGATAAAGCATGTGTACTAAAAGTCTTCGGAAGAAATCTGTCTTCATAGGTTGAAGCTTCGGAAGACTTTGTCTCTGAGGCTTCGGAAGACTTCATGTTTGGCTTCGGAAGATATTGGTCTTGGCTTCGGAAGATTTTACACTTAGAGTATTTTCTAATGCATTGTGTAAAACTTCCGAAGCATTCTTCACTTCAGTACTTAGTGCATGTTGCAGAGACACTTTGGATGTTTTGGGTTGCATCAGACTTAAGGAATCCTTACAAACTCCCCCTAGGCTGATGCTACCAAAACACTTAGAAGATCTTCAGATGTTGGTAGTCTTCAGTACAATCATGACCATTCCTTTCTTCATTAGATGGTCAGGATCATCAAGACTCTCATAGTATCTTCTCATCTCAAAGAGATCATGCAGAGGTAAGTTGATTATGTCTTGCCAGGAGTAGACATTCTCAACACCTTGATCTCTGATAACATGCCATCTTTCTGGATTGGTAGAGTAAGTCCAGGACAAGATGGGTGTCTCAGTTGTTAGAGGAGCCACTTGCATAGGAGTTGATTGGGCTGCCTCATCATGCACTTCCTCAGGTTGATCTGATTCAGCCTGAGGTGTAGAGGTAGATGACTTAGGCTTCTTCTTCTTAGTCTTTGGTTTAGAAGCCATTCTCTTCTTCCTCTTAGATGACTTTAACTGAGAAGACTGGTCTGCAGCACCATGTTGATCATCATTGTCTTTCTCAGTTGGGTGTTCCTCCCTCACAGGTTCAGAAGGAGAGGGAGTTTGACCCTGCCTTGGATCAGAAGATGAAGCTTGCTGAGGCTCAGCTGGAGGTTCTGGTTGAGGTGTCTCTGGTTGTTCAAACTTGACCTCCACTTCAGGTGGGACTTGACTTGGAAGAGAGTGCAAGTCAATCAGTTCTCCACTTTTAATCTTCTGCTTGATCACCCTTATATGCTCATCCATTGTGGATAGAGACATGGGGCCAAGTCTCCTTCCGGAGAATCCATACAGCTTCAAGAAGCTCATCATTCTTTGTCTGTCAGCAGACTTCTTTACACTCTTTTGATGATGGCTCTTGACTTTGCAGCTTCTTCCCTTAGCTTCCTTTTGGTTGTCTTTCTTTCTTTGACTAGCTCAAGCTCAAGTTGCTTTAGGTACTCAAACTCAATGAAGTCATAGGACAGGGGAAGAAGTGCATCTGCCTGATAGAAGCCTGTGGCACTCAGGTAGTTGATCATCTTGATCCTATCTTCTTCTTTATCTACCTGAGGTTCTTGTGGAGCCACATCTTCCTGTGCAGGACTTTCTTGAACTGGAGAGAGAGTGGGAGCATGCTTGTAGAGTCTTTTCTGTCTCTTCTCCTCTTTGAATTGGAGAAGTAGCCTTGCATCCTCTTTCTCCTTCATCTCTCTTGACACTTCCATGTCAGCCAGTTCATTTAACTCTTCTAAGGGGAGGGAGATGATTTCATCAATATCATAGTTCCTGGTCTGTAAATAGGTAATCCTGACTGCCCTTAACTCATCATCTTGAGTATTTGGTCTGGGGGCAGCCCTGATTGCAGCTTGCATAAAGCTAGATGACCCAGAAGAACTTTCTCCCCTTAGCCTCCTTTTCCTCTCTCTCTCTCTTCCTCCTCAATTTCCTCAGGAGTCATTATCCTTTTCCCTTTGTCACCAACAGACCTTTGTGACTCAGGGTGGATAGAGGCTTGGCCTTCATTGCTTGGTGTAGCTTCCATGCTCTGGCCAGAGAGAGGCTGAGAAACACCTTCACCAGCAGGTGTCTCAGAAGGAGTTTGGACCTCTGCAGCAGTTGTTGATGATGAGACAGGGGTCTCAGGTTCTGCCACTGGGCCTTCAGTCAAGGTTTCCCCTATGAAACTAATCTTAGGGTCCACCTCAACATCCAGTTGACCGATGACATTGCCTGATTGCCTAAGTCTCCTTCTTAGAGAGAACTCTGCAAGGATCCTATCTTGGATTCTTTGAGCCAGCCTGTCAGCTTGTCTTGAATTGCTTGGATTGACAAGTGGCATGTTGACTAAATCCAATCTTTCATAGAAGTTCAGGCTTTGGAAATGAAAAACTTCTTGTTGACCTTGAACTCTGTGAAGGATAAGGGCTCTTCTGTCATCATCATACCTCCACCTTATGATGTAGTTGTCAGTTCCTTGTGGTGGAGATGAGACAGCCCTTGGTATACCTTCCTCAAAGAGACTCCTGATGATTGAGTCTATAGAGTCCACATTAATGTGAACTTGAGGAAGTTGCTGAGAATGCACAACAGCAAGTGAGGATGGTGAGTCCTCTATGTCCATTCTCTGTGAAGAACTCCCAGGTTCTGTGGTTGTAATAACTTTCTCCCCCTTTTTGGTAGCATCACCCACTTGCATAGGTGAGCTGGAGGATAAGTCAATCACTTCCACAGGTTCTTGTGTTCCTGGTTGAGCTCTCTTAAAGGTCTCCCAGCTAGTTTTTCCTTTAGATATGAAATCTGAAGTTGCTGATCATTGACCCTGTTATGTAAGGTAGTCACCTGAGATTCCAAGTGACTAACCTTAGAGACTAAATAGGAGCATGTTTTTGACAATTTTTGCACCTTTAGTCTCAAATTCCCCTCATCTTCATCAGAAGAATCATTGGGGGATGAGATGATTGGACCAAAGTCCTCTCTCTCACCACCAGCTTGAGGTTCTTGGCTGCTGGTTTTCCTCTGCTCACTGGCAACCTCAGTTGAGATGCCAGTGGGCTGAGTTGCCATGGTTGAGGTCTTAATGATGTAATCACTTTCAAAAGTGAGAGCCTCTTCCATATGGACATCCTGAACAGGTTCAGAAGTGTCCACCTCAGTAATAGGTGACTGATGTGGGATAGACTGAGGAGAGTCAGAGGTACTCATCTCTCTTTGAGTAGGGGAGGAGAAGAGAGACTCATGGTACTCACTGAATCCTAAGTCTTCATCAGTATAGAAGGATAGGTTGGGAATTGGTTGGTTGAGATCTAAAGGCTGGGGATGGTAACTGTCCCCTGAAGGTTGTTCACTTGAGTGTTGAGACTCAGAGTGAAGGCTTAAGGCTGTTGGGCTTGTGAGCTCATCAGGGTGAGCATGAGGAACCTCAGCCCTGATAGGTGAAGAAATGGGAGTGGTTTGCTCCTCAGGGAAGTGGGAGCTCTAGTGTCCACTTCCTCCTGTAAGGTTGAGTATATGGGGGCCTGCACAGACTCAATAGCCTGAGCAGGGGTTCGTTTGGATTTTCTTTGGTAGGTGAGGGTATTTCTGGTCTTTTTAGAGGTAAGGATAAAAGAGGTGTGGGTTCAACACTAGCTTGTGTTGCTAGGTTGTCACCTTGAGCAATGAGCTCTAACATTTTGGGGACTAGGGCTGTTTCTACCCCTGAGAAGCCTACAGTTGGCTTCTTCATTATTTTAAAGATGCCGGGCTTCATCTGTCCCAATTTAAGAATATTACTTGTTTCCCTCAACTGTGAGCCCAGTTCACAGTTGAGAATGTGTTGAACATATCTAGGAAACATGTAATACTCTAAGGAGTCTAAGTTTGCAAGTAAATTAGTATAAACAAATTGTGAATACCTGAACTTGACCCCTGAACCATTCCATGAACTATAAAGGAGAGATCCTCAGAATCTGGTCCCATCCACCATGCTTGTTTGATAAGCTGTGGATAACCACATGGAGCAGGTATTTCCACTGGGATGAGACCTTCCCTTTCCTGAAGGTCTTTACAGAGAAATCTCCCTCATAGCCCATCTGCTCAAAGGAATGATTAACAGCTTCCTTTGGGAAGGACAACTCACCTTCTTCATCATCCAGCTGCAAATGTTGGTTAATGATGGCCGGAGTGATGAAGATTGTCCTCCCTTGCACTGTGGCAGACAGTGCCTTCTCCCCATCCATAATGACCTCTTGGCAGGTCTTCCAGAATTCAAGCAAGTGATCCTCATATAGAGTAGGATCAATGGTCAGGGAGGTGAAATAGTTGGATAGAGTTAAGAATTGGCAAATCTCTGAGAAACTTGCATCTTTCTCAGAGCTTAACAGAGCAACTTGATTATGTTGCCTGTGAAGTTGCATGGAGAAATCTGGGTTGTTTCTGCGGTTAAGGTTGGCCATTTCAGAAGCTTAAGGGTGAAGAAAGGTAGAAAGCAAAGGCGGTTTAGAGAATTAGGTTAGAGGAATAGTGGAATTGAGGAAGATAGTGGGAAAGAGGGGGAACCGTTGGGTATTTATGTGAAAAGGGATTTGAACCAAAGTTAATGAAAGAGGATAAACTTTGAAATCCGGAAGTCGGTCCCACCTCTGAAAAGGTAGTTTACTTTTGCTCAAAAAGTAGTTTTCTTGGAATTCGAAAAGCTTCCGAAGGTAATTTGTCTTCGGAAGTTTTATGAAAAAGCTTCCGAAGCTAAAATGGCTTCGGAAGATTTTCCTGAGAGTCTTGAAAATTTATGCTTCGGAAGAGAAATAAACCCTTGGATGCTTTGTATAAGAGTAAACAAAGCTTCCGAGAGTTAATTTTGCTTCGGAAGGAAAAAGTCCTTAAAAATGAATAAGTGTCTGAGATAAGAATTTTAAGCTTCGGAAGATGAATTTTACTTCTTCGAAGGTAAAATCTCTTAGACAGTTATTTATTTTGAAGACATGTTTTTCTTCCGAAGATAAAATTTATCTTCCGAAGTATCAGAAAATTTTCAAGAATCTAAGGAAAGTCTTCAAAAAGAATTTTACATCCAAAGAAAACATGAGCTTATGAAAGTGATGAACTAGACAACTTAGGACACACATATTTTAAGAAGAAATAATTAGAATTAGTTTTAAGAAAAAGTCTACTCAAAGTTAATCATCCCAATAGCTGATATCAGATACTTAAATCTCTGTTCATCAAAAGCTTTTGTGAACAGATCAGCATATTGTTCATCTGTATGAACTTTGACTAGTTTAATTAATCCCTTTTCATAGTTATCTCTTATTAAATGATACCTGATGTTGATGTGTTTGGTCCTTGAGTGCTGCACAGGGTTCTCAGTGATAGAGATAGCACTATTGTTGTCTATGTGGATAGGAGTCTCTTTGAAGTTAAATCCATAGTCCAGCATCTGATTTTGAATCCAAAGCACTTGAGCACAGCAGCTTGCAGCAGCAATGTATTCAGCCTCAGCAGTTGATGCAGACACACAGGATTGTTTCTTGCATTGCCATGAGACAACCCTTCCACCAAGGAATTGACATCCCCCAGATGTAGACTTTGCAGTCATGTTGCAACCACCATAATCACTATCTGTATAGCATACAGATTGAAGTTAGGATTCTTTGGATACCATAGACCAAGTGTTGAAGCACCTTTGAGGTATCTTAAAATCCTTTTCACAGTGATTAAGTGAGACATCTTAGGGTTGGCTTGATATCTTGCACAAATACATGTAGCAAACATGATATCAGGCCTGCTAGCTGTAAGATACATAAGAGACCCAATCATAGCCCTGTATAAATGTTCATCTACACACTCCCCCTCAAGATCAGGACCAAGGGAGTGGTTTCTGGCTATGGGTGTCTTAGCAATCTTACAATCAGTCATGTTGAACCTCTTGAGTATGTCTTGAACATACTTTGACTGACTTATGAAGATGCCATCTTCAACCTGCTTCACTTGAATTCCCAGAAAGAAATTGAGTTCTCCCATTGAACTCATTTCAAATCTGTCTTTCATCAGCTTCTCAAAGTCTTTGCAGAGCTTTGGATTAGTTGAACCAAAGATGATGTCATCTACATATACTTGAACCAGCAATAAGTCATTTCCCTGTCCTTTGATGAAGAGAGTTCCATCTATAGTACCTCTCCTGTATCCATGTTTACAAAGATACTCAGATAGTGTCTCATACCACTTCCTGGGTGCCTGATGCAGCCCATAAAGAGCTTTGTCAAGCTTGCAGACATAATCAGGATGATCAGGGTCTACAAAACCAGGTGGCTGTTTGACATAAACCTCTTCATCAATCACTCCATATAAGAAAACACACTTTACATCAAGTTGAAAGACCTTGAAGTTCTTGGATGCAGCAAATGCCAGGAATATCCTAACAGCTTCTAGTCTTGCTACAGGAGCAAAGACATCAGTGTAGTCAATCCCTTCTTCTTGTGTGTATCCTTGAACAACTAGTCTTGCCTTGTTCTTGATGATGATTCCTCTATCATCCTTCTTGTTCCTAAAAACCCATTTGGTTCCAATGGTAGTCTTCCCATGAGGAAGAGGACAAAGGTTCCAAACTTTCTGCCTTTTGAATTGAAGCAGCTCTTGTTGCATAGCTTCAACCCAACTTCCATCCTTTAGAGCTTCATCAACTTTCTTTGGCTCTATCTGAGATAAGAAACAAGAGTGAAGACAAACATTTGCTTCATGGGTTTGTCCTCTTGTTCTTACCCCTGTGACAACATCTCCAATGATGTTTGTGGTGGGGTGAGACTTGTGGATCCTTAGCTGAGGGATCACAGCAAGTTGCTGAGAAAGATCCAAATTTGAGAAATTTAGATCTGGCCTGGAAGATTCACCCTCCACATTATCACACTTATCAAGATTAACTTGATCCAATGAGTGTGTGACATCATTGATGTTGTCATCTATGGTGTGGTTATTAGCATCAAGGAATTCCTGATCACTATCACCATCACCATTGTTGTCTTCTACAATTGAGGTGTCTTTATCTGGTTGAGAAGCCTCTGAGCTGGAATTTGAAGGCATGCCAGATGTATCAGCTGAATTTGTCATTGTTGTGCTGATAGAAACCTCATTTGCTGAAGTAGTTCCAACTGGAGCTGAAGATGTATGAGTTGAGGGTCTTCCTAGCTCAAATCTTGGATCAGGATCACCTGTATTTAAATTTTCTGCAGATCCTGAAACATGCTCACAAGATTTGTTAAAACAGTTGGTAACTAAATCAAGATCAAACAGCCAATCAGGACCAGAACCAGCCACACAGGGTGTGTGTTCATTGAAAGTCACATTGGCTGACTCCTCAACAATTCTAGTTCTGAGATTGTATACTCTATAAGCCTTAGCTTGGGAAGAGTATCCAATGAAGTGTCCATCATCTGATTTCTCAGCAAACTTGGCAATTTGATCTTTGGTATTCAAGATGGTGCAGGGACATCCAAATGACCTGAGAAAACCAATGAAAGGTTTCCTCTTGTGCCAAAGTTCATAAGGAGTCTTACCATGTGTCTTAACTACTAAAACTCTGTTTTGCACATAGCAAGCAGTATTAACTGCCTCTGCCCAGAAGGTGATGGGCAGTTTAGAGTCAGACAACATAGTTCTTGCAGCTTCAATAAGTGTCCTGTTTCTCCTCTCAGCAACTCCGTTTTGCTGAGGAGTCCTGGGAGCACTATATTGTCTTGTAATACCTTTTTCATCACAAAATGTATCAAGGATTTGGTTCTTGAATTCAGTTCCTTGATCACATCTTATGGTTTTGACCTTGTGATCACATTGATTCTCAACTTTTAAGATGAAATTCTTCAGAATCTCAGGGGTTTCATCCTTAGTTCTAAGGAAGAAGACCCAAGTGAATCTTGTAAAATCATCTGTGATCACCAAACAGTAAGAGGTCCTTCCTAGACTCATTACACTGGTGGGGCCAAAGAGATCCATATGTAACAAGTGTAGGGGAGTAGTGATGGAGTTCTTTTCCTTAGGCTTGTGAGATACCTTGTGTTGCTTCCTTTCAGGCATGCAACACAATGATCATCACTTGTAAACTCTTTCTTTGGCATTCCAGTTACCAGATCATGTTTAATTAATTTATTCATGTTCTTAAAGTTTACATGGCACATTCTTTTATGCCATAGGAAAGACTCATCACTATTTGCTTTAGATAGAAAGCATGAAACTTCTCCAGAGGGAGATGTTTCTTGCAAATCCATCTTGTACATGTTCCCTTTCCTGGGGGCTCTGAGCAGGATATGCTCATGAGGAATGACCACTCCAGGCTTGAGAACAATGCACTCATGCTCAGTAAAGAGCATGTTATGACTCTGATCACAAAATTGGGATACACTCAGAAGATTGTACCCAAGCTCCTTAACAAAGTTTACCTTCTCAATGCTGAGCTTACCATTTGTGACCTTGCCCCTTCCAGAAATGTAACCACCTTCATCTCCTCCAAAAGCAACTGGTCCTCCATCATTTCTCTCAAAATTATGGAGTAGAGACCTATTGCCTGTCATGTGCCTGGAACAGCCACTGTCAATTATCCAGACATTCCTGTTTGTTTGAGCTGTTCCTACACAAAGAAAATGATTAGTTACATTTGGAAACCAAGCCTTACTTGTCTTGGGCTCACTAAGTGTAATAGAAGGTAATGCAACAGTAATAGATCCTATGGTTGTACTATGGGGATCTTCAGCTGTTGTTGATGGAGAAACTTCAGTCATTTGGTCTTTCTTAGACTTCCACACCACCTTTGGAGTCTTGGACTTGACCTTCAAAACCTTAGAAGCTTTTGGGACTTCACAAGTTTTGATGACTGAACCTTCGGAAGATTCTACAGTCATTGCAGCAGACTTCAGTGCTTCGGAAGAACTCCTTTCTTCCGAGACCAATTTTACTTCCGAAGGTAATTTTCCATTTACCTTCTTCTTTGATTTGGAGCTTCCGAAGGAAACAGACTTTTCTTTCAAAGCTTGAGACTTCTTGAGACTCTTTGAAGTCTTTGTATTGGTCATGTGGATAGTACTTTTAGGATTGTATGGGCAATCCTTAGCAATGTGAGAAGTACTTTCACACATGACACATAACATTTTCTTCTTCAAACAAGTCTCCTTTTGAGAGCAAGATTGGCTTTGGTCACATCCCTTCTCCACCTTCATCTTGGTAGATGCTGAGACAGTTCTTTTGGGCTGTGAACTGTTCTTGGAGTTTGATGGTCCAGGCTGTGCAGCAGTGGTACACAGCAGCTCAGTCTTCTTTTTTGCACTAAGATGATTTGAACAAGAACCAGGACTCTTAGCTGAGGAGTCTTGGTTGATGTCTTCAGTCCTTACTACTTTGAAACCTGCAGAGATAAAAACTTGTTTCTGCTTAGCATCAAAAGTAGGCTTGATTTCTTGAGCCTTCTTTGCTTTCCTCTTGCTCTTCCTGATCAAGTTCTTTCTCTTGGACTTGGTCATCTCAGTAGATTTCTTCTCCTCAGAAGGATAGTGGCCCTTGGAAGAATCCTCTTCTTCAATCTTCTCAGAGGAATTCTTCACTATCACTTCTTCATCATCCTCCCTTATAGGATCTATGAGAGGAAGCTCATCTTCACAAGTTCCACACCTAGGAGATCTTACAGACAAGATTGTGTGTGGAGGAGCTATCTCATTTGATCCCAGTCCCTGTCTATTTTGATAGCACCCTTTGTTGTGCTGGGTTGAGGATATTTTGTTCTTGAAGGTCTCTTCTTCAAGAACACTCTTCTCTGCCTTGGCTTTGCTGATCACAAGCTCAGCCTGGCACTCAGTCAACTTAGTTATGAGATCCTGGATCTGAGTTCTAAAATCTGTATGTTCATGTTTTAGTACTGAAATGGTTTTCTCCAAGTCCTCTATCTTTAACTTGTAATCATTTCAGACTTTCTAAAATCAGATTTTAATATGTTTAGTGACTCAAGATCAGATCTCACCTCTAAGTTATAGGACCTGTCTCTATTTACTTTAGAAATGCATTCAGGAGTACAGAGATGTTCCAATACCTTGGCTTCATCATGGTCAGCCATCAGTGCTTGGTTTGGAGAAGCATCTTCCACCTGAAAGCTCCAGTCAAAGCCTCCCACTTCAACAGCAACAGCAGCATGTTGCTTTGGCTTCTCGGTCTGAGGGGCTTTGTCAGTGTAGTTTGGTCTAGGTTGTGTTTGGCCCCCATTTGCTTTAGGTGCCTTACACTCCCTAGAAAAGTGGCCCATAAGGTTGCAGTTGTAACACTTAACTATGCTTTTATCCAGCCCAAACTTTCGACTGGTAGCATTGCTTGGAAATCTTCTTCCTGTTCTCTTGTAGAACTTCTTGGCTCTGTGAGTGAGAAGAGCCATCTGCTAAACTATCTCCATATATTCCACGTCATCTGGATGGATGCAGTCCAGGTCTTCAAGAGTGAAGAGATAATTCCCACAGCTTTCATCAGTAGACACAAAGGCTTGAGAAGAACTTGTCTCTTGGAATGGGCTTCCTTGAGTAAAGTTCTCCCTTGGTGTCTTCGGGAAGGTGATGAAAGGACCCTTTTGTGAGTTGTCAGGGTAGCATATGAGATGATGTTGGGGTTCTATGCTGTCCCTTTCAACCACATGAAGGGCTGAACCCATTTGATTTTTGGAGTTGCCAGATGAACCTTGCATGTTCATCTCCATCTGGTATCCACTGAGAATCCCATACAACTCTGTCAGAGTAAGAGTTTTAAGGTTCTCAGTCCTCTTGATCACCACACAATAGTGTGTCCATTGCCAAGGAAGTGACGACATGAACTTCCTTACAATGTCCCTGTTCTCAAGAGGAACTCCTCCATCCACTAGGGTATCCACAATCTCAACATACCTGAAGTATTGTTGGGTCATGGTTTCACCTGCTTTGAAGGTGAAGTTTTCAAACTGCTGCTTCAGAAGATCCTTCTTGTTCTCCTTGGCTTCAGAGGAGCCTTCATACATCAGCTTCAATGCATCCCACAGCTGTTTAGCTGTTTTGCACTTCTTAAAACCTCTGTATACAGAGTTTGGGAGAGCAGTCTAAAGAGCAGTCATGGCCTTCCTATCAATCTCTACTCTTTTTCTATCTTCATCTGAGTAGTTGGCCACATCTTTAGGAATCATACTAGCACCAGTAGCAGAGGGAATGCTGGGTATGAAAGGTCCATTCTCAACAGATTCCCACATTCTTGAATCAAGAGACCTGATGAAGCCTTCCATCCTCATGCACCAGGTGTCAAAATCATCAAGAGTGATCAGTGGGGATTTGTTCATGGTTCCAGTCTCCATATCAATCTTTGAGATGGAAGCCATTTGAAAGGTTTAGTTTTTGTGTGTGTGAGGGATCTTAAGGTGGTTAGATATGTGTTCTATAACCTTACTTGCTTATGACCTATGACATGAATTGCTACTTGTAACCTTTTTCATATTATGTATGAAAACCTTGGAAACTCGCCAACTATTTTTAGTTGACTCTTATTTTTATCATGTTTCAGGTCAAACCTCAAGTTTAAAGTAATCTTTTGAAGCATGCAATAATCTAGGACTTGGACCTAGTTAATGAAATAAAAAGTTTACATTATGTTATGTTATGTTTGAACTTATTTCTTGTTTGAGACTTATAATTGTATTTTATTTTAAGACTTATGATAATAATATTTACAATTTAATATAGCGTTATGTGGCTGTGAACAATCTTAACCCTCACATCTCGACGATTCCGCCGTCAAGGTTGGGGTGTGACAAAAACCCCTACCAAACTCTACCCCATATCAAAATTTTCCTCAATCTGTAGAAGGGAGATCATGCTACAGTTGTGGAAAACAAGGACATATCTCTCCTAATTGTCCTTACTATCAGACACCTAAAAAGAAAATTGAACTTTTTGATGAAATCCAAGATTTTCTGAAACTAGATCTAACGTGTCACCTAAGGTTACACCTAAGATTATTAGTGAACCTAAAGTTCAAACAATAAGCCAGTCGTCTGTTTATCACAAACAGGCCTTACACAAAACTGGGTTATGGAAGATAAAATCAAGTAATTTGTCTGATAATGAGAACAAGAAGAAGAAAGATGTGCCCTCATCCTCTGAAGGACAGTGGGTTGAGTTCATGATGTGTGATACCTCTGGGACACCCAAGCCAGTCAAGGCTTGGGTCCCAAACCTAAACTAATCATTTCCTTTGTATGTGCAGGGTGACCGCTAAAGCGCTATCACTAATTCCTGGATTATTGATAGTGGGGCGTCCAGGCACATGACCGGGAATTCGCCTCTCCTTTTCAACGTCAAGCAAATTAAACGGGGACACGTATCATTTGCTGGGAATAAAGGAGGTTATATCACCGCTCAAGGCGAAGGGGGAAATGAGAAAGTGAAGTTTGACAAGGTAAACTACGTTTAACAACTACAGAACAACTTGCTTTCAGCCTCTCAGATCTGTGATAAAGGATTCAAAGTTGTGTTTGACAACAAGAAGTGCTACATGTTGAAAAAGGATTATGTTATCCAGGAGGATAAACTTCTAATGTCAGCTTCAAGATATAATGATCTGTATGTCTTGGATCTATCAAAAGCCTCCATAACTGAGACCAGTGTGCAATGCTTCTTGTCAAAAGCATCAGAGAGGGATTCAATCTCCTGGCATAGGAGAATGGGACACATTAATCCTAGGAAGATGAATCATCTGATACAGAATGATTTAGTGAACGAAGTAACTGTCAAGAATTTCCAGCTTCCGGATTTTTGCATAGCATGTAAGAAAGGGAAATAGACCAAGAAGTCTCACAAGGCAAAGAAAGTTAATTCTATCAACATTCATCTCGAGCTTCTACATATGGATCTGTTTGGCCCAGTCAGTACAAAAAGCATTGCTGGTGATTTGTACTGCTTTGTAGTAACTGATGATTACTCAAGATTCTCTTGGGTGATAGTTCTGAAAGCAAAGTCAGAGACTTTTGAATCATTCTAACATCTAGTAACTACTTTGGAATCACTCTACAAGCTGAAAGTAAGGCAGATTCGATCAGACAACGGAACAGAGTTCAAAAATCAGTGGATGGAGGCATTTTGTAGAAAAAAAGGAATTGTACATCAATTTACGTCTGCCTACACTCCACAGATGAATGGGGTTGCTGAACGAAAGAATCGTAGTTTGTAGAGACAGCAAGAACAATGTTAGCCGACTCTAAACTGCCTATACAATTTTGGAATGAGGTAGTGGCGAATGCATGCTACACTCTTAATCGAGTCCTGGTGGTCAAACGTCATGGTAAAACATGTTATGAATGCTCCAGCGACGTAAACCCAACTTGGAGTATCTCGAACCATTTGGTGCACCGTGCATGTTGTTAAAGAAAACTCAGACGGGGAAGTTTTGTGAGAAGGCCGAAGAAGGTATCTTTCTCGGATACAGTATACCAGACAAGAGAGTTTATAACAACTCAACAGGTCACGTAGAAGTATGGTGCAATGTTGATGTCCAAAGATACACCACCCCCCTGCTGGCAAAGGACTTTCCTTCTTCTTTGACTATAATGGATTCTTCAGATCCTTCAATCTACCTCCTTCTCATCCTGATGATGAGTTATCTGCTACAATGATATACGATGTTCTGAACACTCCTCCACAAGACCCGACATCATCGGTTCAATTAGTTGATTCTTCTAGCCCTTCAGGGGGAGAGCTTGAAGTAAGTGATTCTTCCTCTAATGATGAGGCAGTTGAGACTGCAAATGCGGACCAGGAGGAACAGGTTCCCTCTAATGAAAGTACACATGCATCTGATCTTGATGCCACTGACACTTCTGAACCTCATACTCCAACTGCCACGGATACTGAACCCGGGATTCAAAATCTGGACACTGAAGTTGTTGTTCCCACCACTCCCGGATCTCGAATTAATGTGTATCATCCCCTGGAAAACATCATTGGGGATGTTCTATCGGGAGTGCAGACACGAATCAGCTATACCCAGCTGATTATGCCTCAGTCATGGAAAAAGGATATCTTCACGATGGTACTTATCGATGTTTTGTGTCTCAATTTGAGCCAAAATATGTAAGTGAAGCCTTAAACGACGAGGCATGGGTTAGTGCTATGCAAGAAGAACTCCTTCAGTTCAAGAAGTTAGGAGTATGGACCCTTGTGGATAGACCAAAAGGTGCTAAGGTGATTGGCACTAAATGGGTGCTGAAGTGTAAGAAAGATGACCAAGGGGTTATAATTAGAAATAAGGCTCTGCTGGTGGTTCAAGGGTTTTGACAAGTCGAAGGCATAGACTACAATGAAGTGTTTGCACCTGTGGCACGGATGGAAGCAATTCGAATCTTTCTAGCTTATGCATCCTACATGAAGATTAAAGTTTATCAATTGGATGTGAAAAGTGCATATCTTCATGGTGAAATTCATGAAACAGTGTATGTCAGTCAACCCGAAGGATTTGAGGATCCATATCATCGGGATAGAGTCTATAAATTGGACAAGCCTCTATACGGGCTTCATCAAGCTCCACGAGCCTGGCATGAGAAACTATCAACTCATCTGCTGAAACATTGTTTTCGCAGAGGAGTCATTGACTGCACGTTGTTCATCAAAGAGAAAGATGATGATTTACTACTAGTACAGATATATGTGGATGACATCATCTCGGCTCCAAAAATGAAGCTTTGTGTAAGGAATTCGAATCTGTGATGAAAGGTGAGTTCGAGATGAGTGCTATGGGAGAGATGAAGTTCTTCCTTGGGTTACAGGTGGATCAGACACCAAAAGTGATTTTCATGCATCAATCCAAATATATAGGAGATATCCTCAGTCGTTTCGACATGGAGAATGCTACAGCTGCTGGAACACCACTTCCAACAAATCATGATGTGGCACCCGATGATAATGGTGATCTGGTAGATGCCACTATGTACAGAGGAATGATCGGATCTCTTATGTACCTGACAGCCTCTCGTCTTGATATTATATATGCCACGTGTCTCTGTTCCAGATATCAAGCTAAACCAAAAGTAAATCATCTAACTGTGGTTAAAAGGATCTTTCGTTATTTGAAGGGTACTCCAACACTCGGTTTGTGGTATCCTCATGATGATGACTTTGAGCTTACAGCATATAGTGACTCAGATTATGGTGGTTTCAAGATGAATTACAAGTCAACATTAGCGGGATATCAGTTCTTTGGAAGACGATTAGTCACCTGGCAGTGTAAGAAGCAGACATCTGTTGCTCTGTCAACATGTGAAGCTGAATATGTTGCTGGTGCAAGCTGTTGCTCCCAAATCATTTGGATTCAACAGCAAATGCGAGACTACACTATGCAATTTTCTAACACCCCTATCTTTGTTGATAATTCTGCTGCAATTGTTGTTACTAAAAATCCGATCCGACACCCAAAAACTAAACACATCAGTATTAAATATCACTTTATACGTTACTGTTTTGAAAAGAAATTAATCGATGTTGTTAAAATTAATACGGATTATCAACACGCTAATCTTTACACAAAAGCGTTTGACAAACCTCGGTTTTTATATCTGTTGGAGGTCAATGGCATGAAAAAGAAAACTGTTGTGATTCCAGAAGAGTCGAGTTTGTAGTCTGCCGTATTATTTATTTTATTTTATTTTCCTGTCTTTAAAAATCCAAAAACACAAAAATATTTTCGGTTTTAGAATTTTAGAAGGAGAATAGTTTAGTTAGTTTCAGTTATAGTTTCAGTATTTAATTACGTAAAAAAACACGAGGGCGGGCAGATTAGCTGAAAGTTAAGAAATCAAATCTGTGAGATTGATTCAACAATTATGGAAAATGACAGTACACAGGGAACTAATTATTTGGGACATCAAAAGGATTTAAATGATTAACATGCTATATTCAAATAAAAAGTCTGAGAAGTCTAAGCAAAACAAAGGAAAAATGTCAGTAAACTAGTCTGCTACTGAGGTAACATAAAGAAAGTAGACCTAGAGGTTGCTAGTTCATTAGATGATGTGTCGGTAGATTCAACACAATAGACGAGTAGACTTCATTGGTGAATCAAATTCAAACTAAGTTGTTCAACTTGCTGTGGGTTCTCATCTTATCCCTGGTTAACACAATCAACGCATTTCCAATAAGGAGTGACGAGCAAAATAAATGCCACAAATGTGTGCGGATGACCATAAATATGAGCAAAGCACATGAAAAAAATGTTAAGCGCAATCAAGTTAATGACTAATGCTGTTGGTGCGTTATGTGCAAAAAATGCTCTAACAAGAAGATAGGTTGTGTTCCTCTCTGTTGTGCGATGGCACTGACCTGAGGATAAGCATAACCTAAATATTCTAGAATTCATTGTTGTTTGCGTCTCTCTGTTGTGCGATGGCACTGACCTGAGGCTTGGAATCTCTCTGAAAGCTCTTAGAATAGTTTCTTCTTGTCAAATACCCGTAGACCGCTCAAAAATCTCCTGAGGAATGTTGATTACCATATAAGTGTGGGATCCACAAATGCTTGTTGAAATAATATAACCTAACTCATCACCAATGTGAGTCAAAAAGCTGTGTATGGATTTAAGTGGACAAACATACTGACAATCATCGTGACTGCAACTCTCGACTGTCAAAATCAGTGTGTGCATCTTATAGCTCTAGTATGATTTCCTACAAATGCTATTGAATCTCAAGCAAATAAAAATCTAGTATCCTCATGGACCTAAAAGGTTCCCAAATAATTGTGATATACCTGTATGATTCTATATGAATCTCTCCAGAAATAATTAAAATAACATGAAGCTGTTTTGTTCAGGAGGAAAAACCAGTTAATGGATTTTAAAAAGGTTTCAATCCACCTCAAACCAAAAACACAAAATTATGTTTTCTCTCTTTATTTGTGTTATTTCAAATTGTTTCTATGTTTTCGTTATTTGCTTTACGTAGATGTTGGACTATGTGACTAGACGAACACTGTGAATCACAAGCTAAAAGGATCACGTCTGAGGTGATCAAATGGTTTCAAACTAAAAGGATCACGTCTGAGGTGATCAAATGGTTTCAAATTAAAAGGATAACGTCTGAGGTGATCAAATGTTTTCAAATTAAAGGGATCACGACTGAGGTAATCAAATGTTTTCAAATTAAAAAGGATCACGTCTGAGGTGATCAAATGATGTTCAGTTAAAAAAGGTCATGCCTGATATGATCGTTGTTCATAATGTTATATATCACAAGTTAGATTCTGAGTCTATGGAAATGTATGAGGTCAAACTCATAAGTATGAGTCAATCGTACGATTGAATCATAGATATGAACCAATCGCACGATTGAATCATAAGTATGAGCCAATCGTACGTATGAACCATAAGTTGAACAAGTCATACGACTGGACCATGAGTATGGAAACAATCATACGATTGGATTATATAATTGAACCACTCATTCGACTAGATGAAGGAGTATGAGCCAGTCGCACGACTAAACCCCAGTCGCACGCTTGAATCATGCGTATGGGTCTAGTCGCACGACTGAATCTTAAAATCAGTATTAATAAAGGATCAGTCGGTCGTAGCCCTACACTTGACCTCGAAAACTGCCGATTACTAAGCACCCTTTTCAAAATTTTCGTTGTTATTTCCACTGATATTGCGTTACTGATTGATTACTATCCATCTACAGGTACTATGAGACTGAAACCATGTGAAATGAGGAGATTAATCGAACCAAATAGTCCGAAAATGTTAAAACTAGAACCGTGACTTAAAACCCTAAAATAGAACACTTAAATGTACTTAAACGTGTCTTTAAAAGACATTAAGTGTTATATTGTGTCTAGGCGCATCTAATGGATTCAAACGTGAAGTGAAATTGACTGTTTTGACAAAGATTCAAAATTTTGGACTCAATAGTGCTCATGCGAAAGGACATGCTGATGAACTTCAGTCGCACGATTGAGCCAGACGCACGATTCAATCGCCCGATTGAATCAATCGGTTACTTAGTTGCACGAATGACTCAACCGCATGGCTTAACATACGACTAAGTTCAGTCGTAGGCTCAATCGTACGACTCAGCTAAGTCGTATGGTTCAATCGTACGATTGAACCAGTTGGTTAAAATCTGTTCAAATTCAAGTGTTCTTTCTGTGAACGGATCTAACGTGTTTGTTACTTGTGTTGCAGCAACATGGCTGACAGATGGACTATGAGCACTAAGCACAATATCTGTGCTTACCTCAACACTACGTCTAGGAACGCTTCAGAGTGTTACAAGATGTTACAATTGGGATCATCGAGTTTCTTCGTTGATCGAGGATTTACAGAGCTATTTCTACTCCGTGCACACCTCATCGCTCACTGCAGCAGGCACTTTAGGAGAATGTTGTTGTAGATCGCTCAGTTGAGCCATACCGGATCCGAAGTTCTATCTTCGGCCAAGACATTGACATAGGGGAAGACGACTTCTGGAGGGTCTTGGATTTGGGGGAGGATGGAGACCACCCAACCAAGCTACATCCCCTGACTGTTCGGGGATGTTTCTTGAGGATCAAGTACGCCGGCGACATCAATGCCGGCGTGCTAAACAAGAGCAACATGTGCCCACAGTTCAAGTACCTGGAACATGTGATCCTCAAGTGCATTGCCTCCAGGCGTGGAGGATTTGACGAGATGAGCGATCAAATCCAGAATGCATTCGTTGCACTAGTACTGAACCACCCATTCAGTTTCTCGTGGATGTTCTTGACATACTTGACGGAGAACATAGAGGCTGAGGGGAAGGAAGGCTTCTGTATGTACCCGAGGTTTCTACATATGATCACTGATAAGAAGCTTTCTCACCTACCCAAAGAGAAGGACGATGCAGTGTGTCCAGAGGTGATGGATGACACCACACTTGGAAGGATGAAGGTGTACCGGGAGAAGCAGGTGAAGCCCCCGGTCAGGAGATTGTTTGGGCATCAAGCCAATGTGGACTATGTGGCGCCCGCTCGAAAGAAGTGGCTCCACGATGACAGTGATTCAGATATTGAGCCGATTATGGTTCAAGACGACGATGACGACGATGATGATGACCAAGATGATGGTCAGGGTGGTGGAGATGCTGGCTCTAGTCAACCACGAGCCACCGACACGTCTTATATCTCTCCACCACCACGGTAGAGTGGTTCCTCAGCTCCCAGTGGATCCGAGCAGGCTTCCATCCATCGGGACTTCTTGGCAGATGAAGAAGAGGAGTCGGATGATGAGCCTCTAGTCAGGAGAATCGGTAGCAGGGTTGTGGCTACCGAGAAGGGGATAGAGGCGGTTGGTGTTAGGACCGTTTAGGTACAGAGTACTAACTGATTTACGTGTATACCAAACCAAATAGTGCGGAATCCTATTTGATTGGCTATCCAATCAGTGAGAACGCAAGTATAATCGATCTAAGAATGAATCTAAACGTTAAGAACAATTGCAAGATGATTAACTGCGATCTATGAACTTGGAACAGGTGTTCTTGAGTCTCTGGATGGCTAGGGTACGATTATGTGCATAGGTATTCGAATTGTTACGTTTTTCTACGAATTAAGTGGTATTTATAAGTTAGGGTTTTTCATTCGTACGACTTAACCATTAGCATGGTTCAGTCGTGCGACTGAAGCATGCGGTTGATCCATCAGCACGACTGAATGTTCAGTCGTGCGATTGAGTCAATCTCATGTCACAATCGTGCAACTTATTCAGTCTCCTGGTTCAGTCGTGCGATTGGTTCATTAGCATGAAGTGTTCATGCGTATGGTCCATTCGCATGGTCCATTCGCATGAGAACTTCACACAATTGAGTTTGAACATGTTTCTCAATCATTCTTGACTAAGAACTATGTAAACAACCACAAACCTATATAGTTAGTTCAATATATGTTATCACACAATAAATAATGAAATATTAAACATTATATGCATCAACCACACATTGTATTTCATTCATACCCATTCAATTACATATATGTAAGACATGAAAGACATTTACATTTAGTTCCTAAACTAGGTACACATGTATCTACAAACTCCCCCTTGGACCTAGTTTACTCTATTGTCTAACATTCTTCATCAGCTCTTCAAACTTCTTGTACTTCTCCTCTCTTGTAGCTCCAGCATGTATCTCAAATGCGAAACAGAGCCTTATAACATTTTGGAACTGGAGGGCTTGTACTATATCTTGCGCGTCATAGAACAGTGGCCACTTGTATAACGTGTAAACATCGTTAGCCGACAAGTTTGTTAGCCACATTGGGTCAAATACCCTGATACTTTCCATATTTCCATCTTTGTTCAAAACTATGACCGCCTCACCTGTTCTCCGATCATAGTACCACCATTTAAAATGTGGAGTGAAGTCCTGAGGCATTTCCCTTAGAGGGATTCTTGACATCGTGCACGGAGGACTCCACTTCAGCATTATCTTTGGCTTTCCAGTAATGGCTTCAACTTCAGACCTTCTGATGTACCTTGTAGGTTGTTGGGGTCTGAAGTTAACCCACATGGTGTGGTACTCTCTCTTCAATGCAGCTTCAAACCAGCCTGACATTTTTCTTGGGTCAGCATACAACAGCTTCAATTTGGCCAGCTGGTTGAGTTCAAAACCAGGTAAAGTCTTCAGATCGTGTGGGAATCTGAAGTACTCGATTCCCTTCTCCCTCTTGATAGCATATACATTTAGATCATCAAAATATGCCCACGCTATGATCTTTCCTGACACCTTCAGATGCTTCTTCACTTTGTAGAGCTTGGTGTAGGCGCTCGGCTTTGGAGCAGTGCGTTGGGCTCTGATCTCTGCAAAACATGCCGCCCATTCAGCCTTTTTGATGTTGACATTGTTGGGTTTGTTGGACCATACCAAAGTAGTTTAAACATTTAAACTTGAAAACGCAGCGGATTAAAACCTTAATATTATCATTTGTAATTTGAAAATTAAGGCTCATATCATAATAACAACAAACCCAAGAACATAAGGATCATTTATATGTGAATGAACTAGCTATCAAGAACAATATCCAACCAAAACAAGTCATACAAACTACCTTTTGTAGAGCTGCAAAAAAACGAATTTGGGTGAAGAAAGATGAGGTTTTGAAAGACCAAAACACCAAGGAGAGGTGTCCTCAAGCATCCATACCCACAAGCATCAAGCAAGCACCTTTCTTGCTAGGTTTTTGACACCAAAATCGCACAAAGAGAGCTTCTGAAAACGATTTTCAGCTTCTATTTTCCTAGAGCTGCTGAAAACAATTTTCAGCTTCTATTTTCTTAGGGCTACTGAAAACGATTTTCAGCTTCTATTTTCTTCAATATCGGAGAAGGAGAAAAAGCTCTTGAGGATATTGCATGTGAGAGAGAGAAAAAGATGAAGTGTGTGTCTAGTTATGAATGTATTGTTCCAAGATGTTGATACATATTGATGTGCTCCAAATTATACATAAAAATCCTATCAAAAGCACATCAATTATTCCTTAATATCTTCCTTAAAATGATGAAAATGTACTTAAAAGTGTTAAATTATGTTTTCAGGTGTTTAAAAGGGCAAGATGGACAAAAGGAGCATATTTAACAAGAAATTGAAGCAATCCGAGCTTTGGACTTCAAGCATGGGGTCGTGCCTCATTAAGCACGCCCCCGTGCCTTGCTAGAAACACACCTCCGTGCTAAATTAACACACCCCCGTGCTTGGACATCAGACATGACAAAAAGTATTGTCCCCTAAAAGTAGACACGGGGCCGTGCCCCATAAGGCATGGGCCGTGCCCCACCATCAACACGGGGCCGTGCCCCATTTAGCACGGGGTCGTGCCCGACACAACCTGCACGTACGAGCCGACCAACTTTCGTAAGCATTGTACTAGCACGGGGCCGTGCCTTTTAGGCACAGGGCCGTGCTTAAACACTCCGGAAAGCCTATAAATAGAAGCCTAAGCTCACCATTTATGGCAAGCTTTGGTGGGAGAGTTACTCTGCCGAATTCTCTCGGGAATCAAGACTTCAAGATCATTCAGAGGCTCGGGAGGTGTATACAACACTTGGAAGAAGCTTGGGATCACCTAAACGTCATCCATTGTGGATTATCGGTTTGATTGTTCCATTTCACCGATGATCACTTATCTATCTTCTTTGTTATCCGTTGTTATGTTAAAGCTCATCATGAGCTAAACTCTATTTATCATCCTAATCGGATGAAACTTATGTAATTTGTGATAAACTAATGGTGTGATAAGTATTATGTTAATGTTATGGTGATCTTGGGAAAACTATTGATGGGTAGCATCTACATTTGAACGGGAAGTTATAACATTATGGTTTGTGATTGTGATTGTCATACAAGGTTGAAAACCGTATGATTAACTTTCATTAAACGAAACCGGTCTTCATAATAAATCCATGGCTAATGAACTAGAAATGGTTATTAGAAATCATATCACCTTAACTTTCTGATCATTTGCGGGTTCCCTTTTATTTGTTCGGAAACTTCAATAATTGTTACGGTTTTCTAAAATTAATGGTATGTTAGGAAGGAACCTGATCAACTCTCTTTTTAACATTAAATTATGTTTTCAGAAATCGTATGTCAAATAGGGCACAAGAGATTTACCTACATTACTAGGGCTTTGATCTGAGCAGTAAAATCAGCCTGACAGAATCAAGTCACTACGGCAGCAGGATAGTCGAGAAATCGCGCCGGCTTATCTTTATAAACATTAACATAATCACATCACACCACCAATTCATCACAATTGCATAAGCGGATTCTAATTAGGATGATAACTTTTTTTCCCTGATTTTAAAACCAAACGCTTCAATTCTTATTTTACTTTCTTTTTATTATTGTTTACTTTTAAACCCAAAAAATCTTTCCAAAACAAAATATCACTTTCTTTAACAAAAACCAAATCTGATAGTCAAACATCAAGTTTGTTGAGTAGGCTAGGTGTGTCCACGGATTGATACTCGGTTCTTACCAACACTATATTACCACACGACAGGTACACTGCCTTTTGTGTGTGTGGTTTAGTATTAGTAACAACCAATTAAAACTGAATCTGTGCAATAAATCTTTATCATATATTTATATTATCCGCATACCCATCAAGTTTTTGGCGCCGTTGTCGGGGACACACGGCAGTTTGAAAAAACAAACTAAATTTTTGACTATCTTGCATATAACCTGTTAATATATTTTTGTTTAAACTTCATTTTTATTTGTAGGTAGTTTGCCTTAGTTAGTTTAGTTATTTTTACCTGATTCATTTTTAAGCCTTAGTTAGTTTATGCTTCCTTAAGTTAGTGTATGTCCGACTCGTCTAGTTCTGAACTTGTTCCGCCTCTTCCGGAACCCGAACGACTTTTCCGTCAAAGATTGCGCAAAATATCACAACAAGAAGCACCAGTCATTGAAGAAGACATTTTGGAAGATACACCATCCGAAGAAGACATGGCTAACCAAGACGAGGAATTGAAGATGACACACTATGCCACACCGTCAATAGATGGTTATGAGTCTAGTGTTGTCCAACCAGCAATAGCGGCCAACAATTTCGAGATTAAGTCTAGTATTATCCAACTTGTAGAAAACTCTGTTTAGTTCCATGGGTTACAAGGCAAAGACCCTAATGCTCACATCTCACGATTCCTTCGTATCTGTGCGACCTTCAAAATCAATAACTGTTCAGACGACGCCATTCGACTAAGACTTTTTCCATTTTCACTTCGAGGCCGAGCCATCGATTGGCTTGATTCACTTCCGCCTGGTTCCATCACCACATGGGCGGGAGTGGCTGAACAATTCTTTTTGAAATACTTTTCACCCGATCGTACTGCCAAATTAAGAAGTAGCATCACAAGTTTCTATCAAGACGACGATGAATCATTACACGCAGCATGGGAGAGATATAAAGGTCTCCTTCGGAGATGCCCACATCACGGACTTGATCTGTGGCTGCAGTGTCAAACCTTTTACGATGCGATTAGCGGAGCCCACAAGCAAGCAGTAGACCAAAGTGCTGGAGGATATTTTGGAAGTGTCACGCCAACAGAAGCATATCAAGCCTTAGAAAGAGCAGCTAAGAAGAGCTTTGCTTATAATCCTTTAAGAACCAAACCCAGTTCTAAAGGTATTCATCAAGTAGACTCTGAAACCCTAATTGCAGCCCAATTCGAAGCTCTAACCAAAAAATTCGAACAATTGCAAAGCGAGCTAAAGAAAACTCCAACACGATGCAACACATGTGGCAATTCACACAAGACCAACGAGTGCCCACAAGGCGTTATGATGGTTTAAGATGTTGGCTACGTAGGAGGCCCAAACAACTCATACAATTCAAATTGGAGAAACAACTCGAATTACAGAGATGCTGGCAGTAACCAACAATCATCTGGATTCAACCGAAGGCCACCTTACCAACAACAGAAACCACCATACCAAGGTCCAAGCAGTAGTAACCAAGACCGTGGAGCATCATCAATGGAAGACTTATTGCAGCAATTGTTGTTAACCACACAAGCCACAGATGAGTACATCCGGAAATCCGATCGAAGAAATGAGGAGAGGTTCCAAAGAAACGAAGCTGACATCAAAAGCAACAAAGCATCATTACAGACCATAGAGCACCAAGTAGGTCAAATAGCACAACAACTCTCCGAGAGACCTCAAGGAGCTTTGCCGAGTAACATTATGACAAACCCTAATGCTCAAGTCAAAGCCATCACCACTAGGAGTGGCAAAACCACTCAAGGTGATGCACCCGCATTACAACCCATCCTTGAAGAAGTAGAAACTGAAACTCCAAGTAATGCGAGTGATAAGCAAAAGCAACCCGTTGTTATTGAAGAACCAGCAAAGAAATATGTTCCACCACCACTTTATGTTCCACCACCTCCGTATCCAGGTCGTTTGAGACAACAAAGGATGGAGGCACAATATGGCAAATTCCTTGGGTTGTTCAAGCAACTCCACATCAATCTGCCTTTGGTGGAAGCCTTAGCACAAATGCCAAACTACGCTAAGTTTCTAAAAGGTGTCTTGTCAAACAAAAAGAAGCTGGAAGAGTTATCACACGTAGTTTTGAATGAGGAATGCTCTGCAGTTCTTCAAAACAAACTACCTCAAAAGATGACTCATCCAGGAAGTTTCACCATACCTTGCTTAATAGGAAATCTTTCTGTCAGTAATGCGATAGCTGATTTAGGTGCTAGCATTAACCTTATGCCTTATGCGGTTTTTGAAAAATTAAACTTAGGTGAGCCTAGACCTACTCGTATGAGCATCCAGTTAGCTGACCGTTCTGTCAAATATCCGAGGGGCATCGTTGAAAATCTCTTAGTTAAAATTGACAAATTCGTATTTCCCGTTGATTTTGTGATCCTAGACATGGATGAGGACAAAAATGTTCCTCTTATCCTAGGTCGACCTTTCTTAGCGACTGCTCGAGCCCTCATTGATGTTTGTACAGGCAAACTCACGCTTAGAGTAGACGAGGAGGAAGTAACTTTCGATATAGGCCAATCCATGAAACACCCTCAGCATCATGATGACTCACTCTATTACGTTGATGCTTGCGATTCAATCATAAGCCGTCATTTGAAGGAAGCCCTTCAAAATGAAGCTTGCAATACTCAATTAATAGAAGTCACAATCACCGAACCCATCTGTGAAAACCAAATCATTCCAGAACTTGAAGTTTACGAAACATCATTTCATCAAGAAGCATTTGAGATCATTGAGCAAGACTTAGAACCAAAAGCCAAACCTTCTATCGAAGACCCTCCAGTCTTAGAGCTCAAAGAACTTCCATCTCATCTCGAATACGCTTTTCTTGAAAACACATCTCAACTTCCTGTCATAATCTCATCCGCCTTATCAATTGATGAGAAAAACAAGTTGCTCAATGTGCTTAAGGCACACAAACGAGCAATTGCATGGAAAATCATGGACATCAAGGGAATCAATCCATCCTTTTGCACTCATAAAATATTTATGGAGGAGAATTTCAAATCGTCATTCAACCTCAAAGACGTTTAAACCCGAGCATGCAAGAGGTGGTGAAGAAAGAAGTAATCAAACTGCTAGATGCCGGTTTGATTTACCCTATTTTTGATTCGCCTTGGGTCAGCCCCGTCCAAGTTGTTCCAAAGAAAGGAGGAATGACTGTTGTAACTAACGAGAAGAATGAGCTTATTCCCACTCGTACGGTTACAGGATGGAGAGTTTGCATAGACTATCGCAAACTCAATGACGCCACAAGGAAAGATCACTTCCCTCTTCCTTTCATCGACCAAATGCTTGAGAGATTGTCTGGAAAAATGTTCTATTGTTTTCTGGATGGTTTCTCAGGTTATTTTCAAATTCCTATTGCTCCCGAAGATCAAGAAAAGACAACATTCACCTGTCCATATGGCATATTTGCTTATCGGCGAATGCCCTTTGGCTTGTGTAATGCTCCTGCTACATTTCAAAGATGCATGGTAGCAATTTTTCATGACATGATTGAACACTCAATGGAAGTTTTCATGGATAATTTCTCCATCTTTGGAAATTCATTTGAGCAATGTCTTGAAAACTTGGAAAAGATGCTGGTTAGATGTGAAGACTCTAACCTTGTTTTAAATTGGGAAAAGTGCCACTTCATGGTTACAGAAGAAATAGTGTTAGGACACAAGATCTCTCGAGCGGGTCTTGAAGTCGATCAAACCAAAGTCGATACTATTTCTAAACTTCCGCATCCCACAACCGTGAAAGACATCAGAAGTTTCCTAGGACATGCAGGATTCTACCGTCGTTTCATTAAAGATTTCTCAAAAATCGCTCGACCAATGACTCAACTCCTGGAGAAAGACGTGCAATTCGTATTTTCTAATGAATGCATTAGTGCATTCAAATTGCTTAAGGAGAGATTGGTAACTGCTCCAATCATGGTTTCCCCAAATTGGACACTACCATTTGAGCTCATGTGCGATGCAAGCGATTTCGCGGTGGGAGCTGTATTAGGACAAAGGAAAGACAAGCAATTTCACCCAATTCATTATGCGAGCAAAACCCTAAACGACGCACAAGAAAACTACACTACCACTGAAAAAGAACTTCTTGCGGTAGTTTTCGCGTTCGATAAATTACGCTCGTATCTCATCCTTTCAAAGACAATTGTTTACACCGATCATGCAGCCCTTCGTTATTTGTTCAACAATAAAGATGCAAAGCCGAGATTGATTCGTTGGATTCTTCTGCTTCAAGAATTTGATATCGAAATTCGTGATAAGAAAGGAGCGGAAAATCTAGCGGCTGATCATCTCTCGCGTCTTGAGGACTCAAGTCCTTCACAAACTGAGGAAACCAAAATAAACGACAATTTTCCTCATGAATTCCTTATGCACATTCAATCCTTAATCGATGAACACCCTTGGTTCGCCGATTTTGCGAATTACTTAGCAAGCGGAATCCTTCTCAAAGGAATGACTTATCAGCAAAAGAAGAAGTTCTTTACTGATATCAAACATTACTATTGGGAGGATCCGTATATGTTCAGAATCGGTGCAGACCAACTCATTCGAAGATGCGTACATGGAAGTGAAGCAGAACAAATTCTAAGGCACTGTCATGAAGGACCCACAGGAGGACACCATGGAGCAACCTTAACAGCCAAGAAAGTATTCGACTCTGGATTTTACTGGCCCATGATCTTCAAAGATGCTCATAACATGGTACGCACCTGTGATGCATGTCAAAGAGCAACCAATATCTCAACATGGGATGAGATGCCTCAGAAACCAGTTCAAGTATGCGAGATATTTGATATATGGGGTATTGATTTCATGGGGCCATTCCCGGTGTCATTTGGCAATCGTTACATCTTGGTAGCAGTTGATTACGTTTCAAAATGGGCTGAAGCTCAAGCCCTGCCTACCCAGGATGCCAGGAACGTTGCCAAATTCCTTAGAAACTATTTTCTCGTTTTGGTACCCCCAAAGCTCTGATTAGTGACCGAGGAACTCATTTCTGTAACAATCAGCTTGAAAGAGCAATGGCACGTTATGGAGTTCACCATCGCTTTACAACTGCTTACCATCCACAAGCGATGGACAAGCCGAAGTCACTAACTGAGGTATCAAACGAATCCTTGAGAAAACTGTAGGTCAAAATCACAAGGACTGGTCTATCAAGTTAGATGATGCATTATGGGCTTTTCGAACAGCCTATCAGACTCCCATCGGCACAACACCGTTTAAACTAGTTTATGGGAAGTCGTGTCATCTACCTGTAGAACTAGAGCATAAGGCCTTTTGGGCACTTAAAGCAGCAAACCTGGACCAAGACCTTGCAGGAAAGAATCGATTCCTACAAATTCACGAATTGGAGGAATTTAGGGAACAAGCGTACGAAAACGCTAGAGTTTACAAAGAAAAGACAAGGAAATTCCACGATGCTCGATTAAAGAGCACAAAACAATTTCATGTGGGAGAACGTGTCTTACTGTATAACTCTCGTTTACGTTTATTTCCCGGAAAACTGAAATCACGTTGGTCTGGACCTTATACGATCAAAAACGTGTTTATGAATGGTGCCATTGAAATTTACAACCACGCAGGTTTAAGTTTCAAAGTAAATGGTCATCGTTTGAAACCGTATAACGATGGACCAACCAAGATTTCTTCGGAGGAATTAAACCTCCACCCCAACGAAAACTAAGTATGGGGAAGGGTCGTGCCGAAGACCCGAAACTTAAACGCGGCACCTGTACATACATTTTTTTTCTCTCACTTTTTAGAAAATTTTTAGGACTTCACAAGCACAAACACGGGGCCGTGCCTCATCAAGCACGCCCCCGTGCCTCTGACAAAATTTTTCCACGATCTCCGCTGACGACTCTGGAACGTTGCAGGTCGAATTTAAGACGACTTCTGACAAGCACGGGGCCGTGCCTAGCTAAGCACGCCCCCGTGTTCACTCTTCCCGACCTGTGTATAAATACCACACTTGTTCCACTCTTTCATCACACTCATTCCTGCTCAAAAACGTAAAAAAAATAAAAGAATCAAGTCACGGAAGCTCAAACTGGAATCCTGCGAAGAAATCGCGTTCCGAAACGCGAGAGCCGACGACTCAAGAGTATTTCTTCAAAATGCATGAACTGATCAAGCAATTGACAGAAATGAACCTCGTTGCTTCCCAACGCTTGGCTAATCCAAAAAGTTTAGCAGATGAGCGAGGAACTCATTTCCATTAACCAGCAGCTCGCAGAATTGAGCAACCGCACTTCTCACTATCCCATGCCAAACCTTCCACACGAAATGTGTGGAGGTTTCTTTTAGAAACATGCCGTGATGTGTTAAGTGCGCTGCTGCGCGTTAAAGGGTCTGGTTTTGCTGTTTCAGATTCTCGGCTTTTAACGTATCGTGTATCTGTAGGATTCTAGGGAATGTAATTTTCAATTTGGCTTGTGTTGTTTAACTATAGGACTATTTTCGTATCCTAATGGATGATTTGAAAGTGATAAAACTTAACCGGGAAAATTACACAACGCGCGAAACTGAAAAACGGAACAACAAAAGACTGAAACCGAACTTTGTGCATGAACATGGCCCTATGTTCAAAGGGGCATGCCCCTGTGTTCGACAAAAATTGACACCACCTGCCAATTTTCAGCCTTTTTTCCTTTTCCAATCAATGTGGCATGATAAAAACCGAGCTAATGTGCCTGCAAAGTCGTATCCACTTTCAATTCTCTCTTCTTTTCCATTTTTCTTTCATTTGTTCAAGTGTTCTTGCAAGAGTATTTGGCCAAGAGGTTAGCATACTAATTCCTTTGATTATGAAAGTCATTTACATGTAGTTAGGTGATTAGGTCTCTAAACACTTGTTCTTAAACGTGTTATGGAATGATGAATGTTTTTAACCTACTTGTTCATGTTTATTCTTGTAGTAGATTAGTGTTAATTAGTGTGTTTAGTTAGATATTAGTATGTTTAGTTGGTTAGTTAGTTGTTTTCTTTTATTATTAACAAGACTATCTTCATAACTCGTGGTGAAACCTTTGTTAATCATGTTCAAGTTACAAGAATTCTCAAGTGATGTAAAACAATATATATTTTGAGTATCTTGAATTATTAACAAATGATTAAAATGTTCAACGTATAATCTTTGATTTTAGAAGCAAGAAAATGTTAAACCCATGCTTAATCAATGATTTACAAACAAAACCACGATTGCTCGATTTATAATTTCATGCCCAAACATGTTAACCGCACCCCCACGTTGTATAAAGCGCACCCCCATGTTCAAAATTTTTTTTCTTGAATGATAAATTCTTAACTACTTTTGAACATGAATTGAATCATTATGATGTTATGTCTTGAAAAACATATGATTTTCACTAACATCATGATACTGCTTAAGAAATTTGTTTTGTATAGATTAATTTATTTTTAAATTTCAGGATCATGGAGCATCCCTACTTACATTTTGAAGGGAACCGCGAGAGATGGTGTCATGATAGACTTCAAAGATTGCTACAAAGGGTCGAAAGATCCCACTTACAAGCAGATGAAGAAACACTGGCGGCAGTCGGACAACTAGAAAGATATAATAATTTATTAAGTGTCTAGTGGAAACGTTTATTTTCACAAAATAGACCTTCCGTTTATGAACTGACTCTTGAATTTTTAGCAACTTTTAAATTCAGCATGAAAGACTCTGATCCTTGGGATGAAAATGCAGTTTCATTCAGACTAGCTGGGAATTGGCATAAGACATCCATTGCCTTGTTCGGTGTATATCTTGGAATATACACGGAACAAGAAATGGAGGAGGAGGCTATATCTGGAATGCCGGCGTATCATACCTTCCCGGACGAGGAAAGTAGAGACGTGGAAAGTGGTGCAATGAGGAAAGCATTTTGGGAGCGGATTGGAACCGGAGGGTTCAACTCGAGCAAAACAAAAAGCAGTCAGATACGAGACCCGCTGCTGCGATACATTCATTGGTTACTCAGCCATTCCATAACAGCTCGTGGTCAAAGCGAGGGAGTTGTTAATTTGAGGGACTTGTTTATTTTATATTGTATGGTTATGTAATATTGGGTATTTGTTTTGTAATCTTTTTGCCAGGAACGCGATTGCAGGTGCTCCAACACCCATGTTTGGAGGAAGCTGGATTTTGAACTTATATGAAAGCTATGGTTATAACACTGAAAGAACCGAAGGAGTGATGCCAGGACTGTTGGACTTGAGCATCTGTACAAGTATGTACATGGTGACAAGTTTACCAAATGGGCAGCCAAGATTCATGGATAAGAAAGGACAAATCTGGGATCCGGCGGATCCCAATGAAATTATCATGGATCTCGACATGCCAATACAGCCGGAAGGAGCTGGAGCTGGATCTTCAAGTTCACGTACGAGGGAATTTCCAACCATGCTAGACCTTTATGAGTCAATCTAAACCACCAAAACCCATGCAAGGCGATCATTTGAATATGCCCAACGAGCCTTTAACCGAGTCGAAAATTTGAATTCCCGAGTCGATGACTTGAGCAGAGATGTCACGTACATCAGAAACCGAATGTACCACGAGTGGGGGGATATCCCACCAGAAAGCCCTTGAAAACCGTATCATTTTTGGGGCTCCGGCACAGTTGTTTTGTGCCACTCTATCTTTTAATTTATGTCGTTTTATTTTTATTTTGTGTGCTTAGGATTTTAATGCTTTCAATAAATTGGTGACATTTCAGGTGATACCGAAGATTCTAACAACGCGCGGGCAACCAATCACAAGCGAAAAATTCATCATTTTTAGGGGAGTTATTTCGTTACCCTTTCTCGATCATGAATATTTTAATCACATTGAGGACAATGTGAATTTTAAGTGTGGGGATGGGAGTAATGCATTTGACTTTGCTAAAAAGGTCCAAATTAAAATTTTTAAGAAAAGATCACTTACCAAATAAGTTTTTGTGACAAGAAACCAAAAACTTAATATAATTTTTGATAAACCAAATTATAAATATACGTTTTCGGGAAATAGAGAAGTAAATCCATGACGTCCAAATAAAAATTGAAAATGTTTTTTGTGATATCCTTAAAGGCAATAATCTAGTAAAATATTTAATCATGTAAAATGAAACACTTTTACTCAATTCCATCCGTATGTGAGTTTATTTTTGAGCCTTAAACAAGCTTTTGCAAGTTGCAATTCTACTTTCATTCTGGATTTAATTGAGGGTGCCATATGACACGTGTGATTAGAACTTTCTTTGGCTATACATTTCAAGACCTTAATTAGTATTTGTTGCATAAAAATGAGTTAGGCACTAGGAAACCTTAACCATTCAAGCCCCAACCATTGTCTTTAATTTTCCTTACCCGAACGTCAACCCTAGTTAGCCCCGTTGAGCTTAAACGTTTTTATCTCTCAATCACCCGAGTCACCAAGTCACTTAACCAAAAAGCCTTCAACAAAACCCGTTTTCGTTAAAGACACGTTTTTGGCTTATAAAAAGAAATAAAAAAAATAAAAAGAAAAAAAATGTATTTGGTCTTTTACCGGTAGACCTTAAAGAACTGTAATGCATTCTTTTGATTTCAATTTGCTTTGTTGCCTTCATCACGCAAAACCGGGACTTCCCCCAGAAATCCGCGAACAAATTTTCAATCTCACGTTTGATGCAAGAAAGAAATGGCGAAAAAAGGAACAAGTTCCGCCATTTTGTGGGTTTTCAAAAAGTGCTATAAAGAGACGGGCGAAAAGATATGAAAGATGCCCGTATTGTGGAAATTGGTCCCATAATGGAAAATGCAAAAAAGAATCAAACCGAATCTCAATACGAATACACAGAATTAATCCGATTGGGTGCTATTAGGCTTCAAGCCGAACGATCCTTGAGAAAGGAAAGTTTTGTGTATCTTCGGGTAAAAGATGAAGTGCGATTCTTGAAAGCAAAATACGGTCTTGACAATCTGACCTTAAACGAGTCCTCAAGCTAGCATATCCCTTCTAGCTTGAAGTATTGTATATGGAACCTTTATTGCTTTCCTTGTAGTTTATGTTAGAAAAATAAGCCAAGACCGTCGTCTTTAGCAATTAGCCACTCTTTCCAAAAATTCCATACCCGAGCCCGAGCCAAGTTACAACCCATCAAAGACCTAATGATTTATGCAAATAAATATCTAAGTAGGTGGAGATTTATTCCCTTAACAAGCATATGATTTCACACGTATTCATACTAGGCAATTGAATGTATTAGTCATACTTAATCTTGATTATGACACCATATATTTAGCCGAGTGTGAGTGCATCTTGTGAGAAGTGTGGATTTTTACATGATAATAATCTTTACTAACCAACCTATTGCTTGCTAGGATATCATTTTACATGTGCTTAGAATATTTATATTTGGATGAAAATAGTATTTACTTGCATACTTCTCGAAAGACATGTTTATAATTTGATTTATTTGGTTTTGGTGGAATGGAATTGTCATTTTAAGTGATTTTTGCTTGAGGACAAGCAAAGTTCAAGTGTGGGGATGTTTGATGTGCTCCAAATTATACATAAAAATCCTATCAAAAGTACATCAATTATTCCTTAATATCTTTCTTAAAATGATGAAAATGTACTTGAAAGTGTTAAATTGTGTTTTCAGGTGTTTAAAAGGGCAAGATGGACAAAAGGAGCATATTTAACAAGAAATTGAAGCAATCCGAGCTTTGGATACCAAGCATTGGGCCGTGCCTCATTAAGCACGCCCCCATGCCCTGCCAGAAACACACCCCCGTGCTAAATTAACACACCCCCGTGCTTGGACATCTGACAGGACAAAAAGTACTGTCCCCTAAAAGTAGACACAGGGCCGTGCCCCATAAGGCACGGGGCCGTGCCCCTTATGTTCTTGGTGTAGGTGCTCGGCTTTGGAGCAGTGCGTTGGGCTCTGATCTCTGCAAAACATGCCGCCCATTCAGCCTTTTTGATGTTGACATTGTTGGGTTTGTTGGACCATACCAAAGTAGTTTAAACATTTAAACTTGAAAACGCAGCGGATTAAAACCTTAATATTATCATTTGTAATCTGAAAATTAAGGCTCATATCATAATAACAACAAACCCAAGAACATAAGGATCATTTATATGTGAATGAACTAGCTATCAAGAATAATATACAACCAAAACAAGTCATACAAACTACCTTTTGTAGAGCTGCAAAAAAAACGAATTTGGGTGAAGAAAGATGAGGTTTTGAATGACCAAAACACCAAGGAGAGGTGCCCTCAAGCATCCATACCCACAAGCATCAAGCAAGCACCTTTCTTGCTAGGTTTTTGACACCAAAATCGCACAAAGAGAGCTGCTGAAAACGATTTTCAGCTTCTATTTTCCTAGAGCTGCTGAAAACAATTTTCAGCTTCTATTTTCTTAGAGCTGCTGAAAACGATTTTCAGCTTCTATTTTCTTCAATATTGGAGAAGGAGAAAAAGCTCTTGAGGATCTTGCATGTGAGAGAGAGAAAAAGATGAAGTGTGTGTCTAGTTATGAATGTATTGTTCCAAGATGTTGATACATATTGATGTGCTCCAAATTATACATAAAAATCCTAAATCAAATCACATCAATTATTCCTTAATATCTTCCTTTAAAATGATGAAAATTACTTAAAAGTGTTAATTGTGTTTTCAGGTGTTTTAAAAGGGCAAGAAGGGACAAAAGGAGCATATTTAACAAGAAATTGAAGCAATCCGAGCTTTGGACTCCAAGCATGGGGCCGTCCTCATTAAGCACGCCCCCATGCCTTTCCAGAAACACACCCCCGTGCTAAATTAACACCCCCCCGTGCTTGGACATCTGACAGGACAAAAAGTACTGTCCCCCTAAAAGTAGACACGGGGTCGTGCCCCATAAGGCACGGAGCCGTGCCCCACCATCAACATGGGGCCGTGCCCCATTTAGCACGGGGCCGTGCCCGACACAACCTGTACGTCGAGCCGACCAACTTTCGTAAGCATTGTACTAGCACGGGGCCGTGCCTTTTAGGCACGGGGCCGTGCTTAAACACTCCGGAAAGCCTATAAATAGAAGCCTAAGCTCACCATTTTTGGCAAGCTTTGGTGGGAGAGTTACTCTGCCGAATTCTCTCGGGAATCAAGACTTCAAGATCATTCGGTAGGCTCGGGAGGTGTATACAACACTTGGAAGAAGCTTGGGATCACCTAAACGTCATCCATTGTGGATTATCGGTTTGATTGTTCCATTTCACCGATGATCACTTATATCTATCATCTTTGTTATCCGTTGTTATGTTAAGCTCATCATGAGCTAAACTCTATTTATCATCCTAATCGGATGAAACTTATGTAATTTGTGATAAACTAATGGTGTGATAAGTATTGTTAATGTTATGGTGGTCTTGGGAAAACTATTGATGGGTAGCATCTACATTTGAACGGGAAGTTATAACATTATGGTTTGTGATTGTGATTGTCATACAAGGTTGAAAACCGTATGATTAACTTTCATTCGCAAACCGGTCTTCATAATAAATCCATGGCTAATGAACTAGAAATGGTTATTAGAAATCATATCACCTTAACTTTCTGATCATTTGCGGGTTCCCTTTTATTTGTTCGGAAACTTCAGTAATTGTTACGGTTTTCTAAAATTAATGGTATGTTAGGAAGGAACCTGATCAACTCTCTTTTTAACATTAAATTATGTTTTCAGAAATCGTATGTCAAATAGGACACAAGAGATTTACCTACATTACTAGGGCTTTGATCTGAGTAGTAAAATCAGCCTGACAGGATCAAGTCACTACGGCAGCAGGATAGTCGAGAAATCAAGCCGGCTCATCTTTATAAACATTAACATAATTACATCACACCACCAGTTCAGCACAATTGCATAACCGGATTCTAATTAGGATGATAACTTTTATTCCCTGATTTTAAAACCAAACGCTTCAATTCTTATTTTACTTTCTTTTTATTATTGTTTACTTTTAAACCCTAAAAATCTTTCCAAAACAAAATATCACTTTCTTTAACAAAAACCAAATCTGATAGTCAAACATCAAGTTTGTTGAGTAGGCTAGGTGTGTCCACGGATTGATACTCGGTTCTTACCAACACTATATTACCACACGACAGATGCACTGCCTTTTGTGTGTGTGGTTTAGTATTAGTAACAACCAATTAAAACTGAATCTGTGCAATAAATCTTTATCAAATATTTATACTATCCACAGACCCATCACATATGTACCTATATGTGGATCTTAATGTAATACGTCTTGAATGTCTTACACTTATGTAATGCTTGGGTTATCAATGAAATGAGAATGTTTGGTTGTGATTTATAATGTTTAATATTTCATTAATGAGTTGATATTGACTTGATTATATAGGTTTGTGACTGTTTGAATTGATACACATAATGTTATATTAATGAATTCATTCAAACTTGGTTAAGTGAAGTTCACATGCATCCGACTGGACCATGCGCCCCAACAGTGGTCATGCGTCCGATTGGCCATGCGACCGAGTGTCTATGCGCCTAAACAGTCCATACGCCTGAACAACTTCATGGGACTGACTCAGCCGCACGACTGAACACTCAGTCGTGCGAATGGATCAACCGCATGGCTCAATCGCACGAATGAACCATGCTAATGGTTCAGTCGCACGAATGAGCAACCCTAACCTAAAAATACCACCAAATTCATGGAAAAACGCAACACTTCAATTTACTTCGACTCCAGACGTACCCTAGCCATCCAGAAACCTCCAAGAACCTGTTCCAAGTTCACAAATGGCACTAGATCGATTCTATATTGTTCTTAACGTTTAGATTCAATTGATTATTGATTCGACGTGCGTTCTCACTAATTGGATCGCCAATCAAATAGGATTCCCCACTATTTGAGTTGGTATACATGTTAATCAGTTAGTATTTTGTGCAATACACGATCCTAACAAGTGGTATCAGAGCTTTAGCTCTTGATTACGTGTGATTCAATCGTTTTTGATACAAAAGTTGTGTTTTTTCACTAAAAACGCAATCTTTTCGTGTCAAACGGTGTCTTGGACGTCCCCTGCTCATAAAGTTTTGGTTTTTCCGGCATACAGCGATTAGGGTTGGTGAAACTTCGGGTATTTACGGCCAAAACACCTTAAACCTAGAAATTTTCGAAATCCACCAGCTTCAGTCCCACGGTTGACTCAATCGCACGACTGGACTCATTCGCATCCCTCAGACGTACGATTGGATTGATTCGTACCTTCATTCATACGACTAAGCAGACAGTTCGCATTGTTCAACCGCATCAGTTCATTCGCACGACTGGACCAATCGCATTAGTTCAGCCGCACGATTGAACCATACGCATTGTTCAATCGCACGGGTAGCCCAATCGCACAGCTCTATTCGCATCAGTAAAACAGGTTGTTTAAGAGACTAAAGTTAATCGAAATGGAGGACCAGTATTCAGCGTTTACAGCCCGGGAAGGACTCACGTATTCAGAACTTACTGCTACTGGAGAGTGAAGTTGGGAATCACAATAAACCCCCTAAGCTTATAACATTAGATGAGTTCCCACATTGGAAACAACGTTTTGAGATCTACTTAAATGGAGTAGATCCTAATATGTGGGAAGCCATTGAGACGGGGTACAGTATGCCAGTAGGTGCAGATGGAGTGAAACTTACATTAGGTGGCATGACCGATGCACAGAAAGTCAAATATAATGCTGAAAAGAGAGTGTATGTGTTGCTTACTCAGTCTATCCCTAAGGATATTTTCCATCAATTCTTTGAGAATAAAGCACAAAGAGTTATGGGATGAGCTAGAGAAAAGGTATGATGGGAATGCGTCATTGAAGGCTATTAAAGCTAAGAGTTGAAGAAAGAGTTTGACAACTTCTCATCGATGGGTAATGAGAGTTTAGATGATGTCATTGATAGATTCTACCATTTGATGAGCGAGCTGCACACGCATGGTGTCACAACGATCATGGAAGACAAAGTGTCGAATTTTGCAGACGGGTTGCCAGAAAGTTGGGCTTCTTTTGTTTCAAATTTGAGACAGAATGGATTGCTAGCGAGGTTGGATATCAATGATTTCATTCTAAAGCTGCGAGAAGAAGCCCTAAGGATGAAGTACCGAGCTCAAAAGTCTTCGTATACTCAGAATCCAGCTCTGTACAATGCAACTCCACAAGTCAAGACGTCTGGAGCACCACTTCAGACCGCCTTTGTGTCAAGCTCATTTGGTCCTTCACAAGCCTTTACTTCAGGATCAGAAACGCCAGGGTCTTATAGTACCCAATACATTGCATCTGAAGCAAATGCTACAAGACTGAAGACCGAGAATCTCGGAAATATGACGGTAGAAGTAGCAAGAGAACACATGGATCTCTTAGCAGTAGTAGTCCACTCCTATGATGGACTTGTTGCTGGGAAAATTGGAAACTGCCATCTTGCAGACGAGGACTACGAGCAGGTAGATGAGACAGAGCTGGAGAGGATGGATATAATGTGGGCCTTAGCAGTGCTGTCCGGAGAGCTAAGAAGTTTGTGAAGAAGACCGGACGAAACTTGGTTGCTACTAAGGACACTACTTTTGGTTTTGACAAGAGCAAGGTGACCTGTTTCAACTGTGGAGAAAAGGGGCACTTCAAACGAGAGTGTGTGAAGCCCAAGAAAACTGGAAACGGGAATCCATTCTCGTCCTTCACTCGTCAAGATAAGCCAACTAGCAGTCCTACTTCATCAAGCAAGGATCCAAAAGCCTTGACTGCTCATGATGATGAGGGACAGGACTGGAGTTTTCGGTTTGTCTCTCCGGAAGAATCCAATATTGCTAGTGTGGAAGACTTAGATGATGATTCCGCGAGTGAAGGAGATATTGCCATGGAACTCGCGATGTCAAACATTAAAGAGACTGCAACTGAGGTCAACTACAAGCCTGAAGAAGGGATAACTACAACAAAGACAGAATCACCAGAACCAGAAACATCAGATGCTGCTTTGATGGCTGATTCATCAGAACGTCCTCAAGTAAGTACTACTGACCAACTTTTCAAAAATCATGCTTGTTCTGATTGTAATAAATTTAGGGAAAGCATAGATCTGAAATTTGCTAAGTTATTAGATCATAACAATAGCTTACTAAAGGATTTTCAACTGTGCACTGAGGCAAACAGAGTTTTAAAACAAAATGAGCATAGTTACAAAGAAAAGATAGACCTTTTGAATAAACAGCTTAGGGAAACAGAAGTAGTAGCCTTTAAACAAGCAAATAACATTAGGTACTATCTTAACTCCCTAGAAGACACTAAGAAACAAAAAGCAGTTTTAGAAGTAGAAGTCAATTCATTAAAGCAAAAACTGCACAGTTGGACAAGTTCATCTCATATTGTCCAACACTTAGTGAGAGAGCGTAACAATGGGGAGGGTTTGGGATATAAAGTGGTTCCACCACCACTTGAGACCTTGATGAACACTAAGAGAAAACCATAAATAGACAATCCAATCAAGGATCTGTTTTGTGTCTACTCCTCTTGTAAGATCCAGATTTTACATGTACTTCAAAATGATCATGGAACAAAACAAAAGGAGGTCACTTCCAAAGGCAAGGTACAATGCCTTGTGTTAAAATCTGGAACAAGAATTTGAAAATGGTTAATCTATAAAAGTCAGGGTCAAACAAATTCAAATCTGAACCTAAAAGATTGTTAATTTAACCTATCACAAGTTTTCATGTCAAAGTCCAATTACCAAAATGGAAAAGATGTTAAGAATGTTAAAACAATTAAGTTTGTTAAACAAGATAAACAACAAAAGAAGTAGAGTCAAAGCCCAAACATAACGATGTCACTAGGGTGTCGCACACGTCTCCACATAGACTTTTAATCATAAGTTGATAGCAGGTCATGCTACAACTATGGAGAGTGTGGACACATTGCTTCTACTGTCCTTACTATCAGACACCTAGAAGAAAGTTGAACTTCAGAGTCAAAACCTAGGTCTTCTAAGAGGAGCTCATTGACTCCACCTAGAAGAATTAGTGAACCCAAAGTTCAACCCATTAGCCAGTCGTCTGTTTATCACAAACAGGCCTTACACAAATCTTGCTTATGGAAAAAAAAGTCAGCCTCTGAGTCTGATAATGAGGACAAGAAGTCACCAAATCTACTCTCACTCTCACCTTCTAAGGGTCAATGGATTGAATTCATGATGTTGATGCCTCTAGGAAACCCAAGCAGTAAAGGCTTGGGTTCCTAACCTGAACTAATGTTTTAAATTGAATGTGCAGGTTTTTGCTACAGTGCTGAAACCAACACGTGGATTGTAGATAGCGGAGCATCCAGGCACATGACAGGAAACAGGGCACTCTCATCAAACGTCAAACAAATAAAGGAGGGCATGTTTCTTTTACTGGTAAACAAAGGAGGTTATATCACGCTCAAGGAGAAGTGGGAAATCAAAAGTTAAGTTTGATAAAGTGAACTACGTTCAACAACTTCAAAACAACTTACTTTCTGTTTCCCAAATATGTGACAAAGGATTTAAGGTTATATTCGACCAACAGAAGTGTTATGTCCTGAAGAAGACTATGTGATTCTGGAGGATCAAGTTTTGATGACAGCTTCAAGATATAAAGATCTTTATGTTTTGGATCTATCAACAACTTCAACAACGGATCATGAAGTTCAGTGCTTCTTATCAAAAGCTACTGAGAAGGACTCCATTTCCTGGCATAGGAGAATGGGACACATTAATCAACGGAAGATGAATCACTTGATCCAGAATGATCTCGTGAGAGGAGTTAACGTCAAAATTTCCAACTTCCTTATTTTGGTAAGCATGCAAGAAAGGCAATAGACGAAGAGTCTCATAACGAAAAGAAAGTTCATTTCATCGAGCTTCCTCTTGAACTTCTTCACATGGATCTGTTTGGTCCAGTCAGTACAAAAAGCATTGCAGGCGACTTATACTGCTATGTGGTTACTGATGACTACTCAAGATTCTCTTGGGTAATGTTTCTGAAGTCCAAATCTAGAAACATTTGAGTCTTTCAAGGAATCAGTAACTACACTGGAATCTCTCTACAAGCTGAAGGTAAGACAGGTACGCTCAGACAACGGGACTGAGTTCAAGAATCAGTGGATGGAGGCTTACTGCAAGGAAAAGGGATTGGTGACGTTCACTTCTGCCTACACGCCTCAGATGAATGGCGTTGCTGAGAGAAAGAATCGCAGCTTGATAGAGACAGCACGGACAATGCTAGCAGACTCGAAACTACCTATCCAATTTTGGAATGAGGTAGTGGCAAATGCATGTTACACATTAAATCGAAGTCTGGTAGTCAAACGCCATGGCAAGACATGTTACGAGTTACTACAACGACGTAAACCTAATCTAGAGTATCTCGAACCATTTGGCGCACCGTGCACACTACTGAAGAAGACTCAAGAAGGAAAATTTAGCGAGAAGGCTAATGAAGGTATCTTCCTAGGATACAACATACCGAACAAGAGAGTTTACAACAACTCAACGGGTTTAGTAGAAGTGTGGTGTAATGTTGATGTTCAGAGATACACCACACCACCTACTGGAAAAGGATCCGCTTACTTTTTCAACTATGATGGATTCTTCAAGTCCTTCAACATACCTATCTCCACTTCTGACGAAGAGTTAGCTACAAGGATGATGTATGATATCTTGAACTCACCGTCACTAGATTCAGCATCATCGGGTTCACAAGGTGACTCATCTCACCACTTAGGGGGAGCACTCAAAGCAAGTGACTCCTCCTCAGAAGATGAAGCTGAGGAAAATGACCAGAACAATGAGGAGGGACAGGTTCCAATTCATGCAAGTCCACAAGCATCTAACAGTGATGCCTTTTTGACTTTGGAACCTCAAACTCCTACTACCTCAGATACAGAACCAAATGTTCATAATCTTGACTTTGAGGTAGTTGTTCCCACCACTCCAGGATCACGTCTAAATGTCTATCATCCCCTAGACAATGTTATTGGGGATGTCAGATTAGGAGTGCAGACCAAAAATCAGCTATACTCGGCCGATTATGCCTCGGTAATGGAAAAAGGATACACTCACGACGATGCTTATCGTTGTTTTGTCTCGCAGGTTGAGCCAAAATATGTCAGTGAAGCACTGAATGATGAGGCATGGGTGAGTGCCATGCAAGAAGAACTTCTTCAGTTCAAGAAGTTAGGTGTATGGACTCTGGTAGAAAGACCTAAAGGTGCTAAGGTCATTGGCACCAAATGGGTCTTGAAATGCAAGAAGGATGACCAAGGCGTCATTATCAAGAACAAGGCTCGACTTGTAGTTCAAGGATTTCGACAAGTCGAGGGCATAGATTGCAATGAAGTGTTTGCACCCGTTGCAAGAATGGAAGCTATCCGCATCTTCCTTGCCTATGCATCGTTTATGAAGATTAAAGTTTATCAATTGGATGTGAAGAGTGCATTCCTTCATGGTGAAATCCGAGAGACAGTGTACGTCAGTCAACCCGAGGGATTTGAAGATCCTTATCATCGGGACAGAGTTTACAAACTCGACAAGGCTTTATACGGGCTTCATCAAGCTCTAAGGGCCTGGTATGAGAAACTCTAAACTCACCAATTGAAACATGGATTTCGCAGAGGTGTTATTGATTGCACACTGTTTATCAAAGAGAAAGATGGTGAGTTGCTGCTGGTTCAAATCTATGTTGATGATATCATCTTCGGATCAAAGAATGAAGAGTTATGTAAAGAGTTGAAGCAGTAATGAAGGCTGAATTTGAGATGAGTGCCATGGGAGAGATGAAATTCTTTCTCGGGTTACAGTGGATCAGACACCAAAGGAATTTTCCTACATCAGACCAAGTATGTAGGAGACATTCTCAGTCGGTTTGACATGGAGAATGCTTATGCAGCTGGGACTCCACTTGCTACAAACCATGATATAGCACCCGATGAAAATGGAGATCTGGTCGATGCAACCATGTACCGAGGAATGATTGGATCTCTCATGTACCTCACTGCCTCAAGACCTGACATCATGTATGCTACGTGTCTATGTTCTAGATATCAGGCTAAGCCAAAGGTTAACCATCTGATTGGGGTCAAAAGGATATTTCGGTATTTGAAGGGTACTCCAACACTTGGGTTGTGGTATCCTCATGATGATGATTTTAAGCTCACGGCGTATAGTGACTCGGATTACGGTGGCTGCAAGATGAATTACAAGTCTACATCAGCAGGGTGTCAATTCTTTGGGAGGAGATTAGTGACATGGCAGTGTAAGAAGCAGACCTCGGTTGCATTGTCAACCTGTGAAGCCAAATACGTTGCTGCTGCAAGTTGCTGTTCACAAATAATTGGGATTCAACAGCAAATGCGGGACTATGGTTCAAATTTCTCTTCTACTCCTATTTTTGTTGATAACTCTACGCAATTGCAGTAACTAAAAATCAAGTACAACATCCTAAGACCAAACACATCGGCATAAAATATCATTTCATACGTGACTTTTTTGAAAAGAATTTAATCGATGTGGTAAAAATAAACATTGATTTTCAACGCGCTGACCTCTATACAAAGGCTTTTGACAAACCACGTTTTCTATATTTGTTAGAGGTCAATGGCGTTAAAAAGAAAAGTGATGTCATTCCCGATGATGACCATGTGTAGTCCAATGCATTTAGTATAATTTTTTATTTTTTCTTTTTATTTCCGTTTATTTATTCTATTTTCTGTTTAAATTAAATGCATGTTATTAAGCTGTCTATTAAAATCCTAAAAAACGTAAATCGGTTACGGTTTTAGAATTTCAGGGGGAGAATAGGTCAGCCAGTAACATTAAAAAAACGAGGGAGAAGGAGAGGCTAGCTGATAGAAAGTAGATCGTATCTGTGATACCGATTCAAATACTTTGGAAAATGATAGCACACAAGAACAAATCAAGTGGGACTTTAAAAGTTTAAATTAGACAAGATGCCAAATTCAAAGTATAAGTCTGTGTAGTCTGAGCAATATAAAAGGAAAAATGATAGAAAAACTGATAACTACTAAGGTAACACAACGAAAGTAGACCTAGAGGTTGCTAGACCATAGATGATATGTCGGTAGATTCAACACAATAGATGATTAGGCCTGGTTGGTGATCTCAAGATAAAACTAAGTTGTTCAACTAACTATGGGTTCCCATCTTATCACTGGTTAACACAATCAACAATATTCCAATAAGGGTGACGAGCAAATAAACGCCACAAATGTGAGCGGATGACCATAAATAGAGCAAAGCACGAAAAAAAATGAAAAGCAAACGCTATCAAGCTAATAACTTATGTTGTTGGTGCGTTATGTGCAAAAGAAAAAAATTAAAGATGCTCTAACAAGAAGATAGGTTGTGTGCCTCTCTGTTGTGCGATGGCACTGACCTGAGGATAAGCATAACCTAGATATTCTAGAATTCAATGTTGTTTGTCGTCTCTCTGCTGTGCGATGGCGCTGACCTAAGGCTTGGCTTCTCTTTGAAAGCTCTAAGAATAGTCTCTTCTTGTCAAAATACCCGTAGACCGCTCAAAATCTCCTGAGGAATGTTGATTACCACATAAGCGTGGGATCCACAAATGTTGGCTGAAGTAATTAAACCTTAAACTGTCACCAATCTGTGTCAAAAGTCTGTGTATGGATTTAAGAGGACAAGCATACTGACAATCATCGTGGCTACAACTCTTGAAAGTCCAAATCAATATGGGGATCTAATAGTACCAGTATGATTTCCAAAATTTGCTAACGACTCTGGATGAACAACAAGAAGTGAGCATCAAAAATTTTTTGATAACCTGCCCTTAATGATTTGACTTGCCTGTATGATTCCAAATTGAATCGGTCCAGCTATGGTCAAACTAAATTGAAGGTGCCTATTCCGGAACCGAATCCAGTAGATTTCTATCTTAGGATTTACACCTCACAAAAAGTCAAAAAAAACAAGTTTATTTTTGTACTTCAGTTTATTTTTATTTAACTAGTCAATTCAGTTTGTTTAATATCGGACTACATCATGGAATTCAGAAAGGAGTAAATCACCTAAAAGGGTAATGTCTGAGTTGACCACATGTGTTTTCAAAAGGTAAATGGGTCACGTCTGAGGTGACAAAGTGTTTAAAAGGATCACGTCTGAGGTGATCAAAAGTTTTTCAAGTTAAAAGGATCATGTCTGAGATGATCAAATGCTCATAATGTTAATTCAACAATTTAAAAGGGTTTAAATGTCAAATGGTCATAAAGGAAGAAAATTTCATAAGTATGACCCAGTCGCACGACTGGACCATGAGTATGGACATGAGTATGGACATGAGAATGGATCATACTCATGCCTGCTATTGCCGAATGGACATGAGTATGGACCATTCAACCGAATGGCTTATGCGAATGACCCATTCGGCTGATTGAGAGTGAGCGTATGAACAAGTCGCACTACTGAACTCTAGTCGGACGACTAAAAGGGGCGACTGATCCAATCGCACGACTGAGGCCCATTCGCCCGAATGAAATGAGCGTATGAGTCCAGTCGTACGATTGAATTCAGGTTTAGTATAAATAGAGGGGGAGTCGGTCGCAGAGACTCATCACTCCCAAATTTGCCCTAATTCACACGACTTAGCGTTACTCTGCCAAATTTTTGTTTGATCACTATAAATCATTGATTGTTGTGTACTGACTATCTGCAATGATTATACAGGTATATTGCGGTGCAAATCCATCAGTATTTCACTCAATTTGAGTCCAAATCTGGACAATTGGACCTATCAGAAAACCGAAACTTGTTTGGACTAATAACCTAACGAAACTAAGTAAACTAATGAAATCAAAGTTGTTAGGTGATAAATTAAATGATTGTGAGTCTAATGAACCAGAACACGATGTATAATCTTAAAAATTGGTCAAAATTGAATTTGAATTGAACCGCCAGAAGGTCATGCGAATGGACAGGTTGATGAACTTCAGTCGCATGACTGAGGTGTGCGAACAGCTAAACCACACGACTGAACCATGTGTATGAGTTTAGTCGCACGACTGGTGTAAACGCATGAGTTTACATACGTATGAGCCTAGTCGCACACTCAATCGTACGTATGAGGTCATTCGCACGACTGGATCTCAGTCGCACTGCTCATTCGCACGACTTGATCTTAGTCGCACAGTCTCATTCGCATGACAGAAAAGAATAGTTTCAAATCTAAGTGATTCAAGATATGTTTAGCCAACAGATACTAATGTTTATATTTCTTGTGTAACAGATGGCGAGTCGTTGGACTATGAGTACTAAGCACAACATTTGTGCTCATCTGGATCTGACATCCAGAAATGCTTCAGACTTTTCTGGCATTATCACATTTCTGAGGAGATCGAGGATTGCTCATGCTATATCTGCTCCATGTACACCATATCGCTCTATTCAGCAGGCCTTCTGGGAAGGCGCAGTTATTGACAGATCTTCTGAGCCTCATCGTATCAGGAGTACTATTTTTGGAGAGGCCATTGAGATCATGGAAGATGATCTCAGGACTGTGCTGCAGTTTGGGGACGATGCTGACTGTCCCACTAGACTACACCCCCTTACTGTCAGAGGATGTTTCTTACGAGCTAAGTACTCTGGGGACATCAACGCAGGGGTGCTCAACAAGAGCAACCTGTGCCCCCAGTTCAAGTACCTCGCTCATGTGCTGCTGAAGTGCATAGTGTCTAGGAAGGGAGGATTTGATGAGTTGTCAGATCAGATCCAGAACGCATATGCAGGGTTGGTGCTGAACCACCCGTTCAGCTTCTCCAGGATGATCTTCACCTACTTGGTGGAGAACATTGAGGGGAAAGGGAAGGAGGCGATCTGCATGTACCCTCGATTCATGCAGATGATTATTGACCAGAAGCTCCCTTCCTTGCCGAAGGAGAAGGAAGATGTCGTGGTGCTTGGGGTGATGGATGATACCACCTTAGGCAGGATGAAGGTGTACAAGGGGAAGCAGGTGAAACCCCCTGTCAGGTGACTGTTTGGGCATCTGGCCCTTGAGGATTATGTGGCGCCAGCTCGGAGGAAGTGGCGCCACGATGACAGTGACTCAGACGTTGAGCAGATTGCTCTACCCTCCGATGACTCCGACGACGATGATCATGATGCTGATCAGGGAGGGGATGTTCAGGGTGGACCCGAACCAGCTCCTATTCACCCTGACTTCCAAATGGAAGAGGAGGAGGAGTCAGATGAAGAACCTCTAGTGCGAACGGTGGGCAGCAAGGTGGTTGCCACTGAGAGAGGTATTAGGGCGGTTGGTGGACGCCATGGGGAGTCCGGGGATGCTGCAGTTGCTGATACAGATCCATCATATACTCCGGACCCACCCAGCAGCCAAGGGGGAGCATCCTCCTCAAAGGGAACGAGGAAAAAGAGGATGGCTCAGCCTCATGGAATGAAGAGCAAGAGAAGAAGATTTACCTTGATTACCACCACAGCCACCACCACAGCCACCACCACAGCTACCACCACCACTACCACACCCTCTACCACTGTCACCACACCACCCACCACTACATACATCCCATCTACCACCATATCTACCATACCCACTCCACCACCACTATCATCTAGACCAACCCCAATCTTCACCACTGCCACCACCACCACCACCACTAGCCACCAAGCCGGGCCATCATCACATCCCACCCATCCATCTGGATCACCTTTACCTCCCAGTGGGGTAGAGGAACAGCTATCAGCACTGAACCGTATGGTGCTGAGGCTGCTGGCAGCCGATGACGCGAAGACAGCTCAGATTCGTCAGTTGGTAGATCTTACAGCTGCACAATCTCAGTAGATTTCTCAGCAGGCTCAGCTGATTGAGCAGCAGGCACAGCAGATGGCTGTCAGAGCCAAGAGATTGCACAACTCCAGGAGCATAAAGTCCTATCAGCAAAGAAGATAGAGGAGTTGGAGGATGCCAAAAAGACTATCTTGCTCAAGCTTAAAGGAACTAAGGAGGAGCCTCTGAAGATAAAGGAAAGAGATGGTGATGACGATGGTGATGACGATGACGAGGATGAGGATGAGGATGAAGATGAAGATAGTGATGATGATGAAGCAAATGATGAAGAAAAGACAAAGGAAAGGCAGAATGATGATGATGATGAAGGAGGAGATGCAGCTGCATCTGCCTCAGCACAGGGTCAAGAAAGACATTCGAAGAGAAATCAAGACCAACGAGCTTCTTCTTCTGCTTCACCTACTGATGAGCCAGCTATTCAGGACAAAAGTAATGATTAGACGTTTATGTATTTGATAGCTTTTGTACTTGAATCATGTATTAAACTTATGTACTTAATGTTTATATAATGTTAATGTGTTTCTGTTTTGATTATTAACTAATGTTTGATGTGTTACATGTCTAAATCAAGCAGATCCAAATTTTCAAAGGGACGAATATGATGTTGCTCCCCTTCAGCAGGTCAAGACTCAACTAACCATGATTCTTGATCTGCAAGGGATTGTCAGGAGATCAGTGAGTTACACCCCTGAAGAAGGGGAAATAATTCATGATCTTACAAATGAGCAACTGGCCGAAATGTTCAAGCTGAATCCTGATGAGATTATCAAGGATGCTCCAACTTTTGAGTCAACCAGTGACGACGAGCTGAACGACATTGATGAGATAGAGATCGAGGATGTCACTGCAGAGCATTATCCAGAGTATGCTGACCAGAAAGGAAATGTGGTGCCCAACCTGGGTGATACGCTGGTCAGTGAAACATTTGAGATGCTGGATAAGTTGGAGCAAGAGTCCTAAGAGTGAGGAACAAGCCCAAGCCTCAGACGCCGATGTTAACATCAGAAAGGCAGAATGGGATGCATGCTTTGAGGAGATCCGAGCCCAACGTGCTGTTCCTAAACCTAATGTCTACACCAAGCTCTACTAAGTGAAGAAACATTACAAGGTGTCAGGCTAGATTATCGCGTTGGCACATTTTGAGGATCTTAACGTATACGCGATAAAGAGAGAAAAGGGTATTGAGTACTTTAGATTCCCGCATGATCTAAAGACTCTACCTGGTTTTGAGCTCAACCAGCTGGCCAAGCTGAAGCTGTTATATGCTGACCCGAGGAAGATGTCAGGCTGGTTTGAGGCTGCATTAAAGAGGGAGTACCACACCAGATGGGTCAACTTCAAACCTCAACAACCTACGAGGTATATCCGAAGGTCTGAGGTTGATTCCATAACTGGAAAGCCGAGAGTAGTGCTGAAGTGGAGTCCTCCGTGCACCATGTCAAAGATCCCACTACGGGTAATGCCACAAGACTTCACTCCACACTTCAAATGGTGGTACTACGATTGTAGAACAGGAGAGGCAGTCATAGTCTTAAACAAAGAAGGAAAAATGGATACTATCAGGGTATTTGACCCAATGTGGCTTACTAACTTGTCTGCAAATGATGTCTACACATTATACAAGTGGCCACTATTCTATGACTCTCAAGATATTGTACAAGCTCTACAGTTCCAGAACGTTATAAGACTCTGCTTTGCATTTGAGATACACGCAGGAGTCACAAAAGAAGAGAAGTACAAAAAGTATGAGGAGGTAGTGAAGAAGAAATACATTAGATAGATCTTGGTCCAAGGGGGAGTTTGTTGATACATATGTACCTAGATGTGGATCTTAATGTAATATGTCTTGAATGTCTTACACTTATGTAATGCTTAGGTTATTAATGAAATGAGAATGTTTGGTTGTGATTTATAATGTTTAATATTTCATTAATGAGTTGATATTGACTTGATTATATAGGTTTGTGATTATTTGAATTGATACACATAATGTTATATTAATGAATTCATTCAAACTTGGTTAAGTGAAGTTCACATGCGTCCGACTGGACCATGTGCCCCAACAGTGGTCATGCGTCCGAATGGCCATGTGACTGAGTGTCTATGCGCCTAAAGAGTCCATACGCCTGAACAACTTCATGCAAATGACTCAGCCGCACGACTGAACACTCAGTCGTGCGAATGGATCAACCGCATGGCTCAATCGCACGAATGAACCATGCTCATGGTTCAGTCGCACGAATGAGCAACCCTAACCTATAAATACCACCTAATTCGTGGAAAAACACAACACTTCAATTTACTTCGACTCCAGACGTACCCTAGCCGTCCAGAAACCTCCAAGAACCTGTTCCAAGTTCACAGATCGCACTAGATCGATTCTATATCGTTCTTAACGTTTAGATTCAATTGATTATTGATTCGACGTGCGTTCTCACTGATTGGATCGCCAATAAAATAGGATTCCGCACTATTTGAGTTGGTATACACGTTAATCAGTTAGTATTTCGTGCAATACACGATCCTAACACAAGACCTCTCAAATGAAAACCAAAAGAGCCAACACCCTTAGGGGCGGCCAAAACTCTTTAAAATTGGGGTTTTTCCCCCCAATTTAATCTACTAAAGTTTTTAACTAGTAATTAGAATAAGTTATGTAATTACCCTTTTAATTATATAACTTGTACACACACTCCTATTATTTGATGTTATTTAACCAAATTAAACAACATTACTAATAATATCCATGAACAAAATATCCTCATAAGTTGTTCCATCTCATATGCAACTTATTTAGAAAACCCATTTTCTAAATTGGTGTATTTATTTAATTGCATGATCACATCATCAATTAAATATTAATTGGTGTTTGCTAAGCTTGTTATTGGGTATGACCCGACTTAGATCATAACGTACTAACCACATCAATGTTCTATGTGTCTTGGGCATGAAGAATCCAAGAATCTCCCACTTGCACAAGATTCATAGAAGATTGATGCAAGCAGTAAATACCGCCTAACAACGGTTTACTGCCCTTAATACGCATGACTAAAAGCCATTCAATAACATCATCCCCTTCAAGTATCCAACTTGAAATGAATTAGGTGAATCAATCATTTATCCTTTTGTTACAGATGTCATGTTAAATCCAAGGACATAGAATGATCATTCCTTGTTGATTTAACTTAATCAGGCCTTAGACATCTTGCTCTCAACGAATAAGAGGAACAAATTCCATCTTGACTACATACGTTTTTCACAATCACCTCGTGTCACATCTGAACATAGCCTTATGTACTGCCCATTATTTCAGAGCAGTGAAGAACTAGCTCAAGGTATAACATTTGGTGAATATCAAAACCCAATATGTATCTCAGGTCGGAGGATACCAAATGATATTCGCCTTTACTCAAATTTACTTATGATCAATCTAGAAGATTCCATGTAGTAAAATTGAGATGCGGGTCAGTCCAATATTTGTATCCCACAAAAATCTATGAACCTTGGCAGCAATCAATTGCTCTATATTCATTCCTTATGAATATCCACCAATCCATGTTCATAATAGTCTTACATTCATATTTGTTCCCACAAACATGACCGACTACGGACATTTAGAATAATAAACATATTCATGGATGTATACATGCTAAAATGAATATAACTCAAAATATCACAAGTATATAAGGAGTTAAATATTACATTGTTTCAAACTTTTAATACTAAACAGATCAATTCCAGTCACTAGAATATCGAAGTCCTAAGGCACAAGTATGACTTTCATGCTTTGCCCTTTCAAGGAGCTTCGTGAGTGGATCCGCAATGTATTGATCGGTGTGAACTTTACGAATACATATTTTTCCCTTTTCAATTCCATCCCTTATGTACTTGAATTTCCGCTCAATGTGCCTAGCCTTTTGAAGTGCACAGGGTACCTGATTTATGCAATCGTACCCTCGTTATCACAAAAGGATTTCTAGGGGTCTTGAATGGTAGAGACCACCCTAGGTCGGCGATAAATTTCTTTATCCATGCAGCTTCCTGAGCTGCTAATGATACGGCTATGTATTTGGGTTTTGTAGTGGACAATGCTACCCATTCATAATGAAGACATACCCCGATTGTGATCGAGAATCATCTCGATCGGTTTGGAAACTCGCATCCGTGTAACCCTTTACAACGAGTTCCTCTTCATCAGATCCGTATATTAGAAACATTTCCTTAGTCCTCCTAAGGTATTTTTAATATACTTTTAATAGCCATCCAATGGCTATTATCTGGATTTTGCTGATACCTGCTCGTCATGCTTAACACGCATGGCACGTCCGGTCTAGTGCATATTATCTCATACATGATGGATCCTATAGCAGATGCATATGGGATGTCCTTCATTCGATCTTGCTTATCCTTTGAGCTTGGACATTGAGATGTACTCAATATTGTTCCTCTTTGAATAGGTACCATACCTTTCTTAGAGTTTTCCATCTTGAACCTTTTTCAAGACTTTATCAACATATGCAGTTTGGTTTAAACCTATCAACCGCCTCGATCTATCCCTATAGATATTTATTCCCAAAATATAGGCGGCTTCACCGAGATATTTTATGCAAAAACAGCTTCCAAGCCAGGTTTTAATACCTTCCATTGTTGGAATATCATTTCCAAAAGGTAGTATGTGATCAACATACAATACTAAGAATGTTATTATGCTCCAACTAGCCTTCTTATATACACAAGCCTCGTCAGCGTTCTTGATGAAACCAAATTTCTTGATCTCTTCATCAAAACGTTGATTCCAACTTCTCGATGCTTGATTCAATCCATAGATTGATCCCTTTAACTTGCATACTCTATTAGGATGTTGTGGATCGACAAAACCATCTGGCTGAATCATATGGACATTCTCTTCGAGATATCCATTAAGACAAGCGGTTTTGACATCCATTTGCCAAATCTCATAGTCATAATATGCAGTTATGGCAAATAATATCCTAATTGACTTTAGCATTGCCACAGGCGAGAAAGTTTCATCATAATCAACCCTTTGAGTTTGAGTGAAACCTTTTGCTACAAGTCTTGCTTTGTAAGTATCCAAGTTTCCATGTATATCCATTTTCTTCTTGAAACCCACTTCCATCCAACCTGTTTGGAGTTAAGTGGAGGGTCAACCAATTCCCAAACTTGATTGTCATACATGGATTGCATCTCAACGTTCATGGCTTCCAGCCATTTGTCACAATCCGAATTGAACATTGCTTCATGGTATGTAGTTGGCTCATTGGAGTCAACCACATAGCATCCATTCATGAAAAATCCATATCTTTCAGGTGGAATGCTAACTCTACATGATCTGCGAACGTTTTGTGTATATTGATCAACCTCTTGATCATCATCAACAACCTCTTGTTGATTGCTAGCGTCAACTAAACGTGTATCGGCTTGTGGATCTTGATCCTCATCAAATTCCACTGTTCTATACGTTATTCCTTCCATAAGGAACTTAGCTTCCAAGAACTTAGCCTTTCGAGCAATAAATACTTTTGCTCTGTTGGATCAAGGAAGTAGTATCCTATACAGTCTTTGGGATATCCAACAAATATACACTTAGTGAATCGACTATCTTGGTCAGGGCCACATTCAAAATACGTGCCTCGGAGAGCATTGCGAAACCCCAAAATGATAGAGGTAGTGAGCTTATAGCCATCATAGATCGAACCATATCCAATAGGGTTCGATTTATCCTCTCAGACACACCATTATGTTGTGGTGTTCCAGGTGGAGTAAGTTGTGAGACGATCCCACAACTTCTTAGATGGTACTGAAAAGCATCACCGAGGTATTCACCTCCTCTATCTGAACGAAGAACTTTGATAGTTTTATTGAGTTGATTTTCTACTTCATTCTTGAAGATTTTTGAACATTTCAAAAGCTTCATGTTTGTGTCATCATGTACACATAACCATAGCGACTATAATCGTCGGTAAAGGTAATGAAGTATCTTTCACCATTTCTAGTCATTGTCTTTAAAGGGCCACATACATCCGAATGTATGATTCCCAATAAGTCTTTTGTCCTCTCGTTAGTCCCACTAAAGGGCGACTTGGTCATCTTACCTTGTAAACAAGATTCACACTTATCGAATGAAACATTTTCATTTGCTTTTCAAAAGACCATTCTTTTGAGGTGTTTGAATCCGATTCTTGTTTATGTGAGCAAGACAACTATGCCAAAGATAAGAATCACTTAAACCCATTTTAAGTTTCTTGGTGCTTGTTTGGTATAATGAGCTATTATAGGATGAATCATTATGAACGAATTCATAGATTCCATTAAAAGGCATAGCCTTGAAATAAAATACATCATCCATACAAACATAAATACCATTGTTAACAAACTTTTAATTCACAACCACATTGTTTTAAAAGGGAAATCAAAATTTTGTTCCTAGTTTAACTAGGAGCATACAAAATGTTCTTAAGAACAACTTCCAAACCATTTGAAAGTCTCAAAATATTCTTTTTGGGCTTCGACATCAACTTTTGCTCCGTTGCCCCTGTAGAGACTTGTGTCTCCCTTCTTGAAGTGCTTATTTCTTTTGAACCCCTGCAACAAATTGCATATGTGAGTTCCACATCCGGTATCCAATACCCATGTGTTTGAAGAAATAACATTTAAACCAATGTGAATTATGAAAGTTGTACCTGAGGTTTGCCCAGCATCCCTCTTGTTTCTCAACTCTTTGAGATAGGTTGGACAATTCCTTTTCCAATGTCCTATCTCTCTACACTCAAAGCATGGATCGTTCTCCGTTACCTTAGGCTTCTTAAGCTTAGGCTTTGGAGGTTCCGCTTAAGCCTTTCCTTTCCCCTTTCCTTTGATGTACCCCTTTCCTTTGACAACATTTGCCTTGGGATCCGGGAATGGCCTTTTCTTATTGCCTTCCTCATTGATCGAGAGAACAGGTAGAACCTTTCTACCCATTCCTGCCTCAGCTGTTTTGAGCATTGCGTGAAGCTCACCAATGCTCTTGTCCCATCCGTTCATATTGTAATTCATTATGAACGTCTCAAACCTTTTAGTTAGGCCATTAAGGATCAAATCCGTGTCCAACTCCTTTGAGACGGGACAATTAAGCCGCTCGAAGCGATCAACGTGGCTTTTCATCTTAAGAACATAAGATGATACCAATTGGGTTTCTTCCATGCGACACGCATGAAGCGCTCGAACCGTTTCGAAGCGCTCTACCCTAGCTTGTTGAAGGAACATTTCCTTCAACTGGGTAATTATGTCATATGCCCCAAGATGCTCCAAATCCTTTTGGAGTTCGGGAATCATAGTTCCCAACATGAGGCAGGAAACCTGCATGGAATCCTCAATGTATTGAAGCCAATCGTTATAGGCCTCAACATCCTCTGGGTCGGGTTGGTCAGGAATAGAATCGTCAAGGACATAGGCCCTTTTCTCTTGCTTGAGAACAATTCTCAAGTTTCGAGACCAGTCCATAAAGTTAATATGGTTAAGACGATCCCTTTCTAAGATGGTTCTCGGTGATAGGGTAGGGACGTTCGGGGTGGTAGCATTATTGTTTGCGGCAATTTCTACAAAATTACAAAGTTCATTTTAGTATTTCTCAAAAATTGCATTTTAATTATTAATACCCTTTACACGTCTCATACACAATTAATAATTAAAATCTAGAATCCAACGTTACATTTAAATGATGGTTAGGTGACCTTTATCCCATTATTTAAATTAACAAGGTAGTCAACATTTGACAATTGCAACCTATTGCAACTTCTAGCTTTATGGGATCGGTTAAACATCTTATGTTTATTCGGCATGTAAAATCCCATCAACACCATTGTACGCCATGCTTCGGTGACCCTATGCACATGGTTTCCAATTCAAGTCGTCCTACTTACACACACGTGTGAGTTTACACATACAAGTGGTTAGGTGACCTTTATCCCACAAATATGTTAAGTTCACCTCAAACACACAAGTTCCCTAAAAGTGGTTAGGTGACCTTTATTCCACAAGTAGTTCTCAAGTACTTCGAGTGTCGTGTAAAAGAATGGTGTTTAACTTGTTTCCAAAGGGATTTTAGTTTCCATTAATTCTAGTTATGAAAACTCTATGTACCTTGTATTCGCATGCTTTCAAATACATGGTACCCTATGGTTATCTTTTAATAAAACCTCTTTTATTTTGAAATCATTAATCCTTTTAATAACCTTTTATTAGACACTTAATGATTAGGAACCAAAAAATTCAGCTTGTTATGATAACTTGTTTAGATTGTTAAGCATATCCACATATCAAACAATCAACATAAAATGAATAATCAAACAAGCATATATAAAACAACCACATGTGCATAACCATAGCCACTATGTTGACAACACTTGTTTTCCATCACAAGTGTTGTCATTTGGTCTTTCCTAAGGGTTGAACACAACACAAAAGATGAGATCTCCAAAGACCCCCACTTGAACTTGCATCCAAATGCTTCAAGTCCTTCTTTTTGTGTCTTCCTTTTGTGCTTCCATCTTGTGCATCTTCTTTTACAAAATTTATATCCTAATACAAATTTTCTAATAAAAGAAAACACACTTAATCTATCTATTACATTGCCATTGAATGAATAAATAAATTACATCCATATACAAACACAAAAGAATAATATTACAACCCATTATGAATGAAATCAACCAAAACAAACATCCATTCAAAACCAAATCAACACAAGGTCAAGGCTAGGTTATGCACCAATATGAATCATCATATACAACATTCAAGAACCAAATAAATCCCCATATGACCCTAAATTTTCAGCCAACATAAACCAAGAATTTAGGGTGTTTTTGTCCAAACAAAACATAATCAACCATTTGATATCTTTCTTTCAAGGTTTAATCACAAGCATGTTAAATATAACCTTGAAAGGTTGGAGATTTATAACATCACCACAAAACAACCCCTATAAGGTTGTTAAAGCCCCATAAAACCAATTTTACAAGGACAAATGAAACTAGTTATTCACATATCTGGCTCTAGATGCCAATGTTGGGTTTGTTGGACCATATCAAAGTAGTTTAACCATTTATACTTGAAAACGCAGCGGATTAAAACCTTAATATTATCATTTGTAATCTGAAAATTAAGGCTCATATCATAATAACAACAAACCCAAGAACATAAGGATCATTTATATGTGAATGAACTAGCTATCAAGAATAATATACAACCAAAACAAGCCATACAAACTACCTTTTGTAGAGCTGCAGAAAAAAACAAATTTGGGTGAAGAAAGATGAGGTTCTTGAATGACCAAAACACCAAGGAGAGGTGTCCTCAAGCATCCATACCCACAAGCATCAAGCAAGCACCTTTCTTTCTAGGTTTTTGACACCAAAATCGCACAAAGAGAGCTGCTGAAAACGATTTTCAGCTTCTATTTTCCTAGAGCTGCTGAAAACGATTTTCAGCTTCTATTTTCTTCAATATTGGAGAAGGACAAAAAGCTCTTGAGGATCTTGCATGTGAGAGAGAGAAAAAGATGAAGTGTGTGTCTAGTTATGAATGTATTGTTCCAAGACCTCTCAAATGAAAACCTAAAGAGCCAACACCCTTAGGGGCGGCGAAAACTCTTTAAAATTGGGGTTTCCCCCCCCCCCCATCCCCAATTTAATCTACTAAAGTTTTTAACTAGTAATTAGAATAAGTTATGTAATTACCCTTTTAATTATATAACTTGTACACACACTCCTATTATTTGATGTTATTTAACCAAATTAAACAACATTACTAATAATATCCATGAACAAAATATCCTCATAAGTTGTTCCATCTCATATGCAACTTATTTAGAAAACCCATTTTTTTAAATTGGTGTATTTATTTAATTGTATGATCACATCTTCAATTAAATATTAAATGGTGTTTGCTAAGCTTGTTATTGGGTATGACCCGACTTGGATCATAACGTACTAACCACATCAATGTTCTATGTGTCTTGGGCATAAAGAATCCAACAGACATCGGCGTCTGAGGCTTGGGCTTGATCCTTATTCTTCTCGGACTCTTGCTCCATCTGATCCAGTGTTGCAAACGTATCACTGACAAGAGTGTCACCCAGATTGGGGACTACATTTCCCTCTTTGTCAGGATACTCTGGATAATGATCAGCAGTGACGTCCTCGATCTCAATTTCATCTATGTCATTGAGCTCATCATCACTTGTAACTTCAACAGTAGGAGCGTCCTTGACAATCTCGTCCGGGTTGAGCCGGAACATCTCAGCAAGCTGGTCATCAGTAAGGTCATGAATGATTTCTCCTTCTTCAGGAGTATAGCTTACAGACCTTCTGACTATCCCTTGCAAATTAAGAATCATTGTGAGTTGAGACTTGATTTGCTGAAGGGGAGCAACATCGTATTCATCTGCTGATATGCTTGATCTGCTTGATTTAAACATGTAACACATCCATCATTAGTCAATAATCAAGACAGTTAAACATTAAATATATATAAACATTAAGTACAAAAGTTTAATACATGATTCAATTACATACGATTTAAAATTACATAAACAACTAAGCATTACTTTTATCCTGAATCATGTGCTCTTCTGCAGGCGGGGCTGAGGTCGAGGCACCCTGATCTTGAGTTTTCTTGGTACGCCTCTCTCTAGCTTGAGTGTCACCCGATGCAGAAGCATCACCTCCTTCCTCATCGTCTCCTCCATCTCATGCACCCTCATCACCTCCTCCTTCTGTCTCATCCTCTTCATCATCCTCATCATCATCATCCTCATCATCATCATCCTCATCATCATCGTCATCACCATCGTCATCACCATCGTCATCACCATCCCTTTCTCTTATCTTGAGTGGCTCATCCTTTGATCCCTTGAGCTTGAGCATGATAGTCTTTTTGGCATCCTCCAACCCCTTTATCTTCTTTGCTGATAGAACTTTATGCTCCTGGAGTTAGGCAATCTCTTGACCCTGAGCAGCCATCTGCTGAGCCTGGTACTCTATTAGTTGGGCCTGCTGTGAGATCTGTTGTGCTTAGGCAGTGTTTTGCTCCATAAGCTATCGGATTTGTGTAGCTCTTTCCTCATCAGCTGCCAACAGCTTCAGCACCATTCTGTTGAGTGCTGACAGCTGTTCCTCTACCCCAATGGGGGGCAGAGATGATCCGGTAGTGAATGATGGGTGGGATGATGGTCCGGCTTGGTGGATGGTGGTGGTAGTGGTGGCTGTGGTGAATATGGGTGGTGGTGTATGAGTAGGTGGTGAAGGGTAGGCTGTAGTGGTGGTGGAAGTAGTGTAGATGGGTGGTGGAGTGGCTATGGTAGTGATGGTGGGTGAGGTGTTAGGAGTGGTGGATGGTGTGGTAGTAGTGGTGGTAGTTGTGGTGGTGGTGGTGGTCAATGTGAACCTTGGCCTCTTCCCCTTCTTGCCGTAAGGTTGGGCCATTCTCTTTCTCCTCGAGCCCTTGGATGCAGAGGCTCCCCCTTGGCTACTAGGCGGGTCTGGGGTATAAGATGGATCAGTAGTAGCCTCCCCAGACTCACCTTGGCATCCACCTACCTCCCTAATCCCCCTCTCGGTGGCAACCACCCTGCTGCCCACCGTCCGAGTCAACGGCTCCTCATCACTCTCCTCCTCCTCATCAGGACGAAAGTCCTGATGGAATCCTGCCACGTTAGCTCCTCCGTGGGAGGATGGTGGAGATGTAGTATCTGTGGTAGTGGCCCTAGATTGGGTGGGGCCAGTATCTCCACCATCACCACTATCATCGTCATCAGAATCATCAGATGGGACCACAATCGGCTTAGAGTCAGAGTCACTATCATCGTGACGCCACTTCCTCTTCGCTGGTGCCACATAGTCTTCTCGAGCTAGATGCCCAAACAACCTCCTTACCGGGGGCTTCACCTGCTTTCCCCGGTATACACTCATCCTTCCTAGGGTGGTATCATCCATCACCTCTAGGATAACTGCGTCCTCTCTCTCCTTGGGCAGCGAAGGAAGCTTCTGATCTATGATCATCTGTATGAAGCGAGGGTACATGCAGAAGCCTTCCTTGCCCTTGGCCTCTATGTTCTTCACCGAATAGGTGAAGATCATCCTCGAAAAGCTGAAAGATGATTCAGAATCAGAGCCACATAGGCATTCTGAATTTGATCAGAGAGCTCATCAAAACCTCCCTTCCTTGAGGCTCTACATCTCAGTAGCACATGGGCTAAGTATTTGAACAGGGGGCACAGGTTGCTCTTGTTGAGCACACCTGCGTTGATATCCCCCGAGTACTTAGCCCGTAGAAAGCATCCACAAACCGTCAGAGGATGTAGTCTGGTGGGTCAATTGTTATCGTCTCCCAACTCTAGCACTGTTCATAGGTCCTCCTCACTGATGTCAATGGCCTGGCCAAAGATAGAACTCCGAATTCGGTGAGGCTCTGAGGTCGTGTCAACAACCGCGCCTTCCCAGAAGGCCTGCTGAACTGAGCGGTATGGTGCGCATGGAGTAGAGAGCGCTCTGAAGATCCTCGATCTCCTCAGAAATGAAATGATGCCCATGAACTCGGGCGCGTTCCGGGATGTCAAATCAAGATGAGCACATATGTTGTGCTTTGTGCTCATCGTCCACCGACTCGCCATCTGTTACACAATGTAAATAAACGTTAGTGTGGGTTAATGAGTAACAATTTGATTCATTGAACTTGAACTCTTCTTTTTTGTCGTGCGAATGAAACAGTGCGACTGAGATCTAGTCGTGCGAATGAGCTGTGTGACTGAGATCTAGTCGTGCGAATGAGTTGTACGACTGAGATCTAGTCGTGCGAATGAGCTCATACGTACGACTGAGCATGCGACTGGGCTTAGTCGTATGCTATCTCATGCGTTAACATCAGTCGTGCGACTGTACTCATATGCATGGTTTAGTCGTGCGGTTTAGCCATTCGCCCAGCTCAGTCGTGCGACTGAAGTTCATCAGGGTGTCCATTCGCATGCCATACTGACTATTCAATTCAAATTCAAATTTTGAGAAAAATTTAATGTTAGACTTTGTGGTTTGGCTCATTAGTCTCGCAAATGACCGTAAAAACAACTAATAACCTTTAATTTCACAATTTGCTTAGTTTTATTAGTTTCTTAGGTAAACTAAGTCTCAGTTTTGTTTACGGCTTAAATTCAATCATTTAGGGTACAAATCGATGGACATTTGAGTGGATTGCACTTCACTTTACCTGTATAATCACTAGAAATGGTCAGTACACAACAATCAGTGGTCAAGAATGATCAAATGGAAATCGGGCAGAGTAACGGTGAAGTCGTGCGATTTGGGGGAGATTTGGGAGTGATGAATGACTGCGACCGACTCCCCCTCCTTTTATACTAGGGTTTCCTTCAGTCGTGCGACTGAGCCCAGTCGCATACTTGATTCGTGCGACTAGAAGTCAGTCGTGCGACTGGCACAGTCGGTCACCTTCAGTCGTGCGACTAGGTGTCAGTCGTGCGACTGTCTCATTCGGTCACCTCCATTCATACGATTGGTTCAATCTTGTGACCCAATCGTGTGAGTTTACTCATGCTTATGGTCCAATCGCACGTCTGGGCCATACGTGTGGTTTAGTCGTGCGATTGGGCTCATACGTATGGTCCAATCGTACGGCTGGTCCATACTCATGGTCCAGTCGTGCGAATGACTCATACTTATGATTTTGACTTTATGACCATTTGACACTTAGCCCTTTTTAACAATTGATAAAACATTTCGAGCATTCGATCATCTCAGACATGATCATTTTAACTTAGAAAACCTTTGATCACCTCAGACGTGATCCTTTTAAAACAAAACAATTTGTCACCTTAGATGTGACTCTTTTAACATGTGAAAACAAGTTTGGTCACCTCAGACGTGACCCTTTTAAGTGATTAAATTCCAGATAGAGTTCCGATGCGTAGTCCGACTTTTAACTACTAAATTAACTGAAATTAACTAACTTAACCAACTAGAAATAAACAAAACTAAAACATAATTTTGAATTTTTGTGTGAGGTTGAAATCCTAAGATAAGTATCTACCAGATTTTCTTTCTAGACAGTATAGCATCAAGTTACATTGATCATAACTGGATCAATTCATTATGGAATCATACAGATTTATCAAATCATTTGGGACACTTTACCAAAGCCTTTTGATGCTAGATTCTTGTTTTTATCGAGAGTCATTAGCAAGTTTAGGAAATCATACTAGAGCTATAAGATGCACACGCTGAGTTGGACTTTCAAGAGTTGTTGCTCACGATGATTGTTAGTATACTTGTCCTCTTAAATCCATACAGTGATTTTTGACACTCATTGGTGATGAATTAAGGTTTAATTATTTCAACAAACATTTGTGGATCCCACGCTTATATGGTAATCAACATTCCTCAGGAGATTTTTGAGCGGTCTACAGGTGTTTTGACAAGAAGAAACTATTCTAAGAGCTTTCAAAGAGATGCCAAGTCTCAGGTCAGTGCCATCGCATAGCAGAGAGGCGTAAACAACAATGAATTCTAGAATATTTAGGTTATGCTTATCCTCAGGTCAGTGCCATCGCACAACAGAGAGGCACACAACCTATCTTCTTGTGAGAGCATTTTTCTTTTCTTTTTGCATATAACGCACCAACAACATTTGTTATTAGCTTGATTGCGTTTACACATTTTTTTTAATTTCATGCTTTGCTCTTTTTATGGTCATCTGCACACATTTGTGGCGTTTATTTTGCTCGTCACCCCTTATTGGAACTTTGTTGATTGTGTTAACCAGGGATAAGATGATAACCCACAGCTTGTTAAACAACTTAGTTTGAATTTAAGTCACCAATGAGGTCTACTCATCTATTGTGTTGAATCTACCGACATATCATATAATGAACTTGCAACCTCTAGGTCTACTCTCTTTATGTTATCTTATTAGCATACTAGTTTTACTATTATTTTTCCTTTTATTTTGCTTAGACTTCTCAGACTTATACTTCGAATTTTGCATCTTAATCAGTTAAATTCTTTTAAGTCCAAACTCTTTGTTCCTGTGTACTATCATTTTCCATAAACATTGAATCAGTATCACAAATACGATCTCATTTCTATTAGCCAGACTGTCCTTCTCCCTCGTTTTTTTTAAGTAATGAAATTAAAACAACTAATTTACTACTAATTTAACCTATTCTCCCCCTAAAATTCTAAAACCGAAAATATTTTTTGCGTTTTTGGATATTAAAAAGACTGGAAATTAAAATAAGAAAAATAAAAGAAAATAAAAGAAAATAACAAGAAAACGTAGTCGGACTAAGCATTTTCATCCTCTGTGATCACTTCACTTTTTTTTTCACCACGTTGACCTCTAACAGATATAAAAATCTTGGTTTCAAAGGCTTTTGTGTAGAGGTCAGCGCGTTAAAAGTCCGTATTAATTTTAACAAAATCGATTAAATTCTTTTCAAAATAATCACGTATAAAGTGATATTTAATTCTGATGCGTTTGGTCTTAGGATGTTGGACCGGATTTTTAGTTACGGCTATAGCATCAGAATTATCAACAAATATAGGAGTGTTAGAGAATTTCAAACCGTAGTCCCGCATTTGCTGTTGAATCCAGATGATTTGTGAACAGCAGCTTGCAGCAGCAACGTATTCAGCTTCACAAGTTGACAGAGCAACCGATATCTGCTTTTACACTGCCATGTGACTAATCTTCTCCCAAAGAATTGACATCCCGCTGAAGTTGACTTGTAGGTCATTTTGCAGCCGCCATAATCCGAATCTCTAAACGCGGTAAGCTCAAAGTCATCGTCATGAGGGTACCACAACCCAAGTGTTGGAGTACCCTTCAGATAACGAAAAATCCTTTTGACTCTGATGAGATGGTTGACCTTTGGTTTCGCCTGATATATGAAGCATAGACACGTCGCGTACATGATATCCGGTCGTGAGGCGGTGAGGTACATGAGAGATCCGATCATTCCTCGGTACATGGTGGCATCAACCAGATCGCCACTTTCGTCGGGTGCTATATCGTGGTTTGTAGCAAGTGGAGTCCCAACTGCCGACGCATTCTCCATATCGAACCGACTGAGAATATCGTCTACATAATTTGTCTGATGTAGGAAAATTCCCTTAGGTGTCTGATCCACCTGTAACCCGAGAAAGAACTTCATTTCTCCCATGGAACTCATCTCAAACTCAGCTTTCATTACTGCTTCAAATTCTTTACATAAATCTTTGTTTTTGGAACCGAAGATTATGTCATCAACATAAATCTGTACGAGCAGTAAGTCACCATCCTTTTCTTTGATGAATAGTGTACAATCAATCACTCCTCTGCGAAAGCCATGTTTCACAAGATGATTCGAGAGCTTCTCATACCATGCTCTTGGGGCTTGATGAAGCCCGTATAGAGCCTTGTCAATCTTGTACACTCTGTCCCGATTATACGGATCCTCAGATCCCTTTGACTGACATACATTGTCTCCAGGATTTCACCATGAAGGAATGCACTCTTCACATCAAGCTGATAGACTTTAATCTTCATATACGATGCATAGGCTAGAAAGATACAGATGGCTTCCATTCTTGCCACAGGTGCAAACACTTCGTTGTAATCAATTCCCTCGACTTGTCGAAATCCTTGAACTACTAGTCGAGCCTTGTTTCTGATAATGACCCCTTGGTCATCCTTCTTGCATTTTAAAACCCATTTAGTCCCAGTGACCTTAGAACCTTTAGGTTTATCCACTAGAGTCCACACTCCTAACTTCTTGAATTGAAGAAGTTCTTCTTGCATGGCACTCACCCAAGCCTCATCATTTAAGGCGTCACTTACATATTTTGGCTTAAATTGAGACACAAAACATCGATAAGCACCGTCGTGAAGGTAGCCTTTTTTCATGACTGAGGCATAATCAGCTGAGTAGAGCTGATTTCTTGTCTGTACTCCCGATTGTACATCCCATATGACATTGTCCAGAGGATGATAAACATTAAGTCGAGATCCAGGAGTGGTGGGTACAACTACCTCATTATCCAGATTGTGAACCGCAGGTTCAGTATCTGAGGTAGTGGAAGTATGGGGTTCTGAAGGGTCGGAGGCATCTACATCTGATGCTTGTGTACTTGTAGTAGTAGGAACCTGTGCCTCCTGATCCACTTGAACATTTTCCACTTCTTTATCGTCAGAAAAAGAGTCACTTACCTCCAATGCTCCCCCTGAGTTACTAGAAGACTGACCTTGTGACCCTGATATTGTCGAGTCTACGGGCGGTGTGTTTAAGACATCATACATCATCTTTGTCGAAAGCTCATCATCAGAAGGAGTGAGAGTAATGTTGAAGGACTTGAAGAATCCATCATAATCGAAAAAGAAGGCGGATCCTTTTCCTGCAAGGGGGGTGGTGAATCTCTGAACATCGATGTTGCACCACACTTCTACTTGACCGATGAGTTGTTGTAAACCCTCTTATTCGGTATGTTGTATCCTAGAGAAATACCTTCTTCAGCCTTTTCACTGAACTTTCCTGACTGATGTTTCTTCAACAGTGTACATGGTGCGTCAAACGGTTCAAGATACTCTAGATTAGGTTTACGTTGTTGGAGCAACTCATAACACGTTTTACTATGTCTTTTAACCACCAAGACTCGATTCAAAGTGTAACATGCATTTGCAACTGCCTCATTCCAGAATTGTATAGGCAGTTTCGAGTCTGCTAGCATCGTCCTAGCTGTCTCTATCAAGCTTCTGTTCTTCCGTTCAGCAACTCCGTTCATCTGTGGAGTGTAGGCAGATATGAACTGATGTACAATTCTCTTTTCTTTATAGAATGCCTCCATCCACTGATTCTTGAATTCTATACTGTTGTCTGAGCGAATCTAACATACCTTTAACTTGTATAGATATTCCAATGTGGTCACAAGCTGTTTGAACGAATCAAATGTTTCTGATTTGGATTTCAGAAACATTACCCAAGAGAATATGGAATAGTCATCGGTGACTATATAACAATACAGATCTCCAGCGATGCTCTTGGTGCTCACAGGACCAAACAGATCCATATGTAGAAGTTCGAGAGGCAATTCAATAGAGTTCACGTTCTTTGCCTTGTGAGACTTCTTGGTCTGTTTCCCTTTCTTACACGCCACACAGAAATCCGGAAGTTGAAAGTTTTTGACATTAACTCCATTGACCAAATCATTCTGAATGAGATGATTCATCTTCCTTGGATTTATGTGTCCCATTCTCCTATGCCAGGAGATGGATTCCTTCTCAGTTGCCTTTGACAAGAAACATTGGACTTGATGATCGGTTGTGGAGACCTTTGATAGATCCAAGACGTATAAGTCATTATACCTTGATGTTGACATTAAAATTTGGTCCTCCGGAATGATGTACTCTTTCTTCAACACGTAGCATTTCTTGTTGTCAAAAACAACCTTGAAACCTTTGTCACAAATCTGTGATACAGAAAGTAAGTTATTTTGTAGTTGCTGAACATAGTTGACCTTGTCAAACTTAACTTTCTGATTTCCCACTTCTCACTGTGCAGTGATGTAACCTTCTTTATTTCCAGTAAAGGAAACATGTCCTACCTTAATCTGTTTGACGTTTGAGAGGAGTGACAGGTTCCCAGTCATGCGCCTTGATGCCCCGCTATCAACGATCCAACTATTTGTAGAAGCACTATAGTGGACACCCTGAACATTTAAAGGAAATGATTAGTTTAGGTTAGGTACCCAAACCTTAACTGGCTTGGGTAACCTAGAGGCATCACACATCATAAATTCTACCCACTGTCCATTTGAAGGTGAGGGCATATCATGCTTCTTACTGCTCTTAGTATCAGACATTTGATTTGATTTTTCTTTCCACCTGCCAGTTTTGTGCAAGGCCTGTTTGTGATAAACAGACGACTGGTTTATGGTTTGAACTTTAGTTTCATTATTTCTTTTAGGTGGAGTAATAGACCTCCTTTTAGAAGAAATCTGTTTAGTGTCATGAAGTTCAACTTTCTTTCTTGGTGTCTGATACTTAGGACAATTAGAAGCAATGTGTCCTCTCTTTCCACAATTGTAGCACAATCGACCTTCAACATGTTGGGAAAGACGTCTTTGTGGGGAAGTGTGTGAGACCGGGGTGACTTTGGGCTTGTTGGGTTTTGTCACTTCTTGTTTCGATGTTTTTTTTTCTTTAACAAAATTAATTGTTTGAACCTCTTTAACATCTTTACCTTTTTGTTTATTTGGACTTAGACATGAAGCACGTGTTTGGTTGACTTGTTTAGTCTTTTTGGGTTCAGAATTAGACTTGTTTGAACTTGACTCCACCTTAACCCTTGCAATTTTTCATCCAAATTAATAATAGGAAGTTTACCCTTAGATTTCAAAGTATCCTCCTTCAGTTTAGTGACGGATTCCACCGTTTGACACGTGGAATCTGGATCACTAACTAGAGGAGTGGTCACCACATGATCCTTAACAGGATTGTTATTTTCTGGTCAACATTTAGTATTTAACAAGATCTCATGTGGTGGTGGAACCACTTTGTAACCTAATCCCTCCCCGTTATTTCGTTCTTTCACTAAGTTTTTAACTATGTGAGATGAACTAGTCCAACTGTGCAGTTTTTGTTTTAATGAATTTACTTCGACTTCCAAAACTGCTTTTTCCTTTTTAGTTTCTTCAAGGGAGTTTAAATAGAACTTAACGTCATTTGCTTGGTTAAAAGCCACAACTTCAGTTTCCCTAAGTTGTTTATTTAACAGTTCTATTTTCTCTTTGTAACTGTGCTCATTTAGTTTTAAAATTCGATTTGCTTCCATGCACAGTTGCAAGTCCTTTATGTAACATCCGTCATTTTTCAAGTTATTAAACCGAACCCATTTTGAACTTCTATTATTAAATTATTTTAATGATATTAATGGATCAAAGGCATTAAATGTACAATCTATATTAAAAATTATTTATTTATGAAACATTTAGACAACTTATAAAAAAATATGGATTCTTTTTCATAAGGTTATAAAGTTTAATAATCATTTTATAATAAATAATTAAATGGAAAAGTCTACTTACAAATTTATTAGGTTATAAAATGGCTTTTGATAAACTCATAAATTTTTATTAGCATACAAGTTTATAGAGTTTTAGTGATTAATAACAAATTAATTTGTTTTATTATTCAAATTAGTTTATATAAGTTTAGGGTTTACTTTGTAAATTCCAAAACTTAATTTACAAGTTATTACATAAAATAACAAATAATTCAAACGTCAGGGACCAAAGTTGTAAATTGTAAGGCCCCGTTCCTGGGAAGCCTACAGTTGGCCATTCATCGCTCTCAAAACATATATTTACATTTTTCCTTCCATAAATAGTTGCAGCGGAAACATTAAAACATAATTTCATTTCATCAAAATACTTTTGCACATCAGTACAATCGTTCCTTTAACATTATCATGTTACATTTATTACAAAGACATTAAACATAAAGATGCCATCCAAAATACGCTGAGTAGCCGCCCTGTGCCATCCTCAGCAACATACCTGCCAACTGGAAACACATCAAAGTCAGCGTTGCTGAGTGAGTTCTAGTTTTATAATAAAACTTACTTTTCTATCGTAAAACCGTTCTTTACTTTCTTTATAAAAACATCCGTTACATACATGCGTTCACACACCATACGTACATACAGATAATAACATTATTATCTTCATCATTTCGTTCATTACATTCATCATTCATCATTATCTTTCACTTCATTCTAGATCCTGTCAGACTTTACCCTCTTCATGGCACACAGCCACGATTACTGAGGTCGAATGACAAGGGTTCCATTTCATCCGTTATTAGGATCATTCATTAGCGTTCATTTCATACATTCATTCTTTCATTCATTACTTGCTCATTACTCTTCATTACTCGAATCTTGTCTCATGCAATATCCCCGACCCATGCTCGAAAGCTGATGTTGTGCCGGGACCCGCTCGCAAGCCCCCGACTCATGTCCGAAGACTGACACAACACCGGGATACGCGACAAAGATCCCATATGAGTCAATCACAGGGATTGAACTCCATCCGAGTCTGTTGCAACACAAAGTTGCTCACCTCATCATCTCATCTCAGGCACTATCCCCGACTCATGTCCGAAGACTGATACTGTGCCGGGGCCTGATAAACAAACCCCCGACACATGTCCGAAGACTGACACAGTACCGGGATGCGCGGCACGGATCTCAACATCCGTCCCTTTCATCATATGCAATACTCCCGACTCATGTCCGAAGACTGATACTGTACCGGGGCCTGCTCACAAACCCCCGACTCATGTCCGAAGACTGGCACAGTACCGGAGTACGCAACAAGAACCTCTTCCGAGTCTTTTGCGACACAGAGTCGCTCACCTCAATATATATGCTTGCAAGCCTTTCGTTCGTTCATTCATTACGTCATTCATTCATTCATTCATTAATGCATGCATTCATTCATTACGTTCCTCTTTTCCTTATCTTTCACTTTACGTTACATAATACTTTCTTTACATTCATTAACGTTCAACGCAAAGCCAAAGAAAGATAAACATACCAAGCAAGGAACATAAACATAAACATAAGCATACAACATCATCATACATACGCATCAATCATAAATCACATCACGCACATCATACATACTACGCATCACACGCACCGCCGTGCCTAACATAACACATAACATCATGCATATTACCATCATCTCCATCAACATCCGCATCATAGGCTCATCATCCTATATTACCTTATACCGTCTATGCCCTTCACATCGTCGAGTAGTTCCATCTCGGTTATCATTTCTGAACACTTAGGCGAATGGACATCTATGCGAATGGACCTTATGCGAATGGACTATGGGCGAATGGACCTCTATGCGAATGGACTCCCAGTCGCATAGCTTTCATGCGTATGGCCTCCAGTCGCATGACTTCAGGCGTATGGGCTTCAGTCGCATACTCTTCATGCGAATGAACCTCAGTCGCATGGCCTCCAGGCGCATGGACTTCAGTCGCATAACCTCCGTGCGAATGAGCCTCAGTCGCACCATCCCTCAATCGCATGGCTCTCAAGCACATGAACTCCAATCGCATGACCATCCTGCGTATGGACCTCAGTCGCATAGCAAACGTGCGTATGGACCTCAGTCGCACTTCAATCGGCCGAATGGCCTCCAATCGCCCCCCAGTCGGTCGCCTAGCCCTAGCTGGTGCAGAGTGCAGTTAGGTCGACTGCAGCCGCGGGTTTTCGACCTCCAACCCCTTCCAAACCTCTTTTAAGCTCAAATCAACCCTTCTAAAGGTTAGGGAAACATACCATGACCTCATACAAGCATAACCAAGCAAGAAATCAAGTCTCTAACGCATCATACACATACATACATACATCAAAACGGGTTTTCACCCAAAAACTCGAAAATAGGTTTTTTGGACGTGTTCCAGCCCCAAAATCAGTTGAAAACGTGTAAAAGTGGGGTCCTAGAACTCACCTTAACGATCCCGTCGAGTAGAGCTTTGATTTGACTCGCTTCTCGTCGATTTTGGCTACTCGAACCAACCCGGGCCAACACTTCCTCTCTTTTCTCTTCTTTCTCTCTTCTCCTCCCTTGGCTGAAAAATGGGGAGAATGGGAGTGTTTTCTCCCTTTTATACTCCCGTGCATCAAAGTTTCTCTCGTTAGCAGGTTTGGTCCCTCGACTTCGGACTTTATTTCTTTTTCTTCTCTCGTCGGCTACAAAGGAAATTTCCGGGTGTTACAAGTCCACCCCCCTTAAATGGGTTTCGTCCCCGAAACCTGTTGTTCCTTGAACCATTGCTGGAAATTCTGTCTCATCTCTTTTCCAGTCTCTCACCTGGAGTTCAATCGCTCTACGTCGTTTATCAACATACGACTTCTGGTCTATCTTTGGCTACTTCCCTCAAAACTATGATCCTTCCGGGCTTCTCAGTCGTAGCCTCAGTCGCCTCAATATTTTCCAAACGTCGTTTGGTGCTCGGCCTTCACTTGTAGACAAGTAAGGCATCTACTCACTTACTCCATCATGTCACGCTTTGTTCCTGGCCACCAATAATCTTTACTCGCGATCCGATATATCTGTCGGCTGAGATATTGGTATATCCACACACCTTACATCGGCCAAATAGACGATACGTCTACACCTCATGGATTGCTAACTCTTTCACCTCATGATGTACGCCTATCCACTCAAGTCTGCCCTGAACGGTCTAGCAAGAACAAACGTTTCCTCAATTCTATCCCTCAATCCTCTAGGGCATCTAGGTAACCTAGCGGATTCATTAACAGCAATCCCTACATCGAAGGACTCATCGATGTTCCTTCTCCTAACATGCCACATTCTACATAAAGCAGTAGGAACGAGACTACTACTACCATCGCATTCGAATCATAGATGCAAAAATTTTAAATTACCAGAAACGTACCTGACGTCGAGTCGAAGTCCGCTCTAGCCTCCTCTCGGTCATGGCAAAAGCTCTAACTTTCACCCTCTGTTCCCTTTCCTCGCACCGGAGCCTCCTGCCCTCGGCTTATTACAATCCCTGCTCATGTGTCCAGTCTCGCCGCAGTCGTAGCACTTAGCCGTGCGGCAATCCCTCGCCATGTGGCCTTCCTTCCCACACTGGAAACAGACGTTCAGTCCCCACTTGCATACCCCTTCATGGTCTCTACCACACTTTCTGCATGCTCCTCCCTTCCTTTCTATTCTCTTTCGATCATCATCCCTCGACGTCGTACCTTCATACACAAATCCATCCTCATTGTCTCGCCTTCCCTTCCCCTTCTTAACATAGGCTCTCTCATCCCCTTCATCTATCACCGCCATCGCCCGCTCGTCGTACAACCTTCCCGCCAGGTCAACTGCTGACCTAAACGTGCTCGGTCGGGCAGCGATCATGTGCCTGCGGATGTCCGTCGGCAAGCCCTGAATATACCTCTTGATCTTTCGCGAAAGAGGTGTCACCTGATCTGGCACCAGCCGTGCCATTTCATTAAACTTGGTAGTGTATTGCTGATGCGTCATTGTTCCCGCTTCCAGCATCAGGAACTCTCTTTCAACTTTATCCATCTCTCGGTGAGGACAGAACTCCTCAATCACCAGCCTCTTCAACTCTGACCATCTCATCCTTCCGATAGCCCTGCTTCCCTCAACTTGGACTATGTTGTCCCACCAGCACAAAGCTGAGTCCACGAAAGAGTGGGTAGCAAACTTTACTTTCTGATCCTCTCGGCACTCGCTGATATCTAAAACAGCTTCCATCTCCCTCACCCACCGGTGAGCAGCAGCAGCAGTGCCATTACCATCAAAAGTAGGGGGCTTGCATCGCTGAAACGCCCCATAGTTACAGCCTCGTGCCGCCTCCGGCGCAGGCTCTTCCTCTTCTTCTTCCTCTTCGTCATCGGAGAGAACCCTTTCAGTCTCTGGTCGTCTCCTTTCACCCGAAGGTCTACCCCTTTCCTTTCTCTCCTCTTCTCTAACAGTCTTTATCACTTCGGTCACTACAGACGGTAGGATTGTCTGCAAGACCTGATGCACTTCTTCCACGACTGTCTCTCTCATCGAGGCCCTCTGATTAGCATTCTCATCACCGCCCTCAGGATGAGGGGTCACAGGTTCTTCATGAACTACCCTTTCAGCCCTTGCCCTTCCTCTTGTGACTCGTGGTTCAGCACCACGTCCACCGTCACCTCCACCATGAGAAGCTTTCGAAGATCTTCCACCAGCCATTCTCTAAACACACTGAAAGATTCAAACACTAACACGGTCATTCAAGGAACAGCTCAGTTTATGTCAAGTATAGTAAGTCCCTAATTACAGTGGCCAAATGTGATTAGCCACTTACTTTACTCTTCATACTCCGAGCATTACCTATCCTGACTACATCAGTATCTAAATCTACCAGCAACACATAAACCATATAACATGCGCACGTAAGACCGGTTAACTTTACAAAAACATACCTGATGGCACGCAGCTACTCAGATTGGCATCCCATTCCCTTTCCGTCCCATTCTCAGTTTAAGATTAGGTTTTTGAAAATATTTACCCAATTCACTTAAACTTTGGCTCTGATACCAACTTGTAAGGCCCCGTTCCCGGGAAGCCTACAGTTGGCCATTCATCGCTCTCAAAACATATATTTACATTTTTCCTTCCATAAATAGTTGCAGCGGAAACATTAAAACATAATTTCATTTCATCAAAATACTTTTGCACATCAGTACAATCGTTCCTTTTTAACATTATCATGTTACATTTATTACAAAGACATTAAACATAAAGATGCCATCCAAAATACGCTGAGTAGCCGCCCTGTGCCATCCTCAGCAACATACCTGCCAACTGGAAACACATCAAAGTCAGCGTTGCTGAGTGAGTTCTAGTTTTATAATAAAACTTACTTTTCTATCGTAAAACCGTTCTTTACTTTCTTTATAAAAACATCCGTTACATACATGCGTTCACACACCATACGTACATACAGATAATAACATTATTATCTTCATCATTTCGTTCATTACATTCATCATTCATCATTATCTTTCACTTCATTCTAGATCCTGTCAGACTTTACCCTCTTCATGGCACACAGCCACGATTACTGAGGTCGAATGACAAGGGTTCCATTTCATACATTATTAGGATCATTCATTAGCGTTCATTTCATACATTCATTCTTTCATTCATTACTTGCTCATTACTCTTCATTACTCGAATCTTGTCTCATGCAATATCCCCGACCCATGCTCGAAAGCTGATGTTGTGCCGGGACCCGCTCGCAAGCCCCCGACTCATGTCCGAAGACTGACACAACACCGGGATACGCGACAAAGATCCCATATGAGTCAATCACAGGGATTGAACTCCATCCGAGTCTGTTGCAACACAAAGTTGCTCACCTCATCATCTCATCTCAGGCACTATCCCCGACTCATGTCCGAAGACTGACACAGTACCGGGATACGCGGCACGGATCTCATCATCCGTCCCTTTCATCATATGCAATACTCCCGACTCATGTCCGAAGACTGATACTGTACCGGGGCCTGCTCACAAACCCCCGACTCATGTCCGAAGACTGGCACAGTACCGGAGTACGCAACAAGAACCTCTTCCGAGTCTTTTGCGACACAGAGTCGCTCACCTCAATATATATGCTTGCAAGCCTTTCGTTCGTTCATTCATTACGTCATTCATTCATTCATTCATTAATGCATGCATTCATTCATTACGTTCCTCTTTTCCTTATCTTTCACTTTACGTTACATAATACTTTCTTTACATTCATTAACGTTCAACGCAAAGCCAAAGAAAGATAAACATACCAAGCAAGGAACATAAACATAAACATAAGCATACAACATCATCATACATACGCATCAATCATAAATCACATCACGCACATCATACATACTACGCATCACACGCACCGCCGTGCCTAACATAACACATAACATCATGCATATTACCATCATCTCCATCAACATCCGCATCATAGGCTCATCATCCTACATTACCTTATACCGTCTATGCCCTTCACATCGTCGAGTAGTTCCATCTCGGTTATCATTTCTGAACACTTAGGCGAATGGACATCTATGCGAATGGACCCTATGCGAATGGACTATGGGCGAATGGACCTCTATGCGAATGGACTCCCAGTCGCATAGCTTTCATGCGTATGGCCTCCAGTCGCATGACTTCAGGCGTATGGGCTTCAGTCGCATACTCTTCATGCGAATGAACCTCAGTCGCATGGCCTCCAGGCGCATGGACTTCAGTCGCATAACCTCCGTGCGAATGAGCCTCAGTCGCACCATCCCTCAATCGCATGGCTCTCAAGCACATGAACTCCAATCGCATGACCATCCTGCGTATGGACCTCAGTCGCATAGCAAACGTGCGTATGGACCTCAGTCGCACTTCAATCGGCCGAATGGCCTCCAATCGCCCCCCAGTCGGTCGCCTAGCCCTAGCTGGTGCAGAGTGCAGTTAGGTCGACTGCAGCCGCGGGTTTTCGACCTCCAACCCCTTCCAAACCTCTTTTAAGCTCAAATCAACCCTTCTAAAGGTTAGGAAAACATACCATGACCTCATACAAGCATAACCAAGCAAGAAATCAAGTCTCTAACGCATCATACACATACATACATACATCAAAACGGGTTTTCACCCAAAAACTCGAAAATAGGTTTTTTGGACGTGTTCCAGCCCCAAAATCAGTTGAAAACGTGTAAAAGTGGGGTCCTAGAACTCACCTTAACGATCCCGTCGAGTAGAGCTTCGATTTGACTCGCTTCTCGTCGATTTTGGCTACTCGAACCAACCCGGGCCAACACTTCCTCTCTTTTCTCTTCTTTCTCTCTTCTCCTCCCTTGGCTGAAAAATGGGGAGAATGGGAGTGTTTTCTCCCTTTTATACTCCCGTGCATCAAAGTTTCTCTCGTTGGCGGGTTTGGTCCCTCGACTTCGGACTTTATTTCCTTTTCTTCTCTCGTCGGCTACAAAGAAAATTTCCGGGTGTTACATAAATTTTTGAAACAACCAAACCACCCCCCCCCTTTTCCCCGTATTTCCGGCGGTACCTCCGGCCACCCTCCGGTCGGCTCCGGCGAGGGGTAAACCGCCGGAATTTCTTAGAATTTCCCCTAAAAACCGTTTCCATTCGCTTTGTGAACGTATTTCGAACATAAATAGGATGTTTAATTACGTTTAAACATCGGTTTCTAACCTCAATCGCTCGGTAACCGATCACCATAAACTTTCTAGCCGTTCAAGCATTTATACTCCATAATAATCAAATTAACTTCGCATACACGATGACTTAATCATAACTAATCTCCCACACAACGTAATCTCATCTGAAACAAAACACACAACACATACTACTGTCACCTTCATCGTGACCTGCGTTTTAGTCGAATTCAACCTTCGGGGCAGTTATAATCGAAATTATTAGAGGGCTTTTGCTTATCTAGGCCTTTAGATGCTTTCTGCAAAAGGAATTCCATTATCGTACACAATCTCATCGTGAACCGACTTCGACCAAGCCGCAAGTGTTCTTCATTCGTTTCTATGGTGGCCAACTTCGAATCGGGTAATTAAACGTTGATATACACTCGTTTTCATACATAGAACAGAAGCCCTAACTTTAATTTCATTAACAACTTCGAATTGAGGTTCAATTTGATCGGATTTGGTTCTAGGGTTTTTAGAAATTGGGGGTTTCTCTTTGTTTTGGTTTATAAAATATGAGAATGGGTTTTTACCAGGCCTAGGCGACCCAGCCTACTGGTAAACACTCTTCCTGTGAACCATGAGGTCCCGGGTTCGAACCCGGGCACCTCCTTTTATTTTGTTTTATTTTTTTTAAGCCTTTTTAACTACAAATAAAATTACAGAAAATATATAATTAATATAAAAATCATTTTTTATAATTAATATAATGATTTTAGACACAAAAATATTTTCTGAATTTTTTTTAAAATATATTCATTATATATAAATATATATATATATATATATATATATATATATATATATATATATTTAGTTACTCCTTATAAAATGGATTTAAAATGATGGTTTAAATTAATAAATTATTATTGATCCAAACGTTACCTTTAAAATATAATTATCTTTATTGTTTATTTAACTTTTATATTTAAATTGTCTCCTTTTAAAATAATTATTAGGCTTGAAACAATAAATCTTTATTAAAAGGCATTTTATTAATTAAAGTTTTATCATGATAATTATAGAAATTATATATCTTATAATTTCACAAATTAGGTACAAATAATATTTTCCTTATAAAAGGTTTGGATTAATAATATGTTATTAATCAAAATGCTATTCCAACTAATTTTAAAAGCTTTATTTATATTGAACCTTATCAATACTTATACTTAAATTCATTTCTAGAATATTTAAATATACATATATAATTCTTTTAATCAAACGTAAATAATTGCTTTATAAACTTATACTTATTAAAAACCCCCATGATTCTATCAAAGCTCTAATCCTTGTTTGAACGTTAATCTTTTTGTTAACCTTAAACTTGTAATATACATGTTAGGTGCCTTGTGATGGATACCTTGGATTATCTTATGACTTTTTATATCATCTTGTAATGCATATATCCATGTGAGTATTTCCATACCCCTTTTTGCTTATTTTCACACTTTGGGGTGAAACATGTTAACTTATTAACATTGCACTTGTAAACTTATTTGAGACTTGTAATCTTTATGGCAATTCATCATGCAAAGTTGTGGTTATTTGAACTTATGTGGTTACCATGTTATGGCGTTATATGTACAATCATTAACTATTGCTAGCCCAGCGAAGTCATAGATCTATGGGTAAGACAAGCCTGCTTGGTTGATCCAAGTACACTTAGCTGATCGTATATACTTTTAACGTTTGAGACTTGTAAAACATTGTCAAGGTTTGATTGTTGCATTGTTCATAGCATCCCTAATCACTTTATTCACTAACTTATGACTTGAATTGCCATCTTTTATATACTTATGTATTGAAAACTATGGAATGCTCACCAACATTTTTATGTTGACCTTTTATTTTTAACATGTTTCAGGAATACCCCAAGTATGATATCTACTCTTTGAAGCTTGCACATCTAGGAATGGACCTAGTTAAATAAATGAAATAAGAATGATTTGTTACATTCTATGTTATACTTTTAATTTCTTTGAGACTTATGTTTGTAATGATACAATTGAAACTTATGTTTAAATTATATTTGGATTATTAATAGCGTTATGTGGCTGTGAACGATCTTAACTCTCACTCCTCGACGTTTCCGCCGTCAAGGTTGGGGTGTGACAGATTGGTATCAGAGCCCATAACTATAGGGATTTAGGTTATTAGAAATAGTGACCTAGACTATAGTTGCATGAACCTCATAGAAAGATCTTTATACCTTTGTGCTTACATGTTGTTTGCATGCTACATAATGCTATGCCTTTTGTGCAACTTGATGCCTTAGCATAGGATTGCCTTATGTATGCTTAAACTTAGTTACTTGTCTCCCTAAACTTAACTTTGACTCTTTGACCCTCCCCGACAAATGAACTTCCTAAACTTATTCTCAACGACATGTGGAATCTACACTTATCATCGTGGGTTCAATTCCTTAGACTCTATGTCTAATCTATGAAAATCTCATCAAGGTTTTGATTTCATAAACCAAAGAAATTTGTGTGACACATAGACACCTGTATTCTGGATTTCCTGGCAAAAGGCCTTCGGGCTAAGGCAAGCATATCGTATAAATCTCATTGTGAGACCAGTTATGCTTACCTGGGGATTTCTGGGATGAGTGATAAACTATGGTCAACATACACAAGTCTCTATGGCAAATGGGTCAATTTACCTTGACGTGTCAACGATTCCAAATGGTAATGCGTTACCAAATGGAACCATCCTCTTCGTATCTTAAAATCTTTGACACCTTGAACTGGTATCACCTCATTCTTATCATATATAATGTTCGTGTTAATATTGAACCTAACTGACATTTCAACTCTTACGTTTAAACACCGTTACACGTTGAGCGTTTCATGAAACTATTTCTATATCTTGACCAACGTGAACATGGATCTTAATATACCCAAAGATATTGGGAATCTAAACCGAGTGGTCATCAAAAACTTTAAACCGTTACTTATGATTCTCGAGTCTTCTTAAGGATGTGTCCCATAACTAAAGAACATGCAATTCTATAGGTGGAATTCTTACATCTCGGGATACTTTGTCTAGGCAAAGTGTAAATGGTGATTTGACTCGATCATTGAATCTATTTACTTGACTCGAAACCCTTGAGATGAGTGATCACTTATAAGTACGCGTGTCTTCAATAAGGCTATGGTTGACCACATATCTTGAGAAGTTCATGTATTCCTTTCGATTGTGAATCGAATGTTCACATCTCATTGTGGTGTTGAATAATTTCCTGCTCTTGATTTCGTCTTCCCGATTGAAATCATCCAAGATTTGAACACCACAACAAATTCTGTTATCTCGAACCTTGATCCTAAGCTTGTAAGCATGATTTTCTCTTTTTTTACATTGATGTAACTTGAAATTTTCTGAATTTCTAATTGATATTCTTTTTCTTTTCGCTGTTATGTCAAACTTCATACCGTTTTCACCGTGAGAGATGCAAGTGTTTGCAAGCCAACATATGACTAAGAACACTCGTATCTCCTAAATGATTCTAACTCATCAAAACAGGGGTGATTCCCTTATGTTGATGATTCTCTATTCGTTTCGATAAATGGTTTCCAATCGCGTGTTTTATGAAATTTTATCCTCTGGATTGGGGTGATTACCTTATCTTGAGGATTGACTTCAATTATTTTCTTTGGAATGACATTTCACAAATGACATGATCTCACCAAAATAGGATTGAAACCCGTACTTTGGTGACAAATGTCAATTTTCGATTGTTTTCTTGCTATTATGTAATTCACTCATCAAGATAGGCGTGAATTCCATACCTTGATGATAATATCATCTTTATGAATGGTATTTGTTCAAATGAGACGACTTCATCAAAGTAGGAGTGAATTCTGGATTTTGATGAAGAAGTTCATCTCATTATATTTTGTTTTTGTAAAACTTCACCGTTAAGATAGGAGTGACTTCCCTTACCTTAATGGTGAGTTACCTCGTTTTATTTCTGTGGATCCTCAACAAGGAGTTGGGATCGAACTTTTTGATTGGTAAGTTAGTGGTCATACCTTGGGAATACACCATCAAGTTAGGAGTGAAAACCACATCTTGATGACTATTTCCATTTCTTGATCTCCAACTTACCAAGGTTTTAATCAAGTGACAAGAAACATGTAGTAACTTGAAGGGTGAACCAATGTTAGTGTTTGGACCTATCAAGCCAAAGCATGACTTCTGAACTTGTGAGGAGACCCGATCGCTCTAGGTTGATTTTGATTCCAAACTTGGAGCATTTGAATTCTTGAATCGATTTCTTTCCCTTTATCTTCATGTTTTAACTCGATCTAGCTACATCGAACCATTTATTTCTTACTTATCAACTTTCATTTTGAGTTATCATCAGCGCATGATTGTGTGATGGTAGCCTTCTTAAACAATCTTTCTACTAAATAAAGACAATATCAACTTGTGGTTATGTCTTTCTAGTCATACGAATGTTCTCGACTGTACTTATGGGTTGATGAATTACGTATGCAATCTATATTTGGAAATTTGTTACCTTGCAAGACATGGTTACAAATACATGTCTTATTGTTTGCGTTACTTCTTGAACCACTTTTGAACCCTTAACCTTGGAAAATCTTTAAAACTCTATCTTGGTTTCGACTAACGAGACTCGATATTACTTACATTGTGACGTGGAGGTTCATAAACCTTCGTAACTGGTAGTCATGGATTTGGTATAGAAGATAAGACATAACTTGGTATGTGTCCAAGTGTCTTACCTTCACATATGACAAAGCCTAACATTCGTGTTCCTATGAATCTCATGTTTAACTTTTCATCACTAAGTGCCTCTTATCTTAGATGTCATGATGACAAATGGTGCATTATAGACCGATTAACTAGTTTCATATTGACTCATGTGGGTTAACGGGTCGAGAAATTGGCTCGTATCTATCCCAAATAGTCGTAAACCGTGGTATGTCGTTAAACATCGATCATTAATTTGGATGATCAATTCATTTTCTACTTTTAATAATGTTCCTAACCATCGTCGTGAACTTATTCCAAAATCTTCGCATATCGTATTATTCTTAGACCTATGATTGGTCAAAGGAGAGATACATATTCACAAGATATGTGTTAAGATCGTTTCATATAGTGACGTTTGGGATTCTTAAATCCTGACGGTTAACCTTTCTTATCATTGTTGGTCCTTCTTGAGTACTAGACATCATTTTACTACAAAATTATATTTTAAAAGTTGTGATTTATAGATCTTAGGTACCACGGTAATTCGTCATCGTTTTTCAACGTTTCATCTCGCGGTTATTATGTTAAGGATCTTGTAAGATTACATAAAGTGAAGCGTTCCGCTTGTAATCAAACGTCAAACACTGTTCGTTGTACACTTATCTTTCATTATAAGTCTCCTTTTCGTTTAAGTTTCATTCTTAATTTCGGGACGAAATTTCTTAAAGTAGGGGAGACTGTAACATCCGTCATTTTTCAAGTTATTAAACCGAACCCATTTTGAACTTCTATTATTAAATTATTTTAATGATATTAATGGATCAAAGGCATTAAATGTACAATCTATATTAAAAATTATTTATTTATGAAACATTTAGACAACTTATAAAAAAATTATGGATTCTTTTTCATAAGGTTATAAAGTTTAATAATCATTTTATAATAAATAATTAAATGGAAAAGTCTACTTACAAATTTAATAGGTTATAAAATGGCTTTTGATAAACTCATAAATTTTTATTAGCATACAAGTTTATAGAGTTTTAGTGATTAATAACAAATTAATTTGTTTTATTATTCAAATTAGTTTATATAAGTTTAGGGTTTACTTTGTAAATAAACTTAATTTACAAGTTATTACATAAAATAACAAATAATTCAAACGTCATGGACCAAAGTTGTAAATTTTTGAAACAACCAAACCACCCCCCCCCCCTTTTCCCCGTATTTCCGGCGGTACCTCCGGCCACCCTCCGGTCGGCTCCGGCGAGGGGTAAACCGCCGGAATTTCTTAGAATTTCCCCTAAAAACCGTTTCCATTCGCTTTGTGAACGTATTTCGAACATAAATAGGATGTTTAATTACGTTTAAACATCGGTTTCTAACCTCAATCGCTCTGTAACCGATCACCATAAACTTTCTAGCCGTTCAAGCATTTATACTCCATAATAATCAAATTAACTTCGCATACACGATGACTTAATCATAACTAATCTCCCACACAACGTAATCTCATTAGAAACAAAACACACAACACATACTACTGTCACCTTCATCGTGACCTGCGTTTTAGTCGAATTCAACCTTCGGGGCAGTTATAATCGAAATTATTAGAGGGCTTTTGCTTATCTAGGCCTTTAGATGCTTTCTGCAAAAGGAATTCGATTATCGTACACAATCTCATCGTGAACCGACTTCGACCAAGCCGCAAGTGTTCTTCATTCGTTTCTATGGTGGCCAACTTCGAATCGGGTAATTAAACGTTGATATACACTCGTTTTCATACATAGAACAGAAGCCCTAACTTTAATTTCATTAACAACTTCGAATTGAGGTTCAATTTGATCGGATTTGGTTCTAGGGTTTTTAGAAATTGGGGGTTTCTCTTTGTTTTGGTTTATAAAATATGAGAATGGGTTTTTACCAGGCCTAGGCGACCCAGCCTACTAGTAAACACTCTTCCTGTGAACCCTGAGGTCCCGGGTTCGAACCCGGGCACCTCCTTTTATTTTGTTTTATTTTTTTTAAGCCTTTTTAACTACAAATAAAATTACAGAAAATATATAATTAATATAAAAATCATTTTTTATAATTAATATAATGATTTTAGACACAAAAATATTTTCTGAATTTTTTTTAAAATATATTCATTATATATAAATATATATATATATATATATATATATATATATATATATATATATATATATATATATATTTTTAGTTACTCCTTATAAAATTGATTTAAAATGATGGTTTAAATTAATAAATTATTATTGATCCAAACGTTACCTTTAAAAACATAATTATCTTTATTGTTTATTTAACTTTTATATTTAAATTGTCTCCTTTTAAAATAATTATTAGGCTTGAAACAATAAATCTTTATTAAAAGGCATTTTATTAATTAAAGTTTTATCATGATAATTATAGAAATTATATATCTTATAATTTCACAAATTAGGTACAAATAATATTTTCCTTATAAAAGGTTTGGATTAATAATATGTTATTAATCAAAATGCTATTCCAACTAATTTTAAAAGCTTTATTTATATTGAACCTTATCAATACTTATACTTAAATTCATTTCTAGAATATTTAAATATACATATATAATTCTTTTAATCAAACGTAAATAATTGCTTTATAAACTTATACTTATTAAAAACCCCCATGATTCTATCAAAACTCTAATCCTTGTTTGAACGTTAATCTTTTTGTTAACCTTAAACTTGTAATATACATGTTAGGTGCCTTGTGATGGATACCTTGGATTATCTTATGACTTTTTATATCATCTTGTAATGTATATATCCATGTGAGTATTTCCATACCCCTTTTTGCTTATTTTCACACTTTGGGGTGAAACATGTTAACTTATTAACATTGCACTTGTAAACTTATTTGAGACTTGTAATCTTTATGGCAATTCATCATGCAAAGTTGTGGTTAGTTGAACTTATGTGGTTACCATGTTATGGCGTTATATGTACAATCATTAACTATTGCTAGCCCAGCGAAGTCATAGATCTATGGGTAAGACAAGCCTGCTTGGTTGATCCAAGTACACTTAGCTGATCGTATATACTTTTAACGTTTGAGACTTGTAAAACATTGTCCAGGTTTGATTGTTGCATTGTTCATAGCATCCCTAATCACTTTATTCACTAACTTATGACTTGAATTGCCATCTTTTATATACTTATGTATTGAAAACTATGGAATGCTCACCAACATTTTTATGTTGACCTTTTATTTTTAACATTTTTCAGGAATACCCCAAGTATGATATCTACTCTTTGAAGCTTGCACATCTAGGAATGGACCTAGTTAAATAAATGAAATAAGAATGATTTGTTACATTTTATGTTATACTTTTAATTTCTTTGAGATTTATGTTTGTAATGATACAATTGAAACTTATGTTTAAATTATATTTGGATTATTAATAGCGTTATGTGGCTGTGAACGATCTTAACTCTCACTCCTCGACGTTTCCGCCGTCAAGGTTGGGGTGTGACACTTTACTAAGCTATCATTGTGATCTAATAACTTAGCAAATTTCAAATCTATGCTTTCCCTAAATTTATTACATTCATTACAAGCATGATTGTCAAACAGTTGGTCTTTAGTACTTACCTATGAAGATTCAGTTGAATCCGCCATCAGTGCAGAGGTTGACTCTTCAGCTGCTGGAGATTCTGAACATGTCGTTTTGGTATTTTCTTCAATCAGGGGTTTGACCACTTTCGCAGTATCTTCAGTTTCTGACATTGCAAGTTCGACCGCGATATCAGCTTCACTTTCAGTATCGTCATCCAACGCCTCGACATTTGCAATGTTAGATTCTCCCAGAGATACAAATTTGAAGGTCCAATCTTGTTCTTCGTTACCTTGAGCAGTCAAATCCTTTGTCTCTGTACTAGACGAGGTAGCTCCACCTGTTGGTTTGTCTTGACGGTTAAACGTCGAGAACGGGTTGTCGTTGCCTGTCTTCTTGGGCTTTACACACTCACATTTAAAGTGGCCCTTCTCTCCACAGTTGAAACAGGTAACTTTGGACTTATCGAAACCAAAAGTAGTGTCTTTAGTAGCTATCAAATTTTGTCCCATCTTCTTAACAAACTTTTAAGCTCTCCGCACAGCACTTGGCAATGCCCACATTATGTCCATTCTTTCAAGCTCGTTCTCGTCTATCTGTTGGTAATCTTCATCTGCTAGATGGCAGTTACCAATCTTTCTTGCAACCAAATCGTCATACGAGTGAACAACAGCTGGCAATAGATCCATATGTTCTTTAGCCACCTCCACAGTGATATTCCCAAGATTCTCGGTCTTTAACTTGGTAGCATTAGCCTCAGGTGTAATATAATGGGTACTTGATGATCCAGACGTGTCAGACCCTGAAGCTATGGTTGGTGAAGGAGCAGATGAACTTGAAACTGTTAGACCAAAAGAACCAATGAGCCGGATCAGAAAAACCTTTAAGTCCCACAGACGTCACAACAACTACTGAAGTCCATAACAGCTGAAGACAACAACTGATTACAAAGTCTGAAGACAGGTGCTGAAGACAAAGTCTGAAGACACAAGTGCTGAAGACAAAGTCTGAAGACACAAGAGCTGAAGACAAAGTCTGAAGACAAGTGCTGAAGACAAAGTCTGAAGACACAAGTGCTGAAGACAAAGTCTGAAGACAAGTGCTGAAGACCAAGTATCAGACGTTGTCATAACAGCTGAAGAGGACTTCTTCAGTAGTTGTGACGGTTTACTTTCAGTAGTTTTATGTTTTATCTTTTCAGTAGTTTTGTAAAATGACTGAAGAGTTTGTTCTGATATGTTCTCATCAGTAGTTTTATATTTTATACTTAGCACTCTGATATGTTCTCAGTAGTTGTGAACATTTCAGTAGTTTGTTAAGTGTTAGTTATTTTTGTAATAGTTCTGCCAGTTGTCACTATCCCGTGATAACAGCAGTGATTGCACTCTATATTAGGAGTGTCAACCTTATTGTAATATGTGAATAATTGAGCAGTAATATTTGGTATTATTGAAACATTCCTTATCACAGAAATATATTCTCTCGTATTTGTTCACAAATATCAAATTCTTGCTACAAATTGTCTAATTCTTGATCTTATTCCGCTGCATTACACTCTAATCCATCAAACTTGTGATCACTGATCCTGACAAATGGTATCAGAGCAGGTTAATCATTGATCGATCTAATAATTGATCATTGAAACTGCTATTCAAGATCCAAGTTTGATTGAATTAGCCATTTTTCAAGAAACGGTTATAGAGATTGAATTTTCTGTGTTTTTTATCATTCATCCTGAGATTTATTCTTGGTTTTCATTGTGTCTGTTGTGGTCTGTGTAAAATCTTTTAAAAGCTTGAATTAAATTGTTTTTGGACCTAAAATGACTACTCCTTCCAATGATCCTCACAATACTGGTTCCTCAACCAAGCCTCCAATGCTGGTTAGGAATGAGTATAACATATGGCAACGACGTATGCTCCATCACCTGTCTGTTAACAGCTCAGGTTGTTGGACATCAGTGGTACATGGTCCACACAAGCCTATGGTGAATAACCCGGAAACCAATCAAATGGTTCCGAAGAGGAAGGATCAATACTCAGATGAGGATAAGAAATTGTTTGAGATTGATGCAAAAGCCCATGGAATTCTGGCCATGGCACTACCCAATGAAATCTATTCTGGGCTAATGCATTATGAATCTGCCCATGACCTCTGGAATGCCTTGAAAGAACAATTTGGAGGAACAGATGAGGTCTTGGCAAATAATAGAGAGATCCTTGCCCAACAATATGAGACATTTTCTCATAGGAAGGGTGAGACACTGACTCAACAGTTTGAGCGGTTCTCTTGTTTGATCTCTGAATTAAAAATGGTCAAACATGAGTACACCAATATCCAGATGAATAACAGATTTCTCAGATCACTGCCTGAGAGATGGGACACATATACTATTGTCCTACGCTCCAGTGCAAATTTGGACAAACTATCTCTCACCCAACTCCATGGGAAATTGCTCACATTTGAGAGAGCGATAGAACAAAAACGAAAATTGTCTTCATCTGGTAAGCTCACTGAAGACTTTGTACCAGGCAACACTGCCTTGGTTAGTCATGAGTCAGAATATGCTTCATCTGAATGCCAGTATGATGAGCATATTGATTTCTCTTCAAACATTTCTGATTCTGCATTTGTGAGTGTTGATAGTCAGTTTACTGGGTGTAATAATGACAATCTATGCTTCATCATGGATGATCTCAAGGGGATTGCTGATGATGATTTAGAAGAGATGGATATTTTGAGCCAAATGGCCCTGATAAATATCAGATCTCAGAAGTTCTACAAAAGAACTGGAAGAAAATTCCCAGGACTCTCTAGCAAAACCAAAGTTGGTTTTGACAAGAGTAAGTTGAGGTGTCACAAATGCCAAAGGCTTGGACACTTTGCTAGAGAATGTAGATCATCTGGATCTAATTCCTCTGCACCTTTTGTGACTTTTCCTGTATTATTCTTAGACCTATGATTGGTCAAAGGAGAGATACATATTCACAAGATATGTGTTAAGATCGTTTCATATAGTGACGTTTGGGATTCTTAAATCCTGACGGTTAACCTTTCTTATCATTGTTGGTCCTTCTTGAGTACTAGACATCATTTTACTACAAAATTATATTTTAAAAGTTGTGATTTATAGATCTTAGGTACCACGGTAATTCGTCATCGTTTTTCAACGTTTCATCTCGCGGTTATTATGTTAAGGATCTTGTAAGATTACATAAAGTGAAGCGTTCCGCTTGTAATCAAACGTCAAACACTGTTCGTTGTACACTTATCTTTCATTATAAGTCTCCTTTTCGTTTAAGTTTCATTCTTAATTTCGGGACGAAATTTCTTAAAGTAGGGGAGACTGTAACATCCGTCATTTTTCAAGTTATTAAACCGAACCCATTTTGAACTTCTATTATTAAATTATTTTAATGATATTAATGGATCAAAGGCATTAAATGTACAATCTATATTAAAAATTATTTATTTATGAAACATTTAGACAACTTATAAAAAAATTATGGATTCTTTTTCATAAGGTTATAAAGTTTAATAATCATTTTATAATAAATAATTAAATGGAAAAGTCTACTTACAAATTTAATAGGTTATAAAATGGCTTTTGATAAACTCATAAATTTTTATTAGCATACAAGTTTATAGAGTTTTAGTGATTAATAACAAATTAATTTGTTTTATTATTCAAATTAGTTTATATAAGTTTAGGGTTTACTTTGTAAATAAACTTAATTTACAAGTTATTACATAAAATAACAAATAATTCAAACGTCATGGACCAAAGTTGTAAATTTTTGAAACAACCAAACCACCCCCCCCCCCTTTTCCCCGTATTTCCGGCGGTACCTCCGGCCACCCTCCGGTCGGCTCCGGCGAGGGGTAAACCGCCGGAATTTCTTAGAATTTCCCCTAAAAACCGTTTCCATTCGCTTTGTGAACGTATTTCGAACATAAATAGGATGTTTAATTACGTTTAAACATCGGTTTCTAACCTCAATCGCTCTGTAACCGATCACCATAAACTTTCTAGCCGTTCAAGCATTTATACTCCATAATAATCAAATTAACTTCGCATACACGATGACTTAATCATAACTAATCTCCCACACAACGTAATCTCATTAGAAACAAAACACACAACACATACTACTGTCACCTTCATCGTGACCTGCGTTTTAGTCGAATTCAACCTTCGGGGCAGTTATAATCGAAATTATTAGAGGGCTTTTGCTTATCTAGGCCTTTAGATGCTTTCTGCAAAAGGAATTCGATTATCGTACACAATCTCATCGTGAACCGACTTCGACCAAGCCGCAAGTGTTCTTCATTCGTTTCTATGGTGGCCAACTTCGAATCGGGTAATTAAACGTTGATATACACTCGTTTTCATACATAGAACAGAAGCCCTAACTTTAATTTCATTAACAACTTCGAATTGAGGTTCAATTTGATCGGATTTGGTTCTAGGGTTTTTAGAAATTGGGGGTTTCTCTTTGTTTTGGTTTATAAAATATGAGAATGGGTTTTTACCAGGCCTAGGCGACCCAGCCTACTAGTAAACACTCTTCCTGTGAACCCTGAGGTCCCGGGTTCGAACCCGGGCACCTCCTTTTATTTTGTTTTATTTTTTTTAAGCCTTTTTAACTACAAATAAAATTACAGAAAATATATAATTAATATAAAAATCATTTTTTATAATTAATATAATGATTTTAGACACAAAAATATTTTCTGAATTTTTTTTAAAATATATTCATTATATATAAATATATATATATATATATATATATATATATATATATATATATATATATATATATATTTTTAGTTACTCCTTATAAAATTGATTTAAAATGATGGTTTAAATTAATAAATTATTATTGATCCAAACGTTACCTTTAAAAACATAATTATCTTTATTGTTTATTTAACTTTTATATTTAAATTGTCTCCTTTTAAAATAATTATTAGGCTTGAAACAATAAATCTTTATTAAAAGGCATTTTATTAATTAAAGTTTTATCATGATAATTATAGAAATTATATATCTTATAATTTCACAAATTAGGTACAAATAATATTTTCCTTATAAAAGGTTTGGATTAATAATATGTTATTAATCAAAATGCTATTCCAACTAATTTTAAAAGCTTTATTTATATTGAACCTTATCAATACTTATACTTAAATTCATTTCTAGAATATTTAAATATACATATATAATTCTTTTAATCAAACGTAAATAATTGCTTTATAAACTTATACTTATTAAAAACCCCCATGATTCTATCAAAACTCTAATCCTTGTTTGAACGTTAATCTTTTTGTTAACCTTAAACTTGTAATATACATGTTAGGTGCCTTGTGATGGATACCTTGGATTATCTTATGACTTTTTATATCATCTTGTAATGTATATATCCATGTGAGTATTTCCATACCCCTTTTTGCTTATTTTCACACTTTGGGGTGAAACATGTTAACTTATTAACATTGCACTTGTAAACTTATTTGAGACTTGTAATCTTTATGGCAATTCATCATGCAAAGTTGTGGTTAGTTGAACTTATGTGGTTACCATGTTATGGCGTTATATGTACAATCATTAACTATTGCTAGCCCAGCGAAGTCATAGATCTATGGGTAAGACAAGCCTGCTTGGTTGATCCAAGTACACTTAGCTGATCGTATATACTTTTAACGTTTGAGACTTGTAAAACATTGTCCAGGTTTGATTGTTGCATTGTTCATAGCATCCCTAATCACTTTATTCACTAACTTATGACTTGAATTGCCATCTTTTATATACTTATGTATTGAAAACTATGGAATGCTCACCAACATTTTTATGTTGACCTTTTATTTTTAACATTTTTCAGGAATACCCCAAGTATGATATCTACTCTTTGAAGCTTGCACATCTAGGAATGGACCTAGTTAAATAAATGAAATAAGAATGATTTGTTACATTTTATGTTATACTTTTAATTTCTTTGAGATTTATGTTTGTAATGATACAATTGAAACTTATGTTTAAATTATATTTGGATTATTAATAGCGTTATGTGGCTGTGAACGATCTTAACTCTCACTCCTCGACGTTTCCGCCGTCAAGGTTGGGGTGTGACACTTTACTAAGCTATCATTGTGATCTAATAACTTAGCAAATTTCAAATCTATGCTTTCCCTAAATTTATTACATTCATTACAAGCATGATTGTCAAACAGTTGGTCTTTAGTACTTACCTATGAAGATTCAGTTGAATCCGCCATCAGTGCAGAGGTTGACTCTTCAGCTGCTGGAGATTCTGAACATGTCGTTTTGGTATTTTCTTCAATCAGGGGTTTGACCACTTTCGCAGTATCTTCAGTTTCTGACATTGCAAGTTCGACCGCGATATCAGCTTCACTTTCAGTATCGTCATCCAACGCCTCGACATTTGCAATGTTAGATTCTCCCAGAGATACAAATTTGAAGGTCCAATCTTGTTCTTCGTTACCTTGAGCAGTCAAATCCTTTGTCTCTGTACTAGACGAGGTAGCTCCACCTGTTGGTTTGTCTTGACGGTTAAACGTCGAGAACGGGTTGTCGTTGCCTGTCTTCTTGGGCTTTACACACTCACATTTAAAGTGGCCCTTCTCTCCACAGTTGAAACAGGTAACTTTGGACTTATCGAAACCAAAAGTAGTGTCTTTAGTAGCTATCAAATTTTGTCCCATCTTCTTAACAAACTTTTAAGCTCTCCGCACAGCACTTGGCAATGCCCACATTATGTCCATTCTTTCAAGCTCGTTCTCGTCTATCTGTTGGTAATCTTCATCTGCTAGATGGCAGTTACCAATCTTTCTTGCAACCAAATCGTCATACGAGTGAACAACAGCTGGCAATAGATCCATATGTTCTTTAGCCACCTCCACAGTGATATTCCCAAGATTCTCGGTCTTTAACTTGGTAGCATTAGCCTCAGGTGTAATATAATGGGTACTTGATGATCCAGACGTGTCAGACCCTGAAGCTATGGTTGGTGAAGGAGCAGATGAACTTGAAACTGTTAGACCAAAAGAACCAATGAGCCGGATCAGAAAAACCTTTAAGTCCCACAGACGTCACAACAACTACTGAAGTCCATAACAGCTGAAGACAACAACTGATTACAAAGTCTGAAGACAGGTGCTGAAGACAAAGTCTGAAGACACAAGTGCTGAAGACAAAGTCTGAAGACACAAGAGCTGAAGACAAAGTCTGAAGACAAGTGCTGAAGACAAAGTCTGAAGACACAAGTGCTGAAGACAAAGTCTGAAGACAAGTGCTGAAGACCAAGTATCAGACGTTGTCATAACAGCTGAAGAGGACTTCTTCAGTAGTTGTGACGGTTTACTTTCAGTAGTTTTATGTTTTATCTTTTCAGTAGTTTTGTAAAATGACTGAAGAGTTTGTTCTGATATGTTCTCATCAGTAGTTTTATATTTTATACTTAGCACTCTGATATGTTCTCAGTAGTTGTGAACATTTCAGTAGTTTGTTAAGTGTTAGTTATTTTTGTAATAGTTCTGCCAGTTGTCACTATCCCGTGATAACAGCAGTGATTGCACTCTATATTAGGAGTGTCAACCTTATTGTAATATGTGAATAATTGAGCAGTAATATTTGGTATTATTGAAACATTCCTTATCACAGAAATATATTCTCTCGTATTTGTTCACAAATATCAAATTCTTGCTACAAATTGTCTAATTCTTGATCTTATTCCGCTGCATTACACTCTAATCCATCAAACTTGTGATCACTGATCCTGACAAATGGTATCAGAGCAGGTTAATCATTGATCGATCTAATAATTGATCATTGAAACTGCTATTCAAGATCCAAGTTTGATTGAATTAGCCATTTTTCAAGAAACGGTTATAGAGATTGAATTTTCTGTGTTTTTTATCATTCATCCTGAGATTTATTCTTGGTTTTCATTGTGTCTGTTGTGGTCTGTGTAAAATCTTTTAAAAGCTTGAATTAAATTGTTTTTGGACCTAAAATGACTACTCCTTCCAATGATCCTCACAATACTGGTTCCTCAACCAAGCCTCCAATGCTGGTTAGGAATGAGTATAACATATGGCAACGACGTATGCTCCATCACCTGTCTGTTAACAGCTCAGGTTGTTGGACATCAGTGGTACATGGTCCACACAAGCCTATGGTGAATAACCCGGAAACCAATCAAATGGTTCCGAAGAGGAAGGATCAATACTCAGATGAGGATAAGAAATTGTTTGAGATTGATGCAAAAGCCCATGGAATTCTGGCCATGGCACTACCCAATGAAATCTATTCTGGGCTAATGCATTATGAATCTGCCCATGACCTCTGGAATGCCTTGAAAGAACAATTTGGAGGAACAGATGAGGTCTTGGCAAATAATAGAGAGATCCTTGCCCAACAATATGAGACATTTTCTCATAGGAAGGGTGAGACACTGACTCAACAGTTTGAGCGGTTCTCTTGTTTGATCTCTGAATTAAAAATGGTCAAACATGAGTACACCAATATCCAGATGAATAACAGATTTCTCAGATCACTGCCTGAGAGATGGGACACATATACTATTGTCCTACGCTCCAGTGCAAATTTGGACAAACTATCTCTCACCCAACTCCATGGGAAATTGCTCACATTTGAGAGAGCGATAGAACAAAAACGAAAATTGTCTTCATCTGGTAAGCTCACTGAAGACTTTGTACCAGGCAACACTGCCTTGGTTAGTCATGAGTCAGAATATGCTTCATCTGAATGCCAGTATGATGAGCATATTGATTTCTCTTCAAACATTTCTGATTCTGCATTTGTGAGTGTTGATAGTCAGTTTACTGGGTGTAATAATGACAATCTATGCTTCATCATGGATGATCTCAAGGGGATTGCTGATGATGATTTAGAAGAGATGGATATTTTGAGCCAAATGGCCCTGATAAATATCAGATCTCAGAAGTTCTACAAAAGAACTGGAAGAAAATTCCCAGGACTCTCTAGCAAAACCAAAGTTGGTTTTGACAAGAGTAAGTTGAGGTGTCACAAATGCCAAAGGCTTGGACACTTTGCTAGAGAATGTAGATCATCTGGATCTAATTCCTCTGCACCTTTTGTGACTTTTCCTGGCAATAGTCAACAAAACAAAGGGCAACATCCTGTCAATTCTAGTCATCATTCTCAACCACAATCTCCTGCATATTTTGTTCCTCAGGGTCAAATGCCATACCCTTACCCTTGTTATTACATGCCACAAACCAGTCAAGTTCAAGCTCCTATGGTACCACAACTTCATGCACTACCAGAACCTCAACCATCTCATCAACCTCCTCAACCTCAACAACATAGCTTCTTCACCCCTGAAGTTGTTGACTGGAGTAGTTTGCCAGATGACATGTCTGGTCATGAACAAATGTTCACAGTTGCTGATCAACATGGTGGTGATAGTCCTTTTGGGAATCTCGCACTTATGGCCCTGGAGTCTACTGAGGGTTCCTGCTCAAATGCATCATCTTCACAGGTAACTCAGGTATCTTCAGAGGCTAAAGCCAAGTTATGTTCTGAATCATGCATAGCTGCCTTTGTCTCTATTAGAGAGGCAAATGTAGCATTAATAAATCAAAAACTTGAGTTTGAGAAAACCATTTCCAAAAGAAAAGCTGAGTATGAGTCTGCTCTTAATAGTAAAAGTGATGAGATTTATAAGCTTAAATGCCAATTAAATGATGAAAAGGCTAAGCTAGAGGTTATTCTGGAAGACCAGAAAAGTCTCAAAGAAACCCTTGCAGTCACCCAAGTAGAGTGTGATCGATGGGTACAATCATGCAAAGGGTTTGAAATGCTTCTTAGCAAGCAATCAGCTTCCAATGTGAAGTTTGGCATTGGTTATAATCAACCCGCTCCTCCTACAGATTTTGCTTCAAGAGCAGAAGTGAAATCTGATGGAGAAAGCAATAACCAATCCACCTCATCATGTGATTCACCTCTTGATAGAGCATCATCAAAAGTTGAAGTCAGCACTAAGCCATCTCAGAACCAATCAGCTGATGTTGATGGTTCCATTGCTGACACTCACATGATCAAAGAGATGATCAACTCAGGAGTTAATTTTGGAAGTCCTGAAAGGACTGGAGAGCAAGATTTAACACCTGAAGTTCAAACTCCAACTACTGTCAGCATTGAAGAGAAGAAAACTGTCAGTAGAAAGAGTTTGAAGACTACTAAAGAGGAAGTCAAGAAAGCAAATAATGCTTTCAAAGTACTGAAGAGCAAGTCTTCAGTAGTTTCATCCTCTTTAGTTGACGATCAACATAAGATGAAGAAGAAACCATGTGAAGTATGTGGTTTGTTCAATCATCTTACAGATGACTGTTGGTACAAAAGAGGATCCAAACTCAAACATAAAGAGGAAATTAAAGAGAAAATGGCCAAAATGAAAACTGAGTTTGAAGCCACATTTGTACCAGCAACATCAAATCCTGTAACCCTTAAGTCCAAAAAGAAATCCAAAAGGGAAGGGGTTAAACAGGTAACAGCTGAGATTGCTCAAAAGAAGAAGGTGCAACATAAGAACTTATCAAACTCCAATGCCAATGTGTCTGAAGAGCTGAAAACTTTATCACAAAATCAGACACAGCTGGTTATGATGGTTCAACATCTATTGGGAAGAGTTAACCAATTAGATGTTCATATGTTGAAACCACAGAAAAGGAGGTCCAAGCTAAAGGATTCCTCTTCTTCACCATCTTCTTCCTCTCAGGCTGTTGTTTCCAACAAACCTGTTAGTTTACCATCTGTTGATGTGAACAGGCCTAAAACCAAAAAGGTTTGGGTCTCAAAATCTAACTAATTTGTTTTGCTTTGCAGGGTTCTTCAACATGCCACAGAGGCATCTGGTATGTAGACAGTGGAGGATCCATGCATATGACAGGAAACATATCACTTCTTAATGACTACTCTCAAGGAAGGAAGGGGTTTGTGTCTTTTGGCAATGATGCAAAGGGTTACATCATCGGCAAAGGCTTTGTTTCCAATGGGGAAATAAAGTTTGATGATGTTAACCATGTGGAAAATCTCAAGTACAACCTCTTGAGTGTCAGTCAAATGTGTGACAAAGGCCATGTTGCTTTTTTCACCAGTCAGAACTGCCGGATTCTGTCATCCAAAGTTCTAAGTTTGATTGATAAGGTGTTGGATGAATACACTCTCCTAAAGGCCAATAGGACAGGAAGAGTGTATGCCTTAGATCTTTCCAAGAAAATAGATCTCAAAGGCCATCCTTGCCTATTTTCCAAGGCTTCCCCTCAAGAATCTACTCTATGGCATAGAAGGCTGGGTCATGTTAATCTCAAAAACATAAATCAGCTGATAAACCATGGTTTAGTAAGGGGATTGCCTATGAAGGAGTTCAAATGTGAAGATAACTGCAATGCTTGTTTAAAAGGAAAACAGCACAAAGCTTCATTTCCCTTCATAGAAGAACCTAAGTCCAATGCCTGCTTACAGCTTCTTCACATGGATCTCTTTGGTCCTGTGAGAGTGATGAATATGGCTAAGAAGAAATACTGTCTGGTAATTGTGGATGATTACTCCAGATTTGTATGGACTTTCTTCTTGCATTCAAAGGATGAGGCAGCTCAGAAGATTATCAACTTTGTGTTGTATGTTGAGAAGCAGTATTCCCTCTCAGTCAAGTGTATTAGAAGTGATAATGGAACAGAATTTAGAAACAATACACTTGATGAGTTCTACCTCTCAAAGGGAATCAAGAGGCAATTCAGCATTCCAAGAACTCCTGAACAAAATGGAGTAGTGGAGAGAAAGAACAGGACCCTCATTGAAGCTGCAAGGTCCATGTTGGCTGATTCTGGACTGCCAATGACTTTTTGGGCTGAAGCTGTCAATACAGCTTGCTATGTACAAAATAGAGCTCTAGTAAATAAGAGGTTGATGAAAACTCCATATGAAGTTCTTCATCATTTGGCCCCTCTAATTTCATTTTTCAGAGCTTTTGGATGTCCTTGTTTCATTCTCAACACACGGGATCAACTCCAAAAATTTGATTCTAAGGTGGATGCAGGGTACTTTGTTGGTTATTCATCAACTTGCAAAGCATACAGAGTCTTCAACTATAGAACAAAGATGGTTGAAGAGACTCTACATGTTAAGTTTAATGAATCTCCAAAGGACAAGATTCCACAAAGCCCTGTGGAGATATTTGATTTGGACATACTGCAATATGTTCCTTATCAAACTCCTGCTGTTGCTCCTGTCAACAGTTCACCACCTGGTGGTAGTGCTGGTGCTAATGATGATGATGATAGTAGTACTCACCTCTTCAAGTTTAGTGATCAACTGCCTGATTCAGCTACACCTGATGTTCCTGTAGCTCCAGCAGCACAATCCACAACAAATGCTGATGAGATTTCTACAACTTCAACTTCCTTTGAATTACCATCTACTGATTGTTTTCAAGGAAATGCTTCACCATCACCATCTGTTGCTGCTGAGCCTGCTACAAACACTTGCACTGATCTCATTGTGTACCAAGATCTGTAGAATCACCCTATGTCTCAAATCATTGGTGATATCACTGCTGGCGTATCAACAAGAAGTCAATTGTCAAATTTCTGCTTCTATGCTCTCTTCATCAGTCAGCAAGAGCCAAAGAATTATCACATTGCCTTAAAGGACAATGGATGGGTTGATGCCATGCAGCTTGAGCTTCTTCAGTTCAAGAAACAGCAAGTGTGGGAACTGGTTCCTCTACCTCCAGGTAAGTGTGCAATAGGCACTAAATGGGTGTTTAGGAACAAAACTGATGAAAATGGGCTTATTGTTAAGAACAAGGCCAGACTGGTTGTTCAGGGGTTTGCACAAGAAGAAGGTATTGATTATGATGAAATCTTTGCCCCTGTAGCCAGACTGGAAGCAATTCGTTTGTTTTTAGCTTATGCTGCTTATCAAAATCTTAAAGTTTTTCAAATGGATGTCAAAAGTGCATTTTTGTATGGGAAAATTAAAGAAGAGGTTTATGTATGTCAACCACCAGGTTTTGAGGACAATAAACATCCTAATTGGGTGTATAAGCTTGATAAGGCTCTTTATGGGTTGAAACAAGCTCCTAGAGCCTGGTATGAGACATTATCAAACTTTCTTCTGGAAAATAATTTCACTAGAGGCTCCATAGATAAAACTTTATTCATTAAGAAAGCTGGGCAGCATAATTTACTTGTTCAAATTTATGTAGATGATATTATTTTTGCATCCTCTGATCCACAGTTGTGTGATGCCTTTACAAAGTTGATGCAACAAAAGTTTGAAATGAGTGCCATGGGAGAATTACAATTCTTTCTGGGTTTGCAAATCAAACAAAAGGCTGATGGAATTTTCATTCATCAGTAAAAATACACAAAAAATCTTTTGGAAAAATTTGATTTACAAAACTGTAAGCCCTGTTCTACTCCCATGTGCCACACCACACAACTGGATACAGATCAGAAAGGTAAAGTGGTTGATGAAACACTTTACAGATGTATGATTGGGTCCTTGATGTACTTAACAGCTTCTAGACCAGATATTATGTTTGCTACATGTGTTTGTGCTAGATTTCAGGCTGCACCTAAGGAGTCTCATTTGATTGCAGTCACGAGGATCTTTAGATATCTACAAGGCATTCCATCTCTAGGTTTATGGTATTCTACTAGACATTCTGGTAAATTAGTTGCTTTTTCTGACAGTGACTATGCAGGGTGTAAGTTGACCAGGAAATCAACTTCTGGTGGATGTCAATTCCTAGGCAACTGTTTGATTTCTTGGCAGAGTAAGAAACAAACATCTGTTGCTACATCAACTGCTGAAGCCGAGTACATTGCTGCTGCAAGCTGTACATCTCAGGTATTATGGCTTCAAAACCAATTATTGGATTATGGCATAACAGAGACTAAGACTCCATTGTTAATGGACAGCTCTTCAGCTCTTTGTATTGTCAAGAATCCTGTCCAGCACTCTAGGACTAAACATATTGAAATCAGACACCATTTTATTAGAGATTGTTTTGAAAAAGGTCTGATTGATCCAAAGTTTGTTCCTAGCGCTGATGAGCTTGCAGACATTTTTACTAAGCCTTTGGATAGTTCAACTTTCCACAACCTGGTGTTAAGGCTTGGTATGCTGCAGCTAGAATAAGTGACAACTACTGATGATCTCAGTAATAAGTATTGATGATCATTGGTAACCTTGTCACATATAAGTACTGATGAGTTCCTTTACCCTCAGTAGTTTTTATAACTACTAAAGGCAACATGCCTCAAGTACTGAAGTACTTTATATGTTAAAATAGCTGATGTAGTTACAACAGCTGATGAAATCACAACAGCTGATGTAGCTACGACTACTGATGTCAGAAATGCAGATAAGTACTGATGACCAATGAAACCTCTGAAACTCAGATTTAAGTCTGATGAGTAAGTGTGGAGGTCAGACTGAAACAGCTGAAAAGCTATGAATTGACGAAAACAGCTGATGAGTAATTTCTCTTCAGTTGTTTCTACAACTGCTGTTTCTAAACAACTGAAGCCAAACCTATGTCTTCAGTAGTTTACAACTACTGAAGACTAACACTAAGTCTTCAGTTGTTTACAACAACTGATGACAAAACCACTGTCTTCAGTAGTTTCACAACTACTTATGACAAACACCATGTCCTCAGTTGTTTCACCACCTAAAGTCAAAATTGTCTTCGTAGTTTTATAACTACTGATGACTAAATCAGAGACTTCAGCTGTTTCAACATCTGCCGGTTAAACCCAAGTCTTCAGTTGTTTTATAACAACTGCTGATCACACCAATACGGTCAGTCATTTCAAACCTCTGAAAGTTAATACCACGTCATCAGTAGTTTCAACAAATGATGACTAATACCAAAACCTTCAGTCGTTTTAACCCTACCCTATAAATACCTTATCCCACCTTCAGAGTTTTTCTCACCTCTCTTCTCAAACCTAACGTTCAAAAACTCTGTAACCTCTCTTCATCAATGGCGACCATGCAACTAAAACCACGACACAACTGTGTCGCTCACCTCACAAAATCGCCATACTGGACCAAGTTTCACAACGCCATTGATTTAATGGTTCAGTCACCTTACCAAACGGCTTTTCTGTTAAACCCCACCATATATGCCGAATCTCTTAGCCAATTCTGGACAAACGTCACTCTTGTCTCTGAGGAGAATGACACAGAGTCTCTCAATCGTTTGTCCATAGCCAAAAAGTGGTCATTACTCCAGACATTCTTCGCCAAACCCTCAATCTGGATGATGCCACTTTCCCAACTGGTTATCCAAAGGGCACAACAGATTTATCATTTGCCCACCATGGATACCAAGGTAACCTGAGTGCCTCTACCATATTGAAGAAACATTTCCAGGATGCCGAACGTCTCATCTTTCATATGGTAAATGTCTGCCTTGCCCCCAAGACTTCATCATGGGATCAAATGTCCACAAGGTGGCAACAGGTAATGTACTCCATCCTTGAGCAACAACCTTTAAATTTTTCTGAAATACTATTTTTAGAGCTCAAGGATATGGCCCAAAAACAACTTGCTAACCGTTGGATATTATATCCTCGGTTCATAATGGCCATAATTGAAAACCAGCTTCAAGCTGAGGGACTTGTTGGCCTGGGAGTCCCTGCTATGGCTGTATTGCCTGAGGTATACTCCCGGCACAACTCTGACCAATCACTGAAAATGGCTGCCAAGCTGCGCAAACCCACGCAGCTGGAAACCACAGCCACCACCACCAAATCCAGAGTCCCCACCAAACGAAAAACAAAACGCCCCAAAACAGCTATTCAGGGAGATGAGTCCCCTGAAGATGCTCCTGTACCACCAAGGCAGGATATACTTGCTGGTGTAAATCCCCCAGCAGTATCAAAGACTCTACCAGCCACAGCCGCTCAGGATTCCTCTCAAAAGGAGCCTGAAGCAACCAAAGAAGGGGTACCCACTACTCTGGAATCTTCCTCATTTGAGGAGATTGCCATTGAAAAGCACCATTCTCCCCAGGTGCATACTGATTTTACCCTATCTCCCCATGAAAATGCCCCCCAAAGTCCAACCATTATAATTGCAAATGTGCTGACTCAGCTGCATGCCTCTCCTTCCTCCCCAACAACCACCAAAGGGGAAAACCACAGATATTGAGGAAGAGGATCAACATGCTTCTGACAACCCACAGCACAGGGGTTTAAATGTTCAGTCTCCTGGTGTAGATATGGAGACCAGAATATCTGATGAGGCTGCCACCTCTTCTGAATCAGCACATGATCAGACTGAGGCTGGTAACATTGCTAAGACCTCATCAGAGACAACAGCTGATGAAGGACATCGTCCTGAGGCTGGAAGTCCCCAGTTCCAAGAAAAAGGGGCACATGCTAAAACTGGTCTACACCCAGTGCATGTACATCCTGCTACAAGCAGGAGGTCAGGTGATTCAGCATCTACTGATGATGACCTGGGCTTCTTTTATGATGTTCTGGCCCAGAACACAATTCTTGAGGAAGAAGTCTGTAGACTACAACACCTACTTGACCAATTCTCTCAAGAAGCAAGTCCATCTGACACCAACATAAACCCACAGATGGCACCTTCACCTGAAGGTCTCCCAAACACTCAGCCAATCAAACTTACAACCCACCAGCCTCTACTTCTGGCACTGCTTCTCAGGGACAGAACCCTCTGAGCAAACAGCTGCTATCTTCCAGCAATCCCTACCTCTCATCACCCCAATGATCACAGACATTGTGATCAAAACCATGGATGAGAGGCTTTCCTCAATCATACAACCCCTGGTGGATGAGATTGTGAGCACAAGGCTTTCTACTACTCAAACCCTTGCAACAATGCAACCAAAAAGGGGGAGAGTCAGTTAGTGAAAGCAAAGAGGAAGAGCATACCTGAGAAGAAGAGGAGTTTGTGAAAGAGACTGAGAAGGAAGAGGAGTGTGTGAAGGGAGCTGACATTGATCAAGTGGGTGAAAGTCACAAAGACTTTCATATCACATATAAGAAGAGGAAGATTGAAAGAAAAGAAAAAGAACTCCAACTTGATGAGATGATCAAAATGGCGGATGCTACACATAGTAAATCAATGGACTCCATTATTGATCAACTGTATAGACAAGGGTTCGATACTGCACAGCTTGACTCAGAGATTAGAAGACTTGAAGTTGAAGAAATTAACTCAAGATGGGCAAGTTATGATGCATTAGAAAGAGAAAGACTGGAGATCATGATCAGATTCATTGCAAAGTATCTTGGGAGATCATTGATAGAGATTAAGTCATGGACCAGGGACAGTATCTTGGCAATAACCACCAAGATCTGTACGTCTGAAGCATATACTAAGGGATTAGTGATTGAAGCACTAAATGAGGCAGGTGCTGGGAACATAAATGAACTAGCAAAACACTCAAAAGCCTCACTCACTACAAGAATGCTAGAACAACCTGCAAAACTTACCACTTCAAAATCACCACTACCACAACCCATTAAACCAACTCCTTTACCCTCAAAACCAACAGCCGATGATGCATCCAAGAAGAAGAAGAGAAGGATGTTGAGGCTAGAAGAAGAAGAAGAAGAGGATGATGAGGAAGAAGATAGGCTGCCTCTTTCCGCAGTCCTAACTTTGCCTAAAGCCAAACCTATGCCCATCACTCCCACCTCACAGATGGAGACTGTGAGAGTAAAGATAGAAGAAGAACAGCAGCAAAGGCTTCATGATGAGGAAATGCTGAAAAGCATAGACAAAACTTATGCTGCTTCTTCATCAATAACAAGTATGAAGAAAGAAGCTCTGAGATTGTACACCCTTGCCAACACATTTCAATATCAAAAGGAAAAGGTGAGGATATGGCCTGATCCTAGGGTGGCTCACAGAATTGTAAAGAAAGACATTCCTGCGAGATACAAGGGCCAAGTAAAAAGGATCGTAGATGAAGAGATCACAGTGGTCCTGGTAGTATCACCCTGGGAAATTGTAGAAGATTTCAAGAAGGCTTATGAGGCTAAACAGCCACCCCAAAAGATGTTAGAAAACAGAGTAATTAAAAAGGGTTTAGTCTACAAGAAGCTTGAGAACTTCAAACAAAATGAGCTCAGTCTGTTACTTGAAGGTACTCACCCAGATGAGTTTGCATACAGACAGATTACAACAGTTGAGCTCAAAAATGGCAAACAGGCTAAGTACATCTCAGAGCTGTATGGGCGTGAAGGATTGTTTGATGGTGAACCAGAAAATCTTACCATGGAAGAACAAATTATGTTTCTCAGAGCATACACCAGAGAATCCTACAGGCTTATACATGGGAAGTGAGTCTCATGGATGGGGGAACAGCTCAGTGTCCAATTCCCCAATACAGAGCTCCCATCCATACATTGCCAACCAAATCATCATAGACTCATTTCCAGGCCAGTGCTTATATGGGTCATCTTCTCAACTGATCAAGAAGGAAAAAGACCAACTATTTTGCCAACAATAAGTGGGACCTCAATAAAGTTAAAGGTTTTGGCTGCATTGGTTCAGGGAGAGTTTGTTGGACCAAAAGAACCAATGAGCCGGATCAGAAAAACCTTTAAGTCCCACAGACGTCACAACAACTACTGAAGTCCACAACAGCTGAAGAGAACACCTGAAGACAAAGTCTGAACACAAGTGCTGAAGACAAAGTCTGAACACAAGTGCTGAAGACAAAGTCTGAAGACAAGTGCTGAAGACAAAGTCTGAACACAAGTGCTGAACACAAAGTATCAGACGTTGTCATAACAGCTGAAGAGGACTTCTTCAGTAGTTATGACGGTTTACTTTCAGTAGTTTTATGTTTTATCTTTTTAGTAGTTTTGTAAAATGACTGAAGAGTTTGTTCTTCAGTCGTTGTAGTTTCAGTAGTTTCTTATCAGTAGTTTTATATTTTATACTTAGCACTCTGATATATTCTCAGTAGTTGTGAACATTTCAGTAGTTTGTTAAGTGTTAGTTATTTTTGTAATAGATCTGCCAGTTGTCACTATCCCGTGATAACAGCAGTGATTGCACTCTATATAAGGAGTGTCAACCTTATTGTAATATGTGAATGATTGAGCAGTAATATTTGGTATTATTGAAACATTCCTTATCACAGAAATATATTCTCTCGTATTTGTTCACAAATATCAAATTCTTGCTACAAATTGTCTAATTCTTGATCTTATTCCGCTGCATTACACTCTAATCCATCGAACTTGTGATCACTGATCCTGACAGAAACCAATGCAGTCTGAAGGGGTGCTCCTGAACTGGTTGTTGTGGAAGGGGCATTGTAAAGTGAAGGGTTTTGGTCATATGTTCCTTTCTGCGATCTGTATTTCATCCTAAGTTCCTCCTCTCTTAGTTTCAGGATGAAGTCGTTTATATCTAATTTTCCCAATATATTGTTTTGTCTCAAATTAGATACAAACGAATCCCACTTCTCTGGTAACCCATCCGCCAAGCTGGATACCTTGTCTTCCATTGACGTTGTAACTCCATGAATATGCAGCTCACTCATGAGATGATAGAACTTGTCGATTACATCATCCAGACTTTCTTTACCCATTGAAGAGAAGTTGTCAAACTCCTTCTTTAAAGCTTTTGCGTTTAGAGCTTTTAACGAAGCATTTCCGTCATAACGTTTTTCCAAGGCTATCCAAAGTTTCTTTTCCGGAATATTCTTAGAAAATTGATGGAATATATCCTTTGGAATATACTGAGTTTACAAGGCATAAACCTTCTTCTCTGCATTATACTTCGTCTTCTGGATGTCAGTCATCCCTCCTAAGGTCAATTTTACCCCATCTGCACCAACCGACATGTCATATCCTGTTTCAATTGATTCCCAAAGGTTGGGATCAACTCCATTGAGGTAGATCTCGAAACATTGCTTCCACTTTGGGTAATCGTCTAACTTTATAAGCTTAGGTGGTTTATTATGATTCCCAATCTCATTCTCCAGAAGTAAGAGGTTCTGGATCTGTGTGTCTCTACCTGCAGTGAACGCTGAGTATTGTTCTTCCATCTCGTTAACTTTAAACTTTTGAGATCAAGTACTTCACTTGTACAAATGGACCACTCGTGCAATTGAACTTATGCGAATGAGTCAATCGTGCGAATGAAGAGTGCGGATGAATTCAATCGTGCGATTGGATTCAGTCTTGCGTAAGGAGAGTGCGGTTGGAGTCTATGCGAATGAAGCTGGTCAGTCGTACGAATGACCAAGGCGACTGAGTTCAATCGTGCGTATGGGAGGTGTGAATGGTTTCAGTCGTGCGATTGAAACAATCGTGCAACTGAAGGCTGCTGTTTTTGCAAAAACGAAGTTTTTGAACACTTGGACGCTAAAACACGAATTTCTCACAAACCCTAATTGCTGTATACCAAAAAACGTTAACTTTTTGACCTGGAGACGTCGAAAAACACTGTTTGACACAAAAGATTGAGTTTTTTGAGTGAAAAACGCAATTTTTATATCAAAATCGATTGAATCACATGCAAATCAAGAGCCAAAGCTCTGATACCACTTGTTAGGACCGTTTAGGTACGGAGTACTAACTGATTTACGTGTATACCAAACCAAATAGTGCGGAATCCTATTTGATTGGCGATCCAATCAGTGAGAACGCAAGTATAATCGATCTAAGAATGAATCTAAACGTTAAGAACGATTACAAGATTATTAACTACGATCTATGAACTTGGAACATGTGTTCTTGAGTCTCTTGATGGCTAGGGTACGATTATGTGCGTAGGTATTCAAATTGTTACGTTTTTCCACGAATTAAGTGGTATTTATAGGTTAGGGTTTTCCATTCGTACGACTGAACCATTAGCATGGTTCAGTCGTGCGACTGAAGCATGTGGTTGATCCATCTGCACGATTGAATGTTCAGTCGTGCGACTGAGTCAATCTCATGTCACAATCGTGCGATTGATTCAGTCTCCTGGTTTAGTCGTGCGATTGGTTCATTAGCATGAAGTGTTCATGCGTATGGTCCATTCGCATGGTCCATTCGCATGAGAACTTCACACAATTGAGTTTGAACATGGTCCATTCGCTTGTGGTTCAAGGGTTTCGACAAGTCGAAGACATAGACTACAATGAAGTGTTTGCACCTGTGGCACGGATGGAAGCAATTCGAATCTTTCTAGCTTATGCATCCTACATGAAGAATAAAGTTTATCAATTGGATGTGAAAAGTGCATATCTTCATGGTGAAATTCATGAAACAGTGTATGTCAGTCAACCCGAAGGATTTGAGGATCCATATCATCGGGATAGAGTCTATAAATTGGACAAGGCTCTATACGGGCTTCATCAAGCTCCACGAGCCTGGTATGAGAAACTATCAACTCATCTGCTGAAACATGGTTTTCGTAAAGGAGTCATTGACTGCACGTTGTTCATCAAAGAGAAAGATGATGATTTACTACTGGTACAGATATATGTGGATGACATCATCTTCGGCTCCAAAAATGAAGCTTTGTGTAAGGAATTCGAATCTGTGATGAAAGGTGAGTTCGAGATGAGTGCTATGGGAGAGATGAAGTTCTTCCTTGGGTTACAGGTGGATCAGACACCAAAAGGGATTTTCATGCATCAATCCAAATATATAGGAGATATCCTCAGTTGTTTCGACATGGAGAATGCTACAGCTGCTGGAACACCACTTCTAACAAATCATGATGTGGCACCCGATGATAATGGTAATCTGGTAGATGCCACTATGTACAGAGGAATGATCGGATCTCTTATGTACCTGACAGCCTCTCGTCTTGATATTATATATGCCACGTGTCTCTGTTCCAGATATCAAGCTAAACCAAAAGTAAATCATCTAACTGTGGTTAAAAGGATCTTTCGTTATCTGAAGGGTACTCCAACACTCGGTTTGTGGTATCCTCATGATGATGACTTTGAGCTTACAGCATTAAGTGACTCAGATTATGGTGGTTTCAAGATGAATTACAAGTCAACATTAGCGGGATATCAGTTCTTTGGAAGACGATTAGTCACCTGGCAGTGTAAGAAGCAGACATCTGTTGCTCTGTCAACATGTGAAGCTGATTATGTTGCTGGTGCAAGCTGTTGCTCCCAAATCATTTGGATTCAACAGCAAATGCGAGACTACACTTTGCAATTTTCTAACACCCCTATCTTTGTTGATAATTCTGCTGCAATTGCTGTTACTAAAAATCCAATCCGACACCCAAAAACTAAACCCCATCAGTATTAAATATCACTTTATACGTTACTGTTTTGAAAAGAAATTAATCGATGTTGTTAAAATTAATACGGATTATCAACACGCTAATCTTTACACAAAAGCGTTTGACAAACCTCGGTTTTTATATCTGTTGGAGGTCAATGGCATGAAAAAGAAAACTATTGTGATTCCAGAAGAGTCGAGTTTGTAGTCCGCCGTATTATTTATTTTATTTTATTTTCCTGTCTTTAAAAATCCAAAAACACAAAAATATTTTCGGTTTTAGAATTTTAGAGGGAGAATAGTTTAGTTAGTTTCAGTTATAGTTTCAGTATTTAATTACGTAAAAAAACACGAGGGCGGGCAGATTAGCTGAAAGTTAAGAAATCAAATCTGTGAGATTGATTCAACAATTATGGAAAATGACAGTACACAGGGAACTAATTATTTGGGACATCAAAAGGATTTAAATGATTAACATGCTATATTCAAATAAAAAGTCTGAGAAGTCTAAGCAAAACAGAGGAAAAATGTCAGTAAACTAGTCTGCTACTGAGGTAACATAAAGAAAGTAGACCTAGAGGTTGCTAGTTCATTAGATGATGTGTCGGTAAATTCAACACAATAGACGAGTAGACTTCATTAGTGAATCAAATTCAAACTAAGTTGTTCAACTTGCTGTGGGTTCTCATCTTATCCCTGGTTAACACAATCAACGCATTTCCAATAAGGAGTGACGAGCAAAATAAATGCCACAAATGTGTGCGGATGACCATAAAAATGAGCAAAGCACATGAAAAAAATGTTAAGCGCAATCAAGTTAATGACTAATGTTGTTGGTGCGTTATGTGCAAAAAATGCTCTAACAAGAAGATAGGTTGTGTTCCTCTCTGTTGTGCGATGGAACTGACCTGAGGATAAGCATAACCTATATATTCTAGAATTCATTGTTGTTTGCGTCTCTCTGTTGTGCGATGGCACTGACCTGAGGCTTGGAATCTCTCTGAAAGCTCTTAGAATAGTTTCTTCTTGTCAAATACCCGTAGACCGCTCAAAAATCTCCTGAGGAATGTTAATTACCATATAAGTGTGAGATCCACAAATGCTTGTTGAAATAATATAACCTAACTCATCACCAATGTGAGTCAAAAAGCTGTGTATGGATTTAAGTGGACAATCATTGTGACTGCAACTCTCGACTGTCAAAATCAGTGTGTGCATCTTATAGCTCTAGTATGATTTCCTACAAATGCTATTGAATCTCAAGCAAATAAAAATCTAGTATCCTCATAGACCTAAAAGGTTCCCAAATAATTGTGATATACCTGTATGATTCTATATGAATCTCTCCAGAAATAATTAAAATAACATGAAGCTGTTTTGTTCAGGAGGAAAAACCAGTTAATGGATTTTAAAAAGGTTTCAATCCACCTCAAACCAAAAACACAAAATTATGTTTTCTCTCTTTATTTGTGTTATTTCAAATTGTTTCTATGTTTTCGTTATTTGCTTTACGTAGATGTTGGACTATGTGACTAGACGAACACTGTGAATCACAAGCTAAAAGGATCACGTCTGAGGTGATCAAATGGTTTCAAACTAAAAGGATCACGTCTGAGGTGATCAAATGGTTTCAAATTAAAAGGATCACGTCTGAGGTGATCAAATGTTTTCAAATTAAAGGGATCACGACTGAGGTGATCAAATGTTTTCAAATTAAAAAGGATCACGTCTGAGGTGATCAAATGATGTTCAGTTAAAAAAGGTCATGCCTGATATGATCGTTGTTCATAATGTTATATATCACAAGTTAGATTCTGAGTCTATGGAAATGTATGAGGTCAAACTCATAAGTATGAGTCAATCGTACGATTGAATCATAAATATGAACCAATCGCATGATTGAATCATAAGTATGAGCCAATCGTACGTATGAACCATAAGTTGAACAAGTCACACGATTGGACCATGAGTATGGAAACAATCATACGATTGGATTATAAGATTGAACCACTCATTCGACTAGATGAAGGAGTATGAGCCAGTCGCACGACTAAACCCCAGTCGCACGCTTGAATCATGCGTATGGGTCTAGTCGCACGACTGAATCTTAAAATCAGTATTAATAAAGGGTCAGTCGGTCGTAGCCCTACACTTGACCTCGAAAACTGTCGATTACTAAGCACCCTTTTCAAAATTTTCGTTGTTATTTCCACTTATATTGCGTTACTGATTGATTACTATCCATCTACAGGTATTATGAGACTGAAACCATGTCAAATGAGGAGATTAATCGAACCAAATAGTCCGAAAATGTTAAAACTAGAACCGTGACTTAAAACCCTAAAATAGAACACTTAAATGTACTTAAACGTGTATTTAAAAGACATTAAGTGTTATATCGTGTCTAGGCGCATCTAATGGATTCAAACGTGAAGTGAAATTGACTGTTTTGACAAAGATTCAAAATTTTGGACTCAACAGTGCTCATGCGAAAGGACATGCTGATGAACTTCAGTCGCACGATTGAGCCAGACGCACGATTCAATCGCCCGATTGAATCAATCGGTTACTTAGTCGCACGACTGACATAACCGCATGGCATAACATACGACTAAGTTCAGTCGTAGGCTCAATCGTACGACTCAGCTAAGTCGTATGGTTCAATCGTACGATTGAACCAGTTGGTTAAAATCTGTTCAAATTCAAGTGTTCTTTCTGTGAACGGATCTAACGTGTTTGTTACTTGTGTTGCAGCAACATGGCTGACAGATGGACTATGAGCACTAAGCACAATATATGTGCTTACCTTGACACTACGTCTAGGAACGCTTCAGAGTTTTACAAGATGTTACAATTGGGATCATCGAGTTTCTTTGTTGATCGAGGATTTACAGAGCTATTTCTACTCCGTGCACACCTCATCGCTCACTGCAGCAGGCACTTTAGGAGAAGGCTGTTGTAGATCGCTCAGTTGAGCCATACCGGATCCGAAGTTCTATCTTCGGCCAAGACATTGACATAGGGGAAGACGACTTCTGGAGGGTCTTGGATTTGGGGGAGGATGGAGACCACCCAACCAAGCTACATCCCCTGACTGTTCGGGGATGTTTCTTGAGGATCAAGTACGCCGGCGACATCAATGCCGGCGTGCTAAACAAGAGCAACATGTGCCCACAGTTCAAGTACCTGGAACATGTGATCCTCAAGTGCATTGCCTCCAGGCGTGGAGGATTTGACGAGATGAGCGATCAAATCCAGAATGCATTCGTTGCACTAGTACTGAACCACCCGTTCAGTTTCTCGTGGATGTTCTTGACATACTTGACGGAGAACATAGAGGCTAAGGGGAAGGAAGGCTTCTGTATGTACCCGAGGTTTCTACATATGATCACTGATGAGAAGCTTTCTCACCTACCCAAAGAGAAGGACGATGCAGTGTGTCCAGAGGTGATGGATGACACCACACTTGGAAGGATGAAGGTGTACCGGGAGAAGCAGGTGAAGCCCCCGGTCAGGAGATTGTTTGGGCATCAAGCCAATGTGGACTACGTGGCGCCCGCTCGAAAGAAGTGGCTCCACGATGACAGTGATTCAGATATTGAGCCGATTATGGTTCAAGACGACGATGACGATGATGATGATGACCAAGATGATGGTCAGGGTGGTGGAGATGTTGGATCTAGTCAACCACGAGCCACCGACACGTCTTCTATCTCTCCACCACCTCGGTAGAGTGGTTCCTCAGCTCCCGGTGGATCCGAGCAGGCTTCCATCCATCGGGACTTCTTGGCAGATGAAGAAGAGGAGTCGGATGATGAGCCTCTAGTCAGGGAAATCGGTAGCAGGGTTGTGGCTACCGAGAAGGGGATAGAGGCGGTTGGTGTTAGGACCGTTTAGGTACGGAGTACTAACTGATTTACGTGTATACCAAACCAAATAGTGCGGAATCCTATTTGATTGGCTATCCAATCAGTGAGAACGCAAGTATAATCGATCTAAGAATTAATCTAAACGTTAAGAACAATTGCAAGATGATTAACTACGATCTATGAACTTGGAACAAGTGTTCTTGAGTCTCTGGATGGCTAGGGTACGATTATGTGCATAGGTATTCGAATTGTTATGTTTTTCTACGAATTAAGTGGTATTTATAAGTTAGGGTTTTTCATTCGTACGACTTAACCATTAGCATGGTTCAGTCGTGCGACTGAAGCATGCGGTTGATCCATCCGCACGACTGAATGTTCAGTCGTGCGATTGAGTCAATCTCATGTCACAATCATGCAACTTATTCAGTCTCCTGGTTCAGTCGTGCGATTGGTTCATTAGCATGAAGTGTTCATGCGTATGGTCCATTCGCATGGTCTATTCGCATGAGAACTTCACACAATTGAGTTTGAACATGTTTCTCAATCATTCTTGACTAAGAACTATGTAAACAACCACAAACCTATATAGTTAGTTCAATATGTGTTATCACACAATAAACAATGAAATATTAAACATTATATGCATCAACCACACATTGTATTTCATTCATACCCATTCAATTACATGTATGTAAGACATGAAAGACATTTACATTTAGTTCCTAAACTAGGTACACATGTATCTACAGTTGGTGGACGCCTAGCTGGTACTACAGGTGATGATCCTGATGTCACTGATCCCACTTACACACCTGACCAGCCTATCAGCTCAGGGGGAGCTCCTATTGCCAAAGGTTCAAGGAAGAAAAGGATTGCCAAACCCCTCGGCAAAAAGAGTAAGAGACCAAGGTTCACATTGATCACATCTTCCACCACCACTGCCACAACCACAGCCACTACCACCACTACCACAACTCCCACCACCACTACCACAGCTCCTACCACCACTACCACAGCTCCTACCACCACTACCACAGCCATTGATACTCCCTCCACCGCTTATACACCTACCTCCACCTCACCCACACAACCCAACACAATTCCACCACAATCCATTCCCATTCCTCCTCCCATCTTCACCACATCCACCACCACAACCACCACTCACCAAGCCGGTACATCCACCCAATCTCAAATGACACATGGCTCCACTCTACCCACTATCGGGTTAGAGGAACAGCTGGCAAGCCTAAACCGCATTGTGCTAAAGCTGATCGCAACTGATGATCTGAGAGCTACTCAGATAAACCAACTGATGGCGGTGAATGCAGCCCAAGCCAAGAAAATAGCTCAGCTCAGTGAGAAGAATGCACTTTATGAGAAAGCTTTAGGCCGAGCTCACCATGCACTAAAGAGTCAAAACGAGTTGATGATGGCATCGGTGAAAAGGATTGAAGGACTAGAGAAAAAGAACAAGAAGATTATGCTAAGGCTGAAAGGATCTAAGGGTGAGCCCTTAAAGATCAAAGGTGATGGTGATGATGGTGGAGATGATGAAGATGATGATGATGATTCGTCTAATGATGAATCAGAAGAAGATGAGGATGAGGAGGAAGCGGGAGGAAGTGGAAAAGGAAAAGAAGGTGATGATGATGATGAGGATGATCAAGAAGGTGATGCATCTGCATCAGCCTCAAATCCATCAGCAAAGGACAGGCGCACCAAGCGAAATCAAGATCAAAGAGCCTCGTCCTCAGCTCCTCAAGCTGAAGAGACAATCGATCAAGACAAAAGTAATGATTAGATGTTTATGTATTTGAAACTTTTGTACTTGAATTGTGTATTACATTAACGTAATTAATGATTATTTATGTTTAAATGTCTTGATTAACGATTTATGTGTGATGTGTTGAATGTTTAATCAAACAGATGAAGCTCAACAACTAGATGACTATGATGTTATACCCCTTCAGCAAGTTAAGACTCAGCTCACTATGATTCTTGATTTGCAAGGGATTGTAAGAAGGTTTGTTAGCTATACCCCTGAAGAAGGAGAGCTCATCCATGATCTGACAAATGAGCAGCTGTCTGATATGTTCAGATTAAATCAAGATGAAATTGTTAAAGATGCTCCAGAATTTGATGTCTTAAGTTATGAGGAGCTACAGGATGTGGATGAAATAGAGATTGAAGATGTCACAGCTGACCACTATCCTGAGTACACTAACCCTGAGAGCAACGTTATCCCCAACTTGGGTGAGACTTTTGGCAGTGATACTTTTGATAAGCTGGATAAGATGGAAAAGGAGAAAGAAAAGGATGAAAGTACAGCCCAAGCTACAGATGCTAATGTTAATCTTAAGAAGGCTGAACGGGCAGCTTGTTTTGCAGAAATGAAAGCCCAACGCGCACCTCCAAAGCAGAATGCCTACACCAAACTTTACAGAGTCAAGAGACATCAGAAAGTGTCAGGCAAGATCATTACGTGGGCTTATTTTGAAGACTTAAATGTTTATGTTGTAAAGAGAGAGAAGGGAATTGAGTACTTCAGATATCCACATGATATGAAGACTCTTTCTGGTTTTGAGCTTAATACATTGGCTAATTTAGACCTTTTGTATGCCAACACGAGGAAGATGTTGGGATGGTTTGAGACAGCTTTGAAGAAAGAATACCACATAAGATGGGTCAACTTTAAGCCTCAACAACCTAAACATTTTATTCATAAGTCTGAAGTTGATCCTATCTCTAGAAGACCTAAGGTAGTGCTGAAGTGGAGTCCCCCACACATAATGTCTAAGATTCTTCTAAGGGAGATGCCTCAGGACTTCACTCCACACTTCAAATGGTGGTATTATGATTGGAGGACGGGAGAAGCGGTCATAGTGTTGAACAAAGATGGAAAGATTGAGACTATCAGGGTATTTGACCCAATGTGGCTTACCAACTTGTCTGCAGAAGATGTCTACACTCTATACAAGTGGCCACTGTTCTAACACGCAAGATATTGTACAAGCTCTACAGTTTCAACATGTTATACGACTCTGCTTTGCATTCGAGATACACGCAGGAGTCACAAGAGAAGAGAAGTACAAGAAATTTCAAGATCATGTGAAGAATGTTAGACAATAGGGTAAACTAGGTCCAAGGGGGAGTTTGTAGATACATGATGTTCCTAGTTTATGCACTTAAATGTAAAAGTCTTTCATGTCTTACATATGTGTAATATGATGATGAAATGAAATATGTTATATGTCTTGATGTTTAATTGTCTTTGAATATTTCATAATGTCATATATATAAACATCATATATAGGTTTGAGGATGTTGTACATAGTTCTTAGTCAATAATGATTAAGTAATGTGTTCAACTTAGTCGGGTGATTATTCATGCTAATGGACCATACTTATGGACCATACGCATGAATATATCATGCTTATGGACCAGTCGCACGACTGAACCAGGAGACTGATTCAGTCGTATGATTGAGACATAAGATTGACTCAGTCGCACGACTGAACCTTCAGTCGTCCGTATGAATCAACCACATGATTCAGTCGCACGACTGAACCATGCTAATGTGCAAAAGATCACTGCAAATGTTTCAAATTAGTGTTGAATGCAAGCTTTTACATGATTTGTAATTAATACAATTTTGGTTTGGTTAAATAATTACACCGAGAGTCCTTCTTAAACAATTTTTCATCTTTGTTTACATAATCAAATGACTAGGAGTGCTTTGTAAATCCAAGAGATTGATAAAGTTATAAAGATATTATTATTTTTGAAGAAAACATGTTTTTGGTGGTCCTCTAGACATTGTTGATGGTGTTGGTGGAAGGTGGAGGATGTGGTCGATTAGAAGAATGAGAAGTAAAAACATTATCGTAAAGGGATTTCTAATGTTGATGTTGTAGCCTAAAGTAATGGTGAAACAGAATGCCCTGCACATAAGCCTAAGAAAATGTATACATGGACATTTACACCAACTCCAGAGCAGCCAGCTTCTTTAAATCTAGCAGAAGGGCAAATAAAGTAACCTTCACATTTTCAACATCAGTGATAGGGCCTCAAAATGTTAGTTGTAGTTTTAATAGTTGTATGGTTGTGCCATGTGTGTATGCCTGTTTTCGTGAGTAGCTAACTCGACAAACATACGTTTCAGTGGATGCTAAAATATATTTGTGGCCGGTGGTAGTATACTCGTATTGTGATCTCAGACGTTTAACTAACATATACCAAGTAAGAATATTTTCTTTCCCAACTTTAATCCTTTTTATCACTTACATATTCAATCAATATTGAGCATCAAATACTACATGATCCCATAGTATTGCCCAAGTTTATGGGTTTTGACATCGACTTTTGGTAATATCAAATATGAAAGCATAAATCTTCTATGTTGGTTGAAAAATTATGAATTATTATAGCAAAATTAACTTTGAATTATATGCTAAGATCCAACGCATATGCTCGTGTCTTACAGATCTGATGTTCTTGGACAATGCATGCCTTTGGTTGGAAGAGATTTGTCACTCACTGGTGTAACACATTTCTTTACAACAATTAAGGTTTGTTGGTCTACTTTTATTCCTTCATAGCATAATAGTTTTATAGCTACTCCCTACATTTATTTAAATTTTAAAGCTAGATTTGACATCAAACCTATATTTTTTGTCCTCCAACTATTATGCAATTATACACACATGAATGTTTTGTCGTCGTGTTATGTTAACATTGCTTATAATTTAATGTGCAAGATAACAAGGCTTTCCATAATGTGCCCGTTGTTACTTCCCTCGAAGGGCTTTTCCATCTATTTTTTACAAAGATGATGGTAAGTTTCTTGATTTCATAACAGCTTTCCTGTCAGGCCATTGTAAATGAATCAATTGCAATATAAGAACTATTTATACGGTTGGTGTGTATTATCTTTAGATTACCATCTTACCTATCCAATTGCAACACCATGATCCCATTGGGATCCACATGTTTTAGTGAATACTCCTTGTTAAGGACACTAGATGATGAAAAAAAATTACAAATGCAGGAAGCTTATGTGATACACTTGTTTGTTCAATTTTGCAGGAATAGGTGAAGGTGATTAAAACATTACAACATGCTTCCTTTTGCAGTAAAGAGTAAGTGTTTTTATGCCCTCTTTGTATAATTTATCGTCTAACCAATTATTTTTGAGGAGTTTTCTTTGCCTTACATATTAGATCTACTTATATGTATATATGGTTGGGATGGAAATCAAACGAATCATGTGTGATGGGTAAGGTTAATTGGTCGAGACATGTCATTACATGGTATAGGTCGTTTACTAAAGTTGTCTTTATACCTAAGTGCACATGTTCTATAGTGTCGGGATTTTGTTTGCACCAACAAAGTGTAAAAATTGAAACATCTTTTACTAAGGTTATAGGTTAGTCAGTGTAGAGACAAATCAATTACTTAAATTTCAAATGGTTGAAGCAAAACACTAATAAATAAATATGTAATATTTATGAATTCTGTAGAAAGATTGATTATTATTCATATTTGGATTATTTAATGCAACTGAGATCATATGAGGTGTATTGTCATAATTTGCAGCACATCTACAATAGTAATATGTAAATCTAGCATACCTATAAGTCATAATTCTGTGTTAAAAGTTTTTTTCCATTAGCTTTTCTCAAGGGTTTCAATTAGGAAAAAGGTTTTATTTGGGTTGTGTCAAGTAGTAACAATCATAACTTTTACAGTGTTTGATAGGGTTAGGAAGAAGAAACAGAGAGATAAGAAGGAAACCGACTTGTGGATGCATTCCCGGAAGCCTCGGCTAGGTCAAATACCCTTACAATCAAATAATCAACTTACAAAGAACCCAACAAATAAACAAAGGCAACAATGGTCCTTGACCCAGGCAAAACTAAATAACAAATAATAAAAAAACCAAATAAAGGAAATAATAGAAACTCATGCCCGCAACTCGTATCAATACTCCCTCCTTAACCCACTTCTTGTCCACAAGAAGTGAGCTCAATGAAATCAGGGAAACGAAGCTGCAACTCGTCCAAGAACTCCCACGTAGTATTTTGAGTCGTCTGCCCCTTCCACTGCACCAACACCTTCACGGCTGCCCGGTTTCCCTTCTTTACCAACTTCCAGTCCAAGACCCGATGGGGTTGCAACAAGAATCTAGCTTCAGTCGGTACAGGGATGATTCTGGTAGGAGGGCCCCCTGCTTCCTTTAACAGGGAAACATGGAAGACAGGATGAATTTGAGCCTCCCATGGTAAATCCAACCTGTAAGTGATGTTCCCCACGATCAAGAACGGCCCAAAGTATTTAGGGGTGCCTTTGAGTGCTTGTGAACTCGCAACGAATTCTGCATGTACGGTTGAAGCTTAAGATACACCCACGAACCGGGTTAAAAAACTCGTTCAGTGTGGTGCTTATCAGCTTGTTGCTTCATACAATTCTAAGCCTTAATCAATGCTTGCTTCATAACCTTCAGGGTTGCTTCCTGCAGGATCGGGTTTTGTCACTTAACACTTGGATTTCTCTCAAACTCACTTATACTACACTCAAATCAGATGAAGTAGAATCTCTTCTAAGAGTTGATAATAATATAAAAGAACACAAGGAAATAATTTTCAAGGCACTTGTATATATTACTTCTCAACTCAAAGTATTACAAGACTCTTACAAGTATGAAACAAGAGTTACAATAAGAAACTATATATACTAGATCCTACAGCCGGATATACTTTGATACCAGCTGGAAACCTAAGACTAAAGCATATACTACAATGCTAAAGTTAAGCTATCTTAGATAAAGTATTATCTAAGATATGGTAGTCATGACATGTCCATGACTTACCTTTTGTCACCAACTAAAGTTGGCAACTGTACTAACTGAAAAAGGTAAACAGTGGAATAAAGTATGGTCAACTACATGGCTTTTGAGAAAACGCCATGCAGTATCTCAGAGATCTGCAGTGGAGTGTCAGAGAGACCATACTTATGTCCACTGGATAATAGTAGTGTCTTCTGAAGGTAAGTTGGCTTCGGAAGAACAAGTTCTTCCAAAGCCACTTATACTTCGGAAGAGGCTTCTATACTTCCGAGGCTTGAGGACTTCTTTCATACTTCGGAAGTTGACTTCTGATCTTTCACTCTAAGTCTTGATCTTCGGAAGTGAATTTCTTCGGAAGTTGGAGTTTTCCTTCGGAAGTTGATCTTACACTTTGTCTTCGGAAGAGCTCTTTTTCCTTTGGAAGTTCCACACTTAGCTTCGGAAGTCCTTTATTAGTTGCACCAAAATAGTCTAAGTGATTTGGTTTTGGTTGCACCAGCCTTTCTAGATCCAACAAACTCCCCCTAGGCTGATGCTACCAAAACCTCACTTGTTTTTGCTTCTCAAAGCTTTCAAACACCAGGGACAGAAGATATTTGTCTGTGTCCTTGTTCTTCCCTGAAGTGGTGCTGAGAAGCTTGTACAACTCATTAGTGGATAGGAGATCTAGTCTGTCACTCTGAATGATATCTACCCTTTGTTGTGCCCCCTTGAAAAGAGTTAGTTAACGGGAGTTATAGTCATACTCCCATCTAACTATGGATTCAAGTTCAGGACCCTCAACCATTTGTAGAAAGGCTTTGCCTTTGGTTGTTGATCCCTTCCTTTTCTCCTCCTCTCTCAGTTTTAACTCTTCTTCAATCTTGGTCCTAGCAGTCAGCTCGGCCAGATGAAGACTGCCCAGGTGATTTCTTATGTGAGCAGCGACTTCAGAGTTGGAGGGGTTGGAGAGTGGCTTCTCTGCTAACTCAGCAATATCATATCTGCTTAAGTGTAGCAGAGATGAGGCATTGAGCCTGTTGAGCTCTCCACACTCTCTCTCAATAACAAAGTTGTGAGAAGAGTCTTCGAACCTCCACTGATGATCTTTTTCCTAGGCACAAGGGGTTGTCTTGGCACCCTGTCACCTTTCTTGGTATCCAGCAGAGTCACCAGCCTTCTCCTTAGCTTCTTTTCTTTCTCATTCAAAGTATCTAAATTGAGGCCAAGGAGATTTGCAGCTTGGTCCAATGTTCCTCTGGGCAGATCAAGAAATTGATCTCTAGTGAGGGAACATGAGGATCCATCAACATAAGTCAGTTTGACAGAGTCCTCTTCACAGGAGATGTCGCTCAGGGTTGTGCAGTTGATGAGCTTTGTCTTGATTGCCTTGAACTCCCTTAAGGAGAGATGTTTAGAAGGTTGAGGGGATGGTTTGAGAGGTTGTTGGGTAGGTTGTGGTGTTTGAGTTCTGGCTAGCGTTTTGGGTTGGAGGATGGGTAGTTTAGGTGGTTGAGGTGAGGAGGTTGGTAAGGATGATGGTGTAGGTTCAGGGGTGTAAGGTTCAGTGGTTGGTTCAGTTTTGATGGGGAATGGAAAAGGAATTGGTTCAGGTTGTGGTTGGGTTTGAGGTTGGGCTTGAGTAGTTGGTTTGAAGATCATCCCCTGTTCTCTTCTGTACATCTCCTTCCTCTTCCCCGAGCGAATGTCAGCCTTTATGTCACTGACATGTCGCTGGAGGGTCTTCTCAGACATAGGACCCACCTGCCTGCCAGATAAGCCATGTGCCCGGAGATAGTCTTTCATCCAGGCCTTTTCACCTATCTTCTTGGCAGCAGCTAGTCCTGCTTCCTCTTCCTTCTTCCGCTTTAACATCAGCTTTTCCTTAGCAGCTTTCTTTCTCTCTTTCTCCATTTGATCTTGCTCTTTGTTGAGGAGCCATAAGATCGTATCATTGTTGTGTGGAGATAGTTCTTCTAGAGAGAAACCCTGGAAGTTAGGAAAGTTATCCTTTCCCTCCTAAGCTGCTGATCAGCTTCTCTTTCTTTCCTCTCCCTTTCTTCCTCTAAGGCCAACCTTGATGCTTCTTCTTTTTGTTGTTTTTGCAGCAAAGTTGCCTTTTCCAACTCAACTAACTCATCTAGTGGTAGCAGGAGTACATCTTCACTCACAGCTCCTAGATTGACAAGTCTATCAATGATTTCCACCCTTCTTTTATTGTTGACAACCTCCTGGTTGGCTGCAGCTGCTTTGCTACTGACAGCTAGCAGTTTTCAAGTTGGAAGTCTACCATTTCTTTTGAGCTTTTCTAACCTTTCTTCCTCTTGAAGCTCTTCCTTAGTCATCTTCCTTTTTCCTTTGATGTCTTCGGAAGTGCTAGACTTTGGGGGTTCTTGGATGGAAGGTTCAGGTTGAGTGGTGGAAAAGGGAGCTGGAGTTAATGATGTTGTTTGAGCTAGGGGTTGGGTGAGAAAATCCTCCCTATTAACCTCGGATGCAAGTTCTAGGATTGCATCTGTGACTATTAGATCATCAGATAAAGAGAATAGTCCTTCCGCAGCTGCAATCTCAGCTTCGGAAGATTGAAGTTGTTCTTCCGAGGCTTTGAGTTGTGCTTCGGAAGTCTGTGAGAATGCACTATCTATCCCAACTGTCTCAGTTGCTGGGCCATCAGTCCTTGTTTCCCCTTCAAATTAATCTCAGGTTCCACTTGGACCTTAGGTTGACCAACTTCCTCAATAGTGGTAGAAGATGCATTTAACCTCTGAAGCTCTTGAGCTCCGAAGTAAATCACAGACAAGTCAGGACTTGGCTGTTCAATGAGAGATTCCAACAGGAACTTGTTGAAGAACCTGTTGAGATCTTGGAGCATCCTTTGATCCACTTGAATTACAACTAGAGGAGGCTCAGGAAAAACTGAAGCTTGTTGCATAGGGTATCTTGAACTTAAGGAAGTGAGAGCTTGACTCTGTGGTTCCTCTTGTCTTTGGCTTTGTCCCTGAACACTCTCCCCCTTTTTGGTAGCATCATCTTGAGAGCTTGATGAGCTGGAGGAAGAGGTCAATGAGACCTGAATTGGTACATGCCTAACAGACCTCTCAATCAATTTCTTAGCTAGTTTGGCCTTGAGATTTTCAATCTCAAGTTGCTGAGTGGCAAACCTATCCTCTAAAGTCCTAACCTTAGATTCAAGATTTGAGACTTTAGAAAGTAGGTCTTCAATGGTGAGTTGCAGTCTTCCCTCATCTTCTTTTGAAGAATCACGGGGAGATGAGGTAACATACCTAGTATGTTCATCCTCACCACCAGACGTGCTTTCTTGGCGCCCTGGTTTCCCTTGCTCAATGATGTCTCTTTCAGAGTCATCAAAGGGCATGGTTGTCGTAGATTCAGTCTCAGTAATGTTACCACTGTCCTGAAGGTCAATTGAGCCTACTTCAGTAGTGGCAGCTGAATCTACATGAGTCCCCTCCACATCAGTGGGACTCACCTCAGTAAAGGCTTGCTGATGGGGGCTAGAGATAAGAGATCTCTCTGGGCTCTGTTGATCCTTAAGAGGGTGTTGTGGATCAACTTCTTTGCCTTGAAGAGACATAATCTCTTCATCACCTCCTATTAGTAGGTCAGTAAAGGATATAGAGGTTAAGCCTAATGACCCGGGACGTTGATCAATGTCTAAAGGCATTGAGCCTATGGTGGGGCTGCCCCTTTTTGGCTGCTCAGTGGAGTATAAAGACTCTCCCTGAGGGTTTTCAGCTTGGGTTTCGGGCTCATGGGTTTGAGACTGAGGAGACTCAATACCCATATTGAGGTCAATTGTGAAGGATGGTTGGACCTCAGACTGAGTGGGAGCCCATTGTTCCACTCTAGTCTTTTTGGATAGAACAGGAGGAGCTTGTTCAATCAGAGAAGATTGAACAAGGGTTCGTTTGGGGCGTCTTTGATAAGTGATAGTGATGGGGTGAGAAGGTAGATTTGGCAGTGTGAGGGTAGTTGCTGGTGTGGGTTCATCACTTGTGGGGTTACCAGGGATGTCACCAGGAGCCATTGGCTTAGTCATACCTGGACTAAGTGTAGTATATCTTCCGGTGAAATTGGTGGACACTCTCTTCAAAGTCTTGAATATGGTCGGCCTCATTTGAGGAACAGTCAGAGTAGCTGCACAGACAAGCTGACTCTGGTCTAGCTCACAATTGATTATGTGTTGAAGAAACCTGGGATACATGAAGAATGTGTTCCGCTGGAGATTCCCCATAAGATTGGTCAGCACAAACCTTGAGTAGTTAAAGCGGATGCTTCTCACCAAACCATGAACTAGGCACCCTATTTCATATGGGATTTGATCCCATCCCCCAAATTGTTGGACAAGCAATGAAGAACAACATGCAGCAGGAACTTCCAGTTGTAAGAGAAGTTAAACTTGTAGACGGTTGACCTGCTTACATCCCAAGCATATCCTATTTGGATATAGGTGTTGTCCAAATATGCCTTGGGGAACTCTGTAGGAGCGCCCTCATCATGAAGCTCGAGATGCTCCCTGATGAGTTGTTCGGAAATGACCAACTCCTGGCCACAGATGCTCGATCTTATTATACGAACCCCATTTAGGGTTTCAATCTGACCATTTGCCCAAAATTCAGCCATATGATTTGAGTAAACCGTGGGGTTAACAGTCAGGGCAGTGTAATAAGAGGATTGGGTAAGAAAGGAGACGATATCTGAGAAGTCGGCATCCCTTGAAGAATCAAGAAGTGCGACTTGGTTGTGCTGAGGGTTAAGTACCATTTGAGAAAGTTGCAGGAAGATAGTTCGGAATGAGGTGAATTGGGGATGAAGGAAGCTTTTAGGGCAGTAAATTTGGTAAAAAGATGAAAGTGATTAGCCGGTGTTATTTAAATGCGGTTTAAGGGGTTTGGATAAGATGGGACGCTTCAGTGGAGGATGTGACAGGGGCGGTAAGGTTTAGTCCATTTAAATAATCCGACATCATTAACAAAATCTTTACTTTTTACAGAGTGGGGCCCAAAAAATTTCCGTTACACAGTAAAGTCTTTCTTCCGAGTATAAAGCATTTCCGAAGGCAAATTTACTTCCGCAGGTAAAGTTTTTACTTCCGAGAGTAAATATTGCTTTCTGAATAGGGAGTGTTATAAGCTTCGGAAGTAGATCTGATATGAAATCAATCGCTTCTTCCGAGACTTAACAATTTTTTCGAGAAGAAAATTATCCTGGGAGGAATTTGCTTCGGAAGATATGTAAAATATCTTCCAAGGGTTAATTCCTCTTCGGAAGAATTTATACTTAGAGAAAATTTCAGAGAATGACCTTTTGTAATAGGGCTTAGATTGTTTTGACACAAGACTTTACACATTAAAAGGTTTTCAAATGAGATAGACTAATCAAGGTTTATCATCCCAATAGCTGTAGTGAGATATTTGAATCTTTGTTCATCAAAGGCTTTGGTGAACAAGTCAGCATATTGTTCATTTGAGTCAACTTTGATTAGCTTGATTAGATTTTTTTCATGAATATCTCTAATGAAATGGTACCTGATATCAATGTGCTTAGTCTTGGAGTGATTCACTGGATTTTCAGTAATAGAGATAGCACTGTTGTTGTCAATGTGGATAGGAGTGCTCATGAAGTTGAATCCGTAGTCTATCATCTGAATCTGAATCCACAGCAGCTGAGCACAGCAACTAGCAGCAGTAATGTATTCAGCTTTAGCAGTTGATGTTGAGACACAGGATTGCTTCTTGCATTGCCATGAGATGATCCTTCCACCAAGAAATTGACATCCACCGGATGTTGATTTCTTGTTGATATTGCAGCCACCATAATCACTGTCAGAGTAACCATAGAGATTGAAATCACTATTCCTTGGATACCAGAGACCTAATTTAGGTGCTCCTTTGAGGTATCTGAGGATTCTCTTGGCAGCAACTAGGTGAGACACCTTTGGAGCAGCCTGATATCTTGCACAAATACAAGTTGCAAACATGATATCAGGTCTACTTGCTGTGAGATACATCAGAGAACCAATAACTGCTCTATACTGATGTTGATTAGTATCCTCCCCCTCAGAGTCAGGGCAAAGATTATGGTTTCTGGGTATAGGTGTTTTGGCTGCCTTACAATCTTTCATGTCAAATCTTTCTAAGATGTCATTGACATACTTAGATTGATTGATGAAAAACCCTTCCTTCATTAGCTTCACATGCATTCCAAGGAAAAAGTCCATTTTTCCCATGGAACTCATCTCAAACTTCTTCTTCATGATAATCTCAAAGTCTTTACATATTTGGTCATTTGAGGAACCAAATATGATGTCATCAACATAGACTTGAACGAGCAAGATGTCTTTCCCAGAATTCCTTATGAAAAGAGTCTTATCAATGGACCTCTAATGTAACCATTCTTTAGGAGAAACTGAGACAATGTCTCATACCACAGCCTAGGTGCTTGGTGCAGCCCATATAGAGCTTTATCCAATTTGCACACATAGTTGGGATGCTGTGGGTCTTCAAATCCTGGTGGTTGGCATACATAGACTTCCCTATCTATATCCCCATATAGAAAGGCACATTTGACATCAGGCTGGTAGACAGTGAAATTCTTGGATGCAGCATAAGCAAGGAAGATCCTAACTGCCTCAAGTCTTGCAATAGGTGTAAAGACATCAGTATAATCGATTCCTTCCTCTTGAGTGTATCCTTGAACCACCAGTCTTGCTTTGTTCTTGATGATCAAGCCTCTATCATCTCTCTTATTTCTGAAAACCCATTTAGTGCCTATAGGTACTTGACCAATTGGTAGCGGACATAGGTTCCAAACCTTTTGTCTTTTGAATTGAAGCAGCTCTTCTTGCATTGATTCAACCCAGCTACTATCTTTCAAGGCATCTTCCACCTTCTTGGGTTCCATCTGGGATAAAAAGAATGAGTACAAGCAGACATTCCCATTGTGAGTTTGTCTCTTGTTCTCACACCTTCAGAGACTTCCCCTATGATGTTCTCAGTTGGATGAGTGTTGTGAATCCTAAGTCTAGGAATTACCTCCAATTGCAAAGATAGATCCAGATTGGACATATTTTGCTCAGGAGCTTGAACACTTGGTCCAGCTGCTGTTTCAAACTCATTCAATGAGGACTGATTGAATGAATGAGAAACATCATCATCATTTGTTTGCTGTGAAGCAGCATTAACAGTTGCTTGTTCCTTCAAGATGGTGCTTCCATCAGCTTGATGTTATGCAGTGTCACCTGATGAAGTTTGAGGGTCAACAGGTGAACCGCTGGTTGAAGCTCCACTATCCCTTGAGATAGTCATACTGTCAGATCTGCCAATAGTGGGAGCTTGATTTGTTGCAGCTCTTGGAGAACTTGGAATAGGTCTGGGTAGCTCAAACAGTTGGTCATCATCAGAATCACTTTGAGCACCTGTTCCAGCTGAAACATTCTCACAAGATGGTTTAGAATAGTTTGGAAATAATTCTAAATCAAAGATATGATCAGGGCCATTCCCCCTAACACAAGGAGTGTGCTCATTAACTACAATGTTGAAAACTTCCTCAAATTGTTGATTTTTAATGTTATAAACTCTATAAGCTTTAGAGTTAGAGGAGTATCCAACAAAGATAGCATCATCCGACTTTTCAGCAAATTTTGTCAAATTGTCTTTTGTGTTAAGTATGGTACACCTGTTGCCAAAGGACCTTAGAAAGCCAATGAACGGTGGCCTCTTGTTCCATAGCTCATAAGGGGTTTTTCCATGTGGCTTAACTACAAGAACCCTGTTCTGCACATAGCATGCAGTGCTGACTGCCTCTGCTCAGAATGTTAGAGGTAGCTTTTAATCAGCTAACATGGTCCGAGCAGCCTCAATAAGTGTCCTGTTCCTCCTCTCAGCAACACCATTTTGTTGAGGAGTTCTAGGAGCACTATATTGTCTGGCAATCCCTTTTGAGTTACAGAATGAGTCAATAACGTAGTTCTTAAGCTCAGTCCCTTGATCACTTCTAATTATTTTAACCTTGTGATCAATTTGATTTTCTATTTTAAGAATAAAAGATTTTAAAGTTTCAGCAGTTTCATCTTTGGTTCTTAAAAAGAATACCCATGTAAATCTAGTAAAATCATCAACAATCACAAGGCAATATGATTTCCTTCCAATGCTCATTATACTTGTGGGACCAAATAGATCCATGTGCAATAAGTGTAATGGAGTGGTGATAGAGTTAGCAACTTTGGATTTATGAGATGCCCTGTGTTGCTTCCTTTTCAGGCATGCAACACAGTTATCTTTGCAGAAAAATTCCTTTTTAGGCAAACCATGTACCAAGTTATTTTTAGCCAATTTATCCATTGTCTTAAAATTTACATGACACATTCGTTTATGCCATAGTGTTGACTCATCACCATCAGCTTTGGAAAGAAAGCATGATACTTCACCTATTGGGGAAGCATTGTTCATATCCAGCTTATACATATCCCTTTTCCTGGGAGATCTAAGAAGCACCAATTCCTGAGGAATTGTCATCCCAGGTTTGAGGATAATGCACTCATGTTCTGTGAAGAGCATTTGATGCTTTTGATCACAGAACTGAGAAACACTTAACAGGCTGTGTTCAAGCTGTTTGACAAAGTGAACTTTGTCAACTTTTAATTTTCCATTGGATATACTTCCTCTGCCAGAAATATATCCTCCGGCCTCACCTCCAAACTGGACAAGACCTCCATCATAATGTTGAAATTGTTGAAGGAGAGATTTGTTCCCTGTCATGTGCCTGAAGCATCCACTATCCACAATCAAACATTGTTATTCTTGTCATATGGATGTCCCTGCACATAAGATGAGATGATTAGTTTTGATTGGAAACCCAAGCCTTGTTGGTCTTGGGTTCATCCAATGATAGTGACATAATTGAACAAAAATTTATGCATGGGGTTCAATGGATGTCTTTGAAGAAGAGGTTTGGGCTGTAGCATCTTCCTTGATCTTCCATTCCATCCCTTGGTTGATCATGGAGGATGAGCTTGTTGATGCTTTTGCAGCATGGCATTCTTCCGAAGCTTCTTTCTTTTTGGAAGAAGCCTTCACCATTTTTTCTTCCGAAGTAGTCTTCTTCTGGGATGGTTTCAAGGGGACTCTTTTATTCTTTTGAGTCTTGACAGCTTTAGCTTTCGAAGCCATTTTCCCTTCGGAAGAAGGACCTTCTTCCGAAAGCAACATTGCTTTGGAAACAAGCTTTCCTTTTTTCATCACTTGAACCATTTGATATGATCCAAATGAGAAACCTTCCCTGACTCCTTCTTTTTTAACATTATTTGCATAATGTGTGCTAGCAGGATTGTAGTAACAATCTTTGGCCATGTGGTTTTGCAAACCACATATTATGCATGCAATGTTAATCTTTTGGGAATTTGAGGATTGCTGTTTCTTGTTATTTTTCTCTTCATCAGCAACCTTTCCCTTTAACTTCTGATCTTTTGGTAGGACAAGAGTGCTGGTACTACACTCCTTTCATGAATCAGAGTTTCCTACCACCTAGAATCCAGCTGAGATGAATACACCCTTTTGCTTTGGGTCTATCTTTAGCTTAGACTCAGCCACTTTCTTGGCAGTTTTTCTGGCTGCCTTAGCTCTGCTTCTTCTGGCTTTGGTGGTCAGGGGTTGATCATCACCGGTAGAAGTGGGTAAAATTACCTGGTCCTTCCCTGTGATGGTCTCCATGGTTGCATCACTCTTTGACACATGTGAAGGTGGGTTAGCAGATGGAACCTCTTGCTCTTCAGTACCACACCTTGGTTGTCTTAAAGACTCATAAGAGTGTGGTGGAGCAATTTCATTAGTTCCCAACCCACCTTTGTTTTGGTAACAAAGTTTTGAGTGAGAGGATGATGCAAGAATGGCTTGGAAGTTTTGCTCAGAAATAGCATACTTCCTGGCTTGAGCCTCAGCTGTGACAAGATGGGCTTGAGCCTCAGACAATTTGGATATTAAATCCTTTATTTGAGTCTTATAGTTTGTGTGTTCATGTTTTATTAAGGACATAGTTTTCTCCAACTCCTCAATCTTTCTTTGATAGTCAGATTCAGCCCTTTTAAAATCAGATTTTAAAACATTTAAAGACTCAATATCGGATTTAATCTCCATATTATAGTCCTACTACAATTTAACCTTAGCAATACAGGCAGGAGTACAGAGATGTTCATAAACCTTATTGTCATCTGTTTCGGCCATGACTGCTTGAGCAGGAGTCACATCTTGTACCATGAAGCTCCAGTCAACTTCTTGAGCCATTGCAGCTGTCTCTGTTGACTTTCCAGTGGTCTTTGGTGTAGAGGGATGTGTGGAGGCCTGTGGGGTTCCCGGATTAGACTTGGGAGCCTTGCATTACCTTGCAAAATGACCAAGTTGGTTACAGTTGTAACATTTGGCCTTGGTTTTGTCAAACCCAAATTTGCTGTTGATTGGGTTCTGGGGAAATTGCCTTCCAGTTCTCTTGAAGAACTTCTTTGCTCTGTAGGTTAAGAGAGCCATTTGTTGGACTATGTCCACATATTCCACGTCATCTGGGCTGAAGCACTCTAGTTCATCAAAGCAATACTGATAATCACTAGAGTGCCCACTTCCTGAGACAAAAGCATAGCTGTCCTGAAAGGAACTTTGCTGAGGGCTTGTAGAGACCTTGGAGTCTTAGGAAATGTGATGTATGGCCCAGAAGAACAGGATGGCTGCTGGGTGTAAGTCAGGTACTGTTGAGGTTGGGAGGGTCTTGAGCCTTCAGCAACCATTAAAGCGTTGCTAGCAGGAAGACTTAAGGGTCTGCTTGTCTGATGGCCTCTCTTGTTTTCCATTTCCAAACGGTATCCATGAAGGATGCCATAGAGTTTGGTCATGGTGAGGGTGTTCAAATTTTCTGTCCTCTTGATGGAGACACAGTAGAACGTCCACTCATTGGGAAGTGCACTCATGAACTTTCTTGTGAGGTCTCTAAGTTCAAGAGCAATTCCCACAGACTGAATGGAAGAAATGAGATCCATGTACCTGAAGTATTGCTGGCTAAGGGTCTCTCCAGCAATGTAGGTGAAGTTCTCGAACTACTGCTTCAGTGAGTCCTTCTTAGAGTCATTGGAGCTGGAGTACATGTGAGCAAGTGCATCAAACAGTTCTTTGGCTGACTTACAATTCTCAAACCCCACCATGATGGAGTTGGGAATTGCAGTCATGAGAACAGTCATAGCATTGCTGTCAATGTCCAGCTTCTTCCGGTCCTCATCAAAGTAGTCTTCAACGGCTTTCTCTATCATGGCACCGTTTTCACCTGCCACCTTTGGCTTATACGGGCCATTGACAATAGATTGCCACATCTTGCTGTCTTGATACCTGATGAAGCATTCCATACGTCTGCTCCATGACCTGAAGTTTTCAGGGCTGATGATGGGTGCTTTAGTCATCATCCCCATCTCTACTTCAGACTTGTTGAGGGCCATTTTGAGTGTGGTGTAAGGAGGAGTAAAAAACAGGTTGATTAGGATGGTAAGATCTCACAATCAAGAGCCTAAAAAGCTCTGATACCAATTGCAGGATTGGGTTTTGTCACTTAACACTTGGATTTCTCTCAAACTCACTTATACTACACTCAAATCATATGAAGTAGAATCTCTTCTAAGAGTTGATAATAATATAATAAGTAGCAAAGAACACAAGGAAATAATTTTCAAGGCACTTGTATATATTACTTCTCAACTCAAAATATTACAAGACTCTTACAAGCATGAAACAAAAGTTACAATGAGAAACTATATATACTAGATCCTACAGCCAGATATACTTTGATACCATCTGGAAACCTAAGACTAAAGCATATACTACAATGCTAAAGTTAAGGTATCTTAGATAAAGTATTATCTAAGATATGGTAGTCATGACATGTCCATGACTTACCTTTTGTCACCAACTAAAGTTGGCAACTGTACTAACTGATAAAGGTAAACAGTGGAATAAAGTATGGTCAACTACATGGCTTTTGAGAAAATGTCATGCAGTATCTCAGAGGTCTGCAGCGAAGCGTTAGAGAGACCATACTTATGTCCACTGGATAATAGTAGTGTCTTCTGAAGGTAAGTTGGTTTCGGAAGAACAAGTTCTTCCAAAGCCACTTATACTTCGGAAGAGGCTTCTATACTTTCGAGGCTTGAGGACTTCTTTCATAATTCGGAAGTTGACTTCTGATCTTTCACTCTAAGTTTTGATCTTCGGAAGTGAATACTTTGTCTTCGGAAGTTGGAGTTTTCCTTCGGAAGTTGATCTTACACTTTGTCTTTGGAAGAGCTCATTTTCCGTCGGAAGTTCCACACTTAGCTTCGGAAGTCCTTTATTAGTTGCACCAAAATAGTCTAAGTGATTTGGTTTTGGTTGCACCGGCCTTTCTAGATCCAACACTTCCCTATCTCACATCATCTCATCGACCTCTTGTTCCCTCACGTCCCTAGGAATATATGGAATATGTAGTGGGGGCGGTATCCGAATAGAGCCTCGAAAGGGGTTCTTCCCAAGGATGAGTGAAATGTGGTATTATACCACCATTCTGCCAGCGACACCCATTTGACCCACGTATGCGGTCTCTCCATCACCATACATCTCAAATAACCCTCCAAGCACCTATTAACAACCTCCGTCTGCCCGTTCGTCTATAGGTGGTAGGCCGTTGACATCTTGGCCGCCACCCCTTGAAGCTTTAAGAATTCCATCCAAAAAAGATCGGGTCTCGATCAGAAACAATAGAATAAGACAGCCATGAAGCTTGTAGACGTTGTCAAGGAACACTTGGGCGACATCCCTAGCGGTAAATGGGTGACCCAAAACCATGAAGTGCCCATACTTCGTTAGGCGATCAACCACAACGAAAATGGTATCCTTTCCTTTAACCTTTAGCAAACCCCCAATAAAGTCCATGGAAATGTCGGTAAAAATTATATCGGGTATCAGCAGGGGTTGTAAAGATCCCGGCGAAGCCACATTCTCATGTTTAGCCCGCATGCATACGTTGCAATCACGCACCACCCCACGTACCACCTTCGAAATTCCATTCCAAAAAAACAACCCTTTAACCCGCTGGATCGTGGCGTTTATTCCCGAGTGACCCCCCATGGCCGATTCATGGCATAATCTGACGATGTCCCGACACAGATCACTATCGGCCCCGACCGCCATACGGTTTCCCTTAGTCAACCACCTTCCATTCCATGTAAACCTTGGCAAATTCTCTCCCTTCTTGAGTCGTTATATCAAATTTTGTAACTCAATATCTTTGATTTGGCTTTCTAAAACCCGATCAAGGAGTAAGGGTTCGATTTGAGAGACTGCCGTTGTGAATAAAGTTGTTCCTTGAACTCGTGATAAGGTGTCGGCAGCCACGTTTTCCCTGCCCTTTTTATAGTCGATCATGTAGTCATACCCCATAAGTTTCACGAGCCATTTATGTTGTAACGGGGTCCTCACCTTTTGGGTTAAGAGATGCTTAAGCTTCGTTTATCCGTTCGTATAACAAGCGGGCCTGTAATAAGATAATAGTGCCACTGTTTTATAGCCATCATAATTGCAAGCAATTCCTTCTTGTATACCGATAATGCGTTCTGCCTCGGTGATAAAGTTCGGCTCAGAAACAAGACTGGGTGGCGCTCCTGCATCAAGACAGCCCCTATCCCACCTGCGGATGCGTCTGTTTTGATCACAAATTGTTTAGTCGGGTCCGGCAAGGCCAACACCGAGGCCGATGAGAGGGCCTCCTTGAGTCGTTGAAATGCTTTGGGCCTCCTCTCCGAACCGAAAGGCATCTTTTTTTAACAGATCAGTGAGGGGTTTTGCTATCATTCCGAAGGATCGGATGAACCGCCTGTAGTACCCTGCTAACCCCAAAAACCCCCGAACTTGTTTAATGGTTTTCGGGACCGGCCATTGTTGCACTGCCTCAATCTTTGTCGAATCTGTTTTCACCCCCTCCTTCGAGATAATATGGCCTAGATACTTGACTGCTCGACCCCCGAATACACATTTTGATTCCTTGGCAAACAACTTATGTTCCTTCATGATGGACAAAACCCGCTTTAGGTGTTGGATATGATCCTCTTCGTTGTGGCTGTATACAAGTATGTCATCAAAAAAGTACTAACACCCCTTTCCGTAACAAATCCCAAAACACGTGGTTCATGAGTGCCTGAAACATGGCTGGTGCATTAGTAAGGCTGAAAGGCATAACAAGGAATTCGTAATGGCCCTCATGAGTCCTGAATGCCGTTTTATGGATGTCTTCCGGTGCCATGCGAACTTGATGATAACCCGAACATAAGTCTAACTTAGAGAAAAAAGAAGATCCTCCCAATTCGTCTAACAATTCTTCAATTAATGGGATAGGGAACTTGACTTTGATGGTGGCATCATTAAGACGATGATAACCATGCACATTCGCCATTGCCCATCTTTTTTCTTTACCAACACTACCGGGGCTGCAAAGGAGCTTTGACTGTTTCGAATAACCCCTGATTCCAAAAGTTCCCTTGTAGTTTTTCTATCACATCTTTTTGAACAGTCGGGTAACGGTAAGGGCGCTGGCTAATAGGTTCTGTACCCTCCTTCAGAATGATTCGCTGGTCGAATGGTCGTGTAGGGGGTAGCCTAGTTGGCATCTGGAACACTTCTGGAAATTCCCGGATAGAGGTTCTCCAAGGAAGGGCTGCTGGTGGTTGGTTCGATGCATGGAGCACCTTGGATTGGTAGGCATTATCACTCTCCCCACCTGCCATTTGTAAACTGAATAATTGTAAGGTTCCACCTTTGGAGTGTTTATGCATTAAGACACTCATTTTTTCCACCAAACAAACTGTCACCTTATTATTTTGCAACCCTTTTAGTTCATATAGTCTTCAAACCGCATCGTCATTTTTTGGAAATTCCAAAGAATGTCGTTTAAGGGAAGCAATCATTGTATCCCAAGTATCATATCATAACTTTCTAATGCCAATAGGAGGACTTCGGTCATGAACCAATGGTCTTGCATGGACCATTGGAAGTGGGGACACCTTTGTGTACAACTTAGTTTCTTTCTATATGCCACGCTTACATTAACAGGAGAAATATCTTGGACTTCACATTGCAATCTTTTTGCCAACCTGCAATCAAGGAAATTATGGGTTGAACTCGAGTCGATGAGTATATGAAACTGACGATTACCCATCGATCCTTGCACCCGCATGATCGAGTAAGATGGAACACATGAATGGAGATCTGATGCTCTCTTCCGTCGTTCCAGTTCCTTACTCGTGAGGCGTCGTGGAACCCTAGTTGGTTTAAATGTTGTTGTGGTTGCTCGGTTCGGTGTAGGCAGGAGTGGTAATTTGGTAGCATTGGTGGGTGGTGAGATTTTTGAAGTAGAGATGTGCCTTGTGTTTCCCCTGACCCCGGTTGGAGGTACAACATGCAGGTTCTCATAGTTAAGTGTTTGGATCTTTGCCAACCCGTATGCCTCATGCAAGGTGCGCGGTTTAAACATCTTCACCAGACCTCGTATTTCGGGTTTAAACGCTTTGAAATAGATGCTGATAGCTTGAGTTTCACTTAATGTTACCTTATTCAATAGCACGTCAAAGGTGGTGTATAGTTCCTGAAGCGAACCTGTCTGAGAGAGGGAAGCTATCTCTTCTAACGGGTCCTCAAGCATCGCATTGGAAAAACGGGTCAAGATGGCCCGTACATACTCTTCCCATGAGAGTTCTGCTACAGTAGCGTCTCGTATGCGCATGAATGCTCGGTGCCATTAGATTGCATCACCTTCTAGACAGATCACCGCGTGTCGCAGCTTCATCGCATCGGGAGTCTCATCGATTGCGAAAAAATGCTCACAACGATGGACCCACGACTCAACGTCTTCACCCGAGAACCGGGGAAATTCAATCTTTCCAACCCGGACAGCCCGGTTACCTCGCGAGTCCGCATCACCAACCGAAAACGAAGAACCCACACTAGCCCCACCGCCACTACCATTGGTGGCCCTGTCCTAGACTGCTTTCAAGATCTCTTCCTGCTATTTGGCAGATTGTTCCCATTGCTTCATGAGGGCTGCAAGTGTCGCTTGAATCTCCGTTATCGCCTTATCGTGATTCTTGAGAGTGTTGTCTATGTCCTGGGTACGAGTGTTCGTCGTGATAACAAGAGAAGTTCCAACCTGGAGATCGGAACGGCTGTGATACCCTTGATAGGGTTAGGAAGAAGAAACAGAGAGATAAGAAGCAACCAATTTCTGGATGCATTCCCAGAAGCCTTGGCTAGGTCAAATACTCATTCAATCAAATAGTCAACTTACAAAGAACATCCCCCAACAAATAAACAAAGCCAATAATGGTCCTTGACCCATGCAAAACTAAATAACAAATAATAAAAAAACCAAATAAAGGAAATAATGAAACTCATGCCTGCAACTCGTATCAGTGTTGCGTATGAATTTTGGTTCAACTGTGTATCAACTTAGCAAGTTTTAGGTTTTACTGTTTTAGCACCATTCCTCGAATACTTGAGACAAGAAATTCCCTCAACTATGTTGAAAATTTCAAATGATCTCTAGATGATTTGATTTGGCCTCAAGTCTTGGCATTTATAAAAATTCAGTTAAAACCAAGGAAATAATTGCAAACATATCAACGACAGCAAAAAGTAATCAACATAACAATAAAATTGATAGGCAACCAACTGACTCACCTGGAAATACACTTGATACCTGGATGCCTATGCG